>CM069151.1:13343530-14066030 GCA_035221665.1 Okamejei kenojei
TACTACTAATTCCCTTCTATTTCATTAACCCTTCACCCGACACCACCCCTTCCCATTCATCCCCCCACCCAACCTTCCTCTTCTTCACCATCTATGCACATCTTCATAATATTTTTAGTATTATCTGATGCTCCGGTGCACACAATTCCAAGTTGTTCCAATCCTCTCGTTGTAGTTAACACCATCTTATTCATTAGGCTGCTTTCTTGATAAGCCTCGTCTTGCACTCTCCTTCGTCTCCACATCTTTGCTTATTATGACCAGAACTGCACATAATACTCCAAGATGCGAGCCCAACCAAAGTCCTATGAAGCTGCAACATGACTGGGGACAATCTGGCTCATACTCAATGCTCTGGCCTATGAAAGCAGCATAACGTTTGCCTTCTTTACCAGCCTTTATTTGTTTTGCTCTTTATCAGGGATCCAATGATACCACTCGTACTTACTGACCCTTCCACTCAATGCCTCAACCGATGATTACGCATTTAATAGACATTCTCAGCAGGTAAAAAACCATTGCCAAATGCATAAGCAGCATTATGAAACGTTTATTAAAAGTTCTGCTGGAATCCAAACCTGTCTTTCGATGTCCGTCAGCAAAGTACTGGCCCCCAATCGGAAGATGTTGTGGGTGGTGAGAGGAGCCAGGAAAGGAATAGCCCCCAGCCCTCAGCTCTTCTTCCTTCATCAATGTCAGCCAGGACAACGCATCCTTTGCTGTGCGAATGCCGCCTGCCGGCTTAAACCCAACCTGCAAGGCACAAGATAACATTGAGCGAGGCAGATCCAGGGACCGTTTCTTTCCAGCTGTTATTCGGTAACTGAATCATCCCACCTCAACCAGAGAGCAGTGCTGAACTACTATCTACCTCATTGGTGACCCTCGGACTATCTTTAAGAAAGATCTGCAGATACTGGAAAAACCGAAAGTAGACAAAAATGCTGGAGAAACTCAGCTGGGTGATGCAGGCAGCCCTAGCATCTATGGCATGCGATTAGGATATAGGGTTGACGTTTAAAAAGCGGCAGCAAAGGTCGTGACTGGTCCCTGGTTAAAGCGGGCACAATAGTCGCCGCTGTGGGTGCTCAACACCGAAACATCACTATATTCCTTCGCCTCCATAGATGCTGCCCTCACCCTCTAAGTTTCTCCAGCAGTGTTGTCTACCTCGGAATATCTTTGTATCAGACTCTTCCAAGCTTGACCTTGGCACTACTAAAACGTTTTTCCCTTAACATGTATCTATACACTGTAAATGGCTGGATTTGTAATCATGTATGGTCTCTCGCTGGCTGGTTAGCTTTTCACTGTAGCTCTGCACACGTGACAAAAACTGAGTTGCCAAGGTTTCAGCCTTTTTTTACTTACAAATGCACTCTAAAAAGCAAAAGACACAAAGTGTTGGAGTGACTTCAGTGGGTCATCTTCTAGGCAGCATCTCCAGAGACATGCTTTATATGGTGACATTTCAGGTCAGTGATTGTAGTGGGAGGGGCGGGGGGGGAGGGGGGGGGTGAAAAGAGAGGAAAGGAGGAAAGGCGGGGGGGGGGGGGTGGCGGGGGGAGAAGGGGGGGGGGGAGAAATCTTAGAAGAAGAAATCTGGGAGTGAGACAAAGCCTGTGTATGTGATAGGTGGATACAGGTATATTTGGCAGATGGTTGAACAAAGACTAGAAGTGAAAAGGAGACATGAGGATGAAAGAGGAGGCTAAAGGAGTACTAAAAGACGAGTAGTAGCTGAACATGCCCAACTGTAAGAACATTGTGCATCCCATACACACCATGTGTGTTACTGGTGGATATTGTGAGTAAAAAAAAAAGTTTTATCTTGAACTGATCCCCCCCCCCCCCCCACCCTTTCCCTTCTTCTCTTCCTGTGCCTCACCTGGATGTGCACCTATTCCTCCTATTATCCGCACCCTTGCTTCTCCCGCCCGTCTCGTTCTACCTACATCCCCTCCTCTGGCTTCACATTTGCCACTGTGGTTGTACCTTGTAACCTGTCTTCGTGTGATAGTCTCTGATAGCCCGTACCATCACCAGGGCAACAGGAAATGTGGCGTTTACCCCTTCTTTTCCCGTCGAAGTTTTTATAAAATCAGAACCTTAAAATTTAAAAAAGGAAACACCGTCATTGAAAATTATCTTGAAGTTAGTCAAATAAAAACTTTTTCTTTAAAGGAGATATATTTTCAAATAAAGTGTCATAGGATAGAAATTCTGCACAACTACCTAGAGCTCTAACAGTGGAAAAGTGTTGGAGGAACTCAACGGGTCATGCAGATTCTGTGGAAGAAAGAGACACTCGACGTTTCAGTCTGGGTCCTTTGCAGTTTAAAGGTGAGAGTGCATGAATGTGTGAGTGAGTGTGACTCGAAACGTCACCTGTCCATTCCCTCCACAGATGCCGCCTGACCCACTGAGTTCCTCCGGCACTTTGTATTTTGCTCAAGATTCCTGCATCTGCAGTTCCTTGCATTTCCGCTTAACTCTAGAATTGGTTTCACGAAAGATTTGATAACAATGTTGTTAAATAATAAAAATCAATTGTAATTAATAGCATTGGTAAAATTAAATGCAAGTACTACATTTCTCCAAGAATTCCATTTGGCTGGTAATAACGGAGTCAAATAAATGTAAATAAGAATGAATGCGCTGCCAAGATGTAATTAATATAAACCAGAATAGTCTCAAAATGGAAAAGATCGAAAGAAGTTAGAAGATGGGGGGGGGGGTGGGGGATGAAATCAAGGAACATCGTGGTTCAGTTGGTAATGACATTTGATGTGAAGGTTGTCCTCATAGACTTCAGCAAACAATCTTGCCGGATATTCAAGTGCATCCATTATGCCATTTAACCTGGGCAACGTGAATGCCCGTGAACAAAGGAGGTTCCAGAGGGTGGTAGGCATCGCTCGGCCCATCATGGTCTTGCCCACCATAGAAGGGGTCTACAGGAGATACTGCCCCAAAAAGGGGCGCTTGGCTTGAAATTGAAGAATTCAATGTTCATACCGTTGTGTTGTAAGCTGCCCAAGCGGAATGTGAGGTACTGTTCCTCCAGTTTGCATGTGGCCTTCTTGCAATGAGGGAATGAGTACGTTCCACTTTAAAAATAAGTGAGTGCCTAGGATGGTTTAATCAGTAACAACAAGGAACTGCAGATGCTGGTGTATACCAAAGATAGACACAAAGTGCTGGAGTAACTCAGCAGGTCAGGCAGCATTCTGGAGAAAATGGATGGGCGATGTTTCAGGTCGGGATCCTTCTTCAGATCTGAGAATGTGTGTGAGTGTGTATGTGAGTGAGTGTGAGTGAGTGAGTGTATGTGAGCATATGAGTGTGTGTGAGTGAGTGAGATTGTGTGTGTGTGTGTATATGAGTGTGTATGAGAGTGTGGGTGAGTGAGTGAGTGAGAGTGTGTGAGTGTATAGAAACATTTAACCGTTTAATGGTTTAATCTGCGTCTCTCCTGCAGATGCGGAAGCACGAGCATCCTGACATCTTTGCAACTGGACCAAAGCGTAGGACAAGGGAAATCCACACACCGCTTCTAACAGGTATCATATTTCTGTAAGGTATTTTGGATGAGGTCCTAAAACAAGTTCAAAATGCAATGTGTTATTGAACTCCCCCCACCCCCACCGGAGAGTGAAACCCATCTCTGCGTGCAGAGAAGAGTGACGGTGTTGACTGTGCAGAACCAAGCTCACCAGAAGCCCATCTATTCAGAGGGAAGTATGTGTGCAAGATAAGGCACGGGTGGGTGCTGAGGCAGCTTGCCAAGTAAAGCTGGTAGGATTTGGGCATGATCTTCGGAGAATAGCATTGTAAGAGTCAAATGGCTTTGATCTGGCCACAGGCAAACCCTCAGAAGGATTCTAAGCCTTCAAACATACTGCAAAGGGCTTATTATCTGGAGTTGGAAATGCACGTGAGCAGATAACAGCAGATAACAGCGAGGCGAAGCCTCCAACCTTTTGCAATGGAGACCGTGATATTTGATGCACTGGGAAGTGTGGCTAGCCTGCCAAAGCCACCATCTCCTCGAAGCATTCCTGCCACTGACTGATCCTTCTTTGCGGAGAATATCACACCCACTCATCACTTCTCCACTCCACAGATGACCGACGGGGAGATTCAGTGTGATCTCCTTTAGCTGTGCCCCATCTGCACTAGTCCTCCCTGCCCGTACTTGGTCCATATCCCTCTAATTCCTTCCTATCCATGTACCCTTCCAAGTGTCGTTTAAATGTTGTTACAGTACCAGCCTCAGCTACCTCATCTGGCAGCTTGTTCAATATACCCGCCACCCTCTGTGTGAAAAGGTTGCCCTTCAGGTTCCAATTAAGATGTCCATATTAAGAGCACGATCGACAGGAGAAATGTAATTTCTGCGTTTAAAGGCGGCACGGTGACACAGTGGTAGATTTGCTGCCTCACAGCGCCAGAGACCTGGGTTCAATCCCGACTGCGGGTGCTGTCTGTACAGAGTTTGCACGTTCTCCCCGAGACCTGTGTGGGTTTTCTCTGTGATCTCTGGTTTCCTCCCACACTCCAAAGACGTACGGGTTTCTAGGTTAATTGGCTTCTGTAAATTGTCCCTAGTGTAAGTCAGCGTCCGTGCGCAGGGATTGCTGGTCGGTGCGGACTCTGTGGGCCAAAGGCCTTTTTCCGTGTTATATTTCCCGGGATGGCGGGACTGTCATATGCTGAGAGAATGGAGCGGCTGTGCTTGTATACTCTGGAGTTTAGAAGGATGAGAGGGGATCTTATTCAAACATATAAGATTATTATAGAAACATAGGGTGCAGGAGTAGGCCATTTTTTTCAATATGATCATGGCCTGATCACATCCAATCAGTATCCCGTACCCTGCCTTTCTCTCCAAACCTATTAAGGGTTTGGACACGTTAGAGGCAGGAAACATGTTCCCGATGTTGGGGGAGTCCAGAACCAGGGACCACAGTTTAAGAATAAGGAGTAAGCCATTTAGAATGGAGACGAGGAAACACTTTTTCTCACAGAGAGTTGTGAGTCTGTGGAATTCTCTGCCTCAGATGGCGGTGGAGGCCGGTTCTCTGGACACTTTCAAGAGAGAGCTAGATAGGGCTCTTAAAAACAGCGGAGTCAGGGGATAATGGGAGAAGGCAGGAACGGAGTACTGATTGGGGATGATCAGCCATGATCACAATGAAATGGCGGTGCTGGCTCGAAGGGCCGAATCACCTATTGTCTATTGTATTTCTAAACTAAACGAAACTGCACTAAAAAGTTGATTATTTATAAAGGTACGTAATTAGTGTTTTTAGATGATATCTGAACCAATGAACGCCGTCACTGTAGGAATGTGTGCTGTCCTTGTTTTCAGGGAGTGGCTGGGTGCAGGGAGAGGGCACAGTTTCCAACCTTGCTATCAATAATAAACTCTGCGACTTGTGGCTAGAAGTGGCTAGACTTATGGCTATGTCCTCTGGTTCTTGAAAATCTCCAAAACATACTTTGAAAGTGATCAGGGTAAGTTCAGTATTTAAGACGTGGACTTGTTGACTGGTGTGCTGGACAATGAATGATATGAGCATTCAATATTTACCCACCTATCTGTCCCCACCTGCACCTTCATTGCCCAATTCTGATCCCCCATCCCACGCAAGATTCCTAAATTGAGTCAGTCACTCGCTGAATGGCCATGCAAATACATTTCTGCACCCTGAGAGCAGTGAGTATTTGGAACCGCTCAACTAGGAGAACTGGCAATATTCAAGATCGAGACTGAAACATATTAGCGTACTACACGATGTATCTTCCCCTTTGCTCGCTCTATCGTTTAGTTTAGTTTAGAGATACAGCATGGATTTGGCCCATCGAATCCACGCCAACCATCGATTACCTATCACACTCGCTCTCTGCCATCCAACTTTCACATCCACTACCCGCACACTTGGGGCAATTTACAAAGGTCAATTAATCTACAAAGCCACACGTATTTGAGATGTGGGAGGAAACCGGAGCACCCGGAGGGAAATCCGTGTGTCCACAGGGAGAACGTGCAAACTCCACTTAGACAGCATCTGAGGTCAGGATCAAACCCGTGTCGCTGGTGCTGTGAGGCAGCTGCACTACCAGCTGAGCCACCGTGCCACTCTACCCGAGTTTGATCATATATCTTATCTGTTTGATGGTACATGAACATGGTATATCTTACCTGTTTGATGGTACATGAACATGGTATATCTTATCTGTTTGACGGTACATGGTATATCTTATCTGTTTGATGGTACATGTTTGAACATGGTATATCTTACTGCATGGGTATATCTTATTCTTATCTCTTACCTGTTTGATGGTACATGAACATGGTATATCTTATCTGTTTGACGGCATGCAAAACAAAGCCTTGCACTGTACACGTGACAATAATAAACCTAAACTTAGGGATATGGAATTAGTTGAGGTAAGAGTTGATGAGGTAAAATTTTGGCACAAGAGGACAAACAGACTGCTCCTACCTTCCATTTTATATTTTTAATATAAAGTATGAGGTAGCCAACATCCAGCAGAGGAAATTAAGTTAAAGTACTTGGACGGAGGAGAGAACATCTGTTCCAAACTATCAGTCTAGATTGGATGGAAAAGAGCCAAACATATATTAAATAATGAGAAAGCGGTGTTCAGAGGGATCTTGAATCTCGACCAGAAACGTTACAAATCCACTTTCTTCAGAGATGCTGCCTGACCTCTTGAGCTATTCCAGCACTTTTTTTTAATAAACCAACATCTGCAGTTTCCTATTTCTACATTCTTCAGAAGGGTCTCTGTGTTCCTAAGTACACCATTATGAAAACATAACGGCAGGTACAGCAAGCAATTAGAAGGCAGAGCGATGTTAGCACGGGTTTGGGTTGGCTAGTTTGCTGCATGAGGTTAGATTAGGCTTACGGGTGATAACCTAAGGAGGCACAGCGGTGCAGCTGGCAGAGCCGCCGCCTCACAGTGCCAGATACCCAGGTCACAGCCTGGAAACAGGCCCTTCGGCTCGTTGAACCCACGCTGATCATCGACCACCCCATTTACACTAGTTCTATGTCACCCCACTTTCTCATCCGCTCCCCACACACCGGGGGGGCAATTCAGAGAGGCCAATTAACCTACCAACCTGCACGTCATTGGGGCCGGGAGGAAACCCACACGGTCACAGGAAGAACATGCAATATACAGACAGCACCCGAGGTCATGATTGCACCCGGGTCTCTGGTGTTGTGAGGCAGCAGCTCTACCAGCTGTGCTGTTCCCCCCCCCCACCCCCAAATTAAAAAATAAAACATTTTAACTGCTAAAATTGTTATTTTTGTAGAGATCTGCAAGTAGAAATTAGAAATTTTGTATGGTTTGAGTGAGGCTTTTTACTCCATTTTAACACAGGAAAACCCATCTCGAGATAGTTTAATACAATCCATAACCAGATGACTTCTTTTGACATTTAATAATGAGCTTTTGATGAAATAGATAGATAACATTCTTATTCTCACTGCTTCACAATGTGTCTTAATTACACTCAGCACCAAATTCATTTGCTTCAGTTCTCCAAGGGTTTTAGCTGCAATTCTGCACCTCGTCACTAAACAGGACAAGATTAACATTTTTCAGTTCATTAAAGAAATGTTTAATGTGTTATTTCCTTTGTACTCATCTTTCTTAATTATCACGTAATGGCTAATGCTTTTTAAATACATTTTTGAGAATTAAAATACAATTCATTTGCAAACCAAAGACTGTGAAGAGTAATATAAAATTACTGACTTCGAAGATTAATGCATTAAATTATTACTCTAATTTTAAAATTCAAAGTCACGAATTATTTATTGCAAAAGGAACAGATGAAATAAAAATCCATTATTTGGAAGCAAGTGTTAAATTAATTTCTAAAGGAGATCAGTATGCAATTAGTTATAATCAGCTTTATCTGCAATTATGATAAAATGACAGATATTTTGGTCCTTTGAGTCCCAGCTTTCCTTTTTATAACTGATTTCTAGAAAAATCTGATTCTGTTTTCCTTTAGCCTGAGAATTGCGGTCTCTCCAGTGAGAAATATCCTGAGGCGTTGGAGGGGAAAGAGGTATGGGGGGGGGGGGGGATTATTCAAAGATGTCAGAAGCAAGTTCAATATCATAGGGTTTTAATCCCTTATGGTAAAAACTGATTACAAGATAATTCAGGAGCCAATTAAAACCAACTGGTTTAGTGGTTTAACTGAGTATTATGGAGCTAAACTGAGAGATTACTGCACTCTGTACAAAACAAGTTAGTGTTAGTTTATTAAACCATTGTAAATTCTGTTTAGTCTTCATTAGATGTACGTGAGGAAGCCGGTAAACATATTAGGAGCCATCATGAGTATGGGAACACAGCCCTAATCGACACCATGACTCAGAGCCACGCTGCATGAATGGCTGGTGGACTTCCAATTATGAATGTGAATCGTTGCCAGAAGAATCTCAAACGGCTTCCTCGATGCTCCCAAGGGAAGTTCGCAGAATTCCATGGAAGCACAGACATGGAAATCTTAAATCAATGGGAAGCCTATGATGGAGGTTTTGGTCTGCAACAAATGGAAACGCTGAAAATTACAGGAAGCCACGTTGCTCAGGAACACTGAAAACTATTCAATGGGACAAAGAGTAAAACAGGCCAACTTTTAATGTGTGAATTCTGGGTCAATGTTTCTCGCTATTCCATGTTGCTTTTCAGTCCTGGAGAATGGTCAACCCAAGGTGGCAATTTTATTTTCTTAATATATACTAAATGATCTATTTACACTTTGGTACACAATTCAAGCTGTATGCCCGCTGAGAGAGATACTACCCCAACGAACAGCCATTCAAACATATTCCTCCAGATTTTGACCCCGAGGATCTAAAGATAGGGTTGTACCTAAAACATTGCTCAGGTTTAAGGTGAGAGGAGAAAGATTTAATAGGACCTGAGGGGCAACATTCTCCACACGGTCGTTGGTGGGTGAATGGAACGAGCTGCCGGAAGAAGTGGTCATACCAAGTACAAGAACAGCATGTAGCAGACATTTGGAAAGGCACATGGATAGGAAAGTGTTGGGAGGGATATGGGCCAAATGTAGGAAAATGGGGCTAGTGTAGGTGGGATATCTTGGTCGGCATGGATAAATAGGGCCGAAGGGACTATTACCATGCTGTAATGCTCTTAAGTGCCTTAAACATCCCAAGTAATGAATAAAGGAATAAAGTATGGAAACAACTATTCTTTAGCGTTTGGGCAGATGCAAACATTGTTAATGCACAGTATGCAAAAGGTATTCAGATTGTGTTATGCAAAAAAACATTAGGATAATCAAACATGAAGTGAGTAAAATATCCTGCAATGTTGCGAGGAGTAAATATCACCAGCGACGTGTCCTGGACTAGCCATATTGAAGCAATGGCCAAGAAAGCAAACCAACACCTCTACATCCTTACAAAGCTTAGGAAGTTTGGCACATCCCCAGCAACTCTCGCCAACTTCCACAGATGTGCCGTAGAAAGCATTTTATCGGGATGCATCACAGCATGGTTTGGGAACAGCTCCATCCAAGACTGCAAGAAATTGCAAAGTTGTGGATGTAGCCCAGACCATCACACAAACCAACCTCCCTTCCATTGACTCCATCTACACTTCAAGCTGCCTCAGCAGGCTGCCAGCATAATCAAGGACAAGTCTCACTCCCTCTTCTCGCCTCCCCCATCAGGCAAGATATAGAGTGTGAAAACACACACCTCCAAATTCAGGGACAGTTTCTTCCCAATGGGTAATCAGGCAACTGAACCATCTCTCACCACTAGAGAATGGTCTTGACCTAACATTTACCTCACTGTAGACCTGCGAAAAATCTTTAATTGGACTTCACTGGACGTTATCCCGCACTATACGTTATTCTCTTTATCCTGCATCTGTACACTGAGGACTGCTTGATTATAATCATGTATTGTCTTCCTGCTGACTAGATAGCACGCACCAAAAAGCTTTTCACTTTTCACTAAACTAAATAATTTGAGAAATCATTTAACCATTCAAATGGTAACATTATATATTTAGTCAAGGGGGGGGATAACTGACATGAAAGGGTAAGGGATTCACTCCTGATCACCAACAATACATCAGAATCTGAAGGTGGTCCTTGCCTGAAAGATCATCTGTCCATTCACTCCAAAGATGCTGCCGCATCCACAGAATTCCCCCACCTGTTCGCTTTTTACTTGAGATCCCAGCATTGCCGTCTCTTGTGGAGATGCTGCAATCATGAATTAGACAATAGACAATGGCGCAGGAGGAGGCCATTTGGCCATTCGAGCCAGCACCGCCATTCACCGTGATCATGGCTGATCATCCACAATCGGTACCCCATTCCTGCCTTCTCCCCATATCCCTTGACTCCGCTATCTTTAAGAGCTCTATCTAACTCTCTCTTGAAAGCATCCAGTGAATTCGCCTCCTCTGCCTTCTGAGGCAGAGAATTCCACAGATTCACAACTCTCTGGGTGAACAAGTTTTTCCTCATCTCCAATCTAAATGGCCTCCCCTTATTCTTAAACTGTGGCCCCTGGTTCTGGTCTCCCCCAACATCGGGAACATGTTTTCTGTCTCTCGCGTGTCCAATCCCTTAATAATCTCATATGTTTCAATAAGATCCCCTCTCATCCTTCTAAATTCCAGTGTTTACAAGCCTAGTCGCTCTATTCTTTCAACATATGACAGTCCCGCCATCCTGGGAATTAATCTTGTGAACCTACGCTACACTCCCTCAATAGCAAGAATGTCCTTCCTCAAACTTGGAGACCAAAACTGCACACATACTCCAGGTGTGGTCTCACCAGGGCCCTGTGCAACTGCAGAAGGACCTCTTTGCTCCTAGACTCCTCTTGTTGTGAAGGCCAACATGCTATTCTCTTTCTTCACTACGTACCTGCATGCTTACTTTCAGTGACTGATGAACAAGGACACCCAGGTCACATTGTACTTCCCCTTTTCCTAACTGGACACTATTCAGATAATAATCTGCTTCCCTGTTCATTTCCACCAAAGTGGATAACCTCACATTTATCTACATTAAACTGCATCTGTCATGCATCGACCCACTCACCCAACCTTTCCAAGTCATCCTGCATCCTCATAGCATCCTCCTCACAGTTCACACTGCCACCCAGCTTTGTGTCATATGAAAGTTGAATATGAAATGTTACTTTTAATCCCTTCATCTAAATCATTAATGTGTATTGGAAATAGTTGCGGTCCCAGCACCAAGCCTTGCCTGCCATTCTGAAAGGGACCCGTTAATCCTTACACTTTGTTTCCTGTCTGAAAAACAATTTTCTATCCATGTCAGTACCCCACCCCCAATACCATGTGCTCTAATTTTGCCCCCTAATCTCCTATGTGGGACATTATCAAAGGCTTTCTGAAAGTCCAGGAACACTTCATCCACTGGCTCACATATATCAATCTTAAGACATTTTACAGAGGTGGAGAGTTTCCAGGCACTGTATTCCCCGTAAGTGCGATTCACCACGAGATCGGGGAATCCCCTGCCGTCGGGGGTTTCCTTACAGTCGATAACCCCATTGGCGTTGATAGACCGCAATGGCGCTAATCCATTTAGATGGACCAGCAGCTTCTCAGATACAGCTCTGATTTGTGCTGCTTCTTTTAACTGCAGAAGTTCAAAACTTGTCATATTTGATCCTGACCTGACCATCATTTTGTTTAGGTGATCCTGACCTGACCATCATTTTGTTTAGGTGCAAAGGCAACATTTTCAACAGTGTCAATTGGTCAAACAATAAATAGGTAGAACATAAAACAGTACAGCACAGGAACAGGCCCTTCAGCCCACAAGGTCCCTGGCCGTCATGACGACAAGTTAAATTGTCTCCTCTGCCTGCACGTGATCCATGCCACTCCATTCCCTGCATATCCATGTGCCTAGCTAGAAGCATCTTAATCCCTACTACCGTATCTGCCTCCACCACCACCAGCAGCACATTCCAGGCATTCATCACCTGTGTAAAAAAACTTGCCCCACACATCTCCTTCAAACTGTGCCCCGCTCACCTTAAAGCTATATCCTCTAGTCTTTGATATTTCCACGTTGGGAAAAAGTTCTGACAGTCTCCCTGTCTACGCCTTTCATAATTGTATATACATCTACCAAGTCTCCCTTCAACCTCCAGCCTTTCAGAGAAAATCCAAGTTTGTAGAACCTCTCCTTATAGCTGATACCCTCTAATCGTGTGTGTCTGCGTGTGCGTGCATGTGTGTATGCATATGTGTGCGCGTGCATACTGTATATACAAAACAAGCAACAGAGCTCCCGGCACAGATCCCTGTAGAACTACATTGGTTACAGACCCCCAGCCTGAACAACGCCCTTTCACCACAACCCTCTGCATTCTATCAATCACCGAGCTCTGAATGCATGCGACCATGTCACTGTGAATCCTGTGCATCTTAATCTTCTGGATCAGCATACCACTGGGGTCTTTATCAAATGGCTTACTAAAATCCATGCGGACAACATCCACCACCCTACCCTTACCAATCATGCCCGTCACCTGAACAAAAAACTCAACAAGTTTGTAAGACGTTGCACAGATCCTCACTCAATTTTTTGAAGGTTTCAGTCTTGTAGCTTATTCCTGCCATCGTGTTACTTTCATTACAAGAAACAGCGCCATCTGCTGTGACATGGAGTAACTGTACAGTTAATTTGAGCAGTGCTGGAGGAACAGTAAATTTACAATTCACAAGAATGTGGGACATTTAAATACTACCAAAGAGGTTTATTGGGCTGAAAATATAAAATATCTTTATAACTTTCCTAACAAAAGTGAGGTTTGCCTTCTTAATATCTTTAAATTGCAAGACCTTAAACCAATAACATTCATTTAGAGAGACCAGAGGAACTGCAGATGCTGGAATCTTGAGCAGAACATTAAAGTACTGGATAAACTCAGCGTGTCAGGCAGCACCTGTGGAGGGAATGAGCAGTTGACGTTTCAGGTTGGGTCCTTCTTCAGGCTCCCTTTGTTGATGTCAATACTCTTACAGTGCTCCTCTTAGAACATTACAACCCAGGAGTAACCATCAACCTGGGTTCGATCCTATCTACGGGTGCTGTCTGTACGGAGTTTGTACGTTCTCAGTGTCACTGCGTAGGTTTTCTCTGGGATCTCCAGTTTCTTCTCATTTTCCAAAGACGTACAGGTTTGTAGGTTAATTGGCTTTGGTAAAAACATTGTAAATTGACCCCAATAGGTAGGATTGTGCTAGTGTATGGGGATCGCTGGTCGGCTTGGACTTGGTGGGACGAAGGACCTGTTTCCGCGCTGTGTCTCTAAACTGAACTAAACATGGGCAAATGAGACTAGCTTAGATGGGGCATTTTGGTTATCATGGACAGTGCTGGAGGAACTCAGCTGGTCAGACAGCAATTGAGACCGGTGGAGGAATCCCAGTTGTACAGGCCCTGTACAAGAATGGACAGAGCCAGCTGTACCTTTTGGGAAGGCTCCGCTCCTTCAACGTCTGCAGTGAGATGCTGCAGATGTTCTACCAATCGATGGTAGCCAGTGCCATCATCTTCGCTGCCGTGTGCTGGGACAGCAGGGCGAAGGCTGCAGACACAAATAGGATCAACAAACTCACCTGGAAGGCTGGCTCCGTCCTGGGGGCGGAGTTGGATTCATGGGAGGTGGTCTTGGAGGGGAGGATGCTCCTCAACCTGCGGAGCATCTTGGACAATACAGCTCACCCCCTCCATGGCACACTGGTCAACCTGAGGTCTACCTTCAGCAACAGACTGGTTCCACCAAGATGCAGCGCACAACGCCACAGGAGATCTTTCTTCCCTGTGGCTATCAAACTGTACAACTCCTCCCCCTTCTGTCGTGGGGTAGATAGACTGCGACTGACTCCCCTCCCCCCCCCCCTCCCCAATCTTTGTACATCCCCAATCCTTTCCACTCGTCACTTTAATTTCATGTTTCATGAATTTTGTGTTTTTATGACTGTTGGCAGATCAATTTCCCTCCTGGGATAAATAAAGTTCTATCGTATCGTAGGTAATTGCAGCAACAGCACTGCAGGTAACATCGTTAGACACCATTAAAGCTCCTAATCGCCAAAACACTCTTTCTATCCAAATGTCTGAAGAAGGATCTCAACCCGAAACGTCGCCTATCTCCTTCGCTCCTTAGATGCTGCTGCACCCGCTGAGTTTCTCCAGCTTTTTGTGTACCCCCTATCCAAATGATTGTTGAGTGATCTACTAACATCTTTTCAAATTTCAGAGATTCAGCATGAGCAGAAATTTCCTTCAGCTTTTGGTTTTATGTAATAAGGTCAGCAATATCAGTTTGAATTGAAAGTCCAGTCAATCTTGGAGTAGATTTGGATAATTGGGCAAGTGTATATTTCGCCAGCCGCATCTGGAGATTGGTTTCAGGAGTTCAGGAGAGGAGGTGGGTAAACTACAAGTGACGGTGTGATAGAAAGGACATCAGAATGGTCAATTCAGCAAAGGGCCAAACAGAACATCAATATTGCAAGCAGATTGGATCAGATTTATATATTATTCAATATGGGGGGTTACAATTTCTACAGCGACTGGAAGCCCAGACCCAATCATGACCTCAGGTGTTGTCTGTGTGGAGTTTACACATTCTCTCTGTATGGGTTTCCCTGCATGGACTTCCGAGTGCTGCAATTTCCTCCCATATCCCAAAGACGTGCCAAGTTTGTAGGCTAATTGGGTCTGTAAATTGCCCTTAGTGTGTAGGGAGTGGATTATGAAAGTGGGATAATATTGATCTAGTGTGAACAGGTCAGCATGGACACGGTGGGCCAAAGGGCCTGATTCCGTGCTGTGTCTCCGAATTAAACTAAAGAGAAACTATTCCATTCGGGGGGAGAATGGAATGGGGGGCACTGGAGGAAGATAAACTGTGAGAGAGATGGGAGATGGGGGAAAATCCATTCACATAGCACTAACTTTAACATTGAGAAGCAGATTCAAATGTACCTTTCACAAGGTAATTATATATATTGTTGAAAAGGAAAAATAAATCACGAGGCTATAGTGAAACTGTGGTGGAGTGTGGTTCCACTTTCAAACAGGCACAATGAGCTGAATGATTCCATTTTGGTGCAAGACAAACAAGCTGTTGCCAGGACCCAAGGGCCTGAGCTAGAGGGGGAGGTTGGGCATGCTAGGACTTTAGTCCTTGGAGCCCAGGAAGTGATCTTATAGGGGTGTATAAAATCATGAGGGGAATAGATAAATAAATACATAGAGTCTTTTACTCACGGTTGGGGAATTAAGAACCAGAGGACATAACTTCAAGGTTTCAAGGTCAGTTTATTGTAACATGTACCAATTAAGGTACAGCGAAATTCAAAGATAAGATGGGAAATATTTAATAGGAAACTGAGGGAAAACCTTTCCACACAGAAGCTTGTGGGTATATGGAATGAGCTGCCTGAGGAGATCGTTGAGGCAGATACTAAAACGACATTTAAATGACACTTGGACAGGTACATGGTAGGAAAGCTTGAGAGGGAAATGGGTCAAACGCGGCCAGGTGGGACAAGTGTAGATGGGGCATCATGGGCTGGGTGGGCTGAAGGGCCTGTTTCCATGCAGTATGACTTTAAGACACATCGAGCTCTTCTTCCCCGTCAGGTTCAGCTAGCATGCTAATGCCAACACTACAGACAGCAGCTCATGCAAATGTCTGTGCTTTCCCCCGTCAGCCCTTTTTAATTTAACATCACACCTCTCTGTGCAAAATGTCAAGGACTTGAGAAATCCTCCCATGCTTCTGGCGATGCAGAGTGAGCAAGCTGCTCGCTGTTCAAGGGCACCAGCCTGATGATTTCCTCTCACTTCTTAGCTTCACACCGAAAGGTCCAGACGTGAAGCAACGTAGTAACTATGTTGTTGTACCAGTTTGCTGATATGTGACAGTACACCAGCACACCCAAAGTTGAAACTTTTTGAAGAATGGCTACATGCTTAAAGTAAAAAAGCAGCATGACAAATGTACCAACAAAATGTGTTATTTTAGGTTGAAAATTACTTCAAAACTACAGGAACAATGATATTTAACATAGCCAACTTGAAGACAGCAAGATCGCACAAATCAAAATAATCTGTCTTTTAGGAATAAAAATTAAGATCAGGTAATGTTTTACGTATTCCAACTATTCCTTGAAAATAAATAGCTACCTGCCTACATTAAATACACAGGATGGACCTATAATTGACAGAATTTGACTTCGGAATATTAAATTTAAGAGATAGAATTTGAACAGACTTGTGGCCAAATGCAGGGAAATAGAAGACCAAAAAGCTGTAGTGTGAAGAAAGGTCTTGACCCGAAATGTCACTTATTCGTTTTCTCCAGAGATGCTGTCGGACCCGCTGAGTTTACTCCAGCTTTTTGTGCTTATTGCAGGTAAATGGAACTGGCTTGGATGGGCCATCTAGATAAGAAAGCCTACATGTTGCAGCCAGTGATATCCTGCTCCAATGCAGAGTGTAAACTTTGTCAATGCATTCAACAGAGCCCTCCCTTGGCATGCCATAGAATCAATACAGCACGGACACAAGCCCTTACGGCCAACATGATCATGCCAACCAAGATGTCCCATCTAAGCTAGTTCCAGTTATCTATGTTTGGCTCATATCCCTCTCCTAGCCATACACCTGTCCAAATTCCTTTGAAATTTTATTGACTTTTAAATAGGGTTATTTACATGCTTGAATTAACCTTCTTAAAGAACAGAGCAGTTATCTGAACCACAGTGGAACATATTGACTGAAGAAGGGTTTCGGCCCGAAACATTGCCTACTTCCTTCGCTCCATAGATGCTGCTGCACCCGCTGAGTTTCTCCAGCACTTCTGTCTACCATATTGACCTGCCAACATCAATTAATGGGTTGGATTAATAACTCCCCATCTACATATTCAAAGGCAAGAATACTACCATATGAACATTGACAAAAGCACTGTACGGCCTCATTGAACAGAATTCCATGTTACCTGCCATCATGGCTACGAGACTCGCTTTGTAGACGTTTGCCAGTGATCCCAGGTCTCCTGTTCCTAGTATGGTTTTCATGTGGACCTTTTCACAAGCTTTGCGACACTGTTGGATTTCCTTGTACAATTCTATAAGCATCACATAAGAACATAAAATAGCAAATTGCAATGTAGAAATAATACCAAACTATCCCCATTTACCCAGCACATTTTTGTATCACTGACATGCTGTCCACATTCTTTAATGCGTTATTACTAATGCATTATAACGTATGGCAATGTGCGAAACCGGGCAGATTTTTGAGAAAATTTCCCCCCTCATAATGGGGATGCATGTCTCTTTGTGAAATGCTCCAATCCATGCAGTGATTCTTTAGGCTTTACACTTTAGAGATACAGCGCGGGAATCGTCCTTTCGGCCTACTGAGTCCCCGCCAACAAATGATCACCGGTGCACCAACGCTATCTAACACACGAGGGGCAACTTACAAAGTTAACAAAGCCTGTACGTCGAGCCAAGTGCGTGGATGAAATTTTAACTTGTTGGGTTTACTTGCTCAGGTCTCTGTCCAAAAACACAATCAGTGCAATGCACATAACTTCCAAATGATAAGAGCACATTTCAGATCACTAAACCATACATGCATTTTTAAGCGCTATGCAGATAGGTGGGATCAACTGCGATAGCAAAACTGTTGCCGTTCATTACGAGAATGATCCCGGGGATGATTGGGTACGGAAGCATTTGGCGGCTCTGGACCTGTACTTCCTGGAGTTTAGAAGGATGAGGGGGGAATTCTCATTGAAACCTACAGGATAATGAAAGGCCTAGATAGAGTGGATGTGGAGAGGGTGTTTCCAGTAATGGGAAAGTCTAGCACCTGGATCAGGCGCTGCTCCAGAAGACCGAGTGTACGGACTGGACCGGACTTCGAAAACGACTCCAAAACCTGGCGACACTTGCATGTGGTCCCAGTGGACGATTTCTATACACTTTGTAGTAATCGGGGACTGTGCTTAGGTACGGCAACACCTTACTGAACTGTACGTGAAAAAATAATTTCACTGTACGTCTGTACATGTGACAACAACGAACCATTGACCTTTGACGAAATAATGAAAGCTAGAAGTCGCTGCCAGTGATAGCCAGCTCCAATGCAGGGAGCACTTTTTTGCAAATGCATTCAGTACACTGATACAAACTTTCAGCTTTTAACACTATACTCTCTCCATAACCAACCTCTGAAAACGCCTTGATAAACCAGGTGAAACAGATGTTTTTTTTTTTTTTAACTAATTAGTCAAACAATTAGCAATTTTTGAATTTAAATGTTAAAATGTGAAGTATCATTTTGTCAGAAGATTTAAAAATGAATAAGTCTTAACATATTTTTAAAAGTTGCTCTTCCCACTTCCTAACTATCACCCTTCCTAACTAAGTGAAATAGCCGCTAGGCTTCCTATTTCCTACTTAGCCCATTGTGATAATTCTACAATCAACTTGCCTGCAACAGATATACCATTGTTAAACATAGTAACACATTTAAGGCCATCAGATTTGAGGACATCAACCCTCTAGAGAGCAGTAAATATTTCTGGCTACCTTTCTTTAAAGAGGGTGGCTGCATCCATTGCTGTATTGTCACAGGCAACAACATTTACAAACAATTCTGAAACCAATCCTCATCATTCACCATCATTTTTACTCTTCTTTACTTTCCGGACATTAACTTTCCCGTGCTCTCATCAATACCCCCTTTCAGTAATTACAATGGAATAACAGAGGGCATTTGATGGTGGGCATTATATGATTTTCTGATGCTTAGTTACCCACAATGAAGCATTGTGGGTAACTAACATCACGAGAGTCATGGACTGCTGTTTTAAAAAAGAGTACCTCTTCCCAATGTCATTGTCAGAGTCAGAATCACACAGCGTGGAAACAGGCCCTCCAGTCCAATTTGCCCACATCGACCAACATGCTCCAACTACACAAGTTCCACCTGCCTGCATTAGCCTATATCCCTCCAAACATATCCTATCCATGTACCTGTCCAAATGTTTTTTTAAATCTGCCTCAACTAGCTCTTCTGACAGCTCGCTTCCATATACCGACCACCCAGTGCGTAAAAAGGTTGCCTCTCAGGTTCCTATTAAATCTTTTCTGCCTCACCTTAAACCCATGTCCTCTGGTTCTTGATTCCAATGGTGACAATATGTTGATATAATGTTGGTTCTAAAGAACCAATTTGCTTTTTATCAAGCCTGGATCAGAAGAAAATATAGACTTTTACAGGAATACATGTTATATTTTAAAGGAATATTATCTGATAATTAGTTTCTTGTTTGGAAATGAACTGCCATCACCTTCCCATTTGCCTCCCAGCGCCAGTGTTCTGTTGATTACAATATCGATTTCTCTTGCCCCGTCTTCAATGGCCATCGTTATCTCCTGCAAGCGCACAGTCAGTGGGGTCTGTCCAGCGGGGAAGCCAGTTGCCACTATTGTGTGTAAAAACACCGTCTGGGTTATGATGGAGGGACATGTTTACACTGTCAGGAGGACATTTCTGATCACTAAACAATTAAAACACATCAAAAAGGGATACATCATTGCCTGGAAGCTCAGCAGAGACTGTCAGAGGGCAGGAGAAGACCTGAGAGAATTCCATGGGGGCAGACAAGGGCAGCACGGTGGCGTAGCAGTAGAGTTGCTGCCTTACAGCGCCAGACATCCTGGTTCAATTCTGACTACTGGTGCTGTCTGTGTGGAGTTTACACGTTCTCCCTGTGACCGGGTGGGTTTTCTCTGTATGCACTGCTTTCCTCCCACATTCCAAAGGCGTGCCGGTTTGTTGGTTAATTGGCTTCAGTGAAATTGTAAATTGTTCCTAGTGTGTAAGATAGTGCTTGCGTACGGGGCAATCCCTGGTCAGCACGGACTTGTAAAGCTAAAGGACCTGTTTCCGCCCTGTATCTCTAAAGCCGATGAAGTCCAGCGTTCGTTTTGGTGAACACACGAGGGGACAGGAGATGGCTCTGGCAGATAACAGTAAGGCTAATCCCAAGAGATTTTATAAGTACATTCCTTGAAAGTGGCGTGCATCACAGGCAGATATGGTGGCCAAAAAGGCTTTCGGCACATTAGCCTTCACCAGTCAGAGTATTGAGTATAGAATTTGGTTGGTCATGTTGCAGTTATATAAGACATTGGTGAGACCATATTTAGAGTATTGTATTCAGTTTTGGGCACCACGCCATTAGGGAGAACGTGCAAATTCCACACATAGACGGCAGCCGAGGTGAGGATTCAACCCGGCTTCTTGCCTGCATTGCCTGCAGGAAGGATGCATGCAAGAAATAGACTGCACAGTGGCGCTGATGCTTCTGTGCCAAAGACCCAGGTTCGATCCTAACCTTGGGTGCCGTCTGTGTGGAGTTTACACGTTCTCACTGTAACCACATGGGTTTCCTCCCACACCCTAAAGACATGTGGGACTGTAGGTTAATTGGCCTTCTGTGAATTGTCCCTAATGTGCACAGAAGTTGGGATAACATACAACTAGTGTGAACGGGTGGTGATCGATGGTCGGTGTGCAGTCAGTGGGCCAAAGGTCCTGTTCCCATGCTGTTTCTCTAATCTACAGCAGGGACTGAACCCCAAGCCTTCCCCTGATTTGAAATCAAACACCAGGTTTAGTAAATTAACATTACAGGGCTGGTGAAGGTGGAAGAAGGGGCTCACTGCGAGGGGAAGGCACATCTTTCAGCTTACAGCTTTCATCCTGAAGAAGATTACTGCAGTGGGAATAAGACAGCACAGCACCAAACAAATCAATTCCTGAGTTAATGATGGACTAAGTTAGGGGTTTAGAAACAGACTATTGCTGTCTTACCTGAGGCAACAGGAATATCGCACTGTATAGCCTTCAGTGCCTGCACTGCATCAGCCACTCGAGATGGATAAACACACACTGCACCGGTGGTAATACCTACAAACACAAAAAAAAAACTCAGCAATAAATTGAAGGTTGAAGATGTGTAAATATTACTTGAAAATAAACTCAGCCATCTGCCTATGTTACAGTGGAAACTTTTATTACATAAGAGCTTTGTGAATCGACCCAAATACATATCCCTGCGGGTTGTAAACTGTGACAAGCCAAACAATGCAACTTCACTTACATTTGTATTTCAGTTTGGTTTAGTTTGTTTATTGTCACATGCTTTACTTTATTCATTGCCTGTACCGAGATGCAGTGAAAAGCTTGTTCTGCTTGCTATCCAGTCACATCATACGATACGATAGAACATTATTTATCCCAGGCGGGAAATTAATTTGCCAACAGTCATAAAAAACACAAAATACATGAAACATAAAAATATGAAAATAAAGTGACGAATGGTAAGGCTTTGGGGATGAGCAAAGATTGAGGAGGTATGGTGGGGTGGGGGTCAGTCTCAGTCTACCCCACGACAGAAAGGGCAGGAGATGTAAAGTTTGATAGCCACAGGGAAGAAGGATCTCCAGTAGGGTTCTATGCTGCATCTTGGTGGAACCAGTCTGTTGCTGAAGGTACTCCTCAGGTTGACTAGTGTATCATGGAGGGGGTGAGCTGTATTGTCCAGGATGCTCTGCAGTTTGAGGAGCATCCACCTCTCCAAGACCACCTCCCAAGAATCCAACTCTGCCCCCAGGACGGAACCTGCCTTCCAGATGAGTTTGTTAATCCTGTTGCCGTCCACAGCCTTCGCCCTGCTGCCCCAGCACACGGCAGCAAAGAAGATGGCACTGGCTACCAGCGATTGGTAGAACATCTGCAGCATCTTACTGCAGACGTTGAAGGAGCGGAGTCTTCTCAAAAAGTACAGCCGGCTCTGTCTCTTCTTGTACAGGGCCTCAGAGTTCCTGGACTAGTCCAGTTTACTGTCCAGGTACACTCCCAGGTATTTGTACTCGCTGGTAAACTGCACATCCACTCCAGGGATGTTCCTCTCCTCCTAACGTCCACCACTAACTCCTTAGTCTTGTCGGTGTTGAGCTGCAGGGGATTCAGCCCACACCACTCAACAAAGTCGTTGATTATACCTCTGTATTCAGCTTCTCTCCCCTCACTGATGCAGCCCACAATTGCAGAGTTATCTGAAAACTGCAGGTGGCAGGAGGCGGAGTTATAACCATATAACCATATAACAATTACAGCACGGAGACAGGCCTTCTCGGCCCTTCCAGTCCGTGCCGACCATTTGTTTTCCCCTAGTCCCATCTACCTGCACTCAGACCATACCCCTCCATTCCCTTCACGTCCATATACCTATCATCTGAAGTCCGAGGTGTAGATGGTGAACAGGAAGGGAGAGAGGACTGTCCCCTGTAGGGGCCATAGTGTAGCTCACCACCATGTCCGAGAAACAGTTCTGTAGCCTGACATATTGTTGTCGTCCTGTCAGGTAGTTGGTCATCCAGGACACCAATGAAGCATCCACCCGCATCTTCTTCAGTTTGCTCCCTAGCAGTGCAGGCTGGATCGTGTTAACAGCACTGGAGAAGCAAAATAATATGACTCTCACAATGCTTCCCGGCTTATCCAGGTGAGCATAGGAATCAAGGCATCCTCAATCCCCATCTTTGCTGGGTAAGCGAACTGCAGGGGGTCCAGGTAGGGTTTTAACCAGGTGTTGCAGGTGAGTGAGCATCAGCCGCTCCAGGGACTTCATGGTGTGTGAGTACAATAGATCCCGTTCTGGGATACTATGCAGAGAGTCACCACGTTTCCAGCACCATCGTGCAACTTCCAAGTCTCTGAAAAGTCAGTTCATGAAGGTGATGGTTGTAGAAAATAACTGTTCCAGAACCTGGTGATGTGGAACTTCAGGCTTCTGTGCCTCCTGTCTGACGAGAGGTGGGCACGGCCTGGATGGCAGGGATCCTTGATGATAGTTGCCCTTTCTCAAGGCAACACCTCATGTAGATGCTTTCGAAGGTGGGGAGGACTGTGCCCATCATAGACCAGGTTGTAAGCTGAAGAAAAGGTTCATCAATTTCAGGAGGCAAACAATGTTAGCTGGTTACATACTTTATTGTCACCAGTGCAGAGATACAGCAAAATGCCTGTTCTGCTTTCTATCGAGTCAAATAAAATATTTCACATTTTCTGTGTCCTGGAGGCCCAGGGTAGATGAAGTAGGGTGTCCCCCACGTTCACACAAATCTCGCACGTCTTCCTGAATGCTCTTCTTTAGTAGGTGCCACTTGTTAAGGAGAGTGGTGGAAGAGTCAAGAGTGTTTTATTGTCTTATGTCCACGATAGAGCAATGAAATTCTTACTTGCAACAGCACAAGGACTTTAAGACTTTTGCCTTCCATCACACTGAGGAGGTGCCTGGTGGACTCACTGTGGTGGATGTTAAACTGTGTTAAGTGTGTGTTTTGTTATTTTATTCTATGTTATGACTGCAAGGTTCACAATTTCATTCAGACTGAAATGTCTGAATGACAATAAAGGAAACTTTCATACTTTCATACTTTATCATACTTCACAACAGAACATTTAAATATGGTACTCTGTTAACAATTTAATATACGAGAAAAAAAGCTCAGTGTGTGTGTATATGTTTTATATATATATGTTTGTATATGTGTGTGTGTATATGTGTGTGTATATATATATATAATATATACACATTAAAACAAACAATAATAGCAGAAAGAGAAAACCAGTGTCCCGAAAGTCTATGTAGTTCAGACCTTACTTAGAGGTTGCAGTGTTTAATAACCCGATGGCTGAAAGAAGCTGTTCCTGAACCTAGATGTTACAGTTTTCAGGCTCCTATATCTTTCTCCTGGTGTTCAGGCTCCTATATCTTCCTCCTGGTGGCAGGAGTGTGTGGCCAGGGTAATGTAGGCAGTGATGAATTTGGGTTCCCTTTTTGAAGCAGCGACTCCTGTAAATCCCTTCAATGGTGGAGAGGTCAGTACCCTTGATGGACTGGGCAGTGTTCACAACGTTTTGCAGCCTTTTTGCAGAGGGCAGCAGAATACCTCACATTCTGCACTCTGGTTTGGGTAATTCTAGGATCAGAAACTGCTAATACAGAGACTTCCCTCAAGGCATAGAATGCGCAGAACTGGAGTAAATGAGGCCAGCTGGACCCAGGGGCATCTTATAATTGCAGGTTGTGTATAATATAAAATGGATTAAAAAGGTTTTTTACGATTGATGTGAAGATCATCGTGATTTCTTGCTGACCTGCATCATTTTCCAACAAGAACTTTATTTTATCCATTTGCATTTTTAAATTAAGAGGTCTGTGAAACTAAAATGCAGTAAAACTATATTTTGCGATCTGGTATTTTTCTCTGTGCACTGCCTGTTGTACTTATGTGTGGCTTGATTACATTCATGTACAGTATGATCTGATTTAATTGCATAGCACACAAACAAAATCATTTCACTGTATCTTGGTACGTGACGATAATAAACCAAACATGTTTTGTATGTTTCAGCCTGTCTGATCGGAGGAGAGGTTGGTGGGAAGAAACAAATCTCACCCTCTGCCAAATCAATTTCTTTGTTGAAAAGAACTCCTGCAAAAGGCTACACAAATTCTGTAGCTGATTTAAAACATTCCAGGAATGTTTTTGTTTAGTTTAGTTTAGAGATACAGCGCAAAAACAGGCCCTTCAGCCCACCGACCAGCGATCCCCGCACTCTAACACTTTCCTACACACACTAGGGACAATTTTTTACTTTTTTTATACCAAGCCAACTAACCCACAAACCTGTACGGTTTTGTAGGGTGGGAGGAAGCCAAAGCTCTCGGGGAAAACCCACACGGTCATGGGGAGAACGTACAAACTCCGCGCAGACAGCAGCCGTAGTCGGGATTGAACCCGGGTCTCTGGCGCTGTAAGCTCTGTGAGGCTGCACCAACGTACCGCCCCTAATTCTGCAAGCTCCAAAGAGGGAGCACGATCACATACGATGTGTCAGTTGTCAAGAAGAGAGTCAAGACTGGGCAGTGTTCACAAGTACTTGCTGCAGCATAGCAGGACTGTAAACTCAATAGATATAGATCATATATAATAAACAATTCATTTAATTAATACACCACAATACTTGTGCAAAATAAACCCCAACGCCTTTAGTGCAACCAAAGACAGTCTATAAAAGTTCATAGTTGAGGTTAGTGTTGTGCCGTGTTCAAGAACCTGATGATTGTTGGGAAGAAGTCTTCTTCAACCTGATAATCACGGTTTTTAGGCTCCTGTGCCTTCTACCCGATGGTAGGAATGAAACTAGGCACATCAGGACAAAAGGACACAAAGTGTGGGAGTAACTCAGCGGGTCAGGCAGCATCCCTGGAGAACACGGATAGGGGACGTTTTGGAAGAATGAAGGGTCTCGACACAAAACGTCACCTATTCGTGTTCTCCAGAGATGCTGCCTGGCTCGCAGAGTTACTCCAACACTTTGTGTCATTTTCAGATATACTAAACAGTTCATACTGGTACAATAGATAGAGCAAAGGGGATGATACAGAGTGCAAAATATAATTTGTAAGGGTGTTAGACAGGCAGGTATGTTAAAGATAATATTATTAGAACAACGACTAGTGGTGCTAGATTTACATGGAGAAAAGAGATTTAAAAGAATGGAGTGACTGTATCAGATAAAAGAAGAGCAGGCAAGGAGTCACTCTCCGGTATCATCTTAGTTTCCTAACCCACATACCTTTATCATGCATGTTCAAACTCTTCAGCAGGTCTTCCCTGATGGGATGCTTAGCTTTATAGCAGAGCCTGTGGACGTTCGAAGGGGTATCATCGCCCGACAGTGTGGTGAGGTCAATGCAGGTGACCGCCTTCAGGAGCCACGCAGCCTGTAAAAGCACAGAGGGGACTTGGGTCAATACTGACGTCGGTCGCACCAAGGGTAAACTGCGTGACTAATTCTATCAGAGAGACAAGTACTTTGTTTAGTTTAAAGAACCAGCATAAAAATCCACCAAGGGTTGTAGCTACCTACAAGAGAAATAGTTTAGGTGTTTTAGTTTATCAATGCCACTTGTGACGAGGTACAGTAAAAAGCTTTGTTTTGCACGCAATCCAAATAGATCAGATATACTATACATAACTTCAATCAAGTCGAACTCAATACAAAAAGTAGAGCAAAGGAGGAGATACAGAGAATAGAATATTGTTCTCAGCATTGTAGAAACTAGGAACTGCAGATGCTGGTTAATACACAAAAGGACATAATGTGCTGGAGTTTCACAGACAAAGCCCAATGCCCGTAATGGGAAAGAGGTGAATCGGACAGTATTCTAGCTTATGGACGGACTGTTCAAATGTTCGATAACTGATGGAAAGAAGCTGTTTCCTGAGTCTGGTGGTGCCCGCTTTCAAATTTCTGTCTCTTCCGCCTGACGGGAGCAGGGAGAAGAAGGACTGACCATGGTGGGAGAAGTCTTTGTTTATGTTGGCTGCTTTCCCAAGGCAGCCTGAAGTGTAGATGCAGTCAATGGTGTGGAGTCTGGTCTGTGTGATGGACTGGGCTACATCCAGAACTCACTGCAATGGGCTATGAAGCAACCCAATACATTTTGGCACACGTAATAATAAAGCTCTCAGAAATCATGATTCTTGGTGGAAGTGGCAAGAGCGTCAAGGTTTCCTGTGGAGCTTTATATATTGAAACCCTGAAGTTGCTGTCAGTGAATCAACACTTTGCACTCTTCACTGGCATAATTGAATGCATTTGAAAGCTACAGCACTAAACAGTTAAAACACAAAAAGAGATCCAGAATAGATAGAAAATTAGGTAGATGGTAAATGGTAGGGAATTGAGGAATGCTGTGGAACAGAGGGATCTAGGTATAACTGTGCATAATTCCCTGAAGGTGGAATCGCATGTAGATAGGGTGGTAAAGAAAGCCTTTGGTGTGCTGGCCTTTATAAATCAGAGCATTGAATATAGGAGTAGGGAAGTAATGTTAAAATTGTACAAGGCATTGGTAAGACCAATTCTGCAGTATGGTGTACAATTTTGGTCGCCTAGTTATAGGAAGGATGTCAACAAAATAGAGAGAGTACAGAGGAGATTTACTAGAATGTTGCCAGGGTTCCAGCAATTATGTTACAGAGAAAGGTTGAACAAGTTAGGTCTTTATTCTTTGGAGCGCAGAAGGTTAAGGGGGACTTGATTGAGGTCTTTAAAATGATGAAAGGGATAGACAGAGTTGATGTGGATACGTTTTTCCCATTGAGGGTAGGGAAGATTCAAACAAGAGGGCATGACATGAGAATTAAGGGACAGAAGTTTTGGGGTAACGTGAGGGGGAACTTCTTTACTCAGAGGGTGGTGGCTGTGTGGAATGAGCTTCCAGCAGAAGTGGTGGAGGCAGGATCGATTTTAACATTTAAGAGTAAAGTGGATAGGTATATGGACGTGAAGGGAATGGAGGGGTATGGTCTGAGTGCAGGTAGATGGGACTAGGGGAAAACAAATGGTCGGCACGGACTGGAAGGGCCGAGAGGGCCTGTTTCCGTGCTGTAATTGTTATATGGTTATATGGTTAGAAAATTAGGTACAGACTGTCAGAGGGAAGAAGCAAAGCTGACAGATTTTCAATGACCAGAGATGTCCACTGTTAGTTTGTAGATACAGCATGGAGACAGGCCCTTTGGCCCATCAGGTCCGTGCCGACCATCGGTCACCCGTTCACACTAGTTCTGTGTTATCCCGCTTTCTCATCCACTCCCTACACACTAGGGGCAATTTACAGAGGAGCAAATAACCTCCAAACACGCACGCCTTTAGTAGTGTAGAAAGCAACTGGAGATGCTGATTTATAATGAAGAGAGACATCAAGTGCTGGATTAACTCGGCTGGTCTGGAACAGGGTTCCGACCCAAAACGTCACCTATCCTTTTCTCCAGAGATGCTGCCTAGTCCGGTGAGTTACTCCAGCATTTTGTGTCTATCTTCCACACGCTTTTAGGATGAGTGAGGAAATGGTGTGCCCGGAGAAAACCCACGCGGTCACAGGGAGAACGTGCAAACTCCATGCACGGACAGCACCTGGGGTCTCTGGAGCTGTGAGGCAGTGGCTCCAGCAGCTGTGCCATTGTGTTGCCCTACATTATACCCTTATATCGGCTGCAGACCTGCACCTACTCATATACTGCCACCAGATAGAGATCCACCATTTACAAGCAGCTTTGCCTGGCAGAATTATAACAGCCCTGCACGCTGCACTCCAGCTTCAACGAGGGATATGGGTGAGTGTTTCTCTTTGCTCTCACTGACAGAGCTTGTTACAACACTGCGGAAAGATCCATTTTGTGCGAACAATGGTAAGACAGCATTTTTATAGTTTAAGTCCTATTCAAATCATTCGAAACAAAGTGCTGGAGTAACTCAGCCGGCCAGGCAGCATCTCTGGAGAACATGGACAGGTGACTTTTCGGGAAGGGTTCAATTCGGAAATGTCACCTATCCGTGTTCTCCAGAGATGCTGCCTAGCCCACTGAATTACTCCAGCACTTTGTGTTTCTTTGTAAACCAGGATCTGCAGTTCCTTGTATCTCCATCAAACTATTAGACAGTGAAAGGACATATAAATACCCTATTATAGGCTACAGGCTGTTTTGACATCTTGTAACACACTGAGCATTTTAACTACACCATAGCCGGCAATTAAGTATTCTCAACAACACCCGAAGAGTGAACTCTTTTGACGAGCGTGGTTCTCAGACGTTCCATCTGTTTGCAACACTCAAGGAAATGTCCAGTGTATAAAAGAGAAACAAAGGCTCGATGCTGCAAATCAGTAAATATCAAACTTCCGCATTACCAATAGTGCAGGCACCTCCTGTTTTATACATATTTGATTTACATACATGTGATTTTTATACATGTTTTTGAAATAACGAGCTTGTTCCTTTAATACCTGCTTGATTTAAGAAATAACGCGGTCAGATTTACTGCTGACAGCGTAATCGCTTGTATATTTAATTTACGTTTTTGAATTATGCGCTGTTTTTCAAGCAAGGGGGGAAAAAATGTCTGTATAGTGAAATTCATTGTTTAGCATACAATTTTGTAAAATATACCAAATATACATAAGCATATTAATATACATACCTCTAGAGTCATCCCTGCTGTCATCAGGCAACTGAACCATTCACTCACCAACTAGAGTGGTCCTGACCCTCTATCTACCTCAATGAAGACCCTCAGACTATCTTTCATTAGACTTTTTCTTGCACTAAATGTTATTCCCTTTATCCTGTATCTATACACAATGGGTGGCCTGATTGTAATCATGTATAGTCTTTCGGCTGACTGGACAGCATGCAACAAAAAATGTTTTTCACTGTACCGCAGTCCACGTGACAATAAAACTAAATTGAAGTGAGCACAATCATACATAATTGCAAGACTGCACTGATTGCAGTGTAAAATCACTAGATTTTTTCTGAGACTGTACACAAAGTCGCCCGGAGTTTGCAGGTGTGTTTACAGGAATTATTACAAGAGCCTATTCAAGGAATAAAACATATATATCCAAGCCTGCCTACATCTGAATAATGTGGTTCTAAACAATGAGCAATGAAGGCCAAACAAAGGCAGGTGGGACTAGTGTAGTTGGGACATGTTGGTCGGCAGGGGCAGGTTGGACTTGTTATCACTTTATGAGCAATCAACTAACTAATAATGGTCAAAATTCTGCATGGAAAGAATAATTTGAATAAAAACCTCCAAGATAAATGCAAAAACGTCTTCACTGCTGTGTGAAGCCACAAAGTGTTGAAGTACACTAAAGGCTGGAGAAACTCAGCGGGTGCAGCAGCATCTAAGGAGCGAAGGAGATAGGCGACGTTTCGGGTCGAGACCCTTCTTCAGACTGGTCAGGGATCAGGGAAACGAGAGATATAGACGGTGATGTGGAGAGATAAAGAACAATGAATGAAAGATATGCAAAAAAGTATCGATGATAAAGGGAACAAGCCATTGTAAGCTGTTTGTAGTGTGAAAATGAGAAGCTAGTGCGACTAGGGTGGGGGAGAGAGATAGAGAGAGAGGGAATGCCAGGGCCCGAGGGCTGAGGGAGAGGTGGGAAGGGGAGTAACTCAGCGGGTCAGGCAGCATCTCTGGAGAGGTGGGCAACATTTTGAGGTCGGGACCCATTCTTCAGTCTGCAATATGGTTGACAATCCACAGACCATGTGCAGGCTCACCTTTAGACTTTAGAGATACAGCGTAGAAACAGACCATTCGGCCCACCGAGTCCACGCCGACCAGCGATCGGCGACGCTAGCACCTTCCTACACGCTAGGGACAATTCACAATTTTACAGAAGCCAATTAATCTACAAACCTCAATGTCTTTGGAGTATGGGAGGGAGCTGCAGCACTTGTAGAAAGCCCACGTGGTCACGGGGAGAACATACAAACTCCGTACTGACAGCACGTATAGTCAGGATCGGACCCAGGGAACTGGCGCTGTAAGGCTGCAACTCTACTGTTGCGCCACTGTGCTGCCCTATTGAATTTGTTACAATGGCACGGCAGGGAATCGGGGGCTGCGTACTTACTGTGTTTACGGTAGAGTGAGGGAATGAAATTATTTTATAGCAGCACTCACTTAGCTGGTTAGCATTCAGCATCTGCCTCGCCTAACTTCACAACCTCTTTTCTGCCAGCACACAACTCTTTTCAGCCTCTCTTTTCTGAATAACTCAATTTGAAGTGAAGGTTTTCGACACAGAAACAAAAAGTCTCCACTCAAATGATTAAGGTGATTTACGGTGAAACAAAACAAGCAATAGCCAACTGCAGGAAAAGTTTGTGTAGCAAGGAACTGCAGATGCTGGTTTATACTGAGAATAGACACAAAGTGTTGGATTAACCCTTTTCCAGACTGATGGTAGTGGGGGGGGGGGGGGGGGGGGGGGGGGAGGAGCGCAATGAAGTCACATGCAAATTGGAGAAGCAGAACCTCACATTTTTCTTGGGGAGCTCACAACCCAGAATGTTGAATTCTCCAATTTTAAGTAACTCCGACAAACACCTCCCACCCACTCCCCTCCATCCTCCTCCAACCCCCCTCCTTCCTCCACTAAAAGTCCGTTAACTAGTTCCACAGTTCACAATAATTTATCCCTCTTGGGCTCACATCATCTCTAGCCAATGATTATTGGCCTATCAGGGAACTACCTTGCCTTAGGTTATCAGCACTAATTTGTCCTGATTCTTTTCTTGCTCCCAGTCCCCCCCCCCCCCCCCCCCACCTGTCCCGTCACCCCCACCTGCTTTCAGTGCGAAGACGGGTCCCGACCCAAAACATCACCTATGCACGTCCTCCAGAGATGCTGCCTGACCATTGAGTTGCTGCAGTATTTTGTGTCTATCTTTGGTATAAACCAGCATCTGCAGTTCCTTTTTATTATACATACTGAGTAGAGAAGTTGAGAGGTTATGTAACAGTTGTACACGACATTGGTGAGGCCACATTTGCATTTAGTTTTGGTAACCCTGTTACAGGAAAGATGTTGTTAAGCTGGAAAGGGTGCAGAGAAGATTTAGGAGGATGTTGCCCGGACAAGGGCCTGAGCTCTAGGGACAGTTTGAGCAGACTATATTCCATGGAATGCAGGCGGATGAGGGGTGATCTTGCAGAAGTGTATAAGATCATCAGGGGAATACAGAGTCTTTTACCCAAAGACGTTCCTGATTCCCCCCCTCTGGTTTAAGGTGAGGGTGGGAAGATTTAATCAGAACCTGAGGGGAAGCTTTTTTTTCACACAAAGGGTAGTGGGTATATGGAACAAGCTGCCAGAGGAGGTAGTTAAGGCACGTACTATCACAACATTTAAAAAAAAATATTATAATAATAATAATTAATATTTTTATTAGAAGCATATACATATCGTCATCAAAACATATTTTGTTTATCAATTACATATTGTTAATAGCTGGGATCCCAGCTATCAAAATAGCTGGGGTCCTCGTTTATCAATTACATAGTAACACAGCTTCTATTTGTTAATTTTTTTTATAGACAGAAAGGGAAAAAAAGATTTTAAAATAGAATAAATTACCAATAATACAGCTTTGGAGATATGTCCGTAGATTATAAAACGTAACTATTCATCTAATCTTGGATTCAAGTTTCAGTCAGGCTTCCGTGCCGGACCAGTTTACCCTTTCAGAAAATCAATAATTGGAGACCATATTCTAGCAAATAATTCTGGTTTGTCAATTAAGACAAGTCTAATTTTTTCCAAATGTAAGGCCTCTGACATCTCCATAATCCACATTTTAATTGTGGGGGTTGTTGGGTTTTCCCAAAATTTTAATATTAATTTTTTCCCCAATTATTATACTATAATCAAGGAAGTTCCTTTGGCTTGTTGTAAGATTTAGGCTTTGTTCTGATAATACCTAATATTATTAGTTTTGGGTCTGGATCCAATTGGATATTAACAACTTCAGAGATAATTTTAAAAATATCCGTCCAGAAATTTTTTAATTTTTATACAATTTACAAAAGTATGAGTTAAATTAGCCTCTGAATATTGACATTTATCACAGATAGCTATCACAACATTTAAAATACATTTGGACAGGTATCTGATAGAAAAGGTTGGGAAGGATATGGGCCAAACGCAGGCAGGTGGGACTAGTGTAGATGGGATGATGGTCAGGCATGGGCAAGTGGGGCTGAAGGGCCTGCTTCCCATTAGATTTGTCTTCCATTTCTTAACTGACTTTCACATCTACAGATCCAATGAAATATTTAACATCTACGGGCTTCAAGTTCACCAACAAAACTATCAAGGGAGAAATAGCCTTGTTAAATACATACTTGCCACTCCTTGGACAAACTCCTCCGTGTCTGAATTTGTTCTGCACGCCTCAGAACAGCGGGGTGATTCACATGGACATTGGACAACCAGCCCAAATCTGTAACGGCAGTCACATTATGTAAACACGCTGTCCCTGATCATGATGGTACATGCTGGTCCCTCAAACGTGACACGTATGTTCATTAAGCAAAATGCAAAGTGCTGGCGGAACTCAGTGGGCCAGGCACCTCTGGTCAGTCAGAAAACTTGAAGCTCTCAACCATTTGTACATCTGCACCATTGATGCGGATTGGGGCATGAACTACACCATGGTTCCTGAAGTCAATAACTATTCTTTCAACTTGCTGACATTAGGGAGAGCTTCTTAAAGATAGCGGAGTCAAGGGATATGGGGAGAATGCAGGAATGGGGTACTGATTGTGGATGATCAGCCATGATCACAGTGAATGGTGGTGGTGGCTCGAAGGGCCGAATGGCCTACTCCTGAACTTATTGTCTATTATTGTCCTCGCACCATGACACTACACTCTCTATCTTCTTCCTTTACTCCAACTTGTCATTGTTCGTGATGCATCCCACCACAGTGAAGTCATCGGTTAACTTGTAGGCATCAGTATAAAGGGAGTTTAGTAGGGGACTGAAAAAGCATCCTTGAGGGACATTGTTTAGTTTAGTTTGGAGATACTGCATGGAAACAGGCCCTTCAGATTTCCAAGTCTGCGCTGACCAAATGATCACCCATACTATATGAATGGGAGGAGGAAACTGGAGCACCTGGAGAGAACCCACAGTCACAGGAAGAATGTACAAACTCTGTACAGACAGCACCCGTAGTCAGGATCGGACCAGGGACGCAGGCACGGTATGGCAGCAGCTCTACTGCTGCGCCACTGTGCTGCCCAATTAAGAGTTATTGTGATGGAGGTTTATAGTACCAGCCTCAACAACTTCCTCTGACAGCTCCTTCCATATACCCACTACAGTTTTGAGGGAAAAAATTCCCCCTCGGGTTCCCATTAAATCTTTCGCTCTTACCTTAAACCTAGTTCTTAATTCCCCTACCTTAGGGTAAAATACTCTGTGCATTCACCCTTTGTATGCCCCTCATTATTTTATACACTGCTAAAAAGCAGTATTTAATAGTTTTATTATTCACAGACCAACATTAAAGTCATTTTACAGCATGGTGAGTTACATTTCCAACATAAACCAAACCAGATCAGTATTGGGCAACATTTTACCAACATGTTTAGCTTAGTTTGGAGATTACTAACTCATTTACTAACTAGGGTGGCCCAGTGACGAAGCGGTATCGTTGCTGCCTTACAGCACCTGAGATTTGAATTCAATCTTGACCAAGAGTTGTCTCTGCGGAGTTTGTATGTTCTCTCTGTGACAGCGTGGGCTTTCTCCAGGTGCCATCGTTTTCTCTCACACTCCAAAGAAGTAGAGGTTTCTAAGTTGATCGGCTTCCGGAAATTGTGAATTATCTCTAATATGTAGAATAGCGCCAGTGTGCAGGTGATCGCTGGTCGGTGCGGACTCGGTGGAACGAACGAGTTGTATTTGTTTTAAAGTCTAATTTCTTTTGGACTGTATCACAAATGTTGCAGTACCACCTTTATACACAGGAGGGGGTTTTCACAGCAAACTGAGCAACATCAGCTGGTAATATACAGAACAGTGGCAGTTTAAGTACAACTCTGAAGCACAGCAACCCAAAACTCCACATATTCATGTTCTCCAGAGAATGCTGCTTAACCTGCAGAGTTACTTCAGCACTTTGTCTCTTTTTTTTTGTGGCAGCTTAATGCTGGCTCTTTGTTAAAAACAATGACCTCGGAAAATATATATTTTGCTTCAACTTGGAGCTCCTTTTCCTCCCACATCCATGTCAAGTCAGATGACTTTGCATCAAAGACAAAGGGCGGCACAGGGGTGCAGCAGTAGAGTTGCTGCCTTACAATCCCAGAGACCCAGATTGGATCCTGCTGTCTCTACAGAGTTTCTACCTTCTCCCCGTGACCGGGTGGGTTTTCCCCGAGCGCTCCAGCTTCCTGCCACACTCCAAAGACATACCGGTTTGTAGGCTCCTGGAAATTGTAAATTTGGCCCTAGTGCGCAGAATAGTGTTAGGGTACGGGGTGATTGCTGGTCGGCATGGACTCGGGGGGCCTAAGGGCCTGTTTCCATGGTGTACAGTGGCTTGCAAAAGTATTCATACCCCTTGAACTTTTCCACATTTTGTCACGTTACAACCACAAACGTAAATGTATTTTATTGAGATTTTATGTGATACACCAACACAAAGTGGCGCATAATTGTGAAGTGGAAGGAAAATGATACATGGTTTTCAAATTTTTTTACAAATAAAAAAACTGAAATAACTGCTTTAGCGCTTTGTGTTAACCCGAGCCTGCCGTTCTTTCTTTCTACACAAGAAAGAGTAACATTTGTGTCACCGAGTAACATGCTGTCCACCTCCGAACTTAGTTTTGTTTAGAGATACAGCATGGAAACAGGCACTTCAGCCCACCAAGTCCATGCCGACCAGTGTTCTTTCCCATCCACTCCCTACACACAATTTACAGAGTCCAATTAACCTACAAACCCGCACATCTTTGGGATGTGGGAGGAGACTAGAGCACCTGGACGAAACACACGTGGTCACAGGGAGAATGAGTAAACACCACACAGATAGCACTCGAAGTCAGGATCAAACCGGGTCTCTGCTACTGTGTTGCGCCATTGTACCGCTTACAATTTGAACCCAAATATGAGGCTAGTTCAAATAATCATCTGATACTCCAAAGCTTTTGCACCACAAGATATACAGCATGGAAACAGACCCTTTAGCACAACTGTCTAAGTCTACCAAGCTGCCAAACTAGGCAAGTCCCATTTTCCTGCATTTAGAAACATAGAATACGTGCAGGATGAGGCCTTTCAGCCCTTCGAGCCAGCGCCGCCATTCAATATGTTCATGGCTGATCGTCCGCTATCAATAACCCGTGCCTGCCTTCCCCCCGTATCTCTTGACTCCACTAGCCCCAAGAGCTCTATACAACTCGCTCTTAAATCCATCCAGTGATTTGGCGTCCACTACTCTCTGTGGCAGGGAATTCCATAAATTCACAACTCTCTGGGTAAAAAAGTTTTTTCTCACCTCAGTCTTAAATGACCTACCCTTTATTCTAAGACTGTGGCCCCTGGTTCTGGACTCACCCAACATTGGGAACATTTTTCCTGCAGTCCTTTTATAATTTTATATGTTTCTATAAGATCCCCCTCATCCTTCTCAACTCCAGTGAAGTTTCATAGCACTCTAAACATATATATCTATTTATATATATATATATATATATATATATATATGTGTGTGTGTGTGTGCAAATGTATTTTAATAGCCAGAATGGCACCCACCTAGTCAGGATGGTGATGGAATATTCTCCATTTACGTGGATGAGTTTAACTCTCATGAAGCTCGCTTGTAGCTCGACCATGCCCACTAATGCTGATCCCCCTCTATCACTGTCCCCTCGCGAGGTACTCCCAATTATACACTCCACTGAAGCTGCATTCCACCGTTGTTTCAGCTACACAAATGCAATCCTTTGCTTCTAGTACCCTTGCCATTTGCTGGGCTGAGCTGCACTTGATACATTTGGATCAACGCTTGGGAAACACAATGCACCTCAGATGCTAGAATGCAAAATCCTTGTACTGGTGGAACTCAGTGGGGTAGGCAGCACCCATGGAGGGAATGGATGGACAACAGTTTTGGGTCAAAGCCCTCTTCAGAGTCTGGGGTCTCATCCCGAAACATCACCCATTCCTTCTCTCCAAACATGTTGTCTGTCCCGCTGAGTTACTCCAGGTTTTGCACACCGCTCTCTCATCTTGACAGCCAGAAGGGGGGCTACGTGAGGATGCTGTTCATAGACTTCAGTTCAGCCTTCAACACGATAGTCCCCACCAGACTATCAGGCTCCACCGCCCCCTGTGTTCCTATGCCCTGGACTTTCTCACCGCCAGACCCCAGGTAGTCAAGATGGGACGGAATACATCAAAGTCTGGATCCCCCCAGGGTTGCGTCCTCAGCCCCCTATTGTACTCCCTGTAAACACATGACTGTGTGGCTAGGTTCAGCTCCAACTCGATTATCAAGTTTGCTGATGACACTGTGGTGGTGGGTGGGCCTGATCTCAGACAACGATGAGAAGGCCTACCGGGAGGAGGTGGCTGATCTGGCACTCTGGTGTCAGGACAACAGCCTCCTCTTGAACATCAAAAAAACGAAGGAGCTGATCGTGGACTTTAGGCGGGCACATCATCCGAGGACGTACACACCACTGAGGATAAATGGGGATACTGTGGATAGGGTGAGCTGTTTTAAATACCTGGGAGTCCACATCTCTGAGGATATGACATGGACATCACACGCTGCAGCACTCGTGAGTAAGGCAAGGTAGCACCTTTACCACCTCAGGCAATTGAGGAAATTCAGAGTGTCTCGGAGGATCCTCCAGTGCTTCTACTCAGCGGCTGTGGAAAGTATCTTGTCCGGAAATATTACAATCTGGTTTGGGAATTGCTCTGCCCCTCTGCAGGAACTATACATCAGGAGGTGCAACTCCAGAGCCAATAAGATAACGGGAGACCCCTTCCACCCCTGCAACGCCCCTGTTGCCATGCTTTGAGCACGGAAAGGTTGAGAAGGAGTTTCTTCCCAGAGGCCATTAGGACTGCAAACTCCTATCTCACCAGGGACTAACTTTACTGTACCACAATACCGCCCACAATATTTAATATGTAAAAGAACATGTGATTCTGTTCGTAGTTTGTTGGTTGTTTGATTGTTTGTTTTTTTTTGCACAAAGTCCGCGAGCATTGCCACTTTTCATTTCACTGCACATCCCATTTGTGTATGTGACAAATAAACTTGACTTGACTTGAAAGAGGATGTTACCTTGGCTTGCGGACTTGAGTTATAGGGAGAGATTGGAAGGGCCTTTTTTCTTTTGTGCCTAGGAGGCTGAAGGGTGACCTTATTGAGGTGTGCAAGATCATGAGGGGCACAGATAAAGTGAATGCTCAGTCATTTTCCCAGGATAGAAGATTGTAAAAGTAGAGGGCACAAGTTTAAGGTGAGAGGTGCAAGATTTGAGATAGAACACAGGGACAACTTTTTGCACTAGGAAAAAGTGAGTGCAAAGTCCAATGTAGGAAAGAACTACATGATGCTGGTTCAAATCGAAGGTAGACACAAAACGCTGGAGTAACTCAGCGGGACAGGCAGCATCTCTGGAGAATAGGAATGGGACGACTTCAGACCACAACAACTCTGCAGGAACTGTGCGACTCAAGTGGGCGACTGGACTGGACAAGTCCAAATGATGGCGTTATGGACAGGAAGTCAGGGACCCAAGCAGTCCTTCCAGGTCCGACAGAGGTTCACCTGCACCTCCTCCAACCTCATCTACTGCATCTGCTGCTCCAGATGCCAGATGATCTATATCGGTGAGACCAAGCGGAGGCTTGGCGATCGTTTCGCCGAACACCTCCGCTCGGTCCGCAATAACCAACCCGACCTCCCGGTGGCTCAGCACTTCAACTCCCCCTCCCATTCCGTATCCGACCGCTCGGTCCTGGGCCTCCTCCACGGCCAGAGTGAGCAACACCGCAAGTTGGAGGAACAGCACCTCATATTCCGCTTGGGGAGTCTGCATCCTCTGGGCTTGAACATTGAATTTTCTCAATTCTGTTAACCCTTGCTGTCTCCTCCCCTTCCCACCTCTCCCTCAGCCCTCGGGCCCTGACATTCCCTCTCTATCTCCCTCCCCCACCCTAGTCGCACCAGCTTCTCATTTTCACACCACAAACAGCTTACAATGGCTTGTTCCCTTTATCATCGATACTTTTTTGCAGATCTTTCATTCATTGTTCTTTATCTCTCCACATCACTGTCTATATCTCTCGTTTCCCTGATCCCTGACCAGTCTGAAGAAGGGTCTCGACCCGAAACGTCGCCTATCTCCTTCTCTCCTTAGATGCTGCTGCACCCGCTGAGTTTCTCCAGCCTTTAGTGTAACCCTCGATTCTCCAGCATCTGCAGCTCCTTCTTTAACACAAGGGTGTAGAAGGCTATGGGTCAGCATGGCCAGGCTGGGCCGAAGGGTCTGTTTCTGTTCTGTGCAGCTCTATGACAGTCTGACGGATGGCTGGGCCCGGACCCACCGGGCACCGGCCTGGCCCACCGCCCCGCTCCCCGGCCCGGCCTGGCTCACCGCCCCGCTACGCCCCCCCCCCGCGGTTCCTACCGAGCGGAACGCCGTGGTTGCTCGCCGCCATGATGCCCGGGCCGAGCGCGGACAGAGGCGGCAGCCAATCACAGCCCGCTCCCTGGAGCAGCCAATCACAGCCCGCTCCCTGGAGCAGCCAATCACAGCTGCCCTGGGCGCAGCCACTCACATCCCGCCCGCCCCCTGGGCGCAGCCACTCACATCTCACTCCCTGGCACAGCCAATCACGGTTGCCCTGTGAGCAGCCAATCACAGCTCACTCCCTGGTGCAGCCAATCACAGCTCACTCCCAGCCAATCACAGCTCACTCCCTGGCGCAGCCAATCAGCTGCCCTGGGCGCATCCAATCACAGCTCACTCCCTGGCGCAGCCAATCACAGCTCACTCCCTGGCGCAGCCAATCACAGCTCACTCCCTGACGCAGCCAATCACAGCTCACTCCCTGACGCAGCCAATCACAGCTGCCCTGGGCGCAGCGGGACGGGCAGCATCCCTGGAGAGAAGGGATGGGTGACGTTTCGGGTTGAGACCCTTCTTCAGAGCCCATCTCTTGAACCACAGACTAACTTGCTCTTGTGTACATTAACTACCGTTATTAAACTGCTCATGAAAAAAGGTCAGAATAACTATGCACTAGAAAAACAATGGGGGGGGGGAGCAAATGCTACAAAGTCAGCAGGAGAGCAGTCAGCACTTCAGGTCAAATATCCTTCAGCAGAATGTAGGATTTGATTATTGATCGGCACAGCAGGGAAACAGGGGCATCCGTAAATGGAGTCACGCATTCATACCTCCGATCACGCATTCATACCTTCATCTAAAACATTTCATTGAGAGCATTATAAACCAATGAAGGGAACCACGAGGGAAAGGGAAAGATGGCTTGGAAAATAACCAATAGGCATTGCAGGAGTTAACCAAAAACATGGCATAGCCACTAGTTTATCATCACTCTCTAACTCATTGCTAATGTAGATAGCAAATCCTGGTTGATACTCAAGATGATAATGATCTTACAAAGGTACAGTCTGTCACACCTGCCAAAGCCTGACATGTTCAGACTTTGGGGGGAAAATAGCAAAGATCCCTGGGCAAGCAGGCATCCACTCTAAATTAAATTGACTTGCTGGTTCAATGTGTGATGTTGAATACAAAAGCACAAGTGTCATGCTGTTTTAATATCGGATTGAAGGGACATAGTTTATTCAGAAGCCAGGGCAGGAGTTTCAGCAATGATCAGGTGGACAAAAAAAAAATGTACGTTCACACGCTTGGAATATCTACAGGCAGGTCTGGTTTTAATTCTGTAAGCTAGCTGATCTACAGAATATAACATTGCCTGTGTACACTGCAGAACACAAGGTGTAAAACCAGAAACATTTCCTAACAAGCCAAGGCACTTATGCAATTGCTGCAAATAATTATTGCCTCGCTGAGAGGGCAAAAAAGAATACATGGAGCATTTAATAAGGAATCAAAATCAGCATACTTCTGAATGTATGTTTTCAGTTACAGAATCCAAACTATTAATTTGGTGTAAATACCCATAGAATTACAAAATGAGCTTAAGGATGCCTTGTTTGATAACATGTATGGGCCAATTTAATACTGCTCAAGACTTTTAATTTATACAAATTGCTGCAAATGATGATAAACTGCAGGCCATTTAAAATGAAAAATGGCAAACTAAATAACTTTAATTGTAAACCAAAATATTAGCACTGAACCTTTATATGAAAATGTTCATTCTTAAAGGAAAGCATCTGAATCCATGATGTTACGGCTGTAGCTTCAGCACTTTGTGAACATAAATTGGTTATTACTTATATACACTGGCGTCGTTGAGCAGATTCAATAAAACACTAAGATGCTAAGCAGTTGCGCTGAATATGCACAGGTCTACAAATTTACTTGCAGACACTAAGTGCTTCTCTTTTAGACAGTTAACAGATTTTAAGTTGTCGATAAGAGTCCATTTAGCTGTCTGCATTTGCTGTTAACACAAAATGGAGGACGCACTCTTCTGCTTCTTGACTCAGAGCTTGGTCTGCATCTTGCTCGCTAGTGTCTCTCAAGCTGTCAGTTCAAGCTTTTACCTCTGGAGGTGTGCCGTAGACGGAATCAGAGTTTTCAGAGCCAAGTTCCTCTGTAATTTAAAAAAAAAGTGTATGAAATGCAATTCACAATGACAAATTAGCTACAGGTCCACTGCCGATTATCCTTCAACTGAAAGTCCACCCCTCCCCCCCCTTGAATCCAGACAAAATGTAACCCCCTCCCCACCCCCCCACCACCAGGCTGGGCGAGGTGGCTGATCTCGACCTCATCAGGACTTCTGTGGCGATTGCCGGGGAGAATTTGCTCCCCGCGCCTAGGGCTCTGATCAGACTGATTGTGTGTGTGGGGAGGAGGGGTGGGTTGGAATCAAGAAAGGACCGTGACAAATCAGGGCCGGCAACAGATGACCTCAGGCAGGTAGGTTCCCCGATAGGACAATTTTTGGCTTGGGACGAATTTTTTTTTAAAAATTGCACATTTATCAAACACACCAAAAACATTCCTCCGAGGAATCGAGTCCTCTATTTAAATATAATAACGGGTCACATTGCTAGAGAAAGAAATGTGCACTTAAATACCAAGATGTACCTACCAGGGAGTACACACTTCCACAATCCATAGGTTTTGCCAACAGTTGTCTGCCAAAGACGAAGGGTTCCATCTTCTGAACCGCTGGCGTACAGCTCTCCATCGGGGCTAAACCTCACGCAGTGAATGGGACCAAAATGACCTTTGTATGACTCTATTTAAAAAAAAAATTGTCTTAGAACATGGCGACTATTGCAAAGAAATACAAGACAAGAGACATTTATTGTCACATGCACCAATTGGTACAGTGAAATTTGTGGTCACCATACAGCCATACGAATAAAATAAAAACAGCGAACACGATAGACTATAACATATAGTTCCCTAAACAGCGGTATCAAAGTTTCCCACTGTTAGGGAAGGCACCAAAGTTCAGTCATCCTCCTCTTTGATGTTCACCCATGGTCGGGGTCTTCCGAGCCCTCCGCAGTCGCCCTTACGGCTGGCCCAATGTTCAGGCCCTCTTGCCGGACTGATGGAACGGCGACGTCGGAATGGAAGAACATTTTCAGCGGCTTGGACTTCTGAATTCGCAACTGCCTACCGGAGACCGCGGCTCCCGAAGTCCACAGGCCGAGCTGGGCGGAGGTTCAACGGTGGCGGCCTCCGGCAAAGGATGCCAGGACTCCGCGATGTTGGTCAGCGCCGCCCGCGGCTGGGAGCTCTGCAACCACAGCTCCGCGATGTTGAAGCAGCAGGCCCAACACTCTGGAGCTTCAAACGGCGATCCCAGGTAAGGCATTGCCCACTCTGTGATGTATCCAGCGCTGCACCACTGCTGAAGCTCTGGACCGGTTCCCGGCAGGAAAGGCCGCGCCAATCCAGTTGGTAGGCCGCGAGGAAGGGGGCGAGGACGCGACTCCGAGAATAGTCGCATCCTCGCCAGGAAGTTACTGGGAAACGGTTTCCCCCTTACCCTACTCCCCATCCCCCACATAGAAATACTAAAAAAATCCTCCAAAACATACTTTTAAACAAACTAAAAATAAAAAAAAGATAGAAAAACAGACAGACTGTAGGCAGAGGCGCCCCTAGTGGTGTACATGCTTAATAATAGAGGGCGGTACAGAGGAGCAATAGTAGAATTGTTGCCATATAGCCGCCAGAGACCCGGGTTTGATTGTGACTGCGGGTGCTGTCTGTACGGAGTTCGTACGTTCTACCCGTGACTGCGTGGGTTTGTACATTTTCCCCGTGATTGTGTGGGTTTTCTCTGGGTGCTCTGGTTTCCTCCCACACTCCATAGACGTCGAGTTCTGTAGGTTAATTAACTTCGGTAAAGTTGTAAATTGTCCCTTTTGTGCACGATAGTATTAGTGTATGAGGTGACCGCTGGTCGGCGCGGACCTGGTGGGCCGAAGGGCCTCATACCACATGGTCTAACCGATGCATTCAGATATAGGGAACAAACTTGCTATTTTCAGCTCATTTTTGAGTTGTAGTAATTTGAATGTTTGTTTGAAGGCAGATATCAGGCACTTTAAATCTATAATATTAAAATCCATGACCAGCACAAGCCTACAGCATTGAAATCCATGGCAATAGGATGATGGCAAAAGATTTTTGTTTAGAGTTGACAGCATTTTTCAAATCTCAAATCGGGATTGTCAATGTAAATGTAGTGACAAACAAGAGTCTATGTATTCAGTCTTTCCACATGTTCAGACGTTCCATTTCCTACTTCATAACTGCCACTCTATTCTTAACCTGACACGGATCGTCAGCACAAAAGCGGCAAACCTTCAAACATCTAAGGGACCAGACAAGAAATTTTAAGAAATTACCAGGTAGAAGCCTAGTTAAAATACAATCTGGTATACTAGACACGACAGTAATTGAGACAAACCATTTTCACCAACATTAGGGACACCAGAAGATGTCATTCGCGGGGAAACAATGCCAACGCCCTCTCTAATTGGTATTTTTGTTTTGTTTGAGTTTAGAGATGCAGAGTGGAAACAGGCCCATCAGCCCACGTCAACCAACAATCACCCGCGCACAAGTTCTATCCTGCACCCTAGAGACATTTTACAGAAGCCAATTAACCAACAAATCTGCACTTTTTCAGAATGTGGGAGGAAACCAGAGCACGCGGAGGAAACCTATGCACGTGGTCACAGGGAGAACGTAAACTCTGCACAGACAGCGCCCAAAGTCAGGGCCCCACCCGGGTCGCTGGTGCTGTAATGAGGTAAGTCTGCGGCTGCACCACTGTGCTACCCATTGTGTCACCATTGAAGGATCCTGAGCCACACTAAATGCAAAGAAAATCCGACAAATCGAGTCTCAATAAATGGTGCCGGGTATTAAGTTCTGTGCAAGGTTAACAAGAGGTATCCTTGTTAGGTTAACAAAAGGTAAATGCAAATTCCCATAAAGCAATTCTAGACTTTAGAGCTAACATTAGGTTGAACTCAGCAACATGCAAAACTCATTGTCCTTTCATGTGAAATGTAATAGCCAGAACAATCAACATGCTTCAATAGCTCTACAGGTATGAAGACCTACCTAAATCCTCGCCGGTATTGTAGTCAAACTTGTACAATTTGAAGTCATCACCTCCTGCAACAAAAACATCTTTCTCGGGGTGAAGAGAAGCTGAGTTGATTGAAGCTGGTGCGTCAAACGATTTGATCAACTCTAGACTGTAGAAATAAAAACAAACCTCAGAATACACCCATATCCTTCAACCTTATGAAAAAGAAATGTTGCTCTGTAGTAGAAACAAGGAACGGCAGACATTGGTTTACGAACGAAACCTACAAAGTGCTGGAGTAACTGAGTGGGTTAGACAGCATCGTTGGAGAACATAGATGGGTGACATTTTGGGTTAGGACCCTTCTTCAGATTGATTGTTCTGCAAGCATGGACTGCATAAGCATGGCGATATTTTTTAACTTGGGAGTGCAGAACTGCATTCCTAAACATGGCCTGCTTATACTCCATTAGCTTTCACCCAAAATTACCACTGGCAGCTCTTACGGGCAATGGAAATTTGCAGACAGGGTGTCAGAAGGCAAAGAGGTGGATCAGGGATAGCTAAGAGATAAGGGCTCAAAGTATTCAAAGAGCAATAAACCATCCTTTGTCAGTGCCTGCACCCCCCTTACCGGGAGATCTCCAAACAGATTCACTGCCCACTGGGAAAACAGATTTCTATACTCATTTGTTTCTTGTAGTTATGTCCCCTTGTTCAATACTCCCCTACTAGTGAAAACATCCCAACATTTACTCTGTCAAACCCCATGTGGATCAACCTAAAGAAGGGTCTTGACCTCCAGCACATTGTGTCCTTTCTTGTAAATCAGCTTTGGCAGTTCTATCTAAACTCCAAGCAATACAAGCCCAACGTATTTAGTCTCTCTTGGTAGGACACCTTTGTCATCTCAGGAGTTAGCCAGTGAATCTTTGTATTGCCTCCAATGTTACTCTAGCTTTTAGGCAAATGTGCTGCCCTTTGTTGGCCTTCATCTCCAACTCCTTGTCGATGAAGGCCACTTGACTTGCCTTCGTAACCTGTTGAACCAGCCAGTTAGCTGTTTGTGGTTGGTGTACAAGAACACTGAGCTCACTCAGTGCTTTCCTCATCTGCACTCCGCATTTAATAATCGGCCTTTCGATTGCTCTTATTACAGTGCATGACCTCACACTTCCACACGGTAAACTCCATTAGTCAGTCTTTTATTCTCACACAATCTATATCCCTTTGTGAAGTCACAGAACCCATATCACGTGACTGTCTACTTATTTTGTTTTGTCTATAGACAGTATAAACTCTCATTATTATGCACTGCTTTATAACAGAATTTGGTTATAGCACGGTCTCCTTAAGAACACAAATTGTTGAAATTGACACTGTAGAGAAATTGACGAGACATTGAAATTGATAAGCAACTGCTTTTCTGTATACTTAACTCAATTAAACAATGTTATAAACAGCCATAAGTATTTTTAACCTGCAGTAGCAAAAATACATTTTTAGCCATTAAAAATTACTTTGTACACTGGGAAGGTTAGTGTCTTTGGTAGGAGAATTAGTTAGCATTAAAGATCGATGTCAGAGTGTTACACCCAAAACTCTGGGCAGACAGCGAGTCGTGGGAATCTCACTGAGAGTGGGGCAGGGCTTCTTCACCCCACCACCTTCAGACCTCCCATTTCGCTCAGCGTGTGGGAATAAGCAGGGACAGTGGTTACAATGGACAATGTCCAATAATGGACTGCACCCACCTGCCACCGCGGTGAGTAATAACATGGGTTATTAACTTTGCATACTGTTCCTTCTTTCATAGGTTCACAAGTTATCGGAGCAGATTCTGCTATTCAATCATGACCGATCTATCTTTCCCTCTCCCCATAAATGCTAACACCCGTACTAATCAACCTTACTTTCAGGTCATTAATTTAAGCAATAAACAATTACAGGCCAGAAGTCAATCCCTGCGATACTCCGCTAGTTGCCTCCTTCCTGTCTGAAGGATGTTTATTCCAACTGTTTCAACTCTGTGAAAGCAGTTTTCAATCCATTTCCTTTGTTGCCACCCACGGCTTACATGCACTAGCCTCTTGTGTCAAATGCCTCTTGGAAAACTAAATACACTGCATCTACGCCCCCCCCCCCCCCCCCGCCCCCATTAGGAACTATCCCTGTTACACCCTCAAGTAATTCAAACAATTTGTCAAAGATGATTTATCTCTCATAAAACCACAATGATGAGACTGAATTATGTTCAGAATTGCTAAATGAGTAGCTATTTCCTTTTTGATTGACTCTGGCATCTTGACAAAACATTGTTAAACTAACTTGTCTGCAGTCCCCTGCCTTTCATCTTTTTTTTTTTTTGCAAAGGGGATTCGCGTTGCCAGTTTTCCATTCTTCTAGTTTACTCTTTCCAAAGCTTAGAAAGTTATGAGAATTTTGAACAATGGGTGCTCTTTACCTACAGCTACTTCCGTTAAACTTCTAATGTGCCGTCTGTTGGTTGCTGATGACTTGTCCATCTTTAGAATCCCTCCTCCCCATGACTTTATCCAATACACTATCCCTTATCTTGGGAGTGTTTGTAAACACTTCCATGTTATTTGAAACTTGCTAGTCTGCTATCTTAGGCACATTAGCAAAGTCTTCCACAATGATAACCAATGTTAACATTTTGTTCAATATATCTGCTATTTCTTTGTAGAAAGAAGGATATGGGGATGCGGGTATACACAAAAGGGATGCAAACTGAGCCAATCAGGCACCATCAATGGAACATGGAGAGTTGGTGTTTTGGGTCAGGCCAAAACATCACCTATCAACGTTCAACAGAAATACTGCTTGATCACTGAGTTACACCAGCACTTTGTGTCATTTCTTTGTAAACCAGCATCTGCAGTTCCCCTGTTTCTACAAGGCATATTTAAAGTTTTAATTCGAAAACTGATTGATTGCACTAGATATGAACAAGAGCATAGTGGTTAAGTTGCCAAGAGATAACAAAATGTTACAGAATTTGACTTGCCTGAGTGCACTGTGAAAAGCGACGGTTTTCCCGTAGGTTAAAACCACGATCTCCCCATCAGGTATGTACTCCACACAGCTTACAGGTGAAGCTACATTCAGCGTCTGCACCTCAGTCATACTAGCCCTGTCCCAGAGCCTGTAACAGGGAAGGTTGCAGGTTAGATTCACAATTCAAATTTCACCACTTTACATTCAAGCATTTAACATCTTCTGCAGCACTTGATGAAAATAGATATCACTGTTTTCTAACTAAGGCAAGTTAAAAAAAAAAAAACATCATCACACACTGCAACCTTGATTGCAGTGTGTGATGCAAAAACATGATTGCCAAGTTAGAATATACATTAGTTCTATTTTCTATAAAAAGCAAATTTATCCCCACATTTCAATACCAGCTGGAACACGAGTTGGAAGATGACATTGATCCAATAGGCACGAACAGCCAAGTAAATAGTGTGTCCTACCAGAGTCAAGATTCCTTCCAAGTGAGTTAGAGGTTCACATGTACCAGCTCTCAATAAAATACTCCTCTCCATCAAGCCTTTAGCTGACATATGTACCAAAAATGTTACAATAAAATTCTTACCTGCAGCAGCATAACAGGTGCATAAATACTGCACTCATAGATAATAGCTCAATAATTTTAAAAACAATACTAGTGCAAAACAAAAGTTTGGTCCTTTGTGCAACCAACCAAGACACATCATCGTTTTGTTGGTGTTTGTAGTGTTCAAGAGCCTGCTTGTTGGGAAGAAGCTGCTCCTGGATCTGGAGGTCATGGTTTTCAGGTTCCAGTACCTTCTTCCTGAAGGCACGAGTGAAATGAGAGCATGGCCAGGGTGGCCTGGGTCCCTGATGATGCTGGCTGCCTTTATGAGGCAGCGATTCCTGTAGATCCATCCGATGGTGGAAGTTCAACCAACCACAACATTAACGAAGAATCTACGCTCAAAGCTTTAATCCTTAAAAATTTGGAAGTTCTTAAGAGTCTGACTACACTCACCTGACCGTCTTGTCATCAGCTGCCGAGAGTATCTGCTTGTCTCCATTACACCACAGTGCTTTCTTAATGCCAGAACTATGACCACTGATCTCCAAAGGCTCTGTGAGAAAAAGAATGATCTATCACAATACCATCTTTAACAACATTGTGAATATTGGAAGAGCGACAAACAAACTTGAGATCTGAAACTATAAACACCCACCTGCCACCAACACAAGTCTTATAACCAAGAAGCAAAAATGCAGAGAAATGCATGTGTTCCTTCCTGGTACCATTCACTCAACCTCCCTTTACATTCATACTCTCACTTGGAATTCTTTAACAGGTCCACCACCGATCTTGTGGCAACCTTGGTTCCAGAGCCTTTCTGAATTATCCGTTTTGCCGCACCAGCAGAGGTCATGGTCTCAGAGAGTCGCCGAACAGTACTGGAATTGTCTGCCAAGGCCGCCGAGGGACTAGATACCGGCCCGCAATATGGGAATGGATCAGCTGGCCCCAGCTGAACTTAAGTTCCAGAGCTCCGATCCTAGGGGCAAATTAGTGTCGCTGATCAGCCGCAGAAGTCCCCGTGAGGTCGCGATCAGCTGCTTCACCCGGCCCAGGCACCACATGTTTGGGGGGGGGGGGGGAACGCCTGGAGTCTGGGGTGTGGGGGGGATTTCAAGTGCGCTCCTTTGTCCAGATTAATGGGAGGGGCCAGACCACCAGTTGCCAGAAAATCGATGGTGGACCTGTATTATTCTATTTCTCACTTTCATACACAAATCGCTGAGTGTTCACAATTCTGGAGCTATGGTTACATAACTCCCCACCACCAGAGGTAATTGAACAAGCTAAACATCCCATCACAAAACCATCCCAACCATTCCCCGATCAAAAGCATTAAAATACACAGATCAGTCATTTGCAGATTCTCGGTCACAAATTAGAAGGAACTCAACATATGCTACAGCAGGGTATGCACTTCAAATGCACTCCCGCTGACTGAAAGTCATTTGGGACACAGAGATCCCACAAGGTTTTACATGCAAGTGGAACAAGCTGCCAGAGGAGGTAGTTGAGGCAGGTACCATAACAGCATTTAAAAGACGTTGGGTCAACTATGTGGATAGGAAACATTTAGAGGGATATGGGTCAAACACAGGCAAATGGGATGAGCAAAGACGAGGCATCTTGGTAGGCATGGGTAAGTTGGGCCAAACGGTCTGTTTCCGTACTGCATGACTAAGTGGATTTACTTTCTTTACTTGATCTAGGTGAACAGGCTTACAAAACACGTGCACATTCCTAACCAGACGCAATTGTAACCAAGTCTAACCATAAACCAGGCAAAAAAAAAAAACAGTTGCTAAAACTTGACTCCACCTAATATCAATACGTGCTGTTCCCTTATGGAGGACATTTCCTAGATACCATTTTAAACGGTATCTTGCGGTAACAGAGCAGTCAATTTTATATAGAATTCTAGTCAATTCTATATAATGGAGTAACTAAAATCTTGTACATCAGTCACCACACATTCATGCAATCCCTTCAGCAGCGAGAAAATGGAGATTACTTTCAGTTTAAAGATAACGCATGGAAACAGGCCCTTCGACCCATTAAATCTAAGCCAACCATCAATCACCCGTTCACACTGGTTCTATGTTATTCTACTTTCTCATCTACTCCCTACACACCAGGGGGCAATTTACAGAGGGCCAATTAACCTACAAACATGCACTTCTTTGGGATGTGGGAGGAAAGCAGAGCACCCGTGGGAAACCCGCGCAGTCGCAGGGAGAACGTGCAAACAGCACCCAAGGTCGGGATCGAACCTGGGTCTCGGGTGCTGTGAGGCAGCGGCTCTACCCGCTATGCCACTGTTACTGGATGTAAAACTCCATACTTGGCAGAGTAAATTCTTTCTACAGTAACCATGCCTTACCTGCTTCAGTTTTGTTCAAATCATAGATACGCAACACTTTATCTTGCCCTGCCGTAAGCAAGTTGTTACTATCCTGCAAAACAAAAAAATCCCAATAAATCTTATATACTTAAAACTCTGATCGTGTGTGTGTGTGTGTGTGTGTGGATATGTTGTGTGTTGTCACATCTTCTCGAAAAACGACAGGTTAATGGTAAAATTTTCACATATTCCGATGGAGATTTATCGCCTGGAGTCGGAAATCACCATATCTGAAAATTCCGAGCTTTATTTCTCGAGTTATTTATGAAAATGTGAAATAACCTTGAAAATAAACAAGATGATCTCGCTGATGACGTCACAATGGCTCTGCTCCGCTGTGTTCCAAGTGCTGCGAGTGACGTCATTATATCAAGTGGGGTGGTTGGTATGTGTGTGTGGGGGGAGTGGTTAGTGTGTGTGTGTGTGTGTGTGTGTGTGTGTGTGTGTGTGTGGTTAGTTTGTGTGTGGGGGTGGTTAGTGTATGTGTGCGCGTGGGGGTGGTTAGTGTGTGTGTGTGTGTGTGTGTGTGGGGGGGGGGTGTTAGTGTGTGTGTGTGGGGGGTGGTTAGTGTTTGTGTGTGGGGGGGTGGTTAGTGTGCGCGTGTGTGCCGCCGCAGGTCACCTTCTCCCCACCCCCCCCTCCCGCAACCGCGTGTTTGGGGGACGGGACCCAACGGTTCCCACTTGGTCTAGTATATTATAGTAGCATGGTACATAGTATGCGTTGGTGAGCACTTCGGGACCAGTGATCACAATACCATTAGTTTTTCAATATAATTATGGAGAGAGTCAGAACTGGACCTAGGGTTGAGATTTTTGATTGGAGAAAGGCTAACTTTGAGGGAATGCGTAAGGATTTAAAAGGAGTGATTTTGTTTTTTGGGAAGGATGTAGAAGAGAAATGGAGGACATTTAAAGGGGAAATTGTAAGAGTACTGCATCTTTATGTCCCTGTTCAGTTGAAAGGAAACAGTAAAAATTGGAAAGAGCCATGGTTTTAAAGGGAAATTGGACGCTTGGTTCGAAAAAAGAAAGATATCTACAATAATTATAGGAGGCATGGAGTAAATGAGGTGCTAGATGAGTATAAAGAGTGTAAAAAGAATCTTAAGAAAGAAATTAGAAAAGCTAAAAGAAGATATGAGGTTGCTTTGGCAAGAAAGGTGAAAGTAAATCCAAAGGGTTTCTACAGCTATATTAATAGCAACAGTTAGTGTAGAAATAGCAGGGGCTATACAGAAATATTTCAAATGTCATTAGAAATGGGAATAGTGCCGGAGGATTGGCGTACTGCGCATGTTGTTCCATTGTTTAAAAAGGGTTCAAAGAATAAACCTAGCAATTATAGACCTGTTCGTTTGACGTCAGTGGTGGGCAAATTAATGGAAAGGATACTTAGAGATAATATATATAAGCATCTGGATAAACAGGGTCTGATCAGGAACAGTCAACATGGATTTGTGCCTGGAAGGTCATGTTTGACAAACCTTCTTGAATTTTTTGAAGAGGTCACTAGGGAAATTGATGAGGATAAAGTAGTGGATGTTGTCTATATGGATTTCAGTAAGGCCTTTGACAAGGTTCCCCATGGAAGGTTGGTTAAGAAGGTTCAATCTTTGGGTGTTAATGGCGGAGTAGCAAGATGGATTCAACAGTGGCTGAATGGGAGATGCCAGAGAGTAATGGTGGGTGGCTGTTTGTCAGGTTGGAAGCCGGTGACCAGTGGGGTGCCTCAGGGATCTGTGTTGGGTCCACTGTTGTTTGTCATGTACATCAATGATCTGGATGATGGGGTGGAAAATTGGATAAGTAAGTATGCAGATGATACTAGGATAGGTGGTGTTGTGGATAATGAAGTAGATTTTCAAAGTCTACAGAGAGATTTGGGCCTTTTGGAAGAATGGGCTGAAAGATGGCAGATGGGAATTTAATGCTGATAAGTGTGAGGTGCTACATCTTGGCAGGACAAATCAAAATAGGACGTACATGGTAAATGGTATTGAATTGAGGAATGCTGTGGAACAGAGGGATCTAGGAATAACTGTGCATAGTTCCCTGAAGGTGGAATCACATGTAGATAGGGTGGTAAAGAAAGCTTTTGGTGTGCTGGCCTTTATAAATCAGAGCATTGAATATAGTAGGGAAGTAATGTTAAAATTGTACAAGGCATTGGTGAGACCAATTCTGGAGTATGGTGTACAATTTTGGTCGCCTAATTATAGGAAGGATGTCAACAAAATAGAGAGAGTACAGAGGAGATTTACTAGAATGTTGCCTGGGTTCCAGCAACTAATTTACAGAGAAAGGTTGAAAAAGTTAGGTCTTTATTCTTTGGAGCGCAGAAGGTTAAGGGGGGGGCTTGATTGAGGTCTTTAAAATGATGAAAGGGATAAACAGAGTTGACGTGGATAAGCTTTTTCCATTGAGGGTAGGGAAGATTCAAACAAGAGGGCATGACATGAGAATTAAGGGACAGAAGTTTAGGGGCAACATGAGGGGGAACTTCTTTACTCAGAGAGTGGTGGCTGTGTGGAATGAGCTTCCAGCAGAAGTGGTGGAGGCAGGATCGATTTTAATATTTAAAATTAAAGTGGATAGGTATATGGACGGGAAGGGAATGGAGGGGTATGGTCTGAGTGCAGGTAGATGGGACTAGGGGAAAATAAATGTTCGGCACGGACTGGAAGGGCCGAGAGGGCCTGTTTCCGTGCTGTAATTGTTATATGAAAATTATTATATATGAAAGTATATTATAAATATTACGGCCAAAAAATAATCTGAATTTAGAAAATATGTTACCTGAGTAAAGTCCACGGCTTTGACAATATGTTTGTGGGCTAAAGTGAGCATTTCATCACCTGTCACAGCATCCCATACTTTGCTGAGGAAAAAGGAAGGACCAATTCACATCAAAATAATCCAATGCACATAAAATTATAACTCACTGAAAAGGATTTCTGAGCGCATCTTGCTAATCTCAATTTTTTTCTTAAACAAAATGTCAGACAATTGCACACGATTCATTACATCCTTTCAAAATGGCAAAATAACCAGAAAACCTATTTTAAAGAAGTATAAACAAGGTCCTGCAGATACTGGTTTACGAAATAGGACACAAAGTGTTGGAGTAACTCAGTGGGCCAGGCAGCATCTCTATCGAAAAGCAATAGGTGACGTTTCGGGTCAACACCCTTCTTCAGACTGAAAGTTTTATGGAAAGTATCTGGGCAGGGGATGGTTTGGGTGGGAAGGAATGAGTGATCCAGGGAGTCGCAGAGGGAGCGGTCTCTGTGGAAAGGGGTGAAAATCGGAAGCTGCGTCTTGGTCAAAAGAAGAGTTTCGACCCAAAACGTCACTTATTTCTTTTCTCCAGACTTTCCTCCATGCACACTCCTCCACCAAATATCACAGGTTATGATACATAGATTAGAGCATATGGGAAGTTCAGGGGAAATAAAGCCAAATAACATTCCAGCTAGATTTTCTGCTGCATTAGCAGTATTGTTTACAGCATATTTAGAGATGAATTATCAGTGCTGGAGGAGCTCAACCGGTTAGGCTGCATCTCTTGCGGACATGGATAAGCGACGTTTTATGTGGGGATCCTTCTTCCACCCAGACCTGAAACATCACCTATCCGTGTCCTCCAGTAATGCTGCCTGATCTGCTGAGTTACCCCAGCACTATATTTTGCTCAAGATTCCAGCATGTGCAGTTCCTTATGCCTCCTAGAGGCAAATTATAGTAACTTATTGCCTTTGTTACTCGTTATTTGTCCCGCCGCATGTAATAAAACTTACGCTGAGAAATCCGCTGCTGCGGTTGCCGCTCTGTTGGCATCTTTGTTTAACGTGGCTCCCCAGACTGCACCTTTGTGACCCAGAAACGTTCCAACCCAGTCCCCTGTGTCACCCTGGCGCATCATGGGCTTCCCATCTGAACGGATATCAAACAGTACAATGTTAATTCACTCTGCTTTAGTCTAGTTTAGAGATACACTAACACTATCCTTAACATACTAGGGACAATTGACAATATACCAAGCAAATTAATCTACATATATCTTTGGAGTGCGGGAGGAAACCGGAGAACTTTTAGTCTCGACTTAAAGGAGTCGATGGAGGGGGCAGTTCTGATGGGAAGAGGGATGCTATTCCACAGTCTAGGAGCTGCAACCGCAAAGGCACGGTCGCCCCTGAGCTTATGCCTAGACCGCGGGATGTTCAGTAACCCCAAGTCGGCCGACCTGAGGGACCCGGAGGTGGGTAAGCAGACTTTTAATGTAGGTGGGGGCAAGCCCGTTGAGGGCTTTGTAGACATAAAGGAGGATCTTGAAATTTATTCGGAACAGCACAGGGAGCCAGTGGAGAGAGGACAGGATCGGGGCGATGTGGTCCTTTTTTCAGGTGCCCGTCAGGAGTCTCGCTGCGGCGTGACGCAGAGACAGCAATTAATTTCCAAAGGTGTGACTCGAAAAGAATTCAAAGGCATTGCTCTTTCCATGTGCAAACAGCCTATGATTTGTAACTGGCACAGGTCACAACTTTGTGATAAGCCCGAACCAGCGGCAAGAAGCTACTGCATGCCACTGCATGCAGAGTGAAGCCACTGAGCCGGCCCTTGCACATTCCCCAAGGACCGGATGATCTGAGACGAGGATGGAGGGAGCCGGCGATGGTGCAAGTCACCAATGGCTGGAGTATCGAGGATAGTTACCCATGCCGATACATAATAGTCTCCACTTTGTTAAAATATGAACAGGTCATGTAAAACTAAAACAAAAAATAGCTCAAACTCCATACTATTCACTACGTGATTAGCAAGGACGTCAAAAGTTATGGGGAGACATCAGGAGAATGGGGTTGAGCAGGGATCAGCCGCGATTAAATGGCGGAGTAGATTTGACTAATGGTGTTATTCCCATGGATGCCTTTGTCTCAACAAATCCTGTTCAAAGACTCAAAATGAGTGATTAAACAAAATGGGGCGAGAATGTTAGCAACAGGAAAACTATACTTTATCTATACACAGATGTCGATGATCTCACCCCATAAACAGCCACCAAGGTATGCAACAGACTTATTTAACACGGCTTGAAAATATTGTGCTACCTCAGAGGCAGCACTACCTTCACCCGAATCACACCTTTGCATGCGCTGATTAGGAAGAAACCATATGCCGTTGTTCCACTGAAAGCCAAGTCGACCACAGGTCTCGTGTGGCCACTGCAGGTGAGTGGAGTCTGTCTCATCGCCATCTCCACTACTCAGGACACTGCTACCAGGCAGCTCTCTTCCCCAATGACCTACACACACAGGGAGGAGTGGTCACACATCAGCAACGAAAATCACCAGGAATCAACATTTTGATTGATTGAAAGACAGAGCATGGACACAGGCCCTTCGGCCCACCAAGCGCACGCTGACCATCGATCACATTAGTTTAGATAAGTTTAGAGATTGAAACATAGAAAATAGGTGTAGTAGTAGGCCATTCGGCCCTTGTTCTATCCTACACATTACAGCAATTTTCAGAGGCCAATTAATCTGCAAACCCGCACATCTTCATATAACCACATAACCATATAACCATATAACAATTACAGCACGGAAACAGGCCCTCTCGGCCCTTCCAGTCCGTGCCGACCATTTGTTTTCCCATAGTCCCATCTACCTGCACTCAGACCATACCCCTCCATTCCCTTCCCGTCCATATACCTATCCACTTTACTTTTAAATGTTAAAATCGATCCTGCCTCCACCACTTCTGCTGGAAGCTGATTCCACACAGCCACCACCCTCTGAGTAAAGAAGTTTCCCCCTCACGTTACCCCTAAACTTCTGTCCCTTAATTCTCATGATGTAGGAAGAAACTGGAGTACCTGGAAGAAATCCACGTAGTCACAGGGAGAATATGCAAACTCCTCACACAGCACTAGAGGCTGGGATCGAACCCGGGTCTCTGGCGCCGTGAGGCAGCAGCTCTACCAGCAGCGTCACGATGTCGCCCCACTGTTTGAATCCTTGCATTCAAGGCCATGCACACTCTTCCACCATAATCCCCAAAAGAACCTCACCCAGCCACCTGCCTTGGTCACCCCATATCAATCCCCGCAGCCTTTACTACCACATTCAACTCACATTGCCTTTTCAGGCATGTTCAATCCCAAACCATAATCTGTCCTCCTCCATTCATGTACCGTATTTCATCACTCCCTAATTCCACTTTTAGTTTAGAGATCCAGCGTGGAAACAGGACCCTCACCCCACTGAGTCCATGCTGACTAACAATCACCCATACACTAGTTCCATCCTACACACAAGGGACAATTTTACGAAGGCCAATTAACCTACAAACCTACACGTCTTTGGACTGTGGGAGGAAACCATAATACCCGCAGACAACCCATGCGGGCACAAGGAGAATGTACACTCCATGCAGGCAGTACCCGAGGGCAGGATGGAACCCGGGTCTCTGGCACTGTAAGGTAACAACTCTACTGCTGCATCCCATCCTCAATGGCCTGCCACTCCCCCACCCATGCTTCTTTCCTCCTTTATTCCTCATCCGTTGGCCGTGGGTCCGCTATATCCCTGTCCCACCTTCATCACACACCATCCCCAAACGGCAGGACCGAGTCTCTCCGCTCATGTTAATAAATTGTAGGCGCAGAATTAGGCCATTCGGCCCATAAAATCCACTCCACCATTCAATCATGGCTCATCTACCTTTCCCAATCAACATTCTTTAACCTTCACCCCATAACCCCTTACACCCGCACAAATCAAGAATCTATCCATCTCAATAAAAATATCCATTAAATTGGCCTCCACAGCCTTCAATGAATTCCACAAATTCATTACCCTCGTCCATCACCATCACAACAGCTCCATACCCCACCCTTGGATCTCCCTCCTTGACAGTTGTAGAGCCCAACCATAGGTCTCCCTTCCCAAACATTAAAAACTAATAAGATGACACCATCATGAACTCCACTTCCCAACCCCACCATGTCCCCGGGGGAACCCCTCTCCCACATACTCCTCTCTCCTATACAAACCATACCACCCAGGCTCAAATGCCCCTCCCCTCCTCCCTCCGTGACCCAACATGGCACACCATCCCCTCCTTCCGCTGGGATCCCCACACTCCATTCCAGGGGATGCCCCTTATCGGTGCCGTCCTTTTCTACACAAAGCCCTCCCCATCGTTCCCCTCCTCACAAAGGGGTCCCCATCCAACCCACACTTGCCCCACATCAACAGCTCACCAAGCTCCAGCCCCGTCCCTCCTCACTTCCACTCTTCCCTTACCTTTCCCTCCAACCCTTCCACACCTCATCCGCTCTTTACTCTCCTTCCACACTTCCCCTCCCTCCCCCTCCCCAGCCTCCGCAGGCCACGCCGCCGGGATAACAGCCGCCACTGGGCTCTCTGGCCTGCCCACACGCCGGTGCCGGGGAGGCAGAAGCGCGGTCCCCTCTCCTCACCCCCACCCCGGCCCCGGCCCCGGCCCTACAGCGCGGTCCCCTCTCCCCTCCTCTCGCTCCACCACCCCACCCCGGCCCGGCCCCCCTCTCCTCACCTCTCCCCGGCTGTGGGCGCCGCCGTTGCTCCGGGCTCCGCTCGCGGCCGCTCGCCCCCAACTAGCAGCGCGGCCCGGTTCTGCGGGGCGGATGTGACGACACAGGGAGCCGGCGGCTGCTCTGCCCCACCAGCAGCGCGGGGCGGATGTGACGACACAGGGAGCCGGCGGCTGCTCTCTCCAACCAGCAGCGCGGCCGGGTTCAGCGGGGCGGATATGACGACACAGCCGCTCGCCCCCACCAGCAGCGCGGCCCGGTTCAGCGGGGCGGATATGACGACACAGCCGCTCGCCCCCACCAGCAGTTCGGCCCGGTTCTGCGGGGCGGATGTGACGACACAGCCGCTCGCCCCCACCAGCAGCGCTGCCCGGCGGCGGGGCGGATGTTCCTTGCGGCGGTGACGACACAGAGAGCCGGCGGCCGCTCGGCCCTTCCACCCACTACTACCCCCCATGTAAGGCCCATTGTCACCACCACCACCACCACCACCACTAGAAGGAGCGGAACGGTACGAATGCTGTTATCGGTCGGGTCATTGATTATGAGAGTCAGGAGGTCCCGATGAAGCGCTGAAGGACTTCTCTTAGGGCACATTTGGAGTCTTGCGCGCAGTTCTGGTCGCTCCATTACAGGAAGGGTGTGCAGGCCTTGGAGAGGGTGCAGAGGAGGTTTACCAGAATGACAGACACAAAATGCTGAAGTAACTCAGCGGGTCAGGCGCTTCGGGTCGAGACTAATATGATTCCTGGACTAGAGGGTTTCAGCTACAGGGAAAGGTTAGACAGACTTGTTTAAGAAGGAACTGCGGATGCTGGAAAATCGAAGGTAGACAAAAATGCTGGAGAAACTCAGCGGGTGAGGCAGCATCTATGGAGCGAAGGAAATAGGCAACGTTTCGGACCAAAACCCTTCTTCAGGCTGATGTGAGGGTGGAAGAAGAAAGGAAGAGGAGGAGACAGTGGGTTGAGGGAGAGCTGAGAAGGGGAGGAGAAAGCAAGGACTACCTGAAAGTAGAGAAGTCAATGTTCATACCGCTGGGGTGCAAACTGCCCAAGCGAAATATGAGGTGCTGCTCCTCCAATTTACGGTGGTCCTCACTCTGGTATGGAGGAGGCCCAGGACTGAAAGGTCCAATTCAGAATGGGAGGGGGAGTGAAGTGCTGAGCTATCGGGAGATCAGGTTGGTTATTGTGAACCGAGCGGAGGTGTTCGGCGAAGTGATCGCCAAGCCTATGCTTGGTCTCACTGATGTAGAGCAGCTGATGCAATAGATGAGGTTGGAGGAGGTGCGGGTGAACCTCTGCCGCACCTGGAAAGACAGCTTGGATCCTTGAATGGAGTCAAGGGGGGAAGTAAAGTGATAAGTGTAGCATTTCTTGCGGTTGCAAGGGAAAGTGCCTGGAGAGGGGTGGTGCGGGTGGGATGGGACGAATTGGCCAGGGAGTTACGGAGGGAGTGATCTCTGCGGAAAGCAGACAGGGGAGGAGATGGGAAGATGTGGCAAGTGGTGTGGTCACGTTGGAGGTGGCGAAAATGATGGAGGATTATTTGTTGTACGTGACGGCTGGTAGGGTGGAAGGTGAGGATAAGGGGGACTCTGCCCTTGTTACGAGTGGGGGGGGATGGGGAGTGAGTAGAGTCATGGGGTATAGAAGAGACCCTGGTGAGAGCCTCATCTATGGTAGAAGAGGGGAACCCCCGTTCCCTGAAGAATGAGGACATCTCCGATGCCCTGGTCTGGAACACCTCACCCTGGGTGCAGATGCGGCATAGACGGAGGAATTGGGAGTAGGGGATGATGTCCTTACAGGAAGCAGGGTGGGAAGAAGTGTAGTCCAGATAGCGATGGGACAGACTTGTTTTCTCTGGAATGCTGAAGGTTGAGGGGAAACTTGATAGAAGTATATATCTATATAAACTTGTAAATATATAGATATAAAAGATTTGGAGGTTGCAGTGTTTAATAGCCTAATATTACAGAGGTAGTTACACAGTACCTACCATTCTTGCTATTTGTCTATTGAGTCAAAAGTGTTTTATTGCGATACGTTCTGGAACGGGACAATTAAATTCTTACTTGCAGCAGCACAACCGATATGAGCCAAACAGTATTAGTGAAAAAACAATGCCCCCAAACCTATGTAATTCAGAGCTTATTTGGAGGTTGTGGTGTTAAATAGCCTGATGATTGTAGTGAAGAAGCTGCTTCTCCTGGATGCTATCGTTTTCAGCCTCCTGTACTTTCTTCCCGATGGCAGGAGTGAAATGAGGGAGTGAAATGCAGTTTGACCTGCTGGGTTTTCTCCAGCATTTTCGTGTTCTCTGCAAGATTCCAGCATCTGTAATTCCTTGCACATTTTTTTACCTATCCAGGTTGAGAGCCCTATGAACACACAGCTAAGATCAGCGTCATTCATTAAGTTTAATGCTGTAAAATATCAACACCCAGTACCTTGGGAATTCACTGATGTGTCTTGAGGGCAAGCTCAAAGTGTATGAACGTTTATAATTGAGGCAGATTTGCTGAGAGGCATGGAGTTTGCATTGTATATAGCACAGTCTTTACAGCATGAAAGGTGATACATAAGGACATTTGCCTTCTTTCATCAAAAAAGGTGCACCACGCTACATTTAAGTCGGCTGACTGTGCATACTATCAGCAGAAACATTCTGTTGTTGTAAGTTTAATTAATGTATTGTTGCTTTGGGAAATCAATGCATTTACTCCTCATTAAACTCCAACAATTAAAGAGTGAGTGAACTTAATTGCTATCACTTGCTGTAAACAGATATTCATTGTTTCAACTCAAACTTGAGAAGCCAGTTCAAAAGAAAGACACAAAAAGCTGGAGTAACTCAGCGGGTCAGGCAGCATCGCTGAAGAAAAGAATTATGCCCCTGTCCCACTTAGGAGACCTGAACGAAAACCTCTGGAGACTTTGCGCCTCGTGCGGTTTCCGTGCGGTTCCCGGAGGTTTTTGTCAGTCTCCCTAATGGTCGAAAGTGGTTTCCGTTTTAAAAATCGGTAATTTTTTAGTCGAAGCCGGTTGCGATGCTTGTTGACGGTGGTTGCCGGAGGACAAAAACCTCCGGGAACCGCACGCAAACCTTGGGTGGGGCGCACAGTCTCCAGAGGTTTCCGTTCAGGTTTCCTAAGTGGGACAGGGGCATTAGGTGACGTTTTGGGTCGAGACTCTTCTTCGAGACTCAAAATCTGGTCTGGTTATCCTTTAAAAGCCACAATGCTTTGGAGGAGTTATCTTTCAAATATATGAGACATGAATGTTTTCCAGGATGGCAGAATTCTCTTGCTCTTTTTCAATAATATCATGAATTATTCCATTGATTGTACAGTCAAAGTCTTGATTTATCAAGTGGGCCACAGCACATCTCTGTAAGTAGGGCACGTTGTGAGTCTGAAGAAGGGTCTCGAATCGCAAACATCACCTATCCGTGTTCTCCAGAGATGCTGCCTGACCTGCTGAGTTACTCCAGCACATTGTGTCCTTTGGTGTACGAACTGGCATTTGCAGTTCTTTGTTTCCTCACTAGGGCACGTTATCAGTTGTGTCAACATAGTTAATCTGCACACTTCTGAAGACAGGATGTTGAATCCTTCATTTTCTGGCACAGAGGCTGTTTCTGAGTCAAATTCTGTTGTATTAGGATTTACAAACCTCCTGATCTTTCCAGCCCAGAACCTTTGTATTCTGATGAATTATATGCCCAAAAACATGTTTGTGAGCTGGCATCAGTGACATTTACCCTTCAGTAATCTCCCCCATGCAGGCTTGAGGGAGTTGAAGCTACCTAACCTGCCCCCCTTCCTCTTCTTCTTCACTAAATCCTTGGATCAGCCATCCTCTGTAAAACTAGTCTAAAGAAGGGTCCTGATCTGAAAGGTCACCTGTCCATTCCCTCCACAGATGCTGCTTGAGCCGCTGAGTTCCTCCAGCACTTTGCGTTTTCCGCAAGATTCCATGTCTGCAGTTCCTTGTGTCTCTGTAAAATCTATATTCAACACCAGCCATATTCAACACCAGATATATGGATGGTTTCTGGATTACTGGTTATTAGAGATTGCATTAATACTGTGTACCATACCAAATAAGAACACTACAGCTGAAAGAGGGTTTTTTTCTATTTATTTTGTGCTCGAATTTACACCATCAGGTTCAGGAACAGTTACTTTCCTGTAACCATCAGGCCCTTAAACCAACCTGCACTGCCCTAATGTGTAGCGAGGAACTGCAGATGCTGGTTTACACCAAAGAGAGCCACAAAATGCTGGAATAACTCAGCGGGTCAGGCAGCATCTCTGAAGAAGGATCTCGACCTGTCATGTCACCTATTATTTTCTCCAGTGATGCTGCCTGACCTGCTGAGTCACTCCACCATTTTGTGTCCATCTGCACAACCCTAATCCTACCTCAGCCATGGAACCCTGTGGACTACCTCTTTGGGTTTAGGTTTATTATTGTCACGTATACCGGGGCGCAGTGAAAAGCTTTGTTTTGCATGCTTCCCAACCAGATCATATTATACATAAATACTGTCAAGGCAAACTCAACTACAATAGGTAGGGCAAAGGGGAAGATACAGAGTACAGAATACAGTTCTCAGCATTGTAGCACACCAGTTCCAGAGACAAAGCCCAATGTCCACAATGGGGTAATGATAAATAGGACAGTACCCTAGCTTATGGTTAAAAATTGGGAAGCACCCCATTCCTCTATTCGGAGAGGGGAGGAGCCTACCTGCCCGCCTGCCTACCTACCTACCTGCTTGCCTACCTGCCTGCCTTTTTAAGAAAGAACTACAGATGCTGGTAAAATCGAAGGTAGACACAAAATGCTGGAGTAACTCAGCGGGTGAGGCAGCATCTATGGAGAGAAGGAATTGGCGAAGTCGCCAATTCCTTCTCTCCATAGATGCTGCTTCACCCGCTGAGTTACTCCAGCATTTTGTGCCTGCCCGCCTGTCTGCTAGCTAGCTCTGTTCACCTGTCACAGGTTCCAAAAAGACTGAGCCACTGGGACAATCAGTGATTGACATTGGAGATGTTGGGAACTGTAGATGCTGCTTTACAAAATAAGACACAAAGTGCTGGAGTAACTCAGTGGCTCAAGCAGCATATCTGGAGAACATGAATAGTTGACATTTTTGTGTCGGTCGGTCTGAAGACGACTTCTGACCCAAAACATCATCTATCCATTATTCTCCAGAGATGCTGCCTGACCCCACTGAGTTACTCCAGCAGTTGGTGTCATTATTTTGGTGATTGAGATCTGTTTGCTCCACATGGTGGTGACACAGAATGATTGTGAAAGATGAGGCAGCAAAGGTTAATACTTGATGCAAGAGTAGCTTGAATGAGTCACTGATGAGTCAGTTCATCAGGCACTTGGGCATGAAATGCTGCAGGCAAATCTACCATGGGAATGCATGTAACTAAAATATGAACCAGCGTTAAACGGGATCAGGCAGCTAGATTCTGAGCAAATCTCAAAGTGTTGGAGGAATCCAGCAGGTCAGGCAGTATCCGTGGAAGGTACACAAAAGGTTGGAGAATCTCAGCGGGTGTAGCAGCATCTAAGGAGCGAAGGAGATATGCAACGTTTCGGGCCGAAACCCTTCTTCAGACTGATGGGAGGTGGGGGGGGGGGGGGGGGGCGAGGAGAAGAAAGGAAAAAGGAGGAGGAGGAGCCCGAGGGCTGAGGGAAAGGTGGGAAGGGGAGGAGACAGCAAGGGTTAACAGAATTGAGAAAATTCAATGTTCAAGCCCAGAGGATGCAGACTCCCCAAGCGGATTATGAGGTGCTGTTCCTCCAACTTGCGGTGTTGATCACTCTGGCCGTGGAGGAGGCACAGGACAGAGAGGTCGGATACGGAATGGGAGGGGGAGTTGAAGTGCTGAGCCACTGGGAGGTCGGGTTGGTTATTGCTGACCGAGCGGAGATGTTCGGCGAAACGATCGCCAAGCCTCCGCTTGGTCTCACGATATAGATCAGCTGGCATCTAGAGCAGCGGATGCAGTAGATGAGGTTGGAGGAGGTGCAGGTGAACCTCTGTCGGACCTGGAAGGACTGCTTGGGTCCCTGAAAGGAGTGGAGGGGGGAGGTAAAGGGACAAGTGTAGCATTTCTTGCGGTTGCAAGGGAAAGTGCCCGGGGAAGGGGTGGAGCGGGAGGGAAGGGAAGACTTGACAAGGGAGTTGTGGAGGGAGCGGTCTTTGCGGAAGGCAGACAGGGGGGGAGATGGGAAGATGTGGCGAATGGTGGGGTCACGTTGGAGGTGACGAAACTAGCGGAGGACTGTGTTGTATGTGCCGGCTGGTGGGGTGAAAGGTGAGGACCAGGGGGACTCTGCCCTTGTTGCGAGTGGGGGAATGGGGAGAGAGGGCAGTGTTGTGGGGTATGGAGGAGACCCTGGTGCGAGCCTCATCTATAGTGGGGGAGGGGAATCCCCGTTCTCTGAAGAATGAGGACATTTGTGATGACCTGGTGTGGAACACCTCATCCTGGGAGCAGATGCGGCGTAGACGGAGGAATTGGGAATAGAGGATGGAGTCCTTACAGGAAGCAGGGTGGGAGGAAGAGTAGTCCAGATAGCTGTGGGAGTCAGTTGGTTTGTAGTGGATGTCGGTCAGGTGTGTATCACCTGCAATAGAGATGGTGAGGTCAAGGAATGGTAGGGAAGTGTCGGAAATGGTCCTAGTGTGTTTGAGTGCCGGATGGATGTTGGTGGTGAAATGGATGAAGTCAGTCAGTTGTGTGTGGGTGCAGGAGGTGACACCAAAGCAGTCGTCAATGTAACGGAGGTAGAGGTCGGGGATGGGGCCCTGGTAGGCCGAGTGGACAGACAACAATTTGGGTCGGGAGCCTTCTTTAGACTGATGGAGTAGTGGAAAAAAGCTGGTAAATAGAGGTGAGGGTGGGTCAAAGCCAGACGAGTGACTGGTGGACACTAAGTGTTCTCCAGAGATGCTACCTGACCTACTGAGTTACTCCAGCACTTTGTGCCCTTTTGTGTACACCAGTGTCTGCAGTTCCTTGTTTCTACACAGTGGAAGGGGAGGGGAGAGGAAGGGAGGGGCTGATTGGGTGATGTCTGCATTGTGTGGGTCAACTTGTGAGTATCCCGCATAGAAATCCCCATTCACAAATCAGCGTGGAACCAAAAGACTTGAAAAATGAACTTTCAGAACAGCTGTGAGTTGATGTAAATGTTTGAGGAGCGATTCATACAACAATGACTGACGTCATACAAACCCACAAAAATCCATCGTTTGCTTAAGGCTGATGGTCTGTTGTCTGACCGATCACAAGACTTGCAAATCCAAGGAGACTTTCATCATCATTCTTTCCGCCAACTCTGGATTCTCCCCAGAAACCTTCGGAAATGTTATTAATAACCAATCATGTAGAAAGCCAAATCCATTCACCAACGTTCCAAAATGATGATAAATCTGCATGCAAATTTGGTGATGGGGGCGGCCAAAATAGCAACCAGGAGAAGAATCTCACCTTCTCCTCCCCAGCTAGAATGCTGGGTTTTATAGGAATAAATACACGAGTAAATTGCTCTTGGTCGGCATGGACAAGTTGGTCCCAGGAGCCTGTTTCGCTGTTGTTTCACTCGAAGTACTTGTATGAGAAAAAACAAAGTTGTACTTCAGCTGATGTTTAGTTTTGCGGTTGCGACACCATTGTGGTAGACAGACTGCTGCCTTGGTTTTGATGGTGGGGGATTCACTGCAGTAACTGACTACGTTTGTACAGGGTAAAGCACGAGTGCTGCATTTTCACCACATCGCGCCCTTGAAAGGAGACTGTTCATTTAAGTTGGGTGCATAAACAGTGAACGTGGACAGTGACTTTATTGGAATAAAACCAAAAAGTCTTACATATTTCATAATGCGACAACAGCATCAGTATTAGAAATTAGAGCAATACGGCGGCGTAGGAACAAGTCTTTTGGCCCACTCTAATGTCTGTGCCAAACCTGATACCAAGCTAAACCTAATCTCCCTTCGACACAATGTAGTGCAATGGTACTTTATTTGCCACATGTGCCAAGGTACAGTGAAATTCATTTTTGTATATAGTTCAGTAGATTCAGTGCCCTGAAATGGGAGGACTATGTATAAACACAACTCAAATTTCTACATGGTGAAACCAAAAGGTATAAAAAATACCCTTTAATAAGATCTGACAATGTGCACTTTAACCACATGTGATTTTGTTTCTATTACAAATCTCAAATTGTGGAGTACGGAGGCTAATAAATAAATTATGGGTCTTTGTCCCAAACATTATGGAGGGCACTGTACATCTTAGATAAGCATCTCAGATACAGTACGAGTGTATTATAGTAGTACGCTGAGACAGTATACAGAGCACCAGTTTTTGCATTGGAGTAATTCAGCAGGTCAGGCAGCATCTCTGGAGATAAAGAATGGGTGATGTCCCAACCCGAAACATCATCCATCCTTTTCTCTCCAGAGATGCTGCCTGACCCGCTGAGTTACTCCAGGACTTTGTGTCTATCTTTGGTTTGAACCATCATCGGCAGTTCTTTGTTTCTAAATTAATCTCTGCCTGCACGTGATCCATATCCCTCCATTCCCTGCATATCCATGCACCTATCCAAAATCTTCTTAAATGCCACGATTGTACCTGCCTCGACCAACATTCCTGGCAGATCGTTCCAGGCACTCACCACGCTCTGTGTAAAAAAAAACTTGCGCCACATACCCCCTTTAAACCTAGCCCCTCTCACTTCAAAGCTCTGCCCTCTAGTCTTTGACATTTTCCAACCTGGGAAAAAATAACTGAGTATATAATAAGTACGACAAACATTTACATTGTAAATAAAAATCTAAAATGTAAATTTCTCTGGTTGTATCAACTACCTCACAATACAAATTCTCGGCTGTCGTTTGTGAAGCATTCACACTTTATATAGTAGGTTATTTCGAGTACCACTCACCAGCCAGCCTTAAATCAACAGAGATAATGCAACCTGAAATGCAATGCCGAGAGGCTAATAGATCTATTCACCCATGCTATTTTTGGTCACTTTTCAGCTATATATCAGATTAAGGTGATAGGGACAAGCAAATTATTTGAGGTTGGTGAATTATCTTTGCAACGGTGACAGCGGGTCTTGTGTTATTCATCAATAATGGCCTTTTGTAATGGAAATTGATAAGGAAGTATGCCATTATCAAATGGCGTATAATTTCACTGCATTAATTTGAATAAGCATGCCATTTCAACAGTGCCATTCAACATTATTTAGACTTTACACTTTGGAGATACAGCGGAAACAGGCCCTTTGGCCCACTGAATCCGCACAGACCAGCAATCACCCTGGACACTAACACTATCCTACACACTAAGGACAATTTTTACAATTTTACCAAAGCCATTTAATCTACACGACCCACACGATCACAGGGAGAATGTTCAATCTCCTTACAGACAGCACCCTTAGTCAGGACCGAACCCCGGGTCTCTGGCGCGGTAAGGCAGCAACTCTACCACTGTGCCACCCTAGTTAGTAAGCATATTAGTCATCTCTAAACTTAACTAAACATGTTAGTAAACATGTACACTACGCCCATATTCATGATTGAACCTGGTTCTCTGGCACTGTAAGGCAGCAACTCTGATTCATCTCTCAGATATCTAACATTGATCAAAGAACAGTGCAGCAGAGGAACAGGCCCTTCGGCCCACAATGTCTATGTCGAACATGATGCCAAGATAAACTAATCTCCAATGCCTGCGCATGATACAGACCCTGGCATTCCCTGCATATCCATGTGCTTATCCAAAAGCTTCTTAAACACCACTAATGTTTCTGCCTCCACCACCGCCACTGACAACATGATCCAGATACCCACCACTTTCCCCTGCACATCTCCTTTAAACTTAATCCCTTTCACCCTAAAACTATGCCCTCTAGTTGACATTTCCACCTGGAAAAAACAATTCTGACTGTCCAATCTATCTGCGCCTCACATAATGTTACAGAGAAATTCAATTACAGAGAAAACAACCCGAGATCATACAACCTCTCCTTACAACTAATATCCTCTAATCCAGGCATCATTCGGTTAGACGAGTTTTGCACCCTGTCCAAAGACGCCACTTCCTTCCTGAAATGGGACAACCAGAATTGCATGCTATACTCAAAATGCCACCCAGCCAAAGTCCTATAAAGCTGCATCTTGACATCCTGACTCTTACAATCATTGCCCCGACCGAACAAGGCAAGTACACCAATGCCTTCTTTATCATCCTATGTATGCGTTGCATTGTAAGAAACTGCATTTCTTGCACCTTTAATGGACACATGAGAAATGAAAGCTGATGAAAGGAATTATATCACTGTAGATTTTAGTCACGTACCAGTCATGGGACTGGTAGCTCTGAATTCCTGTGTTTAAATTGTGACATGATATATTATAAAACTAAACAAATAAACATCAGAGATTGTGGAGCAGGGTCCGACGTTAATCCACATTATGCGGTTTGCATTCAATGCCACACCAAGTGACTAAGCAAGCCATTTAGTTCTATAAGTAAATGAATCAGATGGCCATTTTAAATAGACCGTAACTCAGTCTCTTAGATGTAATGGTTATGGTATTTTTCCATGATAAACTATGAGAAATTGATTGACCTTTTTCTCCATCTCTGAGAGAATATTTCCACTTCCTTAGGGGCAGCAGTGTGGCGCAGCGATAGAGATGATGCCTTACAGAGAGCTTTTTGAACTCAGCTCAAAAGATTAAAATTAGGGAAAAACATAGAAACATAGAAAATAGATGCAGGAGTAGGCCATTCGGCCCTTCGAGCCTGCACCACCATTCAATATGATCATGGCTGATCATCCAACTCAGTATCCTGTACCTGCCTTCTCTCCATACTTCCTGATCCCTTTAGCCACAAGGGCCACTTCTAACTCCCTCTTAAATATAGCCAATGAACTGCCCTCAACTACCTTCGGTGGCAGAGAATTCCACAGATTCACCACTCTCTGTGTGAAAAGTGTTTTTCTCATCTCGGTCCTAAAAGACTTCCCCCTTATCCTTAAACTGTAACCCCTTGTTCTGGACTTCCCCAACATCGGGAACAATCTTCCTGCATCTAGCCTGTCCAACCCCTTAAGAATTTTGTAAGTTTCTATAAGATCCCCCCCTCAATCTTCTAAATTCTAGCAAGTACAAGCCGAGTCAATCCAGTCTTTCTTCATATGAAAGTCCTGACATCCCAGGAATCAGTCTGGTGAACCTTCTCTGTACTCCCTCTATGGCAAGAATTTATTTCCTCAGATTAGGAGACCAAAACTGTACGCAATACTCCAGGTGTGGTCTCAACTGTACAACTGCAGTAGTACCTCCCTGCTCCTATACTCAAATCCTTTTGCTATGAATGCCAACATACCATTCGCTTTCTTCACTGCCTGCTGCACCTGCATGCCTACTTTCAATGACTGGTGTACCATGACACCCAGGTCTCATTGAATCTCTCCTTTTCCTAATCGGCCACCATTCAGATAATAGTCTACTTTCCTGTTTTTGCCACCAAAGTGGATAACCTCACATTTATCCACTTTATACTGCATCTGCCATGCATTTGCCCACTCACTCAACCTATCCAAGTCACCTTGCATCCTCCTAGCATCCTCCTCACAGCTAACACTGCCCCCCAGCTTCGTGTCATCCGCAAACTTGGAGATGTTGCATTCAATTCCCTCATCCAGATCATTAATATATATTGTAAATAGCTGGGGTCCCAGCACTGAGCCTTGTGGTACCCCACTAGTCACTGCCTGCCATTCTGAAAAGGACCCGTTTACTCTTACTCTTTGCTTCCTGTCTGCCAGCCAGTTCTCTATCCACATCAATACTGAACCCCCAATACCGTGTGCTTTAAGTTTGCATACTAATCTCTTATGTGGGACCTTGCCGAAAGCTTTCTGAAAGTCCAGATATAACACATCCACTGGTTCTCCCTTATCCACTCTACTAGTTACATCCTCGAAAAATTCTATTAGATTCGTCAGACATGATTTACCTTTCGTAAATCCATGCTGACTTTGTCAAATGATTTCACCACTTTCCAAATGTGCTGCTATCCCATCTTTAATAACTAACATTTCTCCCACTACCGACGTTAGACTAACTGGTCTGTAATTCCCCGTTTTCTCTCTTCGCTCTCTTTTTAAAAAGTGGGGTTACATTAGCTACCCTCTAATCCTCAGGAACTACTCCAGAATCTAAAGAGTTTTTAAAAATTATCACTAATGCATCCTTAAAACACAACTTAAAACATCGATAGCACAAAACAAACTGCATTTTTGCAGCTCTCCTCTGTTCAATATTCAAAAGAAAACAAAGAATAAACAGTTAATTTCCATATAAATAGATAAGCATATCCAAAGAACAAAGGAAAATAAAATAACTGTGTTTGGCTCCACCCCCCAACAACTGCAACTTCTTAAAGAGACACTATCTCTTAAAACATTTTTTTTCTCTGACATTCGCTCACAAGTTGCCACACATTCAATATTGCTAAATCTCAGATATTCACACAATTTAAAACAATAAAATTGTCACTCAAAAGTAACACAATTATACACACCTCAAGGAAATTATTCTAATTCTTAAAACTGTGATACATCCAAATACGCTCATAAGCTTGCCCACCATTCCACACGTGATGTACTGAATTATCATGGAATTTTCACAAAGGAAAATGGGCACCACAATTGGGTTTTGAAATTGTATCTCCGTTGTTTTCCCTCCTTGCCAGCATGAGTAAGGCAGTGTATATGATATAAAAGAATGGACAGAAAAACATCAGTTACACAAACCTTTCCGAAAGGGGTTAGCCAGAGGCCCGTCAAAGAGTCAATGGCGCCGCCCACTCATTTCCAAAAATCGCGCTGCTGGCTAAGAGGCGTCCCTCTGTATTAACTTTACCTCACCCATATCCTGACAAGGCTGTTCTGTTTACTAGAATCTTTGGTTCTGTGGGGACCAATGTGCAGAATTCGGTGCTTTGGCAGAGGCAAGGGCCGACAGTAGTATCCTGTCTCAATGATACTCTGTCTCTGCATTGTTTAATTCTCTCACTGCCGGATTCATTAGTTCCCTTCCTTCCTCTTCTGCATCAACCCTTTCTCCTCTTCTTTCTCAACTTCCTCTTCAGTCTTCGCAGCTTCCTCTTCTCAAGTTCCCCATTTCCCCCCAAATTTGTTCCTTATCCCCCCCTTCTTCCATAAACAGTGTCGCCATGCCAGACAAGGGGTCCCGGGGTTATTTAGCTTCAGCGCCTTTTTTTTCCTTTTGTTACCAATTGTCGCTTAATTTGCGACTCAATCAGGCCTTTTTCATTTTTGGCCTCTTCCTGTTGTTTTATCATGCCAATTACATTCTGCTTGTAACACATCCCAATTCTTAGGTATACCATCCTTTTTCATCTTTTCTGCCTTTTTAACAGTTTCTACATTCCATGTTCTTCCGACTGTCCAAGATTCATCTCCCAAACGTTTGGTTAGCTTATAACTTTATATTCTATAGTCTTTGTTACTTTTAGGATTCAAATAACACATGTTGGACAGGCGTTCCCCCGACATTTTTATCCAGATTATTCCCCATAGCCGTGAGTCTCTTCTCTGCCTGGCAACTTCTCAACCTAGCCGCGTGTTTTTCTCTGCCTGGCTACTTCTCAATCTAGCCCCGAGTTTCTCTCTGCCTAGCTACTTCTGCTTTCCCAATAGTAAAACACCTTACCAACTACTTTCCTAGTAGCAAAATCTCTTACCAACTACTTTCCTAGTAGCAAAAATACATTAATTTATGACAAACCTTTTTAGTTTGCTCTATCCAATCGCCAACTAATATCTTGGTAGCAAAATACATACACAATTGGTCTTACCGTTGCCTGTATTAAGGACCCTGGCGGGGAACCAGATCAACCTCTGACGAAGGACAACAGATATTCCCGGAAGCTTCTACGTGAGTCAGTCCGATTAGAGCTCAGCTTTCTCCCTGTCCGATCCCGGTCACTCTGTAGCCTCTTACACAGCCATCTGTTGACGTTCCCAGAGAGGTCCTGCCGACTATACTCCAATGATAAGGTTCACTACTTAATAAACAGAAAACTCACAAAAAGATTAGTTAGACCAACTCAAGCTTTACTGATCATCGGCGGGGAAGTGACGGGGATGCACCAGTCAAGTAAGCAACACAGACACTTGACTTCCCCCGTGCCACCACCTCAATGAACAAAGAGTTGCATGATGTTTTATACTGTGTTTGTCACTTACTCACATTCCAAAGATGTTAGTCATGGTCAGAGATACAGTCAATACACATTACCACAGGATGTGTCTGAGCTTGTCTCTTGTCAATTAATAGACATATTTCAAAGGCATCTTATCAGTTGGTACTTTCAAGACAAGACATCTCAAAGGCATCGGTCATTGTCTCAATATACATCACTGACACAAGTCTGAGCTTCTCTCTCTCATCAATTGGTAGACACATTTCAAAATGCATTGGTCATTGTCTCAATACACAGCAGGCACGTGCCGTGAGTAATTACTCAGGGTAGGCACTCAGTCGGCTTTAAAAAAAAATTAAACCGCGCATGCACAGATTGTTCTCTCCGTAAAAATAAAAAAATAAAAATAAAAGCAGGAACAATTCAATTTGCCCATGGCTTCCTAGTCTCCTTTATTCTGAATTACTGAATGGGTGGGGGGGTGAAGATTGATGGCAGGTGGACAGATGGTGGAAAAACGGGAGTACAGGGAATAGTTGAATCAGTTGTCATCTAATTGAATGACAACACTTGTTCAAGGGTCCAATTGGGGGGAGTGTTCCTTTCACAGCGTGTGGAGAGTCTGTGCCAGGGGTAAAGTTTCGGGGAGAGCAGGAGTGTTGAGAAGGAGGGGATCGGGGATAATGCCAGTAACTTACTCACTCACCGCTACCACAGCGCTCCGGGCGCGAAGCCACGCACTGTAGCCGGGGATAGAAGCAGCTCGGGGAGCTGCGAGCGGCCGCCGGGACCCGACAGCAGAACTGGCCGCAACTTCAGCGCCTTCTGCCAGCCCGCTCACCTCTGGCAGCGCTCTCCGTCTGAACACCTCTCACCTGCCACTTGCCGACTTCGCTCATGTTAGCGGCTTCCTGCAAATCCTTAAATTCCCACAGCCGAGTAACCTCAATCGCGCTGTTGGAATTTAAGGATTTGCGGGACATGAGTGAGGCCAGCGAGTGGCAGGAGAGAGGTTTTTAGACGGAGAGCTGCCAGAGGTGAGTGGGGACCGGCAGAAGGTGCTGAGGTGGCGGCCAGTTCTGCTGTCATGCCGCTCACAGCCACCCGAGCTGCTTTGCTCCCCGTGCAAGGAGGGTTGCAAGTAGCATTATCCGGATCCCCTCCCTCACAACATTCGTGCCCTCCCCGCAACTTTACCCCGGGCCAGACTCCCCAAACGCTGTGAAAGGAGCTCTCCCCCCACCCCCACACCCCGGGGAATACGGTATTCAAAAACATCACCAAGAAATGTACTTACCACATCATTGGTACACGAGCTCCATTCTTCCCTCCCTGTTTCCTAAGATACACTTAAAATAATGCCAATCCATATTTGAAAACCCCACCAAGAAACTAGCGCTGCGCTTCCGCAGTAGGCTGCTGCGCCTGCGCAGTGCTGCAAAGGCAGAATTTCCGCTGCCTTCAGCCCCGCTTGAAACTGACGGCTTGAAGCAGCGCTGACGACACTTGGGTTGCACTGACCTTCCCGTGTTACAAGCGCTGCGGATGGAAGGCACGGAGAATTATGCCTACCTAAGAGATCGATCTCTTACATAGGCAAGATTCTCCCATGCCCTTATTATTTATATTTAGTTATTTACCATGTTATAATTTTAGTCAGGGTAGGCAGTGCCAAAATAAGGTAGGCTAAATAAGGGACATTCGGCCCTTAAAGTCTACCCCGCCATTCAATCATGGCTGAGCTATCTTTCCCTTCCTACCCCATTCTCCCATCTTCCCCCCATAACCCCTGACACCCTTACAGATCAAGAATCTGTTAAACTCCGTCTTAAAAATATCCACCACTGTCTGTGGCAATGAATTCCACAGATGCACCACCATCTGACTAAAGAAAATCGTCATCGAGTGATATTAAAGGATAAATATTGGCCAGGACTCTCTCGTTCAGAATCGTGATACGGAGATGTCCACCATCAGCACTTATAGGAGCTCTGGTTCAACATCTCATCTGGACTTCAGAACCTTCCAACAAACGGAGTATAAGCCTGAATTTGTGCTCAATCTCCAGAATGGAATTGGAACAAATAGCCTAGTATTTCAGGCAAGATCTCTGATGTAAAAGATCTAATGATGCCTTTAAAAAAAAACCTTGAGAGTGCCAGTAAATGTAACTCCTGAAGCAATATCGCAAGATAAATTATCTCCTTGTTTCTAAAAAGTCGGTTTAATTGGACACCCATGAAATATGACATCAATTTTTTTTTTCTTTCTATTGGTTAAATATTTTTGGAAGCATTGTGCAGACAATTTTCAGTCTTTAATGTCAATGTTTTAGTTTGAGTTTTGGAGGAACAGCACGGAAACAGGCCCTTCGGCCAACCGAGTCTGCCGCGATCAGTGATCCCCGCACATTAATATTATCCTACACACACTAGGAACAGTTTACATTTATACCAAGCCAATTAACCTACAAACCTGTACGTCTTTGGAGTGTGGGAGGAAACCGAAGATCTCGGAGAAAACTCACACAGGTCACGGTGCGAACGTACAAACTCTGTAGAGACAGCATCCGTAGTCGGAATCGAACCCGGGTCTCCGGAGATGTAAGGAAGCAACTCTACTGTTGCACTTCCGTGCTGCTCTACATTAAAATTTCCTATATTAAAAATGTTTATATTGATTTTATCCGGGAGGCAAATCCATTTAAGATTTTTCTAAGTCCTTTCACTGCTGGCACTTTATGTGCTTTACGTTCTTATTCCTGCATTTTTGATTGATTGCATGGAAACAGATCCTTCAGCCCACCGAGTCCATTTCTATGCTATCCCACTTTCTCTTTCACTCCCTACACACTAGGGGCAGTTTACAGGGGGCCAGTTAACCTACAATCCCGCACATCTTCGAGATCTGGGAGAAAATCAGAGCACCCGGAGGAAACCCATGTGGTCACAGAGAGAACGTGCAAACTCCACATAGACAGCACCCGAGGTCAGGATCGAACATGGGTCTCTGGTGCTGTGAGGCAGCGACTCTACCAGCTGCGCCACATATTTACATCTCTGATAATTAATTTAAAAATCAACTCCTCATTTTTAAGCCCTACAATTATGGAGTTCCCTTTTATCTATTTCTTCAATTCCTTCTAGGCAAAAATTTCAACTGGACCCAACACGCATGTCAATAACAACTGTACCTGATAATAAATAATAAAAATAAATATTAAAATGTTCCTTGTGCGTAATACTAATCTGGGCCATTTATTTCTTCAGCTGTTTCTTTCTTCTATTTTACCGCCCTGCTTCTTCCAAATGGATTCCTTCCTCAATTAGACTCTTCAAGTAGGTATTGTGCGTCACGGCCTTTTGTCATCTTACACAAGAGTTCTACGTTTTTCCATTTGAAACTTTGGTGAATATAAATCAAGTTAATGAACCAGCCAGTATGAAGCCTACATCTCTATCTATAAAGTTTTATCAGTCTGTTATCATCTGTATATATAGTTTCTGTTATTGAATTAAAATCGACAGAGTTCTAAAAGATAAGATGGCGACAGAGTGTGGTGAGTCTTTGCCTGCTCTTCCGAGAGGAGGATCTACTGTAGTCGGGTACAATCACTCCACTCTTTTATAATCTCTTTCCTACCCGTAAATCTCATATTTAAATGTTTCAATGATATTTTATCCCAATGTGGACATTGGACTTTGTCTAAGGGCGGCACGGTGGCGCAGCGGTAGAGTTGCTGCCTTACAGCGGCGGAGACCCGGGTTCGATCCCGACTACGGGCGCTGTCTGTACGGAGTTTGTACGCTCTCCCCGTGACCTGCGTGGGTTTTCTCCGAGATCTTCGGTTTCCCCCCACACTCCCAAAGACGCACGAGTATGCAGGTTAATTGGCTTGGTGTATGTGTAAATTGTCCCTAGTGCATGTAGGATAGTGTTAATGTTCGGGGATCGCTGGTCGGCGCAGACTCGGTGGGCCAAAGTGCCTGTTTCCGCGCTGTATCTCTAAACTAAACTATGGAATTGATGCGTGATAATGTTGAGAACTATATTCTGCACGCTGTATCTTCTCCTTTGCTCTACATTTGTACTAGAGCTTGATCCCTTGTACCCTCGGACTATCTTTGATTGGACCTTACTGGCTTTATCTTGCACTAAACATTATTCACGTTATTCCCTTTATCATGTATCTGTACATTGTGAATGGTGTAACCATGTATTGTCTTTCTGCTGAATGTTTAGCACGCAACAAAAGCTTTTCACTGTATCTCGGTACATGTGAAAATAAACTAAAACTATTGTACTCTTGTTTGATTTGATTGTATTTATATAATATCTGATCTAAATGGATAGCATGCACAACAAAGCATTTCACTGTACCGAGGTACATATGACAAATATAAAGCGAAATCAGTAACTATAATTTAAAAGTTCTCGTAAAATCCATATTTCTTGCGGAGTGCTGTCATTTTCCCTTCAAAATAGGTTTGGGTGTGGAAGCATTAAGAAAGAAGATCTGTGTTGTTTTGGTGCATTATTTTTTTCAGCGAAAACTGGGACTGAAAGCATTTTGTTTATAGATGAAAGCAGATACTTTAATAAAAGGGTGCATTGTGATGTAATCTCGCCGAATGATCCTCATGGATTAAATTGGCCAGCCACCTTGTTTTCCATTCATTTTAACCCTTTGTCAAAATAAATTAATGAGTTCTATGTAAACATGTTTAATGTTAGCTTGACTGCACAGAAGAAAGAAGTTTGGACGGTGCTGTCCCTGATACGCTGTAGGGAATTTAACCAACTTGGGATTTGAATGGCACTGTGGTACAGCTGGTAGAGCCACTGCCTCACAGTGCCAGAGACCCTGGTTCGATCCTGACCTCGGGTGCTGCCTGTGTGTGGCGTTTGCGTGTTTTCCTTGTGACCGCGTGCTTAGGTTTCCTCCGGGTGCTCCTGTTTCCTCCCACATCCCAATGACATGCTGGTTTGTAAGTTGATTTGCCCTCTGTAAATTGCCCCTAGTGTATGGGGAGTGGATGAGAAAGTGGGATAACGTAGGACCAGTGTTAACGGGTGATCCATTGTCAGTGTGGACTCAGTAGGCTGAATGGCCTGTTTCTATGCTGCATCTCTAAAACAAAATCTAAAACTATGGGCCAGAAGGCCACGACTGGCAGCTCACTGTTCTGGGCTGCTACAGGTGTGAACGAGGTAGAGGCAAGAGAAGAGGGAGGGAAGTGGTCTCTTTGATGGGTGACGGCAAGCAACACTGCAACTCTAACCGCAACGCTGACCACAACCCTAACTACATCCCTGACCACACCCCTAAAGACAACCCTGACCACAGCGCTAACCACAACACTAACCACAACCATAACCACAACCTCAACACCAAACGACTCTGAACCTTGTACAATGCTGTGCTGCATATGGTGGCTTGTACTATTATGGTCTGCTTACCTAGTATATCAGATAATTTATTGTATTATTGTTCACTTTATTTTCATTTATTATGTTGTTCTAATGTGCCTATAAAGCTGCAGCAAATAAGAACATTTTCCTTGTGACAATTAAACACATTTCACTCTTTTTGCTCAGGAAGGACAACAACGTGGGTACAGGGGAAACTCTTGAGGGAGAGTATATGGGTAGAACTTAGAAACGAGATGGCAAGGTGAAAAGTTTCACAGGAACCTGAGGGGAAACATTTTCACACAGGGGTGGTGGGTATATGAAACGAGCTGCCAGAGGAGGTAATTGAGGCAGATAAATTAACATTTAAAAGACATTGGACAGGTACATGGATGGAAAATGTTTAGAGGGATGTGGGCCAAACGTGGGCAGGTGGGACGTGTGTAAATGGGGCATCTTGACTCTATGACTATTGTAGACAATCCAATAGTCAGTGAATATTAGATGTGCAGATGTGCAGACAGCTATAAAAATAAGAGGGTAGTATTAGTAGGGGATTTTTAATTTTCTAACATTAACTGGGTCACCTGTACCACAAAATGGTGTGCTGTTGTGCCACCCTACCTTACAGCTGTTACATTGCCATCCGTTATTTTATCTTTCAAGAATCCAGAATCAAGAATATTTCATTGTCATATGTACCCAAAACGGAACAATGAAATTCTTACTTGCAGTAGCTAAACAGGCCTGTAAACACATTGCTCATAGATAACACGAGAAATAAAACAAAATTTAATATATTAAAAATACAATATTAGTGCAAACCAAAATCCCTAGTTCAATCAAGGCAGTTCATAGTTTAGTTAGTGTTTGTAGTGTTCAATAGCCTGATGTTTGTTGGGAAGAAGTTGTTCTTGAACCTGGTGGTCACGGTATTCAGGCTCCTGTACCTTCTTCCCGATGGCAGGAGTGAAATTAAAGTATGGTCAAGTTGGTGTGGGTCTCTGGCTGCCTTTTTGAGGCAGCGGCTCCTGTAGATCCCTTTGATGGTGGGGAGGCCAGTACTTGGTGATGGACCGGGCAGTGTCCATGCCCATGATGCTCATGCCCACTTGATGAATTCTGGTGTTCTTGGATTGATAGCAGAAACCTGGGGTCAGGTCACACGCATATGCTAGCCTTTACATCTCCGTGTCTTTCCCTCCCCGTGGCTCTTCACATGTCAGACTGACATTAAAGAATGGATTAATCACTGTTTATTTCAGCTAAATGTCAGCAAAGCCAAAGCCATCCTCTCCAGCTTCTGTAAACAACTAAATGTCTTCCTGCCATATGTTCACCAATTACAATCCAACATTCCAGTCTTTGAAGACTACTTGATCTTCCATTCAGCTTCCTCTGCCACATCAGACCTGTTCTCCCATCTCGAAAACTTCACCTGCTGCTGCAACGCCTTTCCCACTTCTCCCAAAAGATTAGATTTTCAGCACAATTATCAACAGGAGAAGTTAGGCTTGTTCTTCTTATCAATAGCTAGTTTAGGGAGCTTGGTCAGAATGTACAGATCACCACTGGTTTAGAGAGAGAAATACAGACTGATGAAATGTCCCAATTCGAAACTCACCTTCCCATGTTCCTTCCTCACCTTCCTATGTTACTCACCTTCCCATGTTCTAAACTATGGTATCTGCTTCCACAATCACCACCAAATATTAAAGATGTATTTAGAAGATTGTCACAGTGGAGTTGGAATTTTAGCTATGATACATATAATATAATGTGATAGATGGACACAAAGTGCTGGAGTAACACTGCGGATCAGGCAGCATCTCTGCAGAAAATGGATAGGTGATGTTTCGGGTAGGGACCCTTCAGACAACATATGTTCCCTGGCCAGAAAATTTGCAAGAATTTTCATATTTCATCTGACGGTGCATATGACAATTAAGGTGATGTTTCGAATTGGGACACTTCAGTCTGCGTTTCTCCCTCTAAACCAGTGGTGATATGACAGTTAATCACGCTTGGCACTCTTGCACCGGTGCAAAGAGGCAGCGGGTGCATTGGAGCAGCAGCTCCTGCAGCACGCAACACGTGCATTGCAGCGGCGGCTGCAGGAGTGTCCCCCAGCACTGCTGTGCGAAGATGCTGCTGCGGGCCCTGGAGGGGTTGCCTCGCGACCCCGGGGATCCCCGGGCCAGGCGGCGGCGGCGGCGGCGGCGGCGGCGCTGGCGGGTCCCCGACTGTAGGTGGCGCCGGGGAGGCGGGGGCGCGGGCGCGGGAGCGCGCTGGAGGAGGCGGGGGCGCGGGCGCCGGGCGGTGTGAGAGTGGACCGCGAGCGGCGGCGGCGGCAGTTGGGACGGAGCGCGGAGCGGGGCTGTGGCGAGGTGAGCGGGACCGGGGAGAGGAGGGGTGGGGTGGGGGTGGCTCACACTCAGGGGTAGGGTTCCCTCTCATCCTCCTCCTCTCTCATTCTCCACTCCTCCTCACCTCACTCCATCCCTCCACCCTTCCCTCCCCTTGTTCCTCCTCCCCTCTCCCACTGCACTACTCTCCCTTAATCCTCTCCCCCACCTCATCCTCACTCCTCGTCGCCTTCATTACTCCTCGCCCTCACCCACTCCTTCACACCTTCACTCCCCCCCCCCCCTCCATCACCTCTCTCCCCAACTTCCCTCCCCTCCCCACTCCTCGTCCCGTTCCTCCCATCCTTAATCCTCATCCTCACTCCTCACTCCTCTTCTTCATTACTCCTCGCCCTCACTCCTTCTCACCTTCACTCCACCCCTCCATCTCCCCCCCAACTTCCCTCCTCTCCCTCTCCACTCCTCATCCCGTTCCTCTCCACCCTTAATCCTCAACTTCACTCCTCACTCCTCCTCTTCTTCATTACTCCTCGCCCTCACTCCTTCTCACCTTCACTCCACCCCTCAATCTCCCCCCCAACTTCCCTCCTCTCCACTCCTCATCATGTTCCTCCCCACCCTCAATCCTCAACTTCACTCCTCTCCCCTCCTCTCCTACATTACTCCTTGCCCTTTCCTCACCTCCACCCCACCATCACCAATCTCCCCAACTCCCCTCTCCACCTTCTCTCCCCTTGTTCCTCCTCCTCACCTTCTCATCCCCTCTCCTTCATTACTCCTTACCCTCACTCACTCCTCACCTTCACTCCACCCCTCCTCTCCCTGTCTTGTTCCTGCTCACCCTTTAATGCTTAGGAAAGAACTGCAGATGCTGTTTTAAATCGAAGGTAGACAGTCTGAAGAAGGGTCTCGACCCGAAACATCACCCATTCATTCTCTCCAGAGATGCTGCCTGCCCCGCTGAGTTACTCCAGCATTTGTGTCACCCTTGAATGCTCGCGTTCACTCCCCCTTCCACCGCACCTTCTCCTCACCACTTCTCTCCTCTCAGCTCTAACTCCTCCCTCTCCCCTTGTCCTCTCCTTCCTCACATTCCTCCTCCCTGTCGCCCAACACCCCACCTCTCCGGCCTCCTTTGCCCTCTGCTCTCGTCCCCAGAGGTGGGGAAGGGTGGAGGAATCCTGATCCCTCAATATGAATCATCCCTTCCCTCCCTTGAGTTGTACTTCCGCCCATCACCATTCCTTCCTTATCTCCCCCAGTTCTCACACTCATTGTACCATCCACTCCCCTTGTCAACAGTTCTCACACCCTGCCCATCATCTACCTGACCAATTTCCCCATTCTCTTCCCCTTTTAACTAATTCTCTGTCCCTCAATCACTTCCCCTCCACATGTGATTCTCCCCTCCCCCTTGATCCGCCTCTCCCCCAACGAATCCCCTCCCCCTACGATCCCACCTCCCTCTACGACCTCCCCCTCCCCTACGATTCCCCCCCCAGCGACTACCCCTACAATTCCTTCCCCTGCGATTTCTTACCCTCCCCCCTAGCCCCAATCCCTTACCCTCCTGCGATTTACTCCCCCTGCAATTTACCCCTCCCCCTGCGATTTACCCCTCCCTTCCCCTCCCCCCCACAATCCCCACAGATCCCCCCCTGCCAGATCTATCCCCCCCTCTCGCTTCACCCCAGATCTCCCTGACCCTCCTTACCAGTCCCTATCTCCCCAATCCAGTCTCTCTCTCCTGCACCCCACCCTCTCTCACCTCTTCCTCCCCCCCCCCCCCCCCCCCCCCCCCCCCCCCCCCCCCCCCCCCCCCCAACCCAACCCGTCTTGCTTCCCCCGTCCCTCATCCCTACCTCCCTGCAACCCACCCAAGCCCACATCTTTATCTTGTTTCCCAACTGGACCAGATCCCATGCCAGACCTTAGATTGCGGCCAGTAAACTAACCGTGAACCTCTCTGGATCTTTTGGTTGGAATGAGCTGTGTCGGATAGCTTTTCATGCAAATTCTTTTTCATTTAGTCGGGCATCTTCTCTTTGCTTTGGTGTGATAGAACCCTGTTAGAAAGGAATATAAATAAGGTTGATATTAATTAACATTCTGCATTGAAGGTTGCATTATTCTATTTCAAGCTTGTGGGATTATTTACAACATATTTTTGACCAATGTCTTGCAACATGTTCATTAAATTTGATTTTAATAGAATGAACTGAGCAGGGTTTAGGTTTTACACTTGCTTATCTTTGTTTGGTTGTTATCTCCTGCTTAAGAGTTGTCAGTGGGTCAGTAAGTACTTGAGATGCAGACAACTGTTTTTGGAGTAACTTCAAACTAGCCTCAACTGCAGTACTGGCAGGATTTGCTCTGTTTAACTCGAGATTGCTATTATCCAGGGAGATTGTTTATGACCTGTCGGTATTTCTTCTGTGTGGCAATGGTGATTAGGAAGGGATGGTACTGCTTCAATAAGCTTGCAACGTTTCTTTGTAAGAGTACAGCTAAAATGTCACTCTTGGAAAGATGTGACTGAGGAATTTGGTCTTACTGCACGAAACATTATTCCCTATATCCTGCATTTGTGGATGGCATAGTTGTAATTTTTTGTAGATTGATGGGAGCAGAATTAGGCCATTCAGCGCATCAAGTGTACTCCGCCATTCAATCATAGCTGTTCTATCTGTCCCTCTTAACCCCATTCTCCTGCTTTCTGACAGCCATACTAATCAAGAATCTATTTATCTCTGCCTTAATCATATATAGTCTTAACGCTGACTGGATAGCACGCAACAAAAAAGCTTTTCACTGTAACTCAGTACATGTGACAATAAAGTAAAACTAATAATAATAATGTCAAGTCCGAAGAAGTGTCCCGACACAAAACATCACAATTTTTTTTTTCCAGGATGCTGCCTGGCCCGCTAAGTTACTGCAGCACTTTGTGTCCATCATAAAATAACTACTAATGGCAGGAATTTATTTTAAATCTGAAACTTCGTGATACCCAGCTTTTTGAGAACTAATTCTCTGTGGGAAGCAAAATAAGCAAAATTGTGAAATATTTTCTCAATCTTAGCATCCTCCCAACATACACTGAAGAAGGGTCCTGACTCGAAATGTCACCTATACATTCCCTCCACAGTTGCTACCTGACCTGCTGAGTTGCTCCAGCACTCTGTTCTACCCATCATACTCTATAGCCAGGAGAATACTTCTGAAGTGCAATTGTGATGTAGAGACTGCATTTGTCATATAGAGACTGCTGCAGTTAATACATCCCCACAAATAACAAGGTGATATGTTTTAGTAATTTTCAATGAAAGGAGAATATTCGTCAGGGGAATGAGAATAATTCTCCTGTTCCTTTCAGAATGCCAGTGCCTCTGTGCAATATTTCCCTGGAACTGGTCTGAAGTGTCAGGCTAAATTATTGTGTTTGACTATGGCATGGGGCTTGAATTAGTTTAATTTAAAACTCAACACAAGTCATGTACTGACGGAGCATGGGGATGTGCTCGGAAAACCACACACAGTATGGCTAATTCCAAACTACCCACTTGGTTTGGATAATTAGGGATGTACAGTAATGGGAGCGTGGGCAGCAATGGGTTCATCACATGAATGAATCAATTAAAAAAAAGGCAAAACTATTAACTAGTTCATGAATCTTCAAGGTGCAAAATACCGGAGTAACGGAGTAAGTACCGGTATTTACCGCAACCGGTCCGGCAACATCTCTGCCGCCAGCACATTGAGTCTTTTTTATGGAAACCAGCGTCTACATTTTCTGGTCTCAGAAACCGTAAGTTTCCTTGGATCATTTTTTGAGTATTTGTTCTTCATCTTGAGCTTGTCATTTTTCATTCGATGGTATTGATGGCATCTCATATGGGATGTAGTGTTTCTGCTGTAGCCCATGGTGGTTTCATGCTGCGGGTGATGTCCAGTTGGGCAATTTGTATTCCTCCAAACGACTGGCACTTTACTGCATTCAAACGTTGGGCATTGCAGTGATATCTGCAGGTGTTAAGCATTCCACCGATTAGAACGTAGAGGATAGAACAGTGCAGCACAAGAGCAGGCCTTTTGGCCCACAATGTCTGTTCCTAACATGATACCAAAACCAACACTTATCTGCCTCCACAAATCCACATCCCTCCATTCCCTGCATGTCCATGTACCATAGATGGCACAGCGGTGCAGTGGTAAAGTTGCTTCCTTACAGCACCAGAGACCCGGGTTCAATCCTGACAAAGGGTGCGGTTTGTAAGGGGTTTGCACATTCTTCCTCATGAACTGCGTGTGTTTTCTCCGGGAGCTCTGGCTTCCTCCCACACTCCAAAGACGTGCAGGTTTGTAGGTCAATTGGCTTGGTAAAATTGTCTGTAGTGTGTGTAGGATAGTGTTAGCATGCGAGGATTGCTGGATGGAGTGGACTCGGTGGGCCGAAGGACCTGTTTTCATGCTGTATCTCCAAACTAAATGAAACAATCCAAAAGTCTCTTAAACGCCACTATCACGCCTTTTTCCACCACCATCTCCGGCTGCGTGTTCCAGGCACCCACAACATTCCGTGTATTAGAAAAATCTTGCCCCGCAAATCTCCTTTAAACTTTGCATCTCTCACCTTAAATCTATGCTCACTAATATTTGATTTTTCTATCCTGGGGTAAAAAGGTTCTGACTGTCTACCCTTTATATGCCTCTCATGTTTATATACAAATTGGTTGGAAGATGTTGCTTGTTTGAGACTATTGAGATTAAACTAACACACATCATGTGTTTTGGGTGGTTAATGGTTAAAAGGAACAATATCTTCAGCGGTTTAGGAGCATCACTTTAACTACACCTGCTTTAGTTGGTCTTGTTTTCTTTCTACTCGCTTATATTTGATCTGATTATCTGGGAAGTCACTGCTAAGAACGCTCATGGGAAGCTCCCTGTACATTTCTTCGCCACTTGGCGTAAGGATTTGCCAAGAAAATTACAAAATGCTTCATTGTCTTTTATCAATGCAATGATTTGATTTTTTTTGTTCCATTTGAATACACTTATTTAGTTCATTAGCTTTTCATTTCTGACTCTGCCTTTTGGGTTAAGTTAATATTTGGTCATTTTGTGATGATTACAAAGTTGGTCGTTGTTCTCTGAATGAAATCACTAAAGTTGACAAACGTCAGTTGGGAGCAGAATTCCAAAGATGTAAGTTTTGTTGCCTGTACAGGATTGCAATGATAATATCCGTGAAAATAACTGAATTATTTCTGGCTTTTTATTTATGATGTTTTTGCATAGATTATATAAAGACATAGGCTTTGTAGGCTAATTGGCTTCTGTAAAATTGTAAATTGTCCCTAGTGTGTGTAGGATAGTGCTAGTGTACGGGTGATTGTTTGTTGGTGTGGACTCCATGGGCCGAAGGGCCTGTTTCTGCGCCGTAACTCTAAACTAAACTTCAAAAACATATATCTGAAACAGAATTAGATAATATCAAAAAATGTTGGGATTGCCAAAGTGACAACATTTTATTTCAAATCTCACTTGAAAAAGTTTGTGTGGAGTCAGGACTTGACCCATCAGACTGATTGTAGTAAGGGAGGAGACAAAACTGGAAAAGAGAGGTGGGGGTGGGACAAAGACTAGTAAGTCGCCTGTCCTTTGCTTCCATATACACTGCCTGACCCGCTGAGTTACTCCAGCGTTTCTTTCTGTGGTTCTGTTGTCAATTTTGAAGTTAACAGTTGAGAATGCCGGTTATTAAAATTCGCTTCTGACATTTCAAGAACCAAGGGTTATTTTTCATTGCTTTTCGTTTTCACAAATCTGCCTTTCTGAAGATACAGTCGAGTTGCATGCAGTATTTGAATTATGATCTTAATGTGATGTTTGAGTAAGCTGTGCTGCTGTGAGACATTCCTGTGTCTACTTCCAGTGAATCATATGTACCAGAGAGCATTAAGATCAGACTAGATAGAACCACGAAATCTTGCAACTGAACCATTGAACCCACTGTGCTTGTGTGGGCTTTTGGAAAAGAGCTCTGCAATTAATTATTTGCCATAGCCCTATTGTTTCCTCTACTTTGAGTATCTATTCAGCCTCTTTTAAAATTTACTATTGAATATGCTTTCTACAATATTTTCATGCAGTTTGCTTCAAGAAATGTAATTTATTGCCAGTTGTTTCCACCCTTTTATTCATTGATCTTTTCCTGCTTCATGCGTCAATGTTAATTATTTTATTCCTGAAAATAAATGCACTTGGCAGTCTTTGCGGCACTTGGCTTGATTATGTCACTTTTGTGGTGTTGCTATAGTACCCGTTTAGTGGTTCTTGAAGGTGCAAATAACAGCTGCTTTTCAGTTCCGGGATACTGGTTCTATTTTTGTGACATTTGCAGATTTCATCACTATTTTTCACCAGCCACGGAGTCTGGTTTGGCTGACCTGGTGTGGAGGTTGGGAATGGAGGGGTGAACGTCACTACAAGGAAGGGATGTGGAGAACATGTTCTGTTTCAGGACATCTGTCAATAAAACACCCTTGACTTGTTGCTTCTCCTATATAATCCAAATGTTTCTTGATATGAATAATGAACATGAAGAATGTTTTTTTTTCTTATGCTTTTAGTGCCTTCTGCTTCATTCTCCAGGCTTTAGAACATGGAACAGCATTGTACAACAACAGGCCCTTCGGCCCACAATATCCATACCGAGGATGAAGCCAAGATAATAAACTAATTTCTCTGCTGGCACATGCAGTATTTGATTGAAATATTTACTTCTACTTGCATTACCTACCCTGTTATACGGTTCAGAGATCCCGTAAAACTGTGAAGCTTTAACATTAACAGGTTGACAGTAATTAACAAAAGTCATTTTAAGTAGTTACATTTTTCAGGAGTTTAGTTGGTATCAAGTGCCCTGATGCAGCAGCTTCATGATATTCGGTATATTTCAGTGGCAAGATGTATTATTAAGGTGCTAACAGTGGTTAGAGTTGGAGTTTTAGCTGTAATTAACTTCACATATACCTTTGCCCAAAATATTGTAAGATTTTCTATGTTTAATTGTTGATGAATATGACCATTAAACATTCCTGACTTGACTCTTGTGGTGCTGCATCTGTTCTCAAGATGAGGCTTTCCATTCCAGCAATTTGGAAATATAGGCTCTCTTTAACCATATGTAATGAAACCCTTACTCTAATTGCCCTCCATTTCCTGCATCTGCTCTTCCCTTGCTCCCCCTACCTGCTCTCCCCGACCGTCCACACCTTTCACCCCTTGAGCCTGTACATATCATCATTTGGCTTCTTTGCCAGATGCAATGGAACCTCGCTATCAGTGACATACAGTAGATGCTCGATATTACGGACCTCTTTATAACAAATTTCAGTTATAGTGGACTCTCATTAAGAACACAGGATGCTAGGTATATAGCAGAGGTTTTTGAAATTGCCGAGGCTAGTGAAAAACAATCGCTTTGATCGACACTTAACTCTAAACAATGTAACAAATAGCTTTTAATATGTTTAGCTAGCAATAACAAAAATATATTTTTAGCTGTTAAGAACTTTGTACACTCAGCAGGTTAACCTGTCTTCAAAAGAAGAAATGTCTCCTGTCTTCAAAAGAAGCAATGGAGTTAACGTTTAAGGCTGATGTCCGTTCACCTTGGGCAGTTGGTTGGGGGAATCTCACTTAGAGTGGGACATGGATCTAGAGTGGGACAAGCCTCACCCAGTCACCCCACCATGCCCCAGATTTCCCATTTTGCTCTCAATCTCTGAATGCGGGCATCAGCAGCAGGGGCAGTGGTTAATGCTGTTTCCCAGCTGCACTGGACAAGGTGGTGCCAGGTGGCCTTCTTGGGCTGTTGTGCTCCATGTGGTGAGGGAGGTCACACTGGGCTCTCAGTGACGGGGCTCCAGGATTCTGACCCAGCGCCAGGGCAGTGATGTTAATGGGGGGAAAACCCTTACTCTATTATAGCAGACAATTGGCAATAATGGACACCATTCTCCCCGCCCCCACAAATGGTCTGCTATAACGAGCGTTTGCTGCATTTCCTTCCTTCCACATCCCCTTCAGCTTTCATCAGGGAACAATCGCCCTGTGTCGCCCTTATCTGCCTTATCCTTATCTGCTCTGTTTCCCGGCACCCACACCTGAAACCGTAGCAGGTGCAACACTTATGCCTGCACCACCTCCCTCACTACCATCCAAGGAAGTAACCAAACCTTTCAGGTGAGGCAGAGATCCATGTGCAACTCCTCCAAGTGGTCTACTGCAAGAAGCAGCAAGACCAAATGCAGTAAAGAACTGTAGATGCTGGTTTTCACTGAAAATGCTGGAGTAACTCAGCGGCTCAAGTAGCATCTCTGGAGAAAAGGGACGCTCTCGACCCAAAATATCACCTATTCCGTTTTTACAGATATGCTGCCAGACCTGCTGAGTTACGTCAGTATTTTGTGTTTATCTAAAACCAAGTGCAGACAAGGCGGCCATTTTGTGGAGCACCTGACTAACATTTCAGCTGGCCGCTCCACAGACCCGCAGCTCGGCGATGTTTCATCGGCGGTCCCAGCACAACGAATTTCAGTTATAGTTGACTCTCTTTCAGAACACAGGATGCTAGTTATACGGCAGAGGTTTTTGAAATTGGCGAGGCTAGTGAAAAACAATCGCTTTGATCGACACTTAACTCTAAACAATGTAACAAATAGCCTTTAATATGTTTAGCTAGTAATAACAAAAATACAATTTTAGCTTTTAATCTCACCGGATAGAGGGCGCCGTCCTGGAGATAGGGGGCGCCGTCCTGTATGGGTATGGCCGCCCAGCCTGCAGCTGTCCGTTTTTCACCTCTTTTTAAAACATTTTTAGTGAGTTTAAGGGGGGGGGGGAACTGCTTTTCTGGGTCCCTACCTGGTCGGGGAGGCGGCTTTTTCTCCGGGCAGCACCTTCATCGCGGCCTACCAGCGGGCCTGGAGCTTTGGCGGTGGCACAGAGCTGGAGCGCTATCGCGGAGCGGGCGCTGGAACTCCGGTGTGCTGGGACGGCCGATGAAACATCGTGGAGCTGCGGGTCTGTGGAGCGATCAGCCGCGGGCGTCGGTGCTGACTTTAACATCTGGAGCCTGGGATCTCTCGCCGAGATCGCCAGTGGTGGAGCTCCATCCAGCGCGGCCTGTCGGCTTCGGAAGCCGCGGTCCCCGGTAAGGAAGCGGGTTTCCCATGCCGCTGTGAGGATTCTCCCGACGTCGGAGCACCATCATCCGGCAAGAAGGGCCTGGCCTCCGTAAAGGCGACTGCGGAGGCCAAAATAGGCCCGACTATGGGTGGACATGGGGATGGGGACTGGACTTTGTGCCTTCCCTCATAATGGGAACCATTGTGGGGGGATGTTTTTTATGTTTAAATTTCTTTATTATTGTTATGTTCTATTCTTTTTTTTTAATGTGCTGCAACGGCAATACGCATTTCACTGCACCAATTTGTGTATGTGACTAATAACAAACCTTTGTATCTTTTTCAACTCCCCTCTCCCTCGCCATGGCCAGCGAGAGCAAGCACAGACAAGATGCAACTCGTAGTCAACTTGGAAAGCCTCAACTCCAATAGTTTTCTTTCGCTTTGTTCACTGTTCCTTCCCTTCCCAACAAATCCATCTGCCCTTCATCCCTTCCTTATCTAGTTCTAATTACCACCTTCCAGCTTCTGTCTCTACCTCATCACTCCTCAGTCCCACTCTGGCTCCATTTGACCAAACCCCTTTCTTCTGTTCATTTCGACTTTAGAGGGTGGAAAGAGGGCCACCGTGTTCACGCCGACAGGCGATCACCCCGTGCACTAGCACTATACCTAAACACTAGGGACAATTTACAATATTACTGAAGCCAATTAACTTACAAACCTATACATCTTTGGAGTGTGGGCGGAAACCGGAGCACCTGGAGAAAACCCACATGGTCACAGGGAGAACGTACAAACTCCGTACAGGCAGCTCCCACAGTCAGGATCGAACCCAGGTGTCTAGTGTGGTAAGGCAGCAACTCTACCAGTGCACTAGAGTGCTGTCCCAGAACTATTTGAACTCTCCTGAACTATTTCCACCTATCACCCACCAGCCTCCAAACTCTTTTCTCCACCACAAACTGCTCAGCATCCCTGCCTCTGTCTCATTCTTCCCTCTCGCCTCTTTATGCTAGCTATCCTTTCCTCTGCATTCTCCAAAACGTTCACCATCCCTTTGCACCACAGATTGCCGGGTGAAGGCAAAAAAAAAAAACGAGTGCTGGAATGCAACGCAGGAGAAGCCCAGCAGGTCACACAGTATCTGTGGAAAGAAAGTGGACAGGTGATGTTTCAGTCAGAAGAAGGGTCTAAACCCTAAACGACGTGTGCCCATTTCCTCCACAGATGCTGCCTGACCGTCTGAATTTCTTCAGCGCTTTGTGCTTTCCTCCTGCAGGATGTTTATTTTTGCATGAAGATTGCCATGATTTCTTCTGCATTTTTTCAGTCACACTTACCATCTGTTATTTGCTACTTGTTGGATATAGTGTTTTTTTTTAAATCACTTGTTATTGAGAAACATGAAGTGCTGCAGCTGAGAATGGTGTGTGTGGGTGGGAAAATGTTCCATGGAATTTGAAATGCTGATGGTGAAAACAACATTATTTTCCTTTACTAGTGTTGCCATCCATCACCTTTAGCTGTGATGGCATGAGGTGGAAGAAAGTTTCTTGTACTTTGTAACAATATGCCTTCAGCCAAGCCTGCCGAACAGACTGCCAGTATAAAGACCCAAGGTTTGCATCTTGTCAGTTTGTGCTGGGTTAACATCCGCCTTTAATGGGTTATTGGCCAAATGGCACTGGAGAAGGACAGCAGGGTGGCGTAGCGGTAGAGCTGTCTATGGAATTTGTACGTTCTCCCAGTGACCTGCGCGGGTTTTCTCCGAGATCTTTGGTTGCCTCCCAAACTCCAAAAACGTACAGGTTTCTAGGTTAATTGGCTTGGTATAATTGTATATATGTAAAATTGTCCCTAGTGTGTGTAGGATAGTGTAAATGTTCGGGGACAGGTCGCTGTATCTCAAAACTAAACTAAAAAATTGGTGTCGGACTATGCCATTGGTAATACATAAATATTGTCCACACCTAATCTAGACAAACTGATGAGAACATTTAACAGGCTTTTGCACATCATCATTGTGCCTCCAGCAGCGTTGGAATAGCTTATTGTCCTGAAAATATGATATTAACAATTTGTACATCATGTATTGTGCTCTCATCATCTTGTTTTTAAGTAGATTATCATTTAATCCATGTAAAATAACATTTTACTAAAATTACTGTTTTAGGGATGCATTTAGGCACTAACATTTACATTGGCTCTTGAGTTGTATTATTTTGTTGCAAATATTCCTTGAGTATGTTCGACAAAATGAACTCTGATTTTTTTTCCAACCCGTGAGCGCTTAAAGCAGTGCATTTGAATCATACCATTGTAGTTACTCAGTGACAAGTTGGCATATTGATGGTGTGAATGCCGCAGGAGACATATTGCAGACACAGTATTTGTATCTGCTGTGTGAAATTCCAGATTGCAGCTTTCGTTATGTTAAAGGGTTTTTTTTTTTTGCACTAAAATGAAATCATAGAATGTTGAGTTTTGTCCTTGATGAAGTGTGACAAAGCTGTTCCTAATCTCATGTTTCTGCTCGAGTTCGCAAAGTTGGGAGAAATTAAAAAGCTATCACCGCCACACGAGTTCTTAGGTTTATAGTATTTGTACAGACCATAAGCAGAAATAAAACAATACAGCACGGTGGCACAACGGTAGAGTTGCTGCCTTGCAGCGCTTGTAGCACCGGAGACCTGGGTTCGATCTCGACTACGGGTGCTGTCTGTGCGAAGTTTGTACGTTCTCCCTGTGACCACATGGTTTTTCTCCGGCTGGTCTGGTATCCTCCCTCAGACCAAAGCCATGCAGGTTTGTAAGTAAATTGGCTTGGTTAATGTAAAAATTGTCGATAGCGTATGTAGGATTGTGTTAATATATGGGGATCGCTGGTCGGCGCGGACTCGGTGGGCCGAAGGGCCTGTTTCCGCACTGTATCTCTAAGCTAAACTAACGTGAAATATACTGGAAGGAAAGGCCTGTTTTTTTAGTAATGGATGAAAAAGGTGAAACATAATGAGAAAGTCAAATTTGTCAGCAAAGGATATAAGCGGTGACACATGCCATGAGTGTCATTGTTAACAATTGTGTAACATATGCAGTCAAGCTAATTTGTTCAAGGGTTGCATCTAATGGGTCAATTAATTGAAATATTTAATATTTTACAACTTGATTGCTAATTTGAATTGTGCATTGGTTAAGATTTAAGAGGATGAATTATGGTGCAGGATTCAAAGGAAGAGAAAAGAGTTTGGGAGTGGCATAGCAGTAGAGTTGGTGCCTTATAGTACCAAAAACCTACTTTTGATTCTGATTATGGGTGCTGTCCATATGGAGTTTGTATGTTCTGCCTGTGACCGTGTGGGTTTTCTCCGGGTGTTCCGGTTTCCTCCCAAACTCCATAGACGTGCAGGTTTGCTGGTTAAATTACTTTGGTAAAATTGTAAATTGCCCTTATGTGTAGGATAGTGGGATGATCATTCGTTGGCGCGGACTCTGTGGGCTAAAGGGTCTGTTTTCATTTTGGAGTCGCGTGAGTGATTCCGTGAAGAAACCGCCAGCCCGCATGTGCGCCAATACACCGACGCATGGCGCAACGCTGACTGGCAGGCGCGCTGCTCCTATTTAACAGATGAGACCTGCATGAGGGAGCTAAAGCTGTCGAACTACAAGTACAGCCTCATCGTTTTGGCGACAATACACCCCACACCTCCATCGGCAGCAAGCGGTTCACTGAAGCTGGTGGCAGCCAGCAAGCTGGGCAGAGGGCTTTAGGCCAGGGCCACGCCGGTCTCAGGAAAAATATGGGATCCACGTACCCTACCAGTCCTCTCCAATCAAGGACGGAAATAGAACGCGCATGAAGGGCCATTGGGCTTACCATAAGACCACAGGTAGCCATGAAGGTAGGTGGATCTGGTTATTTCCGAAACATGGGGTATATGGACCATTTACAAGTTGGAAACACTTGTAAAAACCTGTAAACAACCTTGTTGCTATGAAGCAGCCTCTATTCATCAAGAGTATTGGCTATATAGTGGCTGTGTCTTCAGCTGTGCATTTGGACCTTTGCATTTTCAGTGCCATGTAGGTCGTTATTAACAGACCTATTCATATTACCAGCTGAAGCTATCAAAGTCGCAATGGTGTATTCTACATTGCTCCTGTACCTTTGCTCAGTAAATCTTCAGTTATATTACAAACCGATACAAGTACTCAAAGATGAAAAATTACGAATACCATCTCTAGTTACGGAGGTGGATGGGGTTTGCATGCTCAACTCCAAGTTGATACACTATGGTGGGGGCATTTGACGCTAGTGTATCATCATGTCAAAAATCTATGACAACACAGTATGGATGTTGTATCACAACGTATTTAATGACATTGTGGCTTGATGGAACACCGAATATCAATATGTTTGAATCCAGGCTCTATTACCATTGCAAAAATATGTGGCACAGTGGCAATAGATGTATTCTCGCTACACTGAGGAGGAATGTTCTTTATGTCTTTCCTCCATTTTGCCTCATCAGTCGGGTCTTGCACAAAAACCAGCAAGATCTCGCCTTGGGCATTTCGTACTGCCTGACTGGCCTATACAGCCATGGTTCCTGCTAAATGTTGGGGATAATTATAGGACCTTATATGGTTGTCTTAAACAGAAACATTTGGTGGTTCACCCTGTGACTGAGGAAACCATCCTCTGCATGATAAAATCAATTTATAGACTTGGAGTCTCTGAGAAGACCATTCGGCGGCACGGGTTGCCAGACCGATTCATGTACGTGCTCACTGCAGAATGCAGGGATAGCACCGAGAAAGCAACACATTTTTCCTCATCAGGAGATGGGAAGTGTTTTGTTTTTAATGCCAATGTTCCATATAATACGGCACGGATAACTAACGTCTCGGAGTTCATTTCAGATGGGTCTTTGACAATCAATTAAGTTATAGTACCATTAACTGTGCCAACGTGCTTTCTCAGCATAGTTGCTGCAGCGATCAGGACTCTGTTGGGTCACACTCTCTGATATCCAGATTTATAAGCATATCTTTAACAACATTCTCCCAGGCCCAGGTATTCGGAGATATGGGATGCTAGCATTGTTTTTAAACTGCTTTGCCAGTAGGGCCCAGCTACATCTCTATCCCTGGTCAAACTCGCTTACAAAGTGTTTATGCTCATGGCGCTAGTCTCAGCGCAACTAGTCCAGCCACAACATATATTGCGGACTGGACAGGATGGTTACATCTCCTAATAATATAATATTTTCTGTTTATGATGTAGTTAAGCAGAGCAGACCAGGGGTGTCGGGTCCCAAACTACTTCTCATGGCATACCCCATGGACCTTTGGTTGTCTGTAGTCATTAATTTACAACAATATGTTAAGGTCACTAAGAGCCTTAGAGGATCTGCACTAGCAATGGTTGTTAGTTACTAAAAACCTCATAAAAGGTGTCTATCCAGACCATCTCTAGGTGGTCAAACAGGGTTTTGGCTTATGCAGAAGTAGATACTATATCTTCTATCTCACTCCACTAGGGCTGCTACTACATTAGCAGCAAGGGTCATGTATGTTCCACTGGACCACACCCTAGCGGCTGCAGGATGGTCAAACAAATGAACTTTCCAACATTTTATAATAACCCATTGCCAAACCGGGGGTATTTGCCAAATTCCATTTATGATTTGTTTCATAGTTTCCCCCTGGGTGGAAGGGATCACTATTATTCTCCTTTGATGATTAAAGCATCAGCATTTTTAACAAACTATGTCATGGCTGAATGCATTCATCTTTTTCACTCATCCATGGTCAATTGATGCAGTGTGTGACGCCTGGACTTGTATCCGGCATGAAATCACAGAGCTTTGAAGTCTTCACGGAATCACTCACGTGACTCCGAAATGAAATAGTAAGAATAAACGAGAACTTACCAGTTTGAAGTTTGATCTTTATTTTATGAGGAGTTACGATGAGCGATTACATGCCCACCGCTCCCAACCCTCGTAACATAAAGGTCATCTGGTAGTTATCAAGATCTCTCCAATCTTACTATATTCAGGTCAACAAATGTTATCTGTGATTTCACACCGGTGCTTTGAAGATTGACGCGTATGCGGGCTGGCGGCTTATTCACGTAATCGCTCATCGTAACTCCTCATAAAATAAAGATCAAACTTCAAACTGGTAAGCTCATTTAATCTTACTATTCCTCTAAAGACTGAAGTAAAGTCAGAGATTTTGAGCAATGGCAAACGGCGAGAATGTTGAACTATCTAAAGTTTGAAAATCAAAGGATGGACATGGTCAAGCAAATGAAAAGATAAAGTGGAAGAGGAAACTGGGGCAAAGCCACTAGCAATTTGAGTTTAAAATTGGGGTTTGGTGTTAAAATGTTTACACAGGAAAAACTAATCACTGCCAATATTTCCTTCAGACCTGGGGTGGAGTGAGAGACTCATTCACGATAAAATTGATGACTATATAGGACTTTGGAAGGCTGCATGGAGTGGAGTAGTGACCCAGTTGGATGAGAATGCGGACAGTTTAGGTCTTTGAATATTCTTCACCATTCAGTGAGATCATGCCTGTTATATAAGCAAATTAATTCTCCTTTTTGGCTCGTGTGATGTCTGTTTCTTGACAACTCAATTTCTTTAATTGTTTGGGAGTTTAGTTTTGGACCAAATCACTCTCGAGTAATCACGTTCTCTTTTAGCAGAGGTAAATAGTTCAATGGTACTTTATTGTCACGTGTACCTAGATACAGTGAAGTTGATTGTTTTGCACACAATTAAATAAAATATTAATATATGTAACCACAATCATATATAAGTACAAAACTCCAACAATTATAGTGTAGGCATGATAGAGTGGTAATATGCCCTTGAGGCCAGATAAATCATCAAAAAGATTGCTCCCACTGTGAGTTGATTTTGGTGAATCAGCAAAGTAGTGAATTTTGTAAACTGTAAAATAGAATTACAGCAAATAGAATAAATGCTGTTGATGAAGGAAATTTAAAATAAGACAATTTTTGAAATAATTTAGCAGCCCTGCGAATATCTGTGGAGAGTAAGACAATTAATAATCAAAATAACATGAAAGAGCTGGAGTCACTCTGTAGTCAGGCAGCATCTCTGGAGAACAAAGGAAAGAGAGCCTGTTTTGTGTCACTTTTTTGTACTCACTGAGTTCCTCCAGCACTCTGTGTCTTTTTTGTTGTTGTAAATCAGCACCTGCAGTTCCTTGTTTCTACAATTAACGATCTTTCACCAGTACAGGTTCTGATGATTACCTTGAAGAATCGGCGTCTGTAAATTGTCCTTAGAGCATAGGATAGAACTAGTGTACATGGTAAGTGTTGGTCTGCGTGGACTCTGGAAGCCGAAAGGCCAGTTTCCATGCTGTGTCTCTAGGCTAAACTAAACTACTTAGAGATTAGAAGCAAGGAACTGCTGATGTATTTACAAAAACTGTTAGCTGAAATATTAGCAGTTTCTTGTGTGTGTGTGTGTGTTGCTTGACCTGTAGAGTTAGCTCCAGCATTTTCTGTTCACAGTATGAACGAAAAACAATATGAAATATAATGTAATGACCCCTGAATTTTGGAAATGGGACAAAATAGTTCCTAGTCTTCCCACCATTGTTAATGTTGAAACAATTTATAGGCTTTGTTTGACATAGTAAACTTCATGGACAAGCAGAGCTGATCAATTGTTCCTCTCATTCAATTTGCAAATTCTTGCCTTCTCTGTTGACTAGTCACAATGAGAGTTTTATCTTGGTGCATGAAAACCATTATTGCTGTGTATTTGGTTTCTTATCTGCTATTTGATTACCTTTGTTAACTTTCCACGTGACACACTGCTACGCAAGGACTTGCAGAAGCCGATGTATTGACACTGCATGAACTTCTTGTTCTGTAGACTTTTAAACTTTAGAGATATAGCGCGGAAACAGGCCCTTCGGCCCAGCGAATCCACGTCGACCAACGATCACCAGTACACTCTCACTATCCCAGCCATTAGGGACTATTTACAATTTTACCGAAGCCAATTAGCCTACAAATCTACGTCTTTTGAATGTGGGAGTAAACAGGAGCACCCAGAGCCACGGAGAGAATGTGCAAATTCCATACAGATAGCACCCGTAGTCAGGATCGAAACGGGTCTCTGGTGCCGTGAGGCAGCACTGTGCCACTATTCTACAAGTTTATTATTTCTAATATATAATATATTATTTCTAATATATGTTTATTATTTCTAATATACAAGTTTATTATTTCTAATATATATTTCTAATATATAATATGCTCAACTATCATTATTGCTGCACCAGTCATATATGTTAGCTGAACAAAAATGATTTTTGATTATGAAAATATAGTCTTTCCAAATTCTTTGCAACTTTATTATAACTATCGCAATGGGCTTGAACCAAGGTAATAACCACCGTGCAAGCAAGAACAATGTTTATACGATCATGATGTTTAATTACTTCCTTGTTGGTACAAGCAATTGTTTTTGTCACACATGAGTAGTTCTGTTTAGGTGAGGCGACAAAGTATTTGGAAGTGTTGTCAGTCTATATAAATGATTTGTGTAGGAAGGAACTGCAGATGCTGGTTTACACTGAAGATGGACACAAAATGCTGGAGTCACTTAGCGGGACAGGCAGCATCTTTGGAGAGAAGGATGGGTGACGTTTCGGGTCAAGACCCTTCTTCAGACTGAGATTCAGGGGAGAGGGAAACTAGAGATATTAAAGGGTACAAAGAGAATGTAAGGTGTGAAAAGGACAGATCAAAGCAGACAATGCACGAGGAAAAGTACGATGGTTCATTATTGTTCTGAGGGGAAGGTGACAACAATGCATGCAAACTAAAATTAATCAGGAAGACAGTGAAACTAGTTGTAAAACTAGGGTGGGGAAGGGATGGAGAGAGAGAGAGAGAAGGCAAGGGTTACTTGAAGTTTGATTACAAAATTCATACCGCTGCGTTGTAAGCTGCCTAAGTGAAATATGAGGTGCTGTTCCTCCAATTTGTCTTTGGCCTCACTGAGCGGAGGAGGCCTAGGACAGAAAGGTCAGTATGGGAATGGGAGTTAAAGTGTTGTGTTGGAAGTGTTTAGCAACTGGGAGATGGGAGGCTCAGATGATTGTTTTAACTGAGCTTATTCTTTGCCTTCCACTGAATTCAGTGCAGAATTTGAATATTCTAAATTTGTATCAAGTAACTAAAGTCACTTTAACCGAGGCCGCCCAGTGGAATACCTGCACTCCCATCCCCCAATGAGGAACTTTGATCTGGATAAATCAGATTAGCTGTAAGTGTGAAGAACGTTGAATTTATGGAATGTATGAAAAATGTTTTTCTAAAACACTATGTTTTAGATGTACCATTGAGCAGTGAGAGAATATAATTTTGTTGCAAAGAGTCCTTTAGGAAAGTGTGACCATAACATGATTGGATTTTACATTATGTTTGAAAGTTGTGCAGTTTACTCGGAAAGTTGAATTGAAACAAAGAAAAAGAAAGATTCGTAGACGAAGTCAACATAAGACTTGTCCCAAGCCGGTCATTCCCTTTTCCTGCTCTTATCGGGCAGAAGATATAGAACTTGAAAGTGCACACCACCAGACTCAGGAACAACTTCTTCCCCTCTGTTATCAGGTTTTGAATGATTCTTCCATAAGCTAGGGTATTGTCCGATTCACCTCTACCCCATTGTGGACATTGGACTTTGTCTCTGGAACGGATGCACTACAATGCTGAGAACTGTATTCTGCACTCTGTATCTTCCCTTTGCTCTACCTATTGTACTTGAGTTTGGTTTGATTGTATATATGTATAGCATTATCTGACTGGATAGCAGACAAAAAACGCCTTCCACTGTATCTTGGTGCACGTCAAAATAATAACCCTAAACTTAACGTTGGCTGCAGATGATTGGGAAGCTATGTTGATGTATAATACTGTTTGGGTGCACCATCCTCCTCATCTATCTGGTTGGGATTGGCCTCGATGGATTTTATTTTTGTATTGTAGCCAGTTAATCCCTTGTTGCGGATTCTCTTCCTATTGTTCTGTTTTTGCTTCCTCCTTTTCTACTCTCCTGCAGTCTAGCTACATTATCTGAAAAGTGTCAGGTTGCAGTGTTGATGGCAACACTTGGTCTTACCTCACCACCTCTATTCATTTGTATCACTGCTTGACACCCATTGTTGATTGAGCAGAAATTTCCTTCATGTGAATATGGAGTTTAACGATACAGCACGGAAACAAGCCCTTCAGCCCACTGAGTCAATGCCGCCCATTGATCACCCATTCCCACTGTTATCCCACTTTCCCGTTCACACCCTGCACACTAGGGGCAATTTACAGAGGCCAGTGAACTGTCATACCTGCATGTCTTTGGGACGGGTTTAGAGGGATATTGGCCAAACACAGGCAGGTGGGACTAGTGTAGTTTGGACATTTTGGCTGGTGTGGACAAGTTGGGCCGAAGGGCTTGTTCCATGCTGTATCACTCTATGACTCTTATTTGCAGCAGAATAACAGACCTGTAAACACAATACTCATAGATAACATAATGAAGAAAAAATCAATAAATCAAAAATTCTCAATGTTATTGCAAAAGGCTTGGAATTCTCTGTGCAACCATGACAATTTGTAGTTTAAAGTTTAGTTAGTATTTGCAGTGTTTAAGAGCTTGATTTTTGTTGGGAAGAAGCTGTTCTTAAACCTGGAGTTCACGGTTTTCAGACTCCTGTACCTTCTTCCCGATGGCTAGAGTGAAATAGAGTGCGGCCAGGTGGTATGGGTCATAGAAACATAGAAACATAGAAAATAAGTGCAGGAGGAGGCCATTCGGCCCTTCGAGCCAGCGCTGCCATTCATTGTGATCATGGCTGATCGTCCGCTATCAATAACCCGTGCCTGCCTTCTCCCCATATCCCTTGACTCCACTATCCCCTAGAGCTCTATCCAACTCACTCTTAAATCCATTTAAGGTCCTTGTTGATGCTGGCTGCCTTTTTGAGGCAGTGCCTCCTGAGGATCCCTTCGATGATATTTAGCACTGTGCGAGTCTGCCTAATGGGCCTGTCCCACTTGGGTGATTTTTCAGGCGTCCGCTGCCTCCGCAACTCCCTTGTCAATTCTTCCCTCCCCTCCTGCTCTACCCCTACCCCGGGCACTTTCCCTTGCAACCGCAAGAAATGCAACACTTGTCCCTTCACTTCCCCCCTCCACTGCTTTCAGGGACCCAAGCAGTCCTTCCAGGTCCGACAGAGGTTCACCTGCACCTCCTCCAACCTCATCTACTGCATCCGCTGCTCCAGATGCCAGATGATCTATATTGGTGAGACCAAGCGGAGGCTTGGCGATCGCTTCGCCGAACACCTCCGCTCGGTCCGCAATAACCAACCCGACCTCCCGGTGGCTCAGCACTTCAACTCCCCCTCCCATTCCGTATCCGACCTCTCGGTCCTGGGCCTCCTCCACGGCCAGAGTGAGCAACACCGCAAGCTGGAGGAACAGCACCTCATATTCCGCTTGGGGAGTCTGCATCCTTTGGGCTTGAACATTGAATTTTCTCAATTCTGTTAACCCTTGCTGTCCTCCTCCCCTTCCCACCTCTCCCTCAGCCCCTCGGGCCCTGGCATTCCCTCTATCTCTATCTCCCTCCCCCACCCCAGTTGCACCAGCTTCTCATTTTCACACTACAAACAGCTTACAATGGCTTGTTCCCTTTATCATCGATACTTTTTTGCATATCTTTCATTCATTGTTCCTTATCTCTCCACATCACCGTCTATATCTCTCGTTTCCCTGATCCCTGACCAGTCTGAAGAAGGGTCTCGACCCGAAACGTCGCCTATCTCCTTCTCTCCTTAGATGCTGCTGCACCCGCTGACTTTCTCCAGCTTTTTGTGTACCCTCGATTCTCCAGCATCTGCAGTTCCTTCTTTAACACGACTGTCAAGTCATAGCCGGTTGCTGAAAAACCGGCGACTGGAACGGCGACTGTCAGAGTGGAACACATACACACATTGCTTCCTTCACCAGTCAGTTATGAGGCGGGGGACAGAGCAAGCGGGGGGGAGTGCTGTCTGAGCGAAATTCACACGGTGCAAAGTCAATGTGATGCAGACACATACCACGATGAACAAGAAGAAATGTAATTAAGATAGTGAAAACACCATGTATGGGAAGGGTCACTTAAGACCTTTAAAAGAGGGGGGGAGACTGGGTGGGGAGAAGGAGCGGAGACAACTTTTAAGAAGCTAGAGATACATGGCTGTGAAGCTCGGCGGACATTAACATTACCGGTCAGTTATCCTTGGTTCTGAAAAGTACTGTTTATGGGTTTTTTCCCCAATGAGCTAATGAAATTCACCGGTCAGTACCGGCGACAACCTACGACCTCCTGGCGACCCATTACCACTGCACCAACGGCACGAGAATTCTCACTACTCTCCATGGTGTCAAACGTAATTTTTCAACATGTTGAACATGTTGAAAAAATAGCGCTGACCAGAATGAAGCCGCGACAAGTTCCGAGAATGTGGGAACTACTCACGACCATGAAGGCGACTCCCCGGCAACTACCCACGAACATGTGGCACCTGCATAGTCTCCTGTAGTCGCCTGAAAAGTCGTCTAAGTGGGACAGGCCCATAAGATTGTGGATCATGATTGAGATGTGTGCCTCCAGGGCGCATGTGGTTCAATCATTAGGCCAATAGTATCTACATTGATTAATCGTGGATGTGTCAACAACTTGATTTGGGCAAAACTAAATAGCCACGAGGCTTCCATGTAATCATTCTCAAAGCAAATAGCTAACCTATTATTTTTCTTCTTCATGAAACAAAATAAACTTGAAACCCGGTAGAGTTTATTTTAACAGAGTAATAGAACAGAGGGTACCAATGAATGATTTATTAATGCACCAGAAGTTCTTGTTGTTCAGAGACAAATATATTTCAAATGTTGTAGTGCTCTGCTTAGTTTGTGCTGCAGTCCGTAGCAACCAACTTGTATTTAACAAATTGCGATGCTTTTGTTCCCACAGAAGTACTGACACTGGGACTGAGACCATTCAGTAGTTTGTATCTGTGGGCATCATTTATACATCTTGTATGCACACTGGAAAATAGACTTGTTTTGCAGAACAAAGCACATTTTATTTTTGTGGTGGAACTAAATAAAACAAAGAGATGTGTGTTGGTTGTAAAGGATTATTGGGTTCGAAACTTGGTATTAAGTAGAATACAATAAATGTAAAGAATGAATACTAAGTTATTCATACACAAGTGGTCCTAGGCCCAACCACCTGTATCTTCCATCAGATCAGGGATATTCACTAATACTTTAAATTCTTTTTAAACCTTGACAGAAAATTAAGCAGTCCATGCTGGATATGGAGAGTGTTCGGGAGGTGACAAGTATTGGCTTTGGTTTATTATCACATGTAATGTCAGTGCCCCAAATGTTACCTGTGACAATAATAAACCAATACGTAGCAGGAACTGACCATCTCCAACAATACTCTGACCACTTGGTATACATTACCAAGTAGGTATGCCTACTTTTGTCTACTCTACTCCACTGCGAAATCTCCTCAAGGTATGCCTACTTTGAAGAAGTTATCCTCCTCCCTCCGGTGACAGTTTCACAACCTCCTCTCTAACTGCTCCCCCTCTGTGATTCCCCCTTCCCTCCAACTCTACGCCTACCTCTCCCTCAGCCCTCGGGCTCCTCCTCCTCCTTTTTCCTTTCTTCCCTCCCGCCTCCCCCCACTCCCCATCTGTCTGAAGAAGGGTTTCGGCCCGAAACGTTGCCTATCTCCTTCGCTCCATAGATGCTGCTGCACCCGCGGAGTTTCTCCAGCATTTTGTGTACACTTGGTATACATTTGCAGGCTTCCGTCACTGTCAACATTCCGGAGATAACCATGACCACGGACTCGACTGGATCAACTACGAAATAGCAAGGAAACATGAAGGGGATTGATTGAAAGATACAGCATGGAAACAGGCCCTTTGGTCCTCTAAGTCCACGCTGACCATCGAACACCTGTTCACACTAGTTCGATGTCACGCCAATTTCGTATCCACTCCCAACACACTGGGGGCAATTTTACGGTGGGCCAATTAACCTACAAACCTGCATGTCTTTGGAATGTGGGAGGAAACTGGAGCACCCAGAGGAAATCCACATGGTCATAGGGAGAAAATGCAAACTCCACACACATACAGCACCTGGGGTCAGGAACAAACTCGAATCTCTGATGCTATGAAGAAGCAGCTCTACCAGCTGCACTACTGTGCCACATTGTGAGATCAGTGAAAACTTGGTTCTGAAACCCCAAGCCTTTCCACGGCATCGACAGCACAAGTCAAGAAAATGCTTTTAACTTTACCTTGACTGTAGGTCCAACAACACTGAAGAGGTTTGATACCATCAGCAGCCTCCTTTCCAACACCCATTCTCACTCTCTATATTCATTTACAGAATGCACAATCTGGACCATGATATACTGCCACTGTTGATAATGGGGATTATTTTGAGGACACTGTGGTCTTTTGCCTTTAAATTGTGCACCACCCTGTACAACCGGATATGGTTGGACTAGTTGGCTCGTCCTAACTAGCATTGACCCTATTAGTTAGCGTGGAGCAAAAACAAGCTACAGTCAGGCAGCATCTGTAGGAGGCCAAGGGATGGCGTTGAGACTGCATCAGGACTGCTGGTCATCTTATTCCTGACATGGCTCCACCAAGTGTCTGCAACCCCCTGCCCCATCCCTCCCTTTCATCTCCTTACGCTGACTATCTCCGCTCTCGCACTGTTGATGCATGGTTTCGACCTGAAATGTTGACTATTCCTTTGTCTCTTCAGAGTAAGCTTGATCTGCTGAGTTCCTCCAGCAGTGACCATCTCCAACATATCAACAAAAGTAAACCACCCATCCCCTGGTACTTTCCCGTGCAACTGTTGGAAATGCTACACTTATCGATTTACCCTCCCCCCCCCGACTTCATCCGCTGACCCAAGCAGTCTTTCCAGGTGTGGCAGAGGTTCACCTGCTCCTCCTCCAACCTCATCAATTGCATCCGCTGCTCTAGGTGACAGCTGCTCTACATCGGTGAGACCAAGCGTAGACTTGGCGATTGCTTCGCTCAACACCTCCGCTCGGTTCGTACTAACCAACCTGATCTCCCGGCGGCTCAGGTCTTCAACTTCCCCTCCCATTCCGAATCCGACCTTTCTGTCCTGGGCCTCCTCCTTGGCCAGAGTGAGTCCCACTGCAAATTGGAGGAGCAGCACCTCATATTTTGCCTGGGCAGTTTACACCCCAGTGGTATGAAACAATTTCCAATCTCCAATTTCAGGTAGTCCTTGCTTTCTCCCTCTTTCCCCTCCCCAGCTCTCCCACAGCCTACTGTCTCCGCCTCTTCCTTTCTTCTTCCCACCTCCACATCAGTCCGAAGAAGGTCTCGACGCGAAACGTCACCTATTCCTTCGCTCCATAGATGTTGCCTCACCCGCTGAGTTTCTCCAGCAATTTATCTACCTTCGATTTTTCCAGCATCTGCAGTTCTTTCTTAAACACTAAATCTCTAAAATGACTTGTTTACCTTTTCGGCTGGAGTATCAGATGGAGTCGACGAGTGAGTTTTCAATTGTCAAAACCTAATGTTGGTAATTGCGAAATTAGAATTATATTTTCATCAAATTTCAATGGGGCTGATGGATGTGCATCAGAATTTCCTACTGATATTACAAAATGATGTAGCAGGAAAGTATCTTTATCACGGTTGCAAAGTTGGAGGTCTGAGGCAGAGCTTCTACCAGCTGTGTTGTGTGATGTTAAGTTATTTTATGTTTGTGCTTCAATCTGATTTTTATTTTTATAAAGTTAAGAATTTTAATTGAGGCACAAGGAACTGCAGATGCTCGTTTACTTAAAAAAAAACACAGTACTGGTAGAACTCAGCTGGTCAGGCAGCATCTGTGGAGGGAAATGGACAGATGACATTTCAGGTTGGGACCCTTCGTCAGACTGTAGACCAGCACATTATGTTTTACTCAAGAGTCTGAAGAAGGGTCCCGTCCCCCGAAAAATAACCTATCCATGTCCTCTAGAGATGCTGTACAACCTGCTGAGTTACTCCAGCACTTTGTTATTTTTAAGAATTTAAATTGTTTAATGTCTCTTGATATCACTTAAAAACGTATTTGACAACTGGACTGGCTTTGTGTGCTGTTTAAAGCTTTCAGAGGCCTTTTCAGATATAGCTTCTCCAGTGGGTGGCACCGTGGCGCAGCGCTAGAGTTGCTGCCTCGTAGCGCCAGAGAGCCAGGTTAATCCTGACTACGGGTGCTGTCTGTACAGAGCTTGTGCACTCTCGCCGTGACCAAGTTGGTTTTCTCTGGGTGCTCCGGTTTCCCCCCACACTCCAAAGACGTACAGGTTTGTAGGTTAATTGGCTTCAGTAAATATTGTAAAGTGTCCTACTGTGTAGGATAGTGGTAGTGTGTGGTGATCGCTCGTTGGCGCGGACTCGGTGGGCTGAAGGTCCAATTTCCATGCTGTATCTCTAAAAACAAAAAATCCCTGAGCTTGCTGATTTTAAATGGCTTCTGTTCAAGAAATGTATCCCCATTTCAAATTCCTCTGACTTGGCCAAGCCCTGTATTTGTCAGGCCCATCTGACTAGTTTAGTTTATTATTGTCACATGTACCGAGGTACAGTGAAAAGCTGCTGTTGCTTGTTATCCACTCAATTAAAAGATATACTTGATTACAATCAAGCCATCCATCCACAGTGTACGGATAAAGGGTATAACATTTATTGCAAGATAAAGTCTGATTGAAGATAGATCAAAGGTCTCAATGATGCACTACAAGATGCCATTTATCTCTTCCCTCTGTATACACTGATGTATCTATACTGTCTAGGAATTGATTAAAACAATGATCATCTTGTTTCTACGTCTTTCATTGCCTCGCCCCTCCCAAGCACACCAATCTTCTCCAGCCCACTCGCCCTTTTGAAGAATGTGCATGCTCTTCTTTTTCTGGTATCCTGATTATTCCTGAATTTAAACATTTCACCTTTGCCTTTGCTTGAATCTCTAAAAAAAAATTCAAACATCTTTGTCTTTAATTTTACTTTAATTAACACTTTAATTCTCCTTCCGATCTCCTGGTTGCTCGACACTTGAATTCTCCGCATTCCTATACTGACCTTTCTGTCCTCCGTCTCCTCCATTGTCAGAGTGGGGTTAAACGCAGATTGGAGGAACAGCATCTCATATTTCGCTTGGGCAGCTTACAACCCAGTGGTATGAATATTGATTTCTCTCACTTCAAGTAGCCCCAGCATTCCCTCTCTCACTATCTCTCCCCCACCCAAGTCCCACTAGTTTCCCATTTTCAGCCTACAAACAGTTTTACAATGGCCTGTTTCCTTTATCATCATTACTTTTTTGCATATCTTTCATTCATTGTTCTTTATCTCTCCACATCTCTGTCTATATTTCTCGTTTCCCTTATCCCTAACCAGTCTGAAGAAGGGTCTCGACCCAAAACGTCACCAATTCCTTTTGTCCAGAGATGCTGCCTGTTCCGCTGAGTTACTCCAGCTTTTTGTGTCTATCTTAGTCTTACCACCTGCTTATCCTCCATTTTAAAAGTCTTTGAAATATACCCCTGACTAAGCTTTGGTCATTTGACTGACTATCCTCTTAATGTGGCTTGGCACCAATCTTCAACAGCCAGGTGAAGGGTTATAAAACACTAAAAGTACTAGAAGAACTGAAATGCTAAAAGGAAGTTAAAAGTACAATGTAAATGGAAGTTATTGTAGTCATAATTGATTGAACAGCATTTCATCAATTGCATTGTTTCAAAATGTTTTGTCATTAAATAGTAGCTTGGCAATGGAAAGAGGATCGCTATTCTTAGCGTAGTATAGGTTGCACTGAATTATTCATGGTGTTGTAGAATATAGTTTATTGGTTGCCGAAGAGCAGTACCATTTAATTTTGAGTTTACTTTCTAGGAATAGACAGTGTTTTAGAAATTGAAAATACAATCAAGTAAAAATATTTTGTTAATTTGCACAAAATGATTGGAGATGTTATTGTTGATGTCATTGAAAGACTTAGGGCTGCATGCAAATTGCAGTTTCCGGCATCTTTAGGTCATGCCTATTGCTCCTATAATATAATGCAGCACTTGAATCACCCAATTTGGCAAGAGTGTTTTATTGTCATATGTCCCAAATAGAACAATGAAATTCTTACTTGCTGCAGCACAGCAGAATATGTAATCATAATAAATAATATAACATAACTCAAAAAAAGCAATAACCGTGCAATAATAATAATAATAGTCTATTGTAGTCTGTTGTAGTTCATAGCTTATGAGGTTGTAGTGTCTAATAGCCTGATGGCTGTAGGGAAAAAAGCTGTTCCTGAACCTGGATGTTGCAGTTCTTGGGTTCCTGTACCTTCTTCCCGATGGCAGTGGTGAAATGAGTGTGAGGCCAGGATGGTGTGGGTCTCTGATGATGTTAACTGCCTTTTTGAGGAAGCAACTCCGATAAATCCCTTCGATGGTGGGGAGGTCAGAGCCGGTAATGGACTGGGCAGTGTTCACAACTTTTTGCATTCTTTTCTGCTCCTGGATGTCCAAATTGCCGAACCAGGCCACATTGCAACCAGTCAATATGTTCTCTACAGTGCACCTGTAGAGGTTCAAGAAAATTCTCTTTGACATACCGAATCTCCGTAACCTTCTCAGGAAGTAGTGGTGTTGATGCGCTTTCCTTATAATTGCATCAGTGTGCTGGGTCCAGGAAAGATTGTCGGAAATATGCACGCCCAGGAATTTGAAGTTTTTGACTCTCTCCACCATCGTCCCATTGATGTAAACAGGATTGTGGATCCTCAACCTTCCTCTTCCAAAGTGCACAATCAGTTCTTTGGTTTTCTTGATATTGAGAGCCAGGTTGTTGTGCTGGCACCATTTGAACAGTCGGTTGATCTCATTTCTATACTCTGACTCACCATCTGTAATTCGTCCCACAATGGTGGTGTCGTCGGCGAACCTGAAAATGGAGTTTGCACTGTGTCCGGCTACACCGTCATGAGTATAGAGTGAGCAGAGCAGGGGGCTAAGCACACAGACTTGAGGTGCTCCCGTACTGTTTATTACCCAGGGTGAAGTGTTTCTGCCAATTTGAACAGACTGTGGTCTGTGGATGAGGAAGTCGAGGATCCAATTGCAGAGGGATGCACAGAGACCCAGTTCTGTGAGCTTGGTAACCAGTTTGGAGGGGATGATGGTGCTGAACGCCGAGCTGTAGTCTATAAACAAGTGTTTTTCTTGTCCAAGTGGTCCAGTGCAGAGTGTATAGTGGGATCGCATCCTCCGTGGACCTATTGTGACAGTAGGCGAACTGTAGTGGGTCGAGGTTGTTATTAAGGTAGGAATTGATATGCCCCATAAGCACTTCATCACCACGGACGTTAGTGCCACTGGTCAATAGTCATTGAGGCACGTCACCTTACTCTTCTTGGGCACCGGTATTATTGATGCCCTCTTAAAGCAGGTGGTAACTTCAGACCTCAACAGTGAGGTTGAAAATGTCCGTAAAAACCCTGGCCAGTTGGTCTGTGTAGGCTTTGAGAACTCAACTGGGTATACCATCAGGTCCAGACGCTTTCCAAGGGTTCACCCCCCTGAAGGATCTTCTGACGTCGGTCTCTGTGACAGTGACTGTAATACCATCAGGGCGGATGGGGGCTCGGGAAAGCACATCAGTGTCTTGAACTTCTCATGATGTCATGATACAGACAATTTGTTTAAACCAGATTTTTCAACTTTATATAGATTCCTGAAGCAAAGCTATAAAAATCTTATCTTATCATATACTTATTAAAAGTCTAATCTTGTACATGTGTATGTGTATATGTGATTGTCTTTACATCTTTGCATCAACACTGCGCGATAACGATAACATTTTTACATATTCTGATTGAGATATTTCCTCTCGAGGCCGGGATCACCTTATCTGAACATTTTATGCTTTATTTCTCGACTTATTCTCGACTCATTACTGATTAAAAGTCTAAAAAAGTCAATAGACTTTGAAATTAAAACCACCAGCTTCAACTGATGATGTCACATCACTAGCAGTGATGGCTAGCAGTGATCATCTTCACTGAATATTTCATCCTATATTTGACACGTTATTCATGATTAAAGCTTTAAAAATGCCAACTTTCACAAGATTTTTACATATTCTAATTCACATTTTTGCCCTCTCGAGGCCGGGATCACTTTCCCTGAACATTTTATGCTTAATTTCTCGACATTACTGATTAAAGTTTAAAAAAATCAAAATACCTTGGATTTCAAACCAATCAGCTTCAACTGCTGACGTCACAATGGCTCGACTAGCAGGAGGAGAGCAAATTGCTATTGCAACACATAGGGCAAGTGCAATTGGAATTTTTTTTCAAAGAGCACTGCTGACGGAAGCAAGGGGAGTGCTGGAATCTTACGTTCGGGATCGGGTCTGCACTTGGTTCAGTATATAACTAAAAACTCTTCATCTTGTTTGTGGCTTTGTGTGTGTGCGTGTGTGTCAATCTGGTTGATTCCTATTTTCTCCGAAACGCTAGGCCGCAGCCTTCCCATTGTCACACATCCTACTCGCATTTTTCCCGTGGAGACGATAAACATCTTCCCGTTGCATTACCACCTATATTTCCGAAGTTATTCATCGTTTAAAGTTTTTAAAACAGCCCGAAAACTCACCCATTTCGGGTAAAGAAACCACGAGTGACGTCGCATTGAACTCGCAAGGCAGGATGAGACACTCCAGGAGGGAAGGGCACTCCAGCACTCGTGGTGAACGAGGAGTGGCGGCGGCTGCCGGCGCCCAATGCCCGACACCTGGTGGGGAAGGTGGTGTTGGAGCTGGAGTGAAGGCCGAGCCCGGGGCTTGGGATGGGGCCGAGAAAGAAGCCGCCGCTGGAACCAAGGACGGGCTCGTCCCGGGTCAGGGACGAGCCCGGAGATGAAGTCGGAGCCTGCACTGCAGCCCACGCAGCGGCCGAGGTGACGGCTGGAGTATACAGTGTTTTAGAAATTGAAAATACAATCAAGAAAAAATATTTTGCTAATTTGCTCAAAATGATTGGAGATGTAATTGTTGATGTCTTTGAAAGAATGCTGCATGTAAATTGCAGTTTCTGCCATCTTTAGGTCATGCCTATTGCTCCAACCCCCCCCCCTCCCTCTCTACCCCCCCTCCCTCTACCCCCTCCCTCTCTACCCCCCTCTCTAACCCCCCTCCCTCTCTAACCCCCCCTCCCTCTCTACCCCACTCCCTACCCCCCTCTCTCCCTACCCCCTCCCTCTCTACCCCATCCCTCTCTACCCCCTCCCTCTCTATCCCCCCTTCTTCTCTACCCCCTTCCTCTCTACACCCCCCCCCCCCCCCCCGCTCCCTCTCTACCACCCCTCCCTCTACCACCCCTCCCTCTCTACCCCCCCCTTCCTACTCTAGGGATTGAAGAGGGATGGTGAAGTGGAAGAGGAGGGAGTGCTGGGGGATGAGGAGAAATGGGCCACGCCTGCGCAGTTAGGGGCTATTTGTCAGTGGTGCAATATTGCGTAGGGGGAACGGATTGCGTTGGGGAAACGGCTTGCGCTGGGGTAATGGGTGAGTGGTGGAATCTTGCGTTGGGGGAGCAGACCGGGTCTGCACTTTGTCTAGTAACATTTATATTCTCACAATTAATTAATTGTGCAATCTCATATGCTGAGAGTTTGCAGGAACATTTCGGGCAAATCTTGGATTGAGGATTCTGCAAATAGAATTATGTACCTGGTTTGTCTTTTACATGTGTACAAAGAAACTGCAAATGTTGGTTTATACCGAAGATAGACACAAAGTGCAGGAGTAACTCAGCGGGTCAGGCAGCATCTGTGAAGAAAAATGATGGGTGACATTTTGGGTTGGGACTTTTCTCCTTTTACAACTTTAGTTTCTGTTTTTGTCTGCAATATTGAACCTTTGCTATACTATCACGTTTCTTTTGTGTCCTTTACTCATCTTCTGCATGCTCTGCACTCCTTTCAGTGTATTCCCACGTTTCCCGTATTGTGGTAACTGGAGGTGTACACTGTACACAAGCTGTGGGCTAACCTGCATTGTGCTAGCACCGCCTCCATGCTCTTGTATTCTTTGCCTTGCCGATAAAGGGGAGTACACTATCAAGCCTTTTGCAACCACTCTATTGATCTGTCCCGCTATATTGAGGTATTTGTTGAATGCAGTCCAGGATCTCTCCGATGCACCATACTTCTCAACATCTACATGGTGGCGCAGCGGTAGAGTTGCTGCTTTACAGCTCCAGAGACCCAGGTTAGAACCTGACTACAGGTGCTGTCTGTACGGAGCTTGTGCGTTCTCCCTGTGACCGCATGGGTTTTACCTCCGTGCTCCAGTTTCCTCCCACACTCCAAAGACGTACAGGTTTGTAGGGTAATTGGCTTCGGTAAAGATTGTAAATTGTCTCTAGTGTGTAGGATCATTGGTCGGTGCAGACTCGGTGAGCTGAAGGGCCTGTTTTCAAATTGTATCTTAACTAAACTAATCTCTCCTTCATTGAATATTCCCTTAACATTATCGCACCTCTCCAAAATGCATTACAGCTTACATCTTTGGACTAAATTTTATTTGTTATTCCATCCAGCAACCAAAAGCTTTCCTCTTCATTTTCGACCATCTGACCAATTTTTGTATCGTTCATGAACTCTTTTAATTATTGCTCCTACATTTGGGTCTTAATCATTTATATATTTTTTTTTAAACAAAGGACACACATCCTGGGGACCCCTCTTTGTAACAGTATCCCAGCCTCAACACATATAGGAACCATTACATTTACATTACCTGCACTGAGGCAATTTGTGAATCAGTTTGCCTCTCTCCTTTGGATCGCATTTGGTTATGGCCAGTCTGCTTTTAAAGCCGTTGAATATATTATTTCTAGGCATGGGAATTTACCTGTTTTCAAAAAAAAGCTAAATCTCTTCATACTTCCTCTTTTGCTCAGCCTATACCATCTATTATTTCTCATTCTTTCATTGAAATTGGTACTTTGTTTGGCATTCAGGATAAATTCCCTGGATTAGTGGAGTTGGTGGTTAAATGGCTCAGCATTACATAACACAGAGAGGCATGTGTTACTAACTGAGAATCTTGTTGTTCATCGATCTTGCCTGGTAGCCCACTAATCAAGACATTTGAGCAGCCAGTCCTGCTGCTTTAAGCCATGTTTCTGTTGTAGCAATGATATCATGCATCTCTTGAACACTCATGTATGCCATTAAGCACAAGTAAACTCATTTTTTGTGTGTAATTCCTCACCTTTGCTTGCTTTGCCTTTCAAACACAATAATTTTCTGCATTCCATTTCTGCTATTCCCATTTCTGAATCTTTGCTCAACATCTTATCCCTGACAAGCTGGTTGAAACCCTCCCCAACACCACCATCAAACCTACCAAGTGGATACCATCTTTCCCGGCTATGGGATAATAATTCAGGTGGGGGAGCCTGTCGAGACGGTGCCGTGGCCGAACTCGAGCTCCTCGGCTTCAGGGTGAGCCTGTCCCCGTGTGTCGCACTGAAGGTCCAGTGGATCGCGGCCTGCAGGAGGAAGTCACCGAGCCGGTATCCTGCTCGTCAGACACAGCGGTCCACAGGTGTGGAACGGGAAAGCTGCTGTGCCAGCCCCGCTTGTCTGCCGGAGAACAGAGACTAGGAGGGTAGAGCCAGAGATGACAGGCAAGGTGCAAGGCTGGTAGGAGAGGCGAGGTAACCGGGGTCTGGCTACTGCACCCTCGTGGTCAGCTGTGAGAGCCTCCCCGGGGAACAAAGGACAGGCGAGGAGAGGGACGTGGCGTCCAAGGAAGGAGACAGCTGGAGACAACGGCCTGGGACTCACCTGGTACAGGCACCGCTCATAGGAACTAGAACGCGGATTTTGAACATGACGCCAAAACATGGCGACTCCTGCATGCAGCTCAGTAGATTATTCCTGTACACTTGCTGATCGGGGTTTTGGTGATACTCTACCGGACTGTTTGTAAGGAGACTTAATTAACAATCAACATATCTATTACATAACTAAAACTCTGATCTTGTGCTCTTCCAGTTTGCGTGGTTTTTCTATTTGCGTAAAAATGGTACACTATTGTTTTTGCCAGTTCACTCACCGTTCTCCTGTGCTGCAAGTGCAACAAGTTGCGTTCCGATTGGTGGTATACTGAAAAAGTTAACGATGTTTAAAAATCTTTAAAACCGCGCATGTGCAGATCGATCTCCTTTCCTGCCAGTCAGCTCTGCTCGGATTGGTCTCTTCTGTCACTCCACGGGATGGTCCGCTCCTTCCTGCCCCATCGCCAACCACCATCGCAACGCCCCGCAGCTCCAGCCCCTTCCCATCTGGTCCCCCTCGCTGGCTCCTATCTCCCTCCCCTGTGATATCCCCCTCTCCCCCATGGCTCTTCCCCCGCCTTCCCGAGCTCTCCACCCTCCCACCCCGCCCACACGCCGGTGCGGTCGTAGCTGCTGGTGCTTCCTGGCCGAGCCGAGGAACCGCGCCGTCGGCTGATGCTCCTCCGGGGCACGCAAGAAGGGAGAGGAGCAGCAACCTCAAGATCCTGGCGAGGGAGAATGAGGGAGGAGAGGGGATAGAGGGAGAGGAGGGGAGTAGTTAGGGGCGAGGAGCTATGGAGGGAGTGACAGAGGGTAGGGGAAAGGAGAGGGAGAGAGAGATGAAGGAGGGATTGGGGTGGGGAGGAGGAGAGGGGAAAGAAGAGGGAGGGCGAAGAGAAGGGGGAGAGATTGCTAGGGATGAGGGAAAATGAGCTGCGCCTGTGCAGTTGGGGGCTATGGGCGAGTGGTGGAATATTGCGTTGGGGTACCAAGCCTCCTGTGTGACAGGGACCCAACGGGTCCCACTTAGTCTAGTGTGACAATAAAAATCACTATTGACATGATTGAATTCAAACTCGACGCAGACAACACCAGAGGTTGGGATTGAATCCTGGTCTCTGGAACTGTGAGACAACTGCTCAACGAGCTGTGCCACCCTAACCTGAGAAGAATAAGAAACTATCTGTTTGAAACAGAATTGTTATGGACCGAAACGTCACTCATCAACGTCTAATGAAACGTCACTTATCCATGTTCTCCAGAGATGCTGCCTGACCTGCTGAGTTACTCCAGATTTGTGTGTCTTCCTCCAGCAATGTTGCCTGACCTGTTCAGTTTCGTGAGCACTTTGTATTTTTTTGTAAACCAGCATCCGCAGTTCCTTGTGTCTCCATTTATTTCTGGAACGTGACAATAGAGAGATGATGTCTCACTAGCCTGGAGAGTCAAGAGCCAGAGGTCAGAGTCACTAGATAAGGAAGTTGTCAATGACGATTGGAAGAAGAACTTTCTGTTGCCCAGGACTGGCACAGTGGTGCAGCGGTAGAGCTGCTGCCTTGCAGCACATGAGACCCAGGATCGATCCTGACTACGAGTGCTGTCTGTACAGAGTTTGTTCTTTCCATTGGTGTTCAGAACTGACGATGCTCCCCTTCCTCATCTCTTTCTTTGGAACAAGGTATTGCTGGTATTGCTTTCCACTCTTGTACAAATTCAAATTTTACAGATCCACCACTGATTTTCCAGCAACCGGCACCTCCTTTAACCTGGATAAAATTATAAGAGGACACTTGATAACCCCCGAAAGTCTTCCCCTTCCCCCACCCCACCCCCCCCCCTCGAAAATGTGGTGCCTAGATCGGGTGAGGCGGCCGATCTCAACCTCATCAGGACTTCCGTGCCGACGGTCAGTCGAATATGTGGCCTGGCCGGAGCCGGCAGATCTGTTTCCATTAGCCGACTTCCGCGGCCAATTTTGTGGGTCAGCATCTCAGTTGCTCTGGCAAAACGGATAATACGGCATGGCTCTGGAACCAATCTGGGGCTGTATTGTGTTTGCTGCTAATTTTCCTCTGGCTCTCATTTCACATGATCCATCTGTGATTCTTCCCTTCCCTTTCCATCGCCATCTCAGGGAATATGCTAGTGACTAACATCTGTTGCAAGCTCTCAGACTACCACAGTGATTACACTACCTTCCAGCCTGCTTCCCATAAAGACCCCATTCAGTTCTCCCGGTTTCTGCAGCTCCACATCTGTTCGGGAAGTAAATTTGTTCTTATGAGTCCTTTGAACATTTCTCCTTTTCGCCAGCTGTGGCTTCCCCTTCACCATGTTGACAACTTGACGAGGTTCTCAACTAACAGTCACACAGCAGAGAAACCGGCCCTGCACATCAGCTTGCCCATGCTGACCAAGGTGCCCTATTAAATTTGCCCCACTTGCCCTTGTTCGGCCCATATCCCTATAAACTTCTTTGCCAGGCACCTGTCCAAATGTCTTTTAGACAATAGGTGCAGGAGTAGACCATTTGGCCCTTCGAGCCAGCACCATGGCTGACCATCCACAATCAGTTCCCTGTTCCTGCCTTCTCCCCATATCCGTTGACCCCGCTATCTTTAAGAGCTCTGTCTAACGCTCTCTTCAAAGCATCCAGAGAATCGGACTCAACTGCCTTCGAAGGCAGAGAATTCCACAGATTCACAAATCTCTGGGTGAAATAGTTTTTCCTCATCTCTGTTTCTTCTGTAGTATGTCTTTTAGACCTGCAGCTCCGTTGAGGCGAGCCAGGCCAACGTGTCATCGTCCAGGTCAATCAGACCTCGTTCATCATTGGGGCAACTGGTGACTATGTACTCCACTGTCTGTGTTGGGTCCCCACACTCGTTGGAGGCTCTGTCCACGAGGCCCCACCTCTTCATCGCTGCTCCATAGCGTCCGATGCCTGTCCTCAAGCGGTTGAGGGTTGTCCACTCATCTCTGTTCTAAATAGCCTACCCTTTATTCTTAAGGGTAGGCTATTTAGAAGGGTAGGCTATTTCCTGCCTCTAGCGTGTCCAATCTCTTAATAATCTTAAAGAAGGAACTGCAGATGCTGGAGAATCGAGGGTACACAAAAAGCTGGAGAAACTCAGCGGGTGCAGCAGCATCTAAGGAGCGAAGGAGATAGGCGACGTTTCGGGTCGAGACCCTTCTTCAGACTGAAGAAGGGTCTCGACCCGAAACGTCGCCTATCTCCTTCGCTCCTTAGATGCTGCTGCACCCGCTGAGTTTCTCCAGCTTTTTGTGTACCCTTAATAATCTTATATGTTTTTTTGTTTTTTTTTAAGATTCAGAAATCAACAATTTGGTTACGTCATGGAATGTGTTAGTGAGTGTTTGTGCTTTTTAAGGGTTAAACTAGATTTGATTTTTATTGGAAATATTTTTCCATTGCAAGATATTTATTGCCTCCTTCAGTGAAATTATGCCGGAGTGCACTTATAAAAATCACTGAAAAAGTAAAGAAAATCCATCAGTGACTAACTAGATTGTTGATGATTCTTTTTTGTGTTAAATATTTTTATTAGACGTAAGTACATATTAATAGAATATACTTCTCACATACATTCGTAATATTATTAATATTAACAATTATGTCTTATTTGTATTTCTATATATTTTTTTTATTGCAGATAGGAAAAGTTAGAGAAAAATAAAGTAAAAGTAGAAAATCAAAAAAAAAAATGAGTGGAGTGTTAAACAGGTTATCCATCATTGGTGATAAATCCATGATTTGTTATACATGATTCTTCATCCATTCCTTTATTCAGGCTTCAGTCAGGCTCTCGCACCGAGCCATTTTGACCCTTTAAATATTCAATAAATGGAGACCATATCCCTCTGAAAAGATCCAACTTGTCCAATAGGACAAGCCTTAATCTTTCCTGATGAAGTGTCTCCGACATTCCTGTAATCCACATTTTGGTTGTGGGGGATGTAGGACCTTTCCAGAATTTCAATATTAATTTTTTCCCAATTATTAAACTGTAATCAATAAAAATTCTTTGATTCATTGTTATTAATTGATCTGTTTCTAATATTCCCAATATTATTAATTTTGAGTCAAGGATCAGATTCATATTAACAACATTCGAAATTATCTTAAATATTTCTGTCCAAAATTGAGTAATTTTTATACAATTTGTAAATGAATGCGTTAAGTTAGCTTCTAAGTGCTGACATTTATCACGTATGGCAGATACATTTGAAAAAATACTATGTAATTTGGATTTTGAATAATATAATCTATGTAATATTTTAAATTGTATAAGAGAGTGTCTAGCATTTAATGAACAATGGTGTATATGTTGTAAATTTTCATCCCATACTTCTAGTCTAATTAATTGACCTAATTCGTTTTCCCATGATTGCCTATATATTTCTATCATTGGGACATTGTTTTGCAATAAAATGTTATAAATATATGATTTCAATGTTTCTGTGTTCGGGTGTTTATTTAGACATTCATCTAAAATTTCTGTCTTATAATCTTATGTTTCAATAAGATCCCCTCGGATCCTTCAAAATTTCAGTGTATACAAGCCCAGTCGCTCCAGTCTTTCAACATATGACAGCCTAACTGCACACAATACTCCAGGTGTGGTCTCACAAGGGCCCTGTACAACTGCTCCTATACTCAACTATTCTTGTTATGAAGGCCAACACGCTAATGGTTTTCTTCTCTGCCTGTTGTACCTGCATGCTTACTTTCAGTGACTGATGTACAAGGACACCCAGATCTCATTGTACTTCCCCTTTTCCTAACTTGACACCATTCAGATAATAACCTGCCTTCCTGTTCTTGCCATCAAATTGGATAACGTCACATTTATCCACATTAAACTGCATCTGCCATGCATCTGCCCACTCGCCCAACCTGTCCAAGTCAACCTGCATCCTCATAGCATCCTCCTCACCGTTCACACTGCCACCTGGCTTTGTGTCATCTGCAAATTTGCTAATATTAATTTTAATCCCTTCATCTAAATCATTAATGTATAGAAACATAGAAACATAGAAACATAGAAATTAGGTGCAGGAGTAGGCCATTCAGCCCTTCGAGCCTGCACCGCCATTCAATATGATCATGGCTGATCATCCAACTCAGTATCCCGTACCTGCCTTCTCTCCATACCCTCTGATCCCCTTAGCCACAAGGGCCACATCCAACTCACTCTTAAATATAGCCAATGAACTGGCCTCAACTACCCTCTGTGGCAGAGAGTTCCAGAGACTCACCACTCTCTGTGTGAAGAAAGTCTTTCTCATCTCGGTCTTAAAGGATTTCCCCCTTATCCTTAAGCTGTGACCCCTTGTCCTGGACTTCCCCAACATCGGGAACAATCTTCCTGCATCTAGCCTGTCCAACCCCTTAAGAATTTTGTAAGTTTCTATAAGATCCCCTCTTAATCTCCTAAATTCCAGAGAGTATAAACCGAGTCTATCCAGTCTTTCTTCATAAGACAGTCCTGACATCCCAGGAATCAGTCTGGTGAACCTTCTCTGCACTCCCTCTATGGCAATAATGTCCTTCCTCAGATTTGGAGACCAAAACTGCACGCAATACTCCAGGTGTGGTCTCACCAAGACCCTGTACAACTGAAGTAGAACCTCCCTGCTCCTGTACTCAAATCCTTTTGCTATGAAAGCTAACATACCATTCGCTTTTTTCACTGCCTGCTGCACCTGCATGCCTACTTTCAATGACTGGTGTACCATGACACCCAGGTCTCGCTGCATCTCCCCTTTTCCTAATCGGCCACCATTTAAATAATAGTCTGCTTTCCTGTTTTTGCCACCAAAGTGGATAACCTCACATTTATCCACATTATACTGCATCTGCCAAACATTTGCCCACTCACCCAGCCTATCCAAGTCACCTTGCAGTCTCCTAGCATCCTCCTCACAGCGAACACTGCCCCCCAGCTTAGTGTCATCCGCAAACTTGGAGATATTGCCTTCAATTCCCTCATCCAGATCATTAATATATATTGTAAATAGCTGGGGTCCCAGCACTGAGCCCTGCGGTACCCCACTAGTTACTGCCTGCCATTGTGAAAAGGACCCGTTTACTCCTACTCTTTGCTTCCTGTTTGCCAGCCAGTTCTCTATCCACATCAATACTGAACCCCTAATACCGTATGCTTTAAGTTTGTATACTAATCTCTTATGTGGGACCTTGTCGAAAGCCTTCTGGAAGTCCAGATATACCACATCCACTGGTTCTCCCTTATCCACGCTACTAGTTACATCCTCGAAAAATTCCACAAGATTCGTCAGACATGATTTACCTTTTGTAAATCCATGCTGACTTTGTCCAATGATTTCACCACTTTCCAAATGTGCTGCTATCCCATCTTTAATAACTGACTCTAGCAGTTTCCCCACTACCGATGTTAGACTAACTGGTCTGTAATTCCCCGTTTTCTCTCTCCCTCCCTTCTTAAAAAGAGGGGTTACATTTGCTACCCGCCAATCCTCAGGAACTACTCCAGAATCTAAAGAGTTTTGAAAGATTATCACTAATGCATCCACTATTTCCTGAGCTACTTCCTTAAGTACTCTGGGATGCAGCCTATCTGGCCCTGGGGATTTATCGGCCTTTAATCTATTCAATTTACCCAACACCACTTCCCGACTGACCTGGATTTCACTCAATTCCTCCTTTGACCCACAGTCCCCTGCTATTTCAGGCAGATTATTTATGTCTTCCTTAGTGAAGACGGAACCAAAGTAGTTATTCAATTGGTCCGCCATATCCTTGTTCCCCATGATCAACTCACCTGTTTCTGACTGCAAGGGACCTACATTTGTTTTAACTAACCTCTTTCTCTTCACATATCTATAAAAACTTTTGCAGTCAGTTTTTATGTTCCCTGCCAGTTTTCTTTCATAATCTATTTTTCCTTTCCTAATTAAGCCCTTTGTCCTCCTCTGCTGGTCTCTGAATTTCTCCCAGTCCTCTGGTATGCTGCTTTTTCTGGCTACTTTGTACGCATCATCCTTTGCTTTGATACTATCCCTGATTTCCCTTGTTATCCACGGATGCACTACCTTCCCCGATTTATTCTTTTGCCAAACTGGGATGAACAATTTTTGTAGTTCATCCATGCAGTCTTTAAATGTCTTCCATTGTATATCCACCGTCAACCCTTTTAGAATTAATTGCCAGTCAATCTTGGCCAATTCACGTCTCATACCCTCAAAGTTACCTTTCTTTAAGTTCAGAACCATTGTTTCTGAATTAACAATGTCACTCTCCATCCTAATGAAGAACTCAACCATATTATGGTCACTCTTGCCCAAGGGGGCACGTACAACAAGACGGCTAATTACCCCTTCCTCATTACTCAAAACCCAGTCTAAAATAGCCTGCTCTCTCGTTGGTTCCTCTACATGTTGATTTAGATAACTATCCCGCATACATTCCAAAAAATCCTCTTCCTCAGCACCCCTGCCAATTTGATTAACCCAATCTATATGTAGATTGAAGTCACCCATTATAACTGTTTTGCCTTTGTCGCACGCATTTCTAATTTCCTGTTTGATACCATCCCCAACTTCTCTGCTACTGTTAGGTGGCCTGTACACAACACCCACCAGCGTTTTCTGCCCCTTAGTGTTTTGTAGCTCTACCCATACCGATTCCACATCCTCCAAGCTAATGTCCTTCCTTTCCATTGCTTTAATCTCCTCTCTAACCAGCAACGCTACCCCACCTCCTTTTCCTTTCTCTCTATCCCTCCTGAATATTGAATATCCCTGGATGTTCAGCTCCCAGCCTACGTCACCCTGGAGCCATGTCTCCGTGATCCCAACTATATCATAATCATTAATATCTATCTGCACGTTCAACTCGTCCACCTTATTACGAATACTCCTTGCATTGAGACACAAAGCCTTCAGGCTTGTCTTTACAACGCATTTACCCCTTATACAATTTTGCTGAAAAGTGGCCCTTTTTGATTTTTGCCCTGGTTTTGTCTGCCTGCCACTTTTACCTTTCACCTTGCTACCTAATGCTTCTACCCTCATTTTACACCCTCCTGCCTCTCTGCTCTTGTACCCATCCCCCTGCCACATTAGTTTAAATCCTCCCCGACAGCACTAGCAAACACTCCCCCAAGAACATTGGTTCCATTCCATTCCAGGTGCAAACCGTCCTGTTTGTACTGGTCCCACCTCCCCCAGAACTGGTCCCAGTGCCCTAAAAATTTGAATCCCTCCCCCTTGCACCACTTTTCAAGCCACGTATTCATTTGCATTATCCTCCTATTTCTACTCTGACTGGCCCGTGGTACTGGTAGTAATCCGGAGATTACTACCTTTGAGGTCCTACTTTTAAGTTTATCTCCTAGCTCCCTAAATTCACCTTGTAGGACCTCATCCCTTTTTTTACCTATATCGTTGGTGCCAACATGCACCACGACAACTGGCTGTTCACCCTCCCCCTCCAGAATGTTCTGCAGCCGTTCAGTGACATCCCTGACCTTTGCACCAGGGAGGCAACATACCATCCTGGAGTCTCGTTTGCGGCCGCAGAAACGCTTATCTATTCCCCTGACAATTGAATCCCCTATTACTATTGCCCTTCCCCTCTTTTTTCCCCCCTCATGTGCTGCAGAGCCACCCATGGTGCCATGAACCTGGCTGCTGCTGCATTCCCCTGATGAGCCATCTCCCTCAACAGTATCCAAAATGGTATACCTGTTTAGGAGGGAGATGACCGCAGGGGACTCCTGCACTACCTGCCTACTGCTTTGCTGGCTATTGGCCACCCGTTCCCTTCTTGTCCTCCTACCTTTTGCCTGCGGTGTGACCAACTCACTGTACGTGCTATCCACGACTTTCTCCGCATCGTGGATGCTCCAGTATGAATCCAGCCGCAGTTCCAATCGTTCAATGCGGTCTGCCAGGAGCTGCAGCTGGACACACTTCCTGCAAACGTAGTCACCAGGGACACCGACCATCTCCCTGATCTCCCACATGTTGCAGGCTGAACAAACCATGGGGCCAATCTCTACTGCCATACCTTACTCCCAAATTACTAAAAAAAACACAAAAACTTATCCTTTAAACTTTACTACTAAATACTAAATCCCTAACTCCCAGAATCCCTCACTCCCAGAAGGCAGAAATGTAAAATAGTAAACCCGGGGTTGCACCCAATCAGCTGCTTCCTCGGGTCCTCTTCCACCAATCAGCGGCTTCCTCAAAAAACCCCAAAAAAAACCTACTTCTCCAAATGGAACGTTATGGATTTCGGTAAGCCTCTGGAAAAACAAGCCCCGCGCTCGATTTTAAACCTACCGGTCGGGTGTCGCTCCTCCCCCTCCTTCACTTCCTCCAACGGCTCCTGTGGGCCTCTGGAAACACAAGCCCCTCGCTAGATTTTAAAACCTACCGGTCGGGTGTCGCTCCTCCCCCTCCTTCACTTCCTCCAACGGCTCCTGTGGGCCTCTGGAAACACAAGCCCCGCGCTAGATTTTAAACCTACCGGTCGGGTGTCGCTCCTCCCCCTCCTTCACTTCCTCCAACGGCTCCTGTGGGCCTCTGGAAACACAAGCCCCGCGCTAGATTTTAAACCTACCGGTCGGGTGTCGCTCCTCCCCCTCCTTCACTTCCTCCAACGGCTCCTGTGGGCCTCTGGAAACACAAGCCCCGCGCTAGATTTTAAACCTACCGGTCGGGTGTCGCTCCTCCCCCTCCTTCACTTCTGTACTGTATATAGCTGCGGTCCCAGCAACGAGCCTTGACCCACAGAGTTACTCCAGCACTCTGCGTCTTTTTTTGTGTCTCTATGAAGTTGACATCATGTTTTCCTCAACTTTGCGGCATCCTTTTGTGCTGCATTACCAGCAAGATACTTGTGGTTTGTAATTTTAGTGATGTATAAATAATTACAGTACAGTCAAATGATTGTTTTTTAGATTCTTCACAAGTTGGCATAACATCACGAGGCCTCTGTTTCTGCTGTTATTTCTGGAGAAGTGAGTCATTGAACCCTGAACTAAATACTTGGTCTTAGCAATACCTTGTAAAGCCCTGCTGAGTCAAAGTGGCAAGTTTCAGCTAATCCTTGCATGCTTTAACAAATACGTAAAGCTCTGTTTTATTAAGTTAGCAAATGTCATGGATGTATCCAACTATTCATATTTTCCCAAAGTGTATTAGTTCTTCAAAAATGAGGCTGCAAATTTGTACCAAGTGTATGTATATATTTCCCATTAAAAGACACAGTGCTGGAATTACTCAGTGGGTCAGGCAACATCTCTGGAGAATATGAATAGGTGCCGTTTCGACTCACAATGTCGCCGGTTCATGTTCTCAAAAGATGCTGCCTGACTGGCTGAGTTACTCCAGCACTCTGTGTCCTTTTTTTTGTAAACCAGCATCTGCAGTTCCCTGTGTCAATATATTTCCCTTCCTCTGTTTGGATGGGGTCAAGCTGCCCCAATTGAAGTCTGTTAGCATGCAGAAACTCCACATCATCTGAGCTTATTGACCGATGTTGACAATGTTGCCTTGACAAGCTTAAGTTTTATGAGGCCCTTTACTTGCTTCCACGTTCGCCACTTAACTCCACTTTACCACATGGTCCCACATTTGGTGCCCTTTACTTTAGTTTAGAGATACAGCACGGAAACAGGCTCTTCGGCCCACCGAGTCCATGTCCACCAACGGTCCCCGTACACTAGCACTTTGGAATGTGAGCCAAAGCCAATTGATCTACAAATCATCATGTCTTTGGCGTGTGGGATGAAACTGGAGCACCCAGAGACAGGGTGAATGTACAAACTCCATACAGACAGCAACCGTAGTTCCTACTAGTCAGGATCCAACCCGGATCTCTGGTGTTATAAGGTAGCAACTCTACCGCTGTGGGTTGGACAGCATCTCGTGAACACGGGTAGGTTACATTCTGGTCTGAAGAATTCAGTCCATGTTCTCCAGAGGTGCTGCATGACAATCTGAGTTACTCAAGCATTTTGTTTCTTCCTTTGGTTATCCAGCATCTGCAGTTCCTTGTTATTACATCAATGTCACTTCTCCAGCCTTGGACAGTTTGCTGTGTGTTTCATCAGATTTATCCTTCATCCTTTTGTGCTGTACCACACCACAGGAAACCATGTGTATCCCATTGCTGAGTAACATCATGTGCAGGCGCAACGTTACCTCCCCTGTTAGTGCCGATGACTTCTAACTCTATTGCCCAACATGTCTATTGGCACAGAGATCATCCGTGTTGTCAGGGTCTGCCACGCATCAAGTGATGTCACACATTTCTGCTAATGATAGCCAGATTGCCGGATTTATTGTTTGTGACATCCTCTTATCACCTCTGTTCCCTTATCTTTAACTCCAGCCTGTGCACTATTTCGGGAATGCTGAGCATTCTTTCGGCCAGAAAAAGCTTTTAAACTCGTAATTTTTCTGGGGAGAGGGAGGGGATCTGGGTGTTAGTGTCATGGCCAGCATTATTTACAATCCCTAACTACCCTTGAGGAGGTGACAGTCAGCAGCCTTGTACTGCTGTGGGCACAAGAGACTGCAGACGCGGGAATCTTGAGTAAAAAACTGAAGTGCTTATCGAAATCAGTGGGTCAGGCAGCATCTGTGGAGGGATGGACAGAGCAGTTTCGAGTCGGAACCCTTCTTCAGGTCTGGAAGGTCCTGACCTGAAACATTGTCTGTCTATTCCTTCCACAGATACTGCCTGGCTCTCTGAGTTCCTCCAGTAGACACAAGTAACTGCAGATACAGGAATCCTGAGCAAAAATCAGTCTGGAAGTAGTTGGAGAGATTGTCGGGACATTAGCAGGTGATCTTTCAAGAATCACTAGAGTCAGGGTCCCGACCCAAAACATTGTTAATCCATTTCCTCCAGAAATGCTGCCTGACCTGCAGAATGACTCCAGCACTTTGAGTTCCAAGAATGACCTCTCAGTTGACCAGTTGGAAATTATTGCTGAAATGAGTTATGGCGAGAACTGTCATAAGTTCATAACTTCTCGGAGCAGAATAAGGCCAATCGGCCCATCAAGTCAACTCCGCCATTCAATCACGGCTGATCTATCTTTCCCTCTCAACCACATTCTCCTGCCTTCGTTCCCATAACCCCTGACGCTCATACAAATCAAGAAGTGCCACTGGATAACTTTTCAAACTTTAGACACCTTGGTGTTGTACGATTGCGAAGGCAGGAGAGAGAGAGTGACGTGAGTGCCACTGGCAATCCCTCTTGCATTCCAGGCCTTGCATGAAAGTCATGAGGGATTGAACCTATTCCTGGGAAGCACAATTGGACCTACAATGTGTCTTAACTTTAGGGAGTAATTCAACAATAAGCAAAGTGAGGGAGGTTAGAAGACCCTCCTGATGGAAGTGAGAGAAGTTACCATTGAAGAAGAGGTTTACCAAAATTCTGCCTGGATTACAGGGTGTTAGTTACAGGGAGAGGTTGGACAAACTTGGATTGTTTTCTCTGGAGTGTCGGAGGTTGAGTGAAGACCTGATCGAAGTATATAAAATTATGAAGTGCGTGGATAAGGTCGTCTGCCTGAAACTTTTTTCCGGGATGGAAATGTCATAGACAAGAGGGGATAGGTTTAGAGGAGATGTGCGTGGGATTTTTTTTACACAGAGGGTGGAGAGTGCTCAGAACACTGCCAAGGGTGGTGCTGGAAGCGGATACAATAATGGCATTTAAGAGGCTGAAAATAAAATTAAAAATAAAATCTCTATTTACCTATTTCAATCCTAGGTAAGATTAATGCAATAAAAATGATTTTTCTTCCACAATTATTATACTTGTTTCAAATGATCCCGATATATCTTCCTAAAAATGTTTTTAAGAAAGTGGACTCTATAGTTACCAATTTTATTTGGGATTATAAGAACCATAGAATAATTAAAAAACATCTATGTAAATCAAAAATGAATGGAGGTTTTGCATTGCCTAATTTTATGTTTTATTATTGGGCAGTTAATATAAAAAATATGAATTTCTGGTTGGAAGAACTAGATAAACAACCAAATTGGTTAAAAATGGAAAAGGAAGACTGTTCACCTTTCGAAATTAGCTCGATTTTATTTGCTAACATTAAAATACATAAGAAAATTTATAGAGGAAACGCAATAATAGAAAGTGGTATACGTATTTGGAAACAATTAAAAAAAAACATTAAAATTACAGAGTATGCCACTAGCTCTTCCAATTGTAAACAACATTACTTTTAAACCTTCATTGATGGATAAAGGTTTTTTAAAATGGAAGAACTATGGAATTAATAAAATGGGTGATCTCTACAGGGAAAGTTTATTTCTTTCATTTCAGGAATTACAACAAAATTATGGATTACACTCCAAAGAATATTTCAGATATCTACGAATTAGAGATTATGTTAAATCAAATACACCAGATTTTAGGAATAGAAAGACAGAAATTTTAGATGAATGTCTAAATAAACATCCGAGTACAGAAAAATTAATATCGTATATCTTACTGGAAAATGATTTACCAAATACCTTTAAATATTCAATAAATATATATGAATATAGAAAAATATAGACAAGCATGGGAAAACGAATTAGGTCAAACAATTAGTAGAGAAGTATGGAATGAAAGTTTACAACATATACACCATTGCTCATTAAATGCCAGACACTCCTTGATACAATTTAAAGTTATACATAGATTACACTTCGCAAAATCCAAATTAAACAGAATTTTCTCAAATGTTTCTGCTATATGTGATAAATGTCAACAGTTAGAAGCTAATCTAACGCATTCATTCACAAAATGTACAAAAATTACTAATTTTTGGACATAAATGTTTAAGATAATCTCGAATGTAGTTAATGCAAATTTAATTCCAGACTCAAAATTAATTATATTGGGAATATTAGAAACGGATCAGATACTAACAACACAACAAATAATTTTTATTGGTTATAGTTTAATAATTGGTAAAAAATTAATACTAAGATTTTGGAAAGGTCCCGGTTCAAAATGTGGATTACAGAAATGTCGGAGACACTTCACCTGGAACGATTAAGACTTGTCCTAATAGCCGGGTTAGATCAATTCAGAGGAATATGGTCTCCATTTATTGAATATTTAAAGGGTTAAGGTGGTCCGGTTCGAGGACATGACTGAAGCCTGAATGAAGGAATAGATGAAGAATTATACACAATAGATCATGAATATATCTCCAATGAAGAATATCTTGCTTAATACTCCACTCATTTTATTGATTTTTTATCTCTTTCTTATTTCTTTTTCTTGTTATTACTTATCTTTATTTCCTACTGTTATAAAATAAAAAAATATAGAAGTATAAATAAGATTGACTGTAAATTTTAAAAATATTAAGAATGTATGTGACGAATAATATTTTCTTTTTTTTCGATTTTATATTATTTCTTCTTAATATGTAATTACTTCTAATAAAAATATTTTACAAAAAAAAAACAAAAAAAAGGCTTTTACACAGGCACGTGGATATACAGGGGAATGATCACGTGCAGGAAGATGAGATTAGTTTATCTTGGCATTTTGTTTGGAGTATAGTGGACCCGAGGGCCCATTCCTGCACTGCACTCTTCTCTGTTCTATTTAACTGCTCCAGATAACTAATTGTATTACGTAATTGGGAGGCGGGGGGGGGGGGGGGGGGGGGGGGTGGGGGGGGGGGAGAAGAGAAAGCAGTTGCTTGCTGGTTATTTTTCCCGTTGTTTTCTAGTTTTTTAGCAGGGGGATATACTTAAAGCAGGTGGTCCTTTGTGCTGTCTTTAAACCCTCCAGGGAGTGGCGGCACTGCCCTGGCAGCAGCGGCTTACCTGCAGTCCGTCTGTTTTTATTTTTTTTGTTGTCTTGTCTTGTTTTAGCGTTAATTTGAGTTATTATGTAGCGTATGTGTGTGGGAGGGGTGGGAAAAACGTTTTTAGTCTCTTCCTTTTAGGGGGGGACGCGACTTTTCCTGTCGTATTCCCCGTCTCCGTCTCCGTCTGCGCTGAGGCCTAATGGCGGAGCTGACAGCCTCCAACTGCGACCGACCTCGAGGCTCCGGAGACAGAGCCAGCCAGGACTTACCAGCGCGGGGCTGGCCGACTTCGGGGCTGTGGCAGGTTCAGGCGTTCCGGCGGCCCGACTCGGAGCTGTGGCGGCTCTCCGGTGGCGGCGGCAGCGACTTCGGAGGCCCGGCCACGGGCCCAATGGATGACATCGACGGGAGCTCGCAGGTTACAGGTTGTTTTTCCGGAGCTCACGCGGCAACAGCTGCGTCCGCTGGACTGGAGGGCGGCAGCTTCGGCAGCTTTGACCGCCCCGGGCCGCAGAGTTGAACTGGCCCGCTCGCGGAGCGCGGTTCACCCGCGGGACTTATTTACATCACCCGGTGCGGTCACAACATCGGAGGTCCGGGTCGCCTCAGCGCAGAGGAAGAGGAAGAACAAGAAGGGAAGAGACAAAGACAAGATTTTTGCCTTCCATCACAGTGAGGAGGTGTCTGGTGAACTCACTGTGGTGGATGATAAATATGTGTTTATTGTGTGTTTTGTTATTTACTATATGTATGACTGCAGGCAACGAAATTTCGTTCAGACCACAAGGTCTGAATGACAATAAAGTTTTCCATGATCCATGATGATTAAACATCAAGTGAGTGCTGTCTGATCCAGCTCTATCTCTTTCTGTGCAGTGACAATTGTCATGTCTATTTTAGCCATCTGGTCTGAACCAAGGCTGAACATTTGGCAATATAGTTCAGTAGAAAGTTTAGAGAATGTCAAATTTTCACTGTGAAGAATTGTATTCATATATTGCTGGAAAGCATTAATGCTTAGTATTGGAATCTTCATCAGTTTTGGATTGTATTAACGTTGAATTTTCATATCTCCTTGACTCATGCCCTGGAATATTCTTACTTGTCTTTTTGTATCAGAAGTATCCGAACTTGCACTTCCTGATCCTCATTTTACATCCGTATCCTACAATTTGCCTGAAGAAGGGTTCCAACCCAAATTATCGTTTGTTCATTTTGGGGCAGCACAGTGGCGCAGCGGTAGAGTTGCTGCTTTACAGCGCCAGAGACCTGGCTTCGATCCTGACTACGGGCGCTGTCTGTACAGAGTTTGCATGTTCTCCCTGTTACCACACGGGTTAACTCTGGGTGTCATAGAGTGATGCAGTGTGGAAACAGGACCTTCGGCCCTATCTGCCCACGCCGGCCAACATGTCCCAGCCAACTAGTCCCACCTGCCTGTATTTGGTCATATCCCTCCAAACTTGTCCTATCCATGTACCTGTCTAACTGTTTTAAACGTTGGGATAGTCCCAGCCTCAACTACCTCCTCTGGCAGCTTGTTCCATACACCCACCAACCTTTGTGTGGAAAAAGTCACCTCTCAGATTTCTAGTAAACATTTTCCCTTTGCCTTGAACTTGTGTCCTCTGGTCCTCGATTCCCCTACTATGAGTAAGAGATTCTGTTTATCTACCCAATTTATTCCTCTCATGATTTTATTCACTTCTATAAGATCACCCCTCATCCCCCTACATTCCAAGGAATAGAGACCCAGCCTACTCAACCTTTCCCCATAGCTCAGACCCTCTAATCCTGGCAACATCCTTGGAAAGTTGCTCTGGTTCCCCCCCACACTCTAAAGACGTACATGTTTGTAGGTCCAGCTGCAGTTTCTTATGTCTCCTACACTATTGTCATAGATTGTGCAATTTATGTCCTCTTTATAACTCTGTATGCCTATCTGCACTTTTTGTCGCACAATCAAATTGGATATTCAATTCTCTGTCCTTCCTCTGAGTCTTGACAGTACAGTGTAAAACCCCTGTCTCACGGTGCGAGTTGGCCCATGAGTGACCCCGAGTTTTCACTCATGGTGATCACGTAGAGGGAACGTCGAAACTCGCACGAGAAACTTATCGACTCGTGGCGCTAACGGCAGGTACTCGGGAAACTTGTTAACTCGTGAAAAAAATCAAACATGTTTGATTTTTTCCACAAGTCAAATTAACTGTTCAAGTTAAAAATGGAAACATTTAAACTCGTTGTAATAACGTAGTGGCCTGTGCGTTTACCTTAGTGACTCGTGAGTCTACCGTGGGAACTTTCTTATAATCTGTTCGTTCGCTCGAGTAAAGACTGAACCAAAGATAGACACAAAATGCTGGAGTAACTCAGCCGAGCAGGCAGCATCTCTAGAGAGAAGGAATGGAGTCGAGACCCTTCTTCAGACTTACCCGAAACGCCACCCATTCCTTCTCTCCAGAGATGCGGCTTGTCCTGCCGAGTTACTCCAGCATTTTGTGTCTATCTTCAGCCTTTCTGCGATGATCTGCCACTTGTCCTTTATGACTAAAGCGCCTGCCCCGTGGCTTCATATTCGTCACTCTGTCTCAATGAACGGCTTTAGGACATGGTTAAAGACCTGCCGGAGGGGCAAGTCTGGGGCAGTGGGTGGGATGTGTCCACATGTGATGCTCCATCCACCCCCCGGGGCCGAGAGTGTGGGATTGGGAAGGAACTGCAGATGCTGGTTTACACCAAAGATAGACACACACAATGCTGGAGTAACTCCGAGGGATAGGCAGCATCTCTGGAGAGATGGGATGGGTGAGATTTTGGGTCGAGACCCTACTTCAGACTTCTCCAGAGATCCCGCTGAGTCTACTCCAGTAGCTGGTGTCTATCCCGGTGGTGGGGAGCCGGGCTTGGCCGACCCACCGCCTCTACTTGCCGGTCAGTCCGGTGATCATCGCCCTCCGCCCGGGATGCAGCGGAGGTTTGCACCCGGTGAGTTGTCCAGCGCTCACGGTGGATGAGGGAGGACAGCAATAGGCCAGGTGAATGAATAGCAGCACATAAATGAGTCAACCTTTAACATTTCTTGATTTTATGTTTTAATTTACAAGCCACTTCACGCAAGGCAACTTTTATTTTAAGTCCGAAGAAGGGTCACCCATTCAACGATAGACACAAAAAAGCAGGAGTAACTCAGCGGGTCAGGCAGCAACTCTGGAGAGAAGGAATAGGTGACTTTTCGGGTCGCGATCCTTCTTCAGAAGACGAGCCCTTATCCAAAACGTCACCTTCTCCAGAGATGTTACCTGGCCCTTGTTGTTACTCCAGCTTGTTGCGTCTGCCTTCCGTCTAAAGCCTTGGGATCGTCGCCGACGTGAAGACGGTGCGAGGCCCCCGCGCCCGGTGCAATGGGCGGGGAGCTGGAGAGGGGAGGGAAGGGGTCACACACATGGCCGGGAAGCAGAGGGGTGGGGGTGGGGTTGGTGACAGACAGGGCCAACAATGAGATGGAGAAATACAGAAACACCGACGTGCAAAGGAGACCTACAATAGCGCATGATCTCTCTCGCGTTATGGCGGGTGATTGTCGCCTGTCCGCTGTTTCTGCCCCTAAAGCCTTGGGATCGTTGCCCTTTGTGTTGGCGTGGAGGGTGAGGGGGCTATTGTGCTGCTTGATTGCCCCCTGCTATCATAGGGACAGGGAGACACAGCGGCTTTTGAGACTGGTGGGCAATCAAAGTGTCTGCCTGCAGTCAGCACACCTCTCCTACAGTATCCCGCGCTAAGACCATCCCGCAGAGAATGATCCCAGCACCCAAGAGCCTTGTCTGTCACCCCCCACCCCCAACCACCCTCCACCTCAACTTACGCTTGGGCACCAAAGCAGCTCAGGAGGCGAACCCTGAGCTCCGTCTCCCAACAATCTGATGTGCAACTGATGTGAAAGAACAGCGGCTGCGGCCAGCACCCAGCATGGACTTCTCACACCCTCACACACTTACCTTCATTCACGGTTAGCTCAAGAGCAACAGGAGAGGAACTTGGTAACTCGGGAGAGGAAGTTGGAACATTGCAGCAGTGACATACCCGTGGGAACTTGGTTAAACACGTGAGCATAAACTTGAAATCTCGTACACGACCACGAGTCTGTTTTTTCTTTCACTTGGGGTCACTCGTGGGATGACTCGCACCATGAGACAAGGCCCAAAGCAGCTTTTCTACTGCACATTAAACTGCTGATGCCTTGCAGAATTTGATTTGCATCATTTTAAAAACAATGTAAATATAGTTACCAATTAGGGCAACTTAGCACAAGCTGAATTTTCGAAAAAGAATCAGTGAAATTAGTAAGGGGCAGAAAACGCTGGTGGGTGTTGTGTACAGGCCACCTAACAGTAGCAGAGAAGTTGGGGATGGTATCAAACAGCAAATTAGAAATGCGTGCGATAAAGGCAAAACAGTTATAATGGGTGACTTCAATCTACATATAGATTGGGTTAATCAAATTGGCAGGGGTGCTGAGGAAGAGGATTTTTTGGAATGTATGCGGGATAGTTATCTAAATCAACATGTAGAGGAACCAACGAGAGAGCAGGCTATTTTAGACTGGGTTTTGAGTAATGAGGAAGGGGTAATTAGCCGTCTTGTTGTACGTGCCCCCTTGGGCAAGAGAGACCATAATATGGTTGAGTTCTTCATTAGGATGGAGAGTGACATTGTTAATTCAGAAACAATGGTTCTGGACTTAAAGAAAGGTAACTTTGAGGGTATGAGACGTGAATTGGCCAAGATTGACTGGCAATTAATTCTAAAAGGGTTGACGGTGGATATACAATGGAAGACATTTAAAGACTGCATGGATGAACTACAAAAATTGTTCATCCCAGTTTGGCAAAAGAATAAATCGGGGAAGGTAGTGCATCCGTGGATAACAAGGGAAATCAGGGATAGTATCAAAGCAAAGGATGATGCGTACAAAGTAGCCAGAAAAAGCAGCATACCAGAGGACTGGGAGAAATTCAGAGACCAGCAGAGGAGGACAAAGGGCTTAATTAGGAAAGGAAAAATAGATTATGAAAGAAAACTGGCAGGGAACATTAAAAACTGACTGCAAAAGTTTTTATAGATATGTGAAGAGAAAGAGGTTAGTTAAAACAAATGTAGGTCCCTTGCAGTCAGAAACAGGTGAGTTGATCATGGGGAACAAGGATATGGCGGACCAATTGAATAACTACTTTGGTTCCGTCTTCACTAAGGAAGACATAAATAATCTGCCTGAAATAGCAGGGGACTGTGGGTCAAAGGAGGAATTGAGTGAAATCCAGGTCAGTCGGGAAGTGGTGTTGGGTAAATTGAATAGATTAAAGGCCGATAAATCCCCAGGGCCAGATAGGCTGCATCCCAGAGTACTTAAGGAAGTAGCTCAGGAAATAGTGGATGCATTAGTGATAATCTTTCAAAACTCTTTAGATTCTGGAGTAGTTCCTGAGGATTGGCGGGTAGCAAATGTAACCCCTCTTTTTAAGAAGGGAGGGAGAGAGTAAACGGGGAATTACAGACCAGTTAGTCTAACATCGGTAGTGGGGAAACTGCTAGAGTCAGTTATTAAAGATGGGATAGCAGCACATTTGGAAAGTGGTGAAATCATTGGACAAAGTCAGCATGGATTTACCAAAGGTAAATCATGTCTGACGAATCTTGTGGAATTTTTCGAGGATGTAACTAGTAGCGTGGATAAGGGAGAACCAGTGGATGTGGTATATCTGGACTTCCAGAAGGCTTTTGACAAGGTCCCACATAAGAGATTAGTATACAAACTTAAAGCATACGGTATTAGGGGTTCAGTATTGATGTGGATAGAGAACTGGCTGGAAAACAGGAAGCAAAGAGTAGGAGTAAACGGGTCCTTTTCACAATGGCAGGCAGTAAACTAGTGGGGTACCGCAGGGCTCAGTGCTGGGACCCCAGCTATTTACAATATTTATTAATGATCTGGATGAGGGAATTGAAGGCAATATCTCCAAGTTTGCGGATGACACTAAGCTGGGGGGCAGTGTTCGCTGTGAGGAGGATGCTAGGAGACTGCAAGGTGACTTGGATAGGCTGGGTGAGTGGGCAAATGTTTGGCAGATGCAGTATAATGTGGATAAATGTGAGGTTATCCACTTTGGTGGCAAAAACAGGAAAGCAGACTATTATTTAAATGGTGGCCGATTAGGAAAAGGGGAGATGCAGCGAGACCTGGGTGTCATGGTACACCAGTCATTGAAAGTAGGCATGCAGGTGCAGCAGGCAGTGAAAAAAGCGAATGGTATGTTAGCTTTCATAGCAAAAGGATTTGAGTACAGGAGCAGGGAGGTTCTACTTCAGTTGTACAGGGTCTTGGTGAGACCACACCTGGAGTATTGCGTACAGTTTTGGTCTCCAAATCTGAGGAAGGACATTATTGCCATAGAGGGAGTGCAGAGAAGGTTCACCAGACTGATTCCTGGGATGTCAGGACTGTCTTATGAAGAAAGACTGGATAGACTCGGTTAATACTCTCTGGAATTTAGGAGATTGAGAGGGGATCTTATAGAAACTTACAAAATTCTTAAGGGGTTGGACAGGCTAGATGCAGGAAGATTGTTCCCGATGTTGGGGAAGTCCAGGACAAGGGGTCACAGCTTAAGGATAAGGGGGAAATCCTTTAAGACCGAGATGAGAAAGACTTTTTTCACACAGAGAGTGGTGAGTCTCTGGAACTCTCTGCCACAGAGGGTAGTTGAGGCCAGTTCATTGGCTATATTTAAGAGTGAGTTGGATGTGGCCCTTGTGGCTAAGGGGATCAGAGGGTATGGAGAGAAGGCAGGTACGGGATACTGAGTTGGATGATCAGCCATGATCATATTGAATGGCGGTGCAGGCTCGAAGGGCTGAATGGCCTACTCCTGCACCTAATTTCTATGTTCTATGTTTCTATGAAATAAGGCACTGTTATTACAACTTGAAAGATTATTAATGTCATGAGCTTTGATATCGGGACAAATAATCTCTGAAACATTTCCAGTATGTCAGCGATTGAATGGAACATGTGTGGTTTGGCTGTGAAGCAATATTAACTTGAATGTTTTATACGAAGAAATAAATCCCAGACGGTTCGCTGTGCTGGAGTTTTGTTGAAACAAGGCTGTAGAAAGCTTGGTTTGAATCAAAAGAAAATAAATGAAGGTTTAATTCATTCAGATTTGTCACTTTTATGTTGACTTGAAGACTAAGTTGTTTTGTATCTGGTGTGATTTATCCCGCTGCAGATACTGAGGAACAAGGTGTGTGGCTTTGATAATGTCTGAATTGATTACAGGCCACGGAGCTCTTCAGCTTGATTGAAGGAGACAAGCAATTTATCAGTGAAGCATGGGCAGTTTTGTGTGTTTTGTCATTGTATTAGAGGAATAAGTTAGGTATTCATTGTCAAATATTTCAACGTGTTCAGTTGCAGGGAAATTATTGAAAGGCTTAAGAATTCTATGCTCCCTGATGAAGGATCTCAACCTGAAACTTCACCTATTCCTTTTCTCCAGAGATACTGTCTGAGTTACTCCAGCGTTATGTGTCCAGCTCCCTGTTTCACCTTCATACGTTTCACCTTCATATGTTCTAAATACTGGTCTAAGACTCGGTGACGTTTCTATGGAGAATCAAATACACAGGACTAGATGTTAAGAAGTCCCTTGTGCCAGTAGGTGGGGAGCATTTCACGACATTCATTGATTGCTGAGAGTGGTCGCCGCTCAACATCAGGGGTGGGGGGGGGGGCGGGGGGGGGGGGGGGGTACGTATACGTATATCTTGGCCTGGGTAACCTTCAGGACAGTTGGGCACAGGACACATCATCAGTAGTGTACCCTTGCATCATTGGGTGTTTCAGCCTTTTAACACTATACACCCTCCACAAGGGCGGCCCGCTGCAGGATGATCAGCATTCTGTATCTTCCCCTTTGCATTTGAGTTTGACTTGTTTGTAATTATGTATGGTATTATCTGATCTGTGTGGGCAGTGTGCAAAACAAAGTTTTTTACCGTACCTCAGTACACATGGCAATAACAAACCTAAACCTTTCTGGCTTTTAACTGAGGCTGGTGCGAAGAGGTCTGAAAGGATCCCGACCCAAAACCTCACCTCTTCATGTTCTCCAGGGATGCTGCCTGACCTGCTGAGATACTCCAGCACTTTGTGTCTGTCTGCTGCTAATCACATCCCATGTACTTTGTGATATATTATCAGCTGGAGACACATTTTTAATTGACCTCCATCTTTGTTTCATTTGGTTGCCATGGTGACAAATCATTCAGCTTGGCATGTGGTTGTGCTGCTGACTTAAAATACACTATGGGATCGTTGTACATCCTGCACCTTCAGATGCATACAAGTTAATTAGAGGCCTTAATCACTGCTTGTACAATGTTGCCATTCTCTAAGAGCATTAGGTTTAATCCAGGAATAGCCTCCTATTACATCAGCCGGTGATAAAGATTGTCATGTAAAATAATCTGCTGTTGTCCTTTGGACTGCGAGAGTGCCTCATCAATTTGGAAATATTTGCTGATTGTATGCCTCATTAGAGGACCTTACACGGTATGTGGAAGATATTATTTAAAGATTTAGGACAAGCTACAAATGACTGTTTAATTCAGGAGCAATATTTTTTATTTGAGAATGCAAATTTCCACACTGAGTTGGATTTAAAGATATTGTTAGAACAACACAATTTTAAGTTGCTGTTTTATTAAATCTCCAGATATGCGAAGAGATATTGTTTGATGTACGTTAGGCTTCTGGATACATGTGCACAGCTGTTTGATTTCATCTTAATTATTATCAACCCAACCTTACCTCGCAGAGTCTGCATTTTGAAACTTGTTGCACGGAACATTTTAAAGTGTAGAATTAATCATTTGTTCTCGAGCTGGAGCTTTGCAGCACATGGACAAATTTGTGCTTTGATATTCACGATAGGTCACAGTCTCCACCAGGTACTAGCGTTGAATTTACGAAAGAAAGGTCTTGGGTCTAGTTGGTTCTGATCGAGTCCTGCTTTGTCACTGACTGACTAAAAATAACATTGCATTTGCATTAATTATTAATGATTGTCCTTCATTTCATGAACATTGTCAGATTTTTGTTCAATATTTTTATTCCTATTGACTTCACGTTATTTTTTTGTTGGTTTTCTTTGAAGTGTCGATATTTGAGTTGGACGTAATATCTGCCATGTTTAAGATATTGTTCGAACTATGATATTCCAAACAAACCATTTTTTACTTGATTGGTATGCTGGTATCCTGCTTTCACATGATGAAATTTAAACTTTATTAAAGTCTTTGTTAATTAATTTATTTCAAATTGAATGGTGCTTCTCTTTTTTAACTGGCACTTACTGGGCATAAATTGTATTATAATCAGAAAGGATTTCCAAATATTTTATCTCTGTAAATCTGATATTTCAATTTTATGTACTCCTGACCATCAGTGTTTTTATTTGTTGCTCCCTCAACAGCTAAAAAGTTTTGTTCCGCATGATTTCAATAGAATACTGGCAAGCTTTTATGATAACAAATATCTCATCAAGCACTCAGATTGAATCTGGTAGATAGTCTGGAAATACAACTGGAATATTTGCTACAAACAATACAGAAAGCGAAATAAGGAAAGAAAGATGGGATTAAAGTGATATTTAGACAGTAGAGATCCAGCACGGAAACAGGCCCTTTGGTCCACCGAGTCTGTGCCGACCAGTGTTTTACCCCATACACTAACATAACCCTTGCACACTAGGGACAATTCACAATTTTACCAAAGCCAATTAAACTACAAACCTGCACGTCTTTGGAATGTTTGAGGAAACCGGAATACCTGGAGAAAGCCCATGTGGTCACAGGGAGAACGTACAAACTCAGTACAGACAGTACTTGTAGTCAAGATCGAACTAGGGTCTCTGGCACTGTAAGGCAGCAACTCTACTGCTATGGCGCTGATTTTTTAAAAAACATGAAAGTTTAAACTATCAAACTAAATATCGTTCTTGATTTACAAATATTGGATATATGAATTTCTGCTCTCTATTTTAAAAAAAAGTTTTTTAATGTAACAAATAGAACGGAACTATGTTTAACTATCAATATTTCCAAATTGTAAAATTTTGCTTAACACAATGTTTTCTAGGAATAAGACCGTGAGTGTGTAATTGAAGGAATAGAATTAAAGGAAGGTAGTTTCAGAACTTCCATGCTATTAAGGTGAATTTTTAGAATAGCAAGCTCCAGGTTTGTTTGAAATTTATTAATATCACCGTGCATGTCTAGGAGCTAGTAAAATCAAAAAGCCACTTAGTGATTTCTCACGTCAATCACCCACATGCAGGTGTTTGAAATTGTCCTGCAAAAATGAGCTATTTTGCTATTGATTACATTTATGTTTGATTTACTTAATGGTGGAGATGGTGTTGGCCTTACCTTTTCCATCTGCAAATTTTGGTATTCGTTTTGAACTGCTTTGCATTGTTTAAACTTTTTAAACTATAGTACATGACATTTTTAAACTTTAATGTACTATAACTGTATTTAACCCAGGAAGTAGACAGATTAAAAAAAACACATTTGCATCCAAGTTTCTTTCCAACCCAGTTTAAAACAAAATGTACCTTTCTGTATCCTGTCACTTCAAAGCTAGACTTTCATGGTTTGTTGTTTTTATTCCATTTTATTCCTATTCCTTGTTCTTTACCACTGCTGAGAGGTTTATAGAAATAATTTAGATTAAGATGCAGCAATGAAATGTGACACTGTAGTGCAGTTGTGTCATTACTGGAAACAAACTGGAGTTGTTTTACTTTTGGAAAGCAACCAATAACAGTACAACATGATGGGTAGATAGTGACAGTTGCTCAGAAGGAAGTACTTAAGTAAAAAAAATTATGAATTATCCAACTCCCGAGACTGAGGAGGTGAAACATTTTGAGATGCAGTCTAGATGAAACATTAAGCAGTGATCCTATTTTATCATCCCATTAAAAGATCCCATGGCTCTGTTCGAAAATGAACTGCTGACCTCTCTGGGCAGTACTTATGCCTCAATCAGAGCCAGTAAATTGGATAATCGGGTCATTATTGGTGTTAGTGGGATGGACTATGTGCAATTGGCAGCTGTGTTTCTGACACAGCAACCAAGAAATGGAGTGCCAAAATTGCTTTATCAAGGTTGCCCAAGGTGCTGCAAGAATGTAAGGAGTTAAGTGCTCTCAAATTAGTGATAATTCTAATCTTTGCTGTGTCATACTTGATGACGATTGTAGAATAGCCTCGTTGAACTTGCTGCATTTTTGAACAAAATAGTAGTAAACTGAGTCTGTTGAGGATATAGTGTCACTTTGTTTAGATTAGATGCTAACATTATTTTGCTACTCTATTCATTGTTGAGACATGAATTGCTTGAAAGCATTGATGGCCTCTCCATGGTTGCCCTTGAGGATTTGTTACGTAGTCTCAACAGCTGGACAACTTTTGCAAATTTTTATAAATGATGCTGGTCAATGATCTGATCTCCCGCTGGAGCCAAAACACATTACATAATGGTTAAAACTGAAATAATCTTATTCTGACTTGCGAATTAATCATCTAATACCACCTTCTCACAAAGTATCTCCTGGCGAAGTTGCACTCCTAATTTGCCCCTCAAAATATTTTTGAGTTGGGAACACGTGTTCCGTTGCAATGTCACCTGGCATATTTTTATGTTTCCAAATAATCAGTAGAATTAAATAGCTTTAAATCTGAGTAGTTTTACGTCTCTTCTAACCTGTATCCTCCTTATTCATTGTAAACTTGGCAGTGATAGGTCTTGGTACTTTTGTCAGAGATATTTTCATTGAATGATTCCACATCCTTTGTCGGAACTTGTTGAAACTTAATTGACTCTAGGTAGTAGCATAGAGTCTTACATTGTGGAAACAGTTTATTTGGTCCAACTTGCCCACACTGGCCAACATGTCGCATCTACACTAGCCCACCTGCCTGCGTTTGGCCCATATCTCTCTAAACCTGGCCTATACACGGACCTGTCTAAATTTTTCTTAAACATTGCAATAATATCTGCCTCAACTACCTCCTCTGGCAGCTTGTTACATACACCTTTCACCCTTTGTGTAGAAAAAGTTACCCCTCAGGTCCCCGCCTGCTCAACTTCTCCCTAAAGCTGAGTTAATCGCAGTTAATGCTCTGCATTAGAATCACACTCAATGGGACTCAATCTCTCATCTTGCATGAAGATTTTCTTTTTCTGTCAGTTGTAAACTTTCAATATACTTCACATTTTGAATGTTCAACTATAATGATTTCCTAAAGGTTTTAACCAATCCTTAGGATAATTAGGAACTAAATTGAAGCATAGTGGAACACTCAATATGTTGTACCACATTTTAATTCATGCAGATTAACCCTTAAACAAGCAACATCATCTTCAAATACTTTGCATTTCCTCCCCATTGTCATGCCTATTTCCTATTTCCTCATAAGTCATACAAGCAGAATTAGGCCATTCGACCCATCAAGTATACTCCGCCATTCAATCATGGCTGATCTATTCCCTCTCAACACCATTCTCTTGCCTTCTCCCCGTAACCTTTTACACCCTTACTACTCAAGAACGTGTCAATCTCTGCTTTAAAAATACCAAAATGACTTGGCCTCCTAAGCCATTCATGGCAATGAATTCCACAGATTAATCGTCCTTCTATGTAAGAATATTATAAGAAACAGCTTTGGTTATTTTTTGTAGAAGAAGGTGCAGATGGAGATCTTTGTAAAGAATTCAAAGAAGTTCCAAGGGTCAACTTCTCTACATCGGTGAGACCAAGCAGGCTCGGCGATCGTTTCGCTGAACACCTCCGCTCTGTCCGTCTTAACCAAGCTTATCATCTGGTGGCTCAGCACTTCAACTCCCTCTCTCATTCCCAATCTGACCTTTCTGTCCTGGGCCTCCTCCATTGTCAGAGTGAGGTCCAGCGCAAATTGGAGGAACAGCACCTCATATTTCGCTTGGGTAGTGTACACCCCAGCGGTATGAACATTGACTCCTCTAACTTCAGGTAGCCCTTGCTTTCTCTCTCCATCCCCACCCCCTTCCCACTTCTCCCACTAGTCTTACTGCCTCCACCCACATTCTTTCTTTGTCCCGCCCCCTCCTCTGACATCAGTCTGAAGAAGGGTCTCGACCCGAAATGAAGATGCTGCCTCTCCCGCTGAGTTACTTCAGCATTTTGTGTCTACCTCTGATTTTACCAGCATCTGCAGTTCTTTCCTAAATACACCAGTAGGTTTCTTGCCTTTACTTGTTTAACCTTGTTTTTTATTTCTCTCTGGCTACTTGAGAACCACACTTAATATTGTACATTAAATGGCTCCACGATTTGTTTTCAATATTTTGTTACTGTTTAAACTGAACAGTTAACCTGCGACTCTATCGTTCTGAAATATGTAAGTCTCAAATTTAAAAGCATAAAGGTGCTTTCGAAAAATCTAACTTTAGCAAACATCTGAAATACAAAATAGAAATATAAAATCTGGGGATGGGGAAGACCTATAAGTACATCAAAGGTATTCATACAGGCCTTCCCTGGCTAACGATCTGTTCGTTTTTTTCATGCACACAAAAGATAATATTGTCCATCGGTTGAAAAATATACAAAAATTTTCATGTTCATGTTAAAATGTGTTTTTGAGTGAACTGTTAATTTTAATTGTATGACTGACCTGGCCAATGAAATTCTTTGTATGTTGCAAAACATACTTGGCGAATAAAGTGTCATAATCAATGGCATCAAACACGTAATAAGACAGAAAATGACTAAAAGTGGAGAAAAAAAGAGGGAGGGAGTTCTGCCAATCATAGGAACAAATGTAATATGTGTCCTGGACTTTTGAATTCCATAATATTACGGGAATTTGTTTGTATGTTGGGGTGTTCAGAAGTGGGGCGATTGTAACTCTTGGGTGACACGTAACCAATGATGGATTTCTTTTAAAGAAACCATAAACTAACAGAAACTAATCACTGCAATAACGATTAATAATTAAAGTGATGAACACTATGCCATTTCATCTCTCAGCAGCTGAATGTGTATAAATAATTCTGTTGATACGTCTCTTTCAACTATTTGCAGTCAATTGTAAATTGATAACATATTGCCACAGTCATTGATTCATCTGGATTTATCCAACTCTAATTCTTCAGGCTTTTAGAACTATCCCTAACGCTGGAGGAACTCAGCAGGTCAGGCAGCCAGTGTGGGCAGGTGGGGCCGAAGAGCCTGTTTCCACACTGTATGACTCTATATGTGGATGGAAGAGACAGACGATGTTTTGGGTCAGAACCCTTCTTCAGACGGGTCCCGACCTGAAAAGTCATTTGTCCATTTCCTCCAAAACATACTGCCTCACCCTTGAGTTGCTCCAGCACTTTGTCTTTTGGTCAAGATTCCAGCATCTGCATTCTCTAGTGCCTCCATCTTCCTGGTATCTCCAGTATTTTTACTCGCATCGCTTCTCATCACTAGCGTCATCCTGATGAATCATTGCTGTACAGTCTCTTAAGGACTTGATGCCTTTGTGTTAGCCTGACACAAGCTGCCTCTAGTGCTGTAGTTAGGAACGTTGTATGTAGATTTATTCGGCCATGAATGCTTTCTTTGTTGCAGATATAGGGATATGTTGCACTCACTTTTAAACTGGTTCATGACAAAAAGCATTAAGCATTCATTAAATGTTGTTCCCGTGCTGAAAATTGAAATGCATGTAATTGTGAGAAAAAATAATCGACCAACTTGTTTTCATTCAACAATGGCATTAGATGTATTCCTTTGTAGTTGCAAATAGCATAGACAATACCATTAGTGACAAAATTAGTGCTTGAAGGAGTATTACTTGAACTATATCATATAAGAAGAATACTATAATTTATATTATTGGACCACTTGAAATATATCATGTATTCCTTCAATGAAATATTTTTAGTTTTGAAGAAGAGTTAAGAACAACAAGAAGGTTGGAGGCACAACAAACTGCAGAAGGTTGTTTACTTGCATAATTTTTCAATGAGGGTTCTTCATTTGTGAAATTAAACATTTTTCATCACCTGATATGCAAGATGCATATTTAACAGAACAAGGCCAGATCTAGCCTGGGATTCTGCAGAATGAAAGTGTTTTAATCAAATGTTGAATTCACTGGTATGACAACTCGCGGCTCTGTGGCGGCACAGTGGCGCAACGGTAGACTTGGTGCCTTATAGCTCCAGAGTCCCAGGTTTGATACTGTATGAAGTTTGTACGTTCTCCCTGCGACCACCAGGGTTTTCTCTGGGTGCTCCGGTTTCCTCCCACACTCCAAAGACGTACTGGTTTGTAAGTTAATTTGGCTTCTGTAAATTGTACCTAGTGTATAGGAAAGGATTAGTGTACACGGTGGTTGCTGGTCGCGTGGGCTCCGTGGACCAAAGGATCTGTTTCCACGCTTTATCTCTGAATTAAACTAAACTAACGTCAAAAGAGCCTGCTGTGCTCAAATTACACTTGTGCTTTCAGCACAATGTATTTATGAAGTAAAATAGTTGAATCACATAAATACCACCTCAAAAGTAATTTATGTTTGCAATTCAACATAGAGGAGAAAATGTGATGTGCTCTGGTTAGTCTCAAATACATGCTAAATTATTTTGAAATGGCTGAGCATCCAACAATATTTTTATCAGGTCTTCGATCTCAAGTGCAGTTTTGTGAGGAAAATATGCAAGCTATATTTTTTTAGCTTGAAGTTTTAAGTATTCTGGTAGCTAACTGTGCTGTGCGTACATTAAGTTGATATACAGTGCCCTCCATAATGTTTGGGACAAAGACCCATCATTTATTTATTTGCCTCTGTGCTCCACAATTTGAGATTTGTAATAGAAAAAAAAATCACATGTGGTTAAAGTGCACATTGTCAAATTTTAATGAAGGCCATTTTTATACATTTTGGTTTCACCATGTAGAAATTACAGCAGTGTTTATACATAGTCCCCCCTATTTCAGGGCACCATAATGTTTGGGACACAGCAATGTCAAGTAAATGAAAGTAATCATGTTCAGTACTATGTTGCATATCCTTTGCATGCAATGACTGCTTGAAGTCTGCGATTCATGGACATCACCAGTTGCTGGGTGTCTTCTCTGGTGATGCTCTGCCAGGCTTGTATTGCAGCCATCTTTAGCTTATGCTTGTTTTGGGGGCTAGTCCCCTTCAGTTTTCTCTTCATCATATAAAAGTCATGCTCGATTGGGTTAAGATCGGGTGATTGACTTGGCCACTCAAGAATTGACCATTTTTTAGTTTTGAAAAACTCCTTTGTTGCTTTAGCAGTGTGTTTGGGATCATTGTCTTCCTGTAGAATGAACCGCCGGCCAATGAGTTTTGTGACATTTGTTTGAACTTGATTAGATAGGATGTGTCTATACACTTCAAAATTCATTATGCTGCGACCATCAGCAGTTGTATCATCAATGACGATAGGTGAGCCAGTATCTTCAGCAGCTATACATGCCCAGGTCATACACCCCCACCACCATGTTTCACAGATGAGCTGGCATGCTTTGGATCTTGGGCAGTTCCTTCTCTCCTCCATACTTTGCTCTTGCCATTACTCTGATATAAGCTAATCTTCGTCTCATCTGTCCACAAGACATTTTTCCAGAACTGTGGTTGCTCTTTTAAGTACTTCTTGGCAAACTGTAACCTGGCCATCCTATTTTTTGCGGCTAACTATCTTCCAGTGTAAATTTCTATATTTCTGTTCATGAATTCTTTTGCGGACAGTGGTCATTGACAAATCCACACCTGAGTCCTGAATGTTTCTGATCTGTCGGACAGGTGTTTGGGGATTTTTCTTTATTATAGAGAGAATTCTTCTGTCATCAGCTGTGGAGGTCTTCCTTGGCGTGCCAATCCCATTGCAATTAGTAAGCTCACCAGTGCTCTCTTCTTAATGATGTACCAAACAGTTGATTTTGGTAAGCCTAAGGTTTGGTTGATGTCTCAAACAGTTTTATTCTTGTTTCTCAGTCTCATAATGGCTTCTTTGACTTTCATTGGCACAACTTTGATCCTCATGTTGATAAACAGCAATAAAAGTTTTCAAAGGTGATGGAAAGACTAAAGGAAACACTAGGTGCTGAGAGCTCTCATATAACTGCATTAAGGAGGCATTTAAACACACCTGAGCAATTACAAATGCCTGTGAAGCCATGTACCCCAAACATTATAGTGCCCTGAAATGGGGGGGGGGGGGGGGGGGGGAGATATGTATAAACACAGCTGTAATTTCTACATTGTGAAACCAAAATGTATAAAATACCCTTTAATAAAATCTGACAATGTGCACTTTAACCACATGTGATTTTTTTTTTCTATTACAAATCTCAAATTGTGGAGTACAGAGGCAAATAAATAAATGATGAGTCTTTGTCCCAAACATTATGGAGGGGACTGTAATAGGGGCCAGTCATCAAAGAATATGATGTGCAGCCGTAAAACACAAAGTGTTTAAAATGGCTGGATTAATGATAGAGTAACAAATGATAGAGTCTGAGACTGGCTGGGAAGATCATCAAGGACCCCTCCCACCCTAACCATGGACTGTTTTCCCTCCTACCATCGGGGAGGCGGTACAGGAGCCTCAGGTCCCGCACCAGCAGGATGAGGAGTAGCTTCTACAATAACACCATCGCACTGCTGAACTCGGAGTCCCGCCGATAGATTCCCACATCTGTATTTATTTATCTGTATTTATCTAAACATTGCTATCACTACGTACTGACACTAAACTGCATTTCGTTGTACCCATACTTGTATCTGTGCAATGACATTAAATTTGAATTGAATTGAATTGAATTTGGTCCTTTTTGCGATTGGATAAATCATCTTGCATCTTCCATTCAAATGGGTCTGTTGATATGTTAAGCATTGTCAATGAACAGGAGACTTCTATTGATTCTACTTGTTCTATGCTTAGTAGAACATAATTGTAAATAGAACATCATAGGAAAATAGATAGCAGAAAAAAATCCACATGGGCCGTTTTGGAATGATAGACGTAGTTGTTCCAGTATCCTAAGAAAATAGATGAATAGGAAGGAACTGCAGCTGCTGATTTATACCAAAGATAGACATCAAGTGCTGGATTAACTCAGTGGGTCAGGCAGCATCTCTGGAGAAACATAGAAAATAGGTGTATGAGTAGGCCATTCGACCCTTTGAGCTAGCATTGCCATTCAATATGATCATGGTTGATCATCCTAAATCAGTAGCCCATTCCTACTTTTTCCCCATATCCCTTGATTCCGTTAATCCTAAGAGCTATATCTAACTCTCTCTTGAAAACATCCAGTGAATTGGCCTCCACTGCCTTCTGTGGCAGATAATTTCACAGATGCACAACTCTGGGTGAAAAGGTTTTATCCTCATCTCTGTCCTAAATGGCCTGCCCCGTATTCTTGAACTGTGATCCCTGGTTCTGGACTCCCCCAACATCGAGTCAATGTTTCCTGCATCTAGCCTGTCCAATCCCTTAAGAATGAGTAAAGGGATGGATGACGTTTCGGGTCGGAACCCTTTTTGGACTCCGGGTTACAACATGTTCGTAGAGCAATAGGAATCACAAAGGGGGAACAGTGAGAGAGGGTCTCACAGAACTCCATTAGAGAGAGGAGGAGAATGTCTTCAAAGTAGACATACCTTGAGGAGATTTCATAGTGGAGCCGACAAAATGTGTAGGAGGAACTGCAGATGCTGGTTTTTATCGAAGGTAGACAGAATGTGCTATATGAAGAGTCTGAAGATGGGTCTCGTCATGAAATGTCGCCCTTTTTTTTCTCCAGAGAAGCTCTCTGACCCGCTGAGTTACTCCAGCATTTTGGGTATTTCCTAAAAAATGAAATTCCTTGGTTCAAGAATCCTAACTGACCCGAGGTTAAGTTTACATACCAATTCTGAAATAGAACGCTGAATGCTTTGCTTCTGACAAGTTGTAATATTAATGCTTCTTTTCTGTCTTTGTTTGCATGCAGGACGTTGTGTCAATACTGTGGTGCCAGGTTAGTGCATTGGATGGATGAGTCACTTAGGTAGTTGCAAAAGATCTTTCCCAATCTAAAGAGTCCAATTGAGGGACAACTCAATTGCTTGAGAGGATGCAGTGGATTAGATAGGTTTAGGTTTAGGTAATTGCTTCATGGTTGGAAGTTAAATGTGCATGACTTATGCCTTTTCAATTGTAATGCAATGATAATGCTTCAGGTGTATGGTTTGCTGTCTTTGATAGCGTAACCTTTTGACTTTATTACTTGCCTGATTCAAATTTGCACTCATTGAAGGAACATTGGAAGAAGATATTGGATTTTATGGAGCGTATTGCTGTAAATTACAATAGTCACAACCACCCCCCCCCCACAAAACAAAACATTTCCGCTGGGGAGGCATTGAATTGGCTGCGATCCCCACACAGAGTATGTGTGAAAGATATAAAATGTACTTGAAATCTTGATGTATTAGACTTATTTTTCTGAAATTTGAATTAGCTTTCATAAACTCCGTTTTATCATGCGGAAATGGGAGGCTAAACGATTAATTAAGGAAACTAAAGATGATTGCATTTTCAGTATGAAGAAAGGATTGGAGAACGCCCCCAAGAGATTGGGGACGGCATGGTGACACACATGGTAGAGTTGCTGCCTTATAGCAGCAGAGACCCCGGGATCGAACCTGACCTTGAGTGCTGTCTGTACGGAGTTTTTACGTTTGTACAAACCTGTACGCCTTTGGAGTGTGGGAGGAAACCCATGGGTTTTCCCCGGGTGCTTCGGTTTCCTCCCACACTCCAAAGGTTCAGGTTTGTAGGTTAATTAGCTTTGGTGAAGATGGTAAATTGCCCCTAGTGTGTAGGATAGTGCTAGTGTATGGGGATCACTGGTCTGCGCAGACTTGGTGGGTCGAAGGGCCTGTTTCCGCGCTATATTTCTAAACTAAACTATAGGGCCCCAACCCGAAATTTCGGCAATCTATTCAGTCCACAGATTTTCCCTGAGTTCCTCAGCACTTTGATCATTTTGCTCAAGATTCCAGCATCTGCAGTTTTTTGTGTGGTCATCTGCGCATATGTTATATTTGAAAGTGCTGTTTAGTTTTAGTTTAGTTTAGAGATCCAGCGCTCAAACAGGCCCTTCGGCCCACCGGGTCTGTGCCAACCAGCGATCCCCGCCCATTAACACTAACCTACACCCACTGGGACAATGTTTACATTTACCAAGCCAATTAGCCTACAAACCTGTACGTCTTTGGAGTGTGGGAGGAAACTGAAGATCTTGGAGAAAACCCACGCCGGTCACGGGGAGAACGCACAAACTCCGTACAGACCCGTAATCGGGATCTTACGTGGGTCTCCGGTGCTGCATTCGCTGTAAGGCAACAACTCTACCGCTGCGCCACCATAACCACCCATTGTCAAGTTGTCCATTTTCAAGTGCTGAAATTTTCACATGCTGAAATCCCACCCTGCCACCCAGCACGCCTGGCATTAAATATAAACAGTTAGTTATGACAAAAACACCTTCAAATTTGTCATTAGTTAAAACATTTCCCCTAATCATTCATTCAGACAGGTTTTGCAAAGTGCACAATTTGACTAACATTCTGAGTTTGTTCAGTGTTTTCTTAACCTCTAAATTACAGTAATGTTTTCTTAACCTTAAATTACAGTAACGTTTGTGAAGTCTTAACCGTGCTTGGAAAAATAACGTGGATGCAAAGAGGAAATCGGAGTAGAAATTGTATAATTATCTGTGTAGGAAGGAACTGCAGATGCTGGTTTAAACCGAAGATAGACACAAAATGCGGGAGTAACTCAGCGGGGACAGGCAGCATCTCTGGAGAGAAGGAATGGGCAACGTTTCAGGTCAAGACCATTCCTCAGACTATAATTATCTGATCCTTGAAAGGAGGAATAGAAACAAGTTTACCTTTATCTCTCCCCTGCAGGCATACAGTAAAGAGAACGCTTCCTCTTATTTATCCTTTGCTAATGGGTCCATGAAAAGTGTCAATTTCTGCCTTCATTTTGCTTTTTATTGTTTTAGTTGATCATTTTCTTCATGTCTCTACTCTCTTTTCATTTATCTCAGTATTTCTAAACCATAACTTTCTGTATTCAACGTGTTGGTAAAAATTTGATGGAGGTGCCAATTTTTAAATGGTCTGGTTTTACCTGTCGCAGTACCAAAGCCCAAGTTTCAGTGTTTACAAAGCGTATTCTAAAGTTGTATAAAGTTAGTGGGGGTTTTTTTTGTACAAGGTACAAAATAAGCTTTGTTTAAATTTAAATGAAATCAATTTAAAAGTTAAGTGTAAATATCACCTTGTTCACAGGCTCAAGTTTCCTTATTTTGTCAATGTTGAGTCTTGTACTAGATGAAGAATTTTATTAGTACAGGCACTGATATTTTTAGTGCAACACCCTTCTTCCCATTAAAATGCATGATTTAAAAATTCTATTTAGGCAGTAAAATGAGGTCGGAGTGGACAAGATGGGTCATGAAGAGTATAAATCGGCGTATAAAATGTGGCGACTCTTGTGTACTGAGTCAGTGTGGTCTACTAGCTTACCCTCTTATGCTTAGTATGATTGTGCCGAATGTACAGTGCATTCAGAAAGTATTCAGACCCCTTAGCTTTTTGCCCATTTTGTTACACTACAGCCTTATTCTAAAATGGATTAAATTCATTTTTTTGTCATCATTCTATGCACAATACCCCATAATAAAAAAGTGAAAACAGGTGTTTAGAAATTTTTGCAAAGTAATTAAAAATAATTAACTGAAATATCACATTTGCATAAGTATTCAGACCCTTCACTCAGTACTTTGTTAAGGCACCTTTGGCAGCGATTACAGCCTCAAGTCTTCTTGGGTATGACACTACAAGCTTGGCATACCCATTCTTCTCTGCAGATCCTCTGAAGCTGTGTCAGGTTGGATGGGGAGTGTCGATGCACAGCTATTTTCAGGTCCCTCCATAGATATTTGATCGGGTTCAAGTCCGGGCTCTGGCTGGGCCACTCAAGGACATTCACAGACTTGTCACAAAGCCACTCATGCGTTGTCTTGGCTATGTGCTTACGGTTGCTGTCCTGTTGGAAGGTGAACCTCTATCCCAACCTGAGGTCCTGAACTCTGGAGCAGGTTTTCATCAAGGATCTCTCTGTACTTAGCTCCATTCATCTTTCCCTCGATCCTGACTAGTCTCCCAGTTCCTGCTGCTGGCAAAAACATCCCCACAGCACAATGCTGGGGTGGGAGATTGCAACCTTCACGTGGTCCGCCCTGTTTCGATAAATGCAATCAACCCAGCGTGCACAATCAAATAAGATCAAATAGAACAAGTTGTCCGACAACTTTAGGCTGTGCACGCCATAAGCAAGAAGAAGAAGAGTGATGTTGCCACCACCATTCTTCACCGTAGCTATGGTATTGGCCAGTTGATGAGCAGTGCCTGGTTTCCTCCAGACGTGAAACTTGGCATTCAGGCCAATGAGTTCAAGCTTGGTTTCATTAGACCAGAGAATCTTGTCTGGGTGCCTTTTGACAAACTCCAAGTGGGCTGTTATGTGCCTTTTACTGAGGAGTGGCTTCCGTCTGGCCACTCTACCATAAAGGCCTGATTTGTGGAGTGCTGCAGATATAGTTGTCCTTCTGGAAGTTTCTCCCATCTCCACAGAGGACCATCGGGTTCTTGGTCACCTTCCTGACCAAAGTCGTACTCCCCTGATTGCTCAGTTTGGCCGGGCGGCCAGCTCTATGATAAGTCCTGGTGGTTTCAAGTTCATTCATTTAAGAATGATGGAGGCCACTGTGCTCTTCTGCAATGCTGCAGAAATTGTTTTATACCCTTCCCCAGATCTGTGTCTCGACACAATCCTGTCTCGGAGGTCTGTGTCCTCGACACAATCCTGTCTCGGAGGACAATTCCTTCGTCTTAATGGCTTGGTTTTTGCTCTGACATGCACTATCAACTGTGGGACCTTATTAGACAGGTGTGTGCCTTTCCAAGTCATGTACAATCAATTTAATTTACCACGTGTGGACTCCAATCAAGTTAAATATGTGTTTATTGTGTGTTTTGTTATTTACTATATGTATGACTGCAGGCAACAAAATTTCGTTCAGACCGCAAGGTCTGAATGACAATAAAGTTTTCCAAGTTCCAAGTTCCAAGTTGTAGAAATATCTCAAGGATAATCAATGGAAACAGGATGCACCAAAGTTCAATTTTGAGTGTCAAAGAATTTAATCCATTTTAGAATAAGGCTGTAACGTAACAAAATGTGGAAAAAGTGAAGGGGTCTGAATACTTTCTGAATGCACTGTATAGCAGGATTGTCACTGAACTGCATGCAAGAAAATAATTTCACTGTACTTGTGACAATAAAGTAGTATTGAACCACTGAAGGACCTGTTTCCATGCTATCTTGCTCTATGACCAGTGGGAAAATATTGTTTTTTTTTCAAATTAACATTAATATTAGTTTCATTTTTTACCATATTAGGAAGGAAACAACACCACATGCACAGTCAGGTTCACACCTAGCATTGTAAAATGAGGAAATGCCAGGAGCAGCAAAACATGAATATTAAATGCAATTTAAACAACCTGCTCACTCCTCGTTGACTCAGGCAATTGTCCTACCTCATTGTCAACATATTTTTCCAGCAGAGGTTGCTGTTCGTCTACTTGCGCATAAACTGAAGTTTGTATCTGAGGAAGTAATTGTAAAAACTGAAGGACACAATGATCTGATTCATCTTCAATGAGCTGAAGTTGCTTGGTGCACCATGGAGCATAGAAGAAGGATGCTGGGGTCATTAAACCTCTGGTAGATTATTGTAATTATACTCACTTCTCTTTTCTTGCGCATAGCTGGGAAGGTTCTCTTTCCAAGTAAATGTGTAATCCTTTTGGAAGATTACAGTTACATTCCCCAAGAGTGGACTTTGGCCCTAAATAGCTCCTATTCACCAATAAATTTCCTGAAGACACAGTGTAGATTGCACTAGATTATTAATCTTGAATTTTAAGTGTAAAACCCGGGGAAAGGTAAAAGTAGCAACTTTTAGTGTGGACAGAGGAAAATATATTTCCCTCTTTTGGATTAATGGATCTGTGGAATGGAATGCAGTGAAGGAGACATATTGTATTAATTGATTACATCATGGCAAAACATCTCTCAAAATATGTTTGAAGCAGGCAAATAAAGATTTGCAAATCTTGGTTCAAAGTGCTCTTGGATGAAACATCCATTTTTTTAAATTATAAAAGTAGGTCTATGCATTAATTCAAATCATGTTTAACTTCAATAATCGCAACAAAATTGGCAGCAAAGTCTTGCTTCTAACTTAGGAGATTTAGTTTCGAGATACAGCATGGAAACAGACCCTTTGACCCACCGAGTTCACACCGACCATCGATCATTCATTCACACTCGTTCTACGTTATCCCACTTTCTCATCCACACCCCTCACAGTGCCCCACAGGGGCAATTTACAGAGGGCCAATTAACCTACAAACCTGCATGTCTTTGGGATGTTGGAGGAAACCCACAGGGTCACAGGGAGAACGTACAAACTCCATACACAGACAGCAGCCAAGCTCAGGATCAAACCCGGGTCTCTGGCGCTGTGAGGCAGCCGCTCTACAAGCTGCACCACTGAGCTGCATTGGATTGGCTCATTGCACAACATCTGCGAACTGCCAGATGAACAGTTCAGGTGTAAAGGTGTGTTTTGTCCCACTGACGCTATAACACAGATTCCAACTAAAAGGTTGAGTCTGATATTCTCAGTTATTAATGTTGCTAGGAGCAAATGTTGTTAATGGAGATAGAAGGAACTGCAGATGTTGGAATCTTGGGCAAAACACAAAGTGCTGGAGGAACTCAGTGGGTAAGGGAATGGACAGAGCTGATGAAGGGTCGCAACCTGAAACGTGGCCTGTTCACTCCCTCCATAGATAGAGTCAGACAGCGTGGAAATTGATTCGTATTATGTAGCATAGATATAGTCATATAGCATGGAAACTAGTTTAACATGGTGTAATTTTTTTTAGCATTTCAATGTGCTTATTATCTTTTGAGAGCTGGAAGGAGGTGCCGTGTCCTGTGATTGAGAAGTAAAAGTAAATGTCAAGTGATGCACATCATTCTGTGAAGGGATTATTGCACATTTATTTAAATTGGATCAATCTGAGTCTTTCGCTGGGGATGTTGCCACATGGTGCTGAATGTTTGTTGGCGGCTAGCCATGACATATCATGATACAGTAAGTTGGCTGTAGTTGATTATGTCAAATGACTTGGTATTCATTTTGCTACATGGAAACAGTGAATGCGTGGTGAAACTGACATCATGGTTCAGCTAATACATGAAAGACTGCATGTACAAGGGAAACAGAGGCAGGAACAGATTTTCTGGGGAACCTTGTGGTAATGGCATGGAAATGGGAAGGGAAACTATTGCTGGTGATTCATTGATCCTGATGCATTGCTTGAGAATGAAATGGTAGCACATTCAGTGTTTAGAGATGCAGCATGGAAACAGGCTCTTCAGCCCACCAAGTTCACACCAACCATCACGCCAACCCGTTCACACTAGTTTTCTGTTATCCCACTTCCTCATCCACTCTCTACACACTAGGGGGCAATGTACACAGGCCAGTAACCCTGCAAACCCACGTCTTTGGAACACGGGAGGAATCCAGAGCACCCAGAGGAAACCCACGTGCAAACTCCACGCAGATAGCACCCGAGGTCAGGATCGAACCCAGGTCCCTGGCACTGTGAGACAGCAGCTCTATCAAAAGTATGGATGGATTGAGAAGAAACAAAAGGGATAGTTTAGCTTTTTTACTGTAAGATCGGATACCATTAGAACCAATTTAAAAAAGCAGGAGTACCCCATTTCATCCCTCAGGCCTATTTTACCATTCTGTAAAATTGCTGCTCCTCGTGCAATCTTTTTATTTTAAATTAATTGAATTTAAATTGCGGAAGTGCTATGGAGAGAGAGTTGAATTCTTGTCACTGATTCATTTGTCCAGGCCGCTGAAATGCTAATCTATCAGTTCCTTTCCTATGAGACAGATAAGTATGATTGATCTGTTGTTATTCCCATGCTACTTCAGTTAATCTAGCAAGAAAAGCTATTTTGCCTACATTTGTGCTGAAGCAGTAGTTTACCCATGATTACCTTGAGTAAACTTTGCGTCATTAAGCTGGAAAGAGTGCCGAGAAGATTTATGAGGATGTTGACAGGACTTCAGGGCCGAAGCTACAGGGAGAGGTTGGGCAAGCAATGACTTTTCTTCCAGGAATGCAGGAGGCTGAGGGGTGATCTTAGGAGGTGTATAAAATCATGAGGGGAATAGACAGGGTGAATGCACAAAGTATTTTACCCAGGGTAAGGGGATGAAGAACCAGAATACCGAGGTTTACAGTGAGTGGAGAAAGATTTAATAAGAACCTGAGGGGCAACTTTTCTGCACAGTAGGTATATGGAAGAGTTGTCAGAGGAGGTAATTCAGGCAGGTACTATGACAACATTTAAAATATACTTGGGCAGGCACATGGATAGAGAACATTTAGTGGGATATGCGCCAACTGCAGGCAAATGGGACTAACTTAGATAGGACAACTCGGCCGGGATGGATGCTTTGGTCCGAAGGGTCTGTTTCTGCACTGTATGGCTATGAAACAACACCTTGCATATTCTGCTTGGATAGCTTACGAACTTGTTCTGAAGACATGGTGTGAACAATGAATTCTCAAATATAGAGGAATATGGACCAAACATGGATAAATGGGACTGGCTTAGATGGGGCATCTTGGTTCACAGGGGCGAATTGGGCCGAAGGACCTAATTTCCATGTTGTATGACTCCATGAAACTACAGTTTTTTTAGCTGAATTAAATTTCAACAATGTTGTAGGTGTGGACTGGAGGTGGTGGATGGGGTGATGGTTGGACAAGGAGTCGTGAGCGAACTTTCACCGTAGAAATGGGTGGTGTCCTTGCATTGAACTGCACTCTCCCACTTGGGTAAACTGGTAGGCTGTGCATAGATGACTATTAGGCAGGTTTTGCTGGGAGCAGTCATGATTCTCTTTAACTAAATATTGACTACGGACAGTAGGCAGGAAGCTGGAGGAGTTTTGTCTTCAGAACAAGTTTATTTTCTTTTTTTTTAAGTTGCGCCAGTTAGATTTAGATGGTTTCAAAAGTATCTACTAGTATTAACAAATGTTGCTAATTTTAAGTCTAGTGCGTTGAGATTTCAAGATATTACCTAGAACATAGAAAAGTACAGCACAGTAATAGGTTGGAGTAACTCAGCGAGTCAGGCAGCATCTCCGGAGAAAAGGAATAGGTGACATTTCGGGTCAGAACCTTTCTTCAGACCATCTATGGATTCTGGATAGTTGCGTTTCTGGTTGTAGATTTTGTTCAGGATAAGTGGCAGATTTATTTAATAAAGCATTCAAGATTATAAGGCGGGAAGTTGGAGAAGAACCAACAATCTTTCAGAGAAATAGGAAAACTAGACCTGTATAGGTTATTCAAAGGCTTTTAAACTTGAATTGGATCAAATGGCAGTAGAATCATTGGAAAAACAAATGTTTTTTTCCTACTGTTTCAATCATGACCCTTTTTAATCGACTGCAGAAGGGTGTATATACTGTTCCCTTTTTATATGTTTAAGAAACTTGTTTACCATATTGCAGTACCCGGGCCGTGTCTTGGCAGCCGGCCTGTGATACGAGATCCATTGGTTTACTCATTAACATTCAATATTGTGAAATGTGTGGAAGGTTCGACAGTAGTCAATTGCAGTAAGAGTTGTAATATAAGATTTTACTTCGGAGTCACATGCGAAGCGACGGGCAGGGAGGAGGGTCGCTCCTCTACTGCAACGGACCTGCAGGTAAGCTAGACTAACCCGCGGTCGGGTTTTTCTTCACCACCAGGGACTCTGTGTAACAGAGTACTCCACGAGCTGCTTCAAGACTGACTGCGGTGGGTCCAGGCTCACAGACTCGCTGTTCGTAGCGACGGCAGATCGACTCAACACCGCAACCTGCAGGATTACCGTGGGCTGATGGCTTTACTACACACCGGGTAGGTCGGGCAGCCCGTTGACCCGGCAGGTCCGGGCTTACAGACTCGCCGTTCGGTAGCGATGGCAGAGCGGCAGCCCGACTCAACACCGCAGCCCGCAGGATCACCGCAGACTGACGGCAACGCTACCCGGAAGTCGGGAACGCCCGTGAACCAGGAGAGTCCGGGCTCGGAGACTGCCATTCGCGGGTAGCGAAGGCAGAGCGGGAGCTCCGACTCAACTCCGCGGGCCGCAGGAATACCGCGGACTGACGGCAACGCTACCCGGTAGAGGTAGCGAAGACAGAGCCGGGGCCCCAACTCACTACATAGGTGGAGACTTGCCGTTAGCGGCAGTATATATTCCCGCATGAGAGTCTGGTCACCATGGGACCTGGGGGGGGGGGGGGGGGAGTGCGCTCCTCCCCCGGCAGCTTCAAAAATGCCTCGGGTAAGTTATACTAACCTTGAGTTGCTTAGCTTCTGTAGTAGACTTTGCTTACAGAAACGATGGATGGAGACCAGAATGATGGCATCGAAGCATGCCTCCAAGGGCCACGGGACTTCGGAAGGGAGTCAGCAGCCACCATCCTCGGAGCTGCCCGCAACACCGGCAGCACCCGCTTCGCGGGCCGGGATAAGAACGCGGAAATCGGGGAGCCTTGCGCAGCCAGGACCCGACTCTCCACCACGGCTGGCCATGGAACCACATGGTGATAGGAGCACCCCGCGGGAGCAGGGTAGGCAAGACCCTGACTCCCTACTGCATTTGCCCAAACATCACCGGGCCAGCGGAAAACTGGTGCGTAAACCCGTGCCTCGTTCAACGGCACGTTCTGTTACAGGTCTCCAGAGGGCAGACCAGGGGGGAAAGCCGCACCGAAGTCGAGAAGCCCCGCTGCAGCGGCCGGCATCGACATGCCACCCGGAGAAGTCTGCCAGGTCACGGACCAGTGACGTACCTGCTGGGAAGTCGGGGTGCCCGCAGGAGCGAGAGGTACCGGCTCACCACCGGGGCAGGCTGCCAGAGTGCAGGCCGGTGGCAGTGTATTTTCGGTCGTGTGGCCCCGCTGAGACGGCTGGCAGCGAATATGCGCCGTCTCAGTCCCGTATAACCGGGACTGGCGTTAAACCCGCGAGGATGTCGGGGAGCCCCGCTGCGGCGGCCGGCACCGACTCATCTCCGCTTCTGTCATCCAGACAGGCGGACCGCTACAGTCCGGAAGACGGCAGGCTAGCGGCATGTCCGCGTGGGAGTCGTGAGCCCCGCAGGAGCGGCAGGCAGCGACTATCTGCCAACGTACCCTAGACATCACCTCAACAAGGTGCGGTCCGTTGGCAGATGCGGCGGTGGTTGCATGGCTCGTATGGAGCGAATGGTCGAGCAGTTGCTCGAACGGGACCTTCTCCAAGAGCGTGTGTCTCTAGGATCTAGGAGACGCACAGCAGAACCACCAAATATCTCTCCCTTATCAAAAGGGAGTGCCAGCCATTAGGTGACTTTGAAGTGGGGTTGGCGCAAGAACCGATGTTCCCAGAGATGCCTGAAGGAACTACTGGAAGGAGTGTCAAAATTCGCCCAATCAGGCGTGGAAGATGCGTTAACCCCACATCCCAGCAACACAACGAACACAAAAGCCCAGAGCATCAAGCCCGCCGGTAGCCATGGAGGTAAGGGGGTCTGGTTCTCTTGGGAGTGCTGCATGTATAACCTCACAAGTAGAAGGGAGGTTGCGTACATTCTGGGATGCATGGGGTTTTGATTGTCACTATCCCAGGGAACAAGCAACAGACATAATAACATGTAACAGCCTTGCTTGTGCCAGGAAACCGACTATTAGACATGCTGCTAAGGTGATTGGGAAGCTTGTAGCTATATTCCAGCTGCACAATTTGGGCCGTTACACTATCAAAACTTGCAAAGAACAAAATCTCAGTATTAAAAGTGAATGCTGGACATTTTGACAGGCCTATGCAGCTGCCAAACAAGGCAAAATTGATCTACAATGATGGATTAGCAATGTTTGTGATTGTTTAATCCCATAATTATATCAAACCCATCAGTCGTGTTACAAACCGACGCAATCACCCAGGGCTGGGTAGCTACCGACACCACTTCCAGTTGTGGCGGCAGATGGGATTTGCACGAGTCTACATTTTTCCAATCACAAGGTAAACCATATGGAAATGCTGGGAGCATGTCACGGGCTGCGGGCTTACTGCACTAATCTGCATCATACGCATGTCATACCTGCCAACCATTCCGATTTGGGCGGAATTCTTCCGATTTTTCCATCCCAATTCCGAATTCCGATTTTTTCCTCAATATTCCGAAAAAAATTGGAATTCGGAATTGGGATGGAAGCGTGCATGCGACCCATGGCGGCGGCGGCGGCGAGGAGACAGCGAGAGAGCGCGCACGGGTGTACGCACGGGTGTACGTCAGCACGCAGCCGCATGACCCCGCCCCGCCACGGTGGCGTTCGGCGTCACTTGCCCCCCCCCCCCCGGCACTGAGGTCACTTTCCCGCCCTCACTGACGTCACGTACCCCGCCCCTTACTGACGTCACGTGCCCCGCCCCTTACTGACGTCACGTGCCCCGCCCCTTACTGACGTCACGTGCCCCGCCCCTTACTGACGTCACGTGCCCCGCCCTCACTGACGTCAGACTAATAGGATTCCGATTTTTCATTCTCACAAGTTGGCAGGTATGGCATGTCCATCTTCAAATAAATAATACCACTGAGGTGGTGTATTTAAACCATATGGGTGGTATCAAGTCAATATCTTGTGATAAATTGGCAAATTTAATTTGGCTCTGGTGTATTGAAATAAATATTTGTATATCAGCTACATACCTTCCGGGTAAGCTCAATACAGTGGCATACACCAGGTCACGAGTATTAATAACGACATCAAGTGGATGTTGAACCCCCAAATATTTGCTAAAATTATAACCAAATATGGAACACCAGATATCGACCTTTTTTGCGTCCAGGTTGAACCATCAGATACCAACATATGTCTCTTGGGAACCAGGTCCTGGGGTAGTGGCGATGGACGCGTTCTCGCTACATTGGGGGAAATGGGGTTTCTATGCTTTTCCCCATTCTGCCTCATTAGTCGGGTATTGCAGAAAAATCAACTAGATTCTGCAACAGGTATGCTGATAATACTCGACTGGCCTACACAACCATGGTACCCGGTGGTCCACAATATGATAAAAGAACCATGGGCACAGGTACCAAATGCCCGAATTTGGTGACCAATCCCAAAACGGGAAAATCATCCGTGCCATGGTCATCTGAACCTGTTGACTTGCAGGTTCTGAAGAGGCCACTATTGAAATTTGGGCTGTCATCAAAACCATGGACATCATAACAGCATCGTGCAGAGCAAATACAACTCTGCGACGATCTCCAATGTGCTGGAATTCCTCATGGGCCTTCATTATGATGAGGCCCTCAGTTACAGTGCCATAACAGTGCCAAGAGAGCACTGTCATCCTATCTCAACATTGGAGTGGGATCTCACCAGCTGGTATCCAATCTATGAGGGATGTATTCAATTCCAACCCTCCCCGACCACGATATAATTTACCTGGGATATAGGGGTGTTGACCCTACTCAGGAGCTGGCCGCCTATGACGGATTTACCACTGGACTAACTCACCTTCAAAGTGGTGATGTTAATGGCACTGACCACAGCACAACGGGTCCAGACTCTACAGAAACTAAAACTGGATAGAATGGTCTCGACCCCCAATAAAGTGACTTTCTTTATAGATGAGTTGCTTAAACAACACAGACCTGGGACTACAGGACTGAAAATGGAATTCCTAGCATACCTCGTTGATGTAAGACTCTGTATAGCCTCCTACATCCGACATTATATTAATGTCACACACGCCATCAGGAATGTGGAGATGGGTCTGTTTATCAGCCATGAAAGCCCACATCACAGGGTGACAGTGCAGACTATCTCCAGGTGGCTCAGGATGGTATTCGGTGCAGCAGGTAAGACACTAACATTTTTAAATTTCATTCTACCAGGGCTGCATCCACATCAGCGGCGAGGACCATGGAGGTACCCATGCATCATGTCCTCGCAACAGCGGGCTGGGCCAGTGAAGCTACATTTCAGCGTTTTTATAACAAACTTGTGGCCGCTCCCGCAACGTTTGCGGAGTCAGTTTAAGTGCTGTTCCCTAAATGTTTGTCCTCGAGTTCAGGGGTTTATTGTTTGTATTAACAAATATGTTATTATTTTTCAGCTTGTTCAAGTCTGAAATACGTTAACATACTTCCTCCATCAGGAATTATGGCAGTGTGTGAGCATGGACGTGGTCCAGGGCATGGAATCACAGAACTTTGAAATCTTCACGAAGTCACTCACGTGACTCCGAAGTAAAATAGTAAGATTAAATGAGAACTTACCAGTTTGAAGTTTGATCTTTATTTTATGAGGAGTTGCGATGAGGGATTTTGTGCCATCCGCTCCCAACCCTCTATCATAAGGTCACCTGGTATTAGAGTCTCTTAAATCTTACTATCTTCAGTCATTGTTGTTATCAGTGATTCCACACCGCGCATGCGTGCTGGCGGGGTCTTCTTCACGAAATCCCTCATCGCAACTCCTCATAAAATAAAGATCAAACTTCAAACTGGTAAGTTCTCATTTAATCTTACTATTGTACATTAATGCAATTTCTGCCGTGTTGCAGTAATTTTTTATCATGTTGGAGATGTGAACCTCAGGTCATCAGATCTGCCAATTCACAAACGAGGAGATAGAGGGAAATTCATAGTTGACCAATTATGCAACACGTGATGGTAAGCCAGTTGCAGCTAAGTGAACCAAGATAACTTGAAGATAACCAACTTGAAGAAATTCATACTCACCCAATACTTCGAATCAATATGGCTTTGATTCTGGACTTAAGATTCAATTTGTTGTTCATTGGGGAGAAAATAAAATCACTATTTACAAAGTTGTGTTTGCATGGACTGATGCAATAGTATTCACATGACATTGAAACTAGGTGTGGTTTTAGACATGTGTTTGGTAGCCTGACTTAAACATCAAACCTTAGAAGAAATTTGAACCATGCTCAGAATATAGTTCATCTTATACAATGAGAAACATCTGTCCAAACTTCCAGTGTGTTAGCTTTTCAAAAACTCTGAAGCTTATACTTGTCCATTTGAGCTCAAATTAACTCAGCAGACCTTTTCCCATCAGGCTAAGGATTTAACATAGACTTCAGTTGCCATTAAAAGAATGCGTCACGGTTGGTCAGTGAATTGTGAAACTAATATTTCTGTTGGCATGAAGCCTCTTGTTTGCAGTGTGGTGTATGATTTGCTTTGTCGAGTTAAAGTTTGTCTCTTATGAGAAATTGGTCCTCTGGAGACACTCTGGAGGTCCAATTTTGGAATTGCTGCAAGTTCGGTCATCTTCTGGCTCTGACCTTGTCCTCCACATGGAGTGCTGATTTCATTTAGAGGTGGATCAAGTCAGCCCAAAATTCTGGACCTTCCTTTGGATAGGAATATTATTTGTGTAGTAAAAAAAGTTTTATTTTCAGATTTCCTGGTCCAAAATATGGAAAAATCCAAAAATTAACAGAGTCTGCCTGTCTTGAGGATACCAGATTTTAGACATTGGACCCGTTGAAGTGAACTTCCCAGCGCACCGTCTTGAAAGTGATGTCCCTCCCATAGTGAGTTGGCATAATTTCATGTCTTAAATTGACAGGGTTAGTATCAGCCTGATATTGGGCATCCAATATCCAATTTGGGCATCCAAACTGCATATTTAAGAAACTCTGAACCTGACTACCAAGAAATTCATATCTGTGATAGACACAAAATACCGAAGTAAGTCAGCGGGTCAGGTGGAGAACTCAGCGGGTCAGGAATAGGTGACGTATCGGGTAGAGACTCTTCTCTTAATCTGAAGTAGGGTCTCGACCCGAAATGTCGCCTACTCCTTATCTTCAGAAATGCTATCTGACCCGCTGAGTTACTCCAGCTGTTCGTGTCTATCTTTGGTGTAAACTAGCATCTGCGGTTCCGTCCTGAACAATTCATAATGGTACTGTTTCAGTCCGGCCGCTTTATGATGAGTATTCATTCCTTGATGGAGTGCGTAGGGTAGTAGTGGACTCATGGAGGTGTGGAAGGTGTGAATCTCAGCTTGGTCATGCTAATGCCATTACTTCACAAGTTCCGGTGGCGGATTGCTTTCTGAAGGTGATACTATTAGGCGTTCCTTCATGAGAGGGCTTTGGCTCAAGATTTTCTGGAACAAGAGTATACTCCGATGGTGCAGCCCTCCCAAGCTTTTCTCAAATTCAGCTCTATTTTAAGACTCGAAAGTTTATTGAACCTTAAAAATCAGGGGGAAAACACAGAAATAGTTCAGCTGTGTCTTGAGGCAGTCCATGCTAATTAATGGATATCACAACACATTTTGGGGTATTACTTTAGTTGAATCTCGCAATCTTGAAGATCCTTCTAAGATGGTGATTGGGCTCCAGTTGAAGAAGGGTCTCGACCCGAAACATCGCCCATTCCTTCTCTCCAGAGATACTGCCTGTCCCGCTGAGTTACTCCAGCATTTTGTGTCTACCTTGGGCAAGTTGAAGTTGTTTTTATCAGTGCAGCACTCTTTCAGTGTTGTATTGGTGTTTGGATGAAGATTTATTTTGCTTCCCGGGACATCAACCTATTTAATCTGAGTCAGACCATCTGCACTTAGCGTGAGCTCACTAACCCATTCACGAGCGGTTCCACCATTTGGAGATGACAGTCTTTAAGTAGCAGAAGAGTGTTTTGACAAAACATTGACTCGTATTAAAGAATAAATTAAAAATGCAGCATTCATATCTCCCTTCATGAAGTGTATAAGATATAAAATATACAGCATTGCATGGGCGGAAATCCCGGGAGAACGGGGTGTGCGTCCCCTCCATGTTTTGAGAAGTGGGAGACAATCTCCCCCCCCCCGCCCCACCCCCCCCCATGTTTTGTAATCCGGAATTTGAAATTTGGTGAAAAAAACAATTTAACACCTCTGCTTTCTGGGAGACCGTGTGGGTGTTGACTGATGATGGAGGGCGCCGATTGGACGAGAGAGACGTCGGTCAGCAGGCAGTGGGGGGGGGGGGAGCAGGACATGATGATTCAGCGCGATGATTGGAGGAGGGAGGTGTTGGTCAGAGGCGGAAGTAGGGGGTGAAACTGAGGATACAGCGCGGTGATTGGAGAAGGGAGACGTCCTGGTGGAGTAAAGATCATAGAGCGAAGCTTGAATTGGCCCATTCGCGGGGCCTTTCATCGCCCGGCCTGGCCCGGTGCGTGCTTAAAGTCAGCCGCGGGATCTTCCATCATCCCGCTGTCAAATTGCTGCGTAGAGGCGATCGAGGCTCCCGATGTTGAAGCCCCCACCGAGCGATGGAAGATCCCACGGCCAGTTTTAAGCTGCGCCGGGCGATGAAAGGCCCCGCCGGCTGATTTTAAGCTGCACCGGGCGATGAAAGGCCACTGTAAACTGGCCGATTGAAGCCCTACGATTCGGGGCGGATGAAGCTGCTGTTGCTGGAGTTCGGATTCAGTCACCAACCGGGTCAGCTCCCGATGTTACCGTCCACAGGGCCCACGGCCGAAGCCTCGTGTGTGTGTGTGCGCGGCCACCAATAAATTGTGTGCGTGTCCCCCCATGTTTTGATAGCGATTTCCGCCCCTGCAGCATTGAGCCCTACTAGGCTGTAGAGCTAGAGAAACCAAACAATTCTCTTGTCTTGTAAATTTCGCTTGTAACAAGCACAGTGGCTCTCTGGGATATGAATGACCTCAAAAATCCACCTTTACACAATTTCTCTGATTATCTTTTTAAAGCATTTATTCCATCTAGTAATAAAAATGATGATAAAATGATTTATGGTATTACATAATGACTGCGTACAGTAGATGCTCCAGTAGTTTGATTATAAGTGGGGTTCGGATGATTATTCAATGAAATTAATGAATTATAGCAAGTGTATGTGGAACAATACGATACAGGTAGCTATAGAAAACAAACACTTTATGATTTACAGAGAAATCACCTCACAAACAGTTCTCAGAAATAGAACCCTTATATAACCCAGAGACTATCTGTACTTGGGAATAAGTAATTCTACAGAAATGTATCATGAACATACTTTTAGGTTTGTAAAGAATCTTGTCAAAGAATCAGTCTTTGATTTACATTAATCTCTTAATTACCATGTTCCCAGAGCAATAAAAATTGAATATTTATGAAGTAGAAAGATTAGAAATTAAACAAATTGATTGATCTGAGCGAGCATTTATAAGATCGTATGTTCGAGGGGCAGAATGGGGCCATTCGGCCCATCAGGTCTGCCATTCAATCATGGCTGATCTATCTTTTCCTCTCAACCCCATTCTCCTGCCTTCTCCCCATAAGCCCATTCATTCTGTTATAGTTGAAAAAGTCAGTTGCTTTCTAGATCCTAATACCCTGTATTTGTTTCTTTTGGCTGCGAAATTTTTAGATTTTTAATGCAAAATAATAAGACAGTGAAACTGAATCATTTTGATTTTGATTTTAGTAGTTAATGTAAACAGTTAATGCTCAAAATACTGCACCTGTAATATGCTGAGATTCGGGATAATTCTGCAAAAGAGAACTTGGCTCTAGAATTAAAAGTTGGCAGCGATTAAAAGCATTGCACTACATCTGTGGGTCATTAAGCAGTATTGGAAGAATACACTGCAGTAAACACTAAGCAGTATCTGTAGAGAGCAAAAAGCATTACATTTTCCGGTCAGCGACTTCTCAGCAGCATTGAAAAACTGTTAGAACTGCTGCAGATTTTAAGCCGGCACAAAATTGGGAAGTATATGAAAGCATTGAAAGGCAAGGTCTTACGATTTCATTGTCGCAACGAACAGTCTGTCAATGTACACGCGATGCACTTGGTGCAGTTAAAGAGCAAGTTAGATTTCATATGTGTTCTATGATTCATGCAATGTCATCATTGGGCATTGCTGTGGAGGTTTGAGTTTATTGTCACGTGTACTGAGGTACAGGGAAAAGCTTTTGTCGCGTGCTAACCAGTCAGTGGAAAGACAGTACATGATTCCAATCGAGCCATTCACAGGGTACAGATACATGATAAAGGGAATAATGTGAATAACGTTTAGTGCAAGATAAAGCCACTAATGTCCGATCAAAGATAGTCCAATGGTCTTTGAAGTAAGGGAGAAAGTAGTTCAGGATCGCTCTCTAATTGTGTTAGGATGGTTCAGTTGCCTGATGACAGCTAGGATTAAACTGTCCCTGAAACCGGAGGTGTGCATTTTCACACTTCTACACCTCTTGCCCGAAGGGAGAGGGGAGAAGAAGGAGTGGCCAGGCTGCGACCCGTCCTTGATTATGCCGGTGGCCTTGCCAAGGCAGCGTGGGGTATAAATGGAATCAATGGAAGGGAGGTTGGTTTGTGTGATGGTCTGGGTTGTATCTAAAATTCTGTGCAATTTCTTGTGGTCTTGGATGAAACTGTTCCCAAATCATGTGATGTATCTAGGTATGTTACAAAACTTACCTTGAGCGGCGCTGCAGTTCTGCCACTCCCCGTGTGCGCGACTTTGGCGCCTTTCAGAGGGGGGCGGGTTTAAAATGCCGTTTTTCTCCGAACAGGGCAAATCAATCCATCTCATGGGATTTCGTTGCAAATGAGAAATCGCTCTGACATTTGTTTTATGAAGGTATTTTTAAACTACGCTAGATCATTTATTAGCTAGAGTAATTTAAAAATCATCTTCTAAAGCCGTGAGCGCCGACAATGCGATGGTTTTTACGTAGGGGATAAAAGAAGGTACACAGTTTATTTTTACATAAAAACGTGCTTCTTAGGAAGCTTTTAATCAAATTTTCATGTTGCGAAAAGGGGACAAAAAAAACCGAACCGGCAGTGTTTTTCCTGCCGACTGTGGGGTTAAATTCACCGCAAACCGCAACGCTCCAATCCACCGTGTTCCACTAAAACCCACTCGCAAGTTGATTTAAATGGCCATTAATTTACGGGAATTAAACACTAAATTCCTTCCATTTGGCCTATAAATTCATGAAAATGAGATTTAAAAATCATGTGAATGTTATTTGGACACTTAGGCAATTTAAAAATGTTTATCTTTTCTTAAGAAATGAATAGATGTTTAGATCTAGTAATTGAATTTTGTAATTAGCTACAATTAGGTAACTAACTAATTTAATTTCAGGTCATCCAAGTTAGATTGTTTCATATTTGTTTCAGAATGCTTCAATCTATAATAACTGAAAATGTCATTGAGTTGTCTTAATTTTTAAGAAAGTTATGGGCTTTTGACTGTCCTAGATCACAGCTTTTGAGTTGTCAATGGAAAGGCAAGATGCTAATTTCCGAGTATGAAAATGGCCATAACTTTTTTAATACTGAAGATATGAAAGTGAATTAGTGTCAAATTAAACTTTTTATGCTTTATCAGATGGGATAAATTGCAGACTTGATTTTTAAAATCTCAAAATTTTGTAACATTGCTAATGAATCCCAATAAATTCAGACATTGCTAAACAGTTATGTTTAGAGTTTGAATTTGGAATGCAGTTGTTTAGTTGGCTTTTTACAGGTCCACTTGGTGGGGGATGATGTATGTATGTAATAATTGCAAAACATATCTGCAATTTTTTCCTGGTGTGGTTATGATTTGGGGCCATCAAAGCAGTATGTCCAAGGTGTCTCGGGTCCTGGATAAGGTGAACACTCTTGCGTGACCTGTGCTTGTAGCTTTGTTGACTGAAGAAAGCTACAGAAGCAAACAATGATTTACGTTCAGTGGATGAGTGGGTCAGGTTGAAGCAGCATAACTCTTGTGGGTTTGTTGAAGCTTCACTTCAAAGAGCAAGTTTGAAAGAGCTGTAGGTCTTGTGCTAGGCATGCTTTGATTTCATCACGGGCTACTGGGCTGTGAGAACAAGATATTGGGTGTGGTAAACTTCCTTGAGCTTTTTGTAGAAGATTTGTGGAAATGTTAGTGTGCCAAAATGAGTGGCGACCTTTAGGGTCAGCCATTTTAAAGTGTATGAGCTGTGCCCTGAGGTATTTTGTTGCTGATTGCAGGATTAATAAACTGCAGTGTTTCACATAATTACCTTTGACAGTTTGAGAGGCAGAGCACTTAACCACAATTTATTGGCAATATTCACCACTTGCTGTTAACCATCTGTTGACCAGTCCATCACGGTACTGACTTCCCCACCATAGGAGTCACTGCCTCAAAAAGGCAGCCAGGATCATCAAGGACCCACACCACCCTGGCCACGCTCTCATTTCACTCCTGCCATCGGAAGAAAGGGATAGGAATTTGAAAACTGTGACCACCAGGTTCAAGAACAGTTTTGTCCCAGAACCATCGAGCTTCGAACACTACGTAACACTAAGTTCAAATGCGAACTTCTATGGACTGTCTTTGGTTGCACTCAAGTTTTCAAGTTTTTTTGCACTAGTGCCGATATTTGTTTGTTTATTATATACTATCTGTGTGTATTGTGTTGACAGGCCTGTGAAGCTGCAGCAAATAATAATTTTGTTGTTCGGGTGTCAGTGCAATCAAACCCTCTTGACCCTCTCTCTTAATATAAAATCCAAGTGAGGAGTTGATTTAATCATTCCAATACTCAACCTGAAATGAAATGATGGACAAGCCAAAGTTTGATCTAGCTGCCTTGGAGAACAAGGCTTTGATTGTGTTCAGGATCGCAGTATTTTTTTGTCTCGTGTCAAGCTGCAAGGGTGTTGAAATGAAGAAATTGTTTAATAAACCTATTTGCCAATCATGACAGTTGCAAACAAAACTGCAGATGCTGGCTGGAAGTCTGAAAAGTAAACTGAAGATACTGGAAGCTCTCAGTAGGTCAGGCAACATCTATGAAAGGAGAAACAAAATGAACATTTATATCTAAGACCTGTTGTCAGGTTATTCTGTTTTTCTCGCTACTGGTCTTGCCTGATCTGCTGAGTGTTTCCAGCAGTTTCTGTTCTCATTTCAGTTTTGCTAACCATGTCCATCCTTTGGGTTCTATGATGTATTTTAGAAAATCCCAGGTAAAGGCCAGCTTTGTTGCTGTGCCACTTGGCTGAAATGTATTCCTCAATCAGTGAAAGATGGCCAAATCTGTAAATTAATTCCAACAAAGTTCTAACTGGAGATAGACACAAAATACATCTCTGTAGGGATGAAATGGGTGACGTTACCGGTTGAGACTGCAGAAGGGTCTCGACCTGAAACATCGTCCATTGCTTCTCTCCAGAGATGCTGCTTGTTCCGCTGAGTTACTCCAGTATTTTGTGTCCATCTTCAGTGTATACCAGCATCTGCAGTTCCTTCCTACATATTCTAACTGGAGTTATTTTCGTAAGAGGGCAGTTTTGTCTTTTGACACTGCTGAAGCAGCAATACATTGGGGTTGGCATCATTTGTGATTGGGACAGATGTGTCTGCAATTGCAATATGATACAAACAGACCATGCACTGCTGACAAATGAGGCAGAAATAGAGGAAATTTGCAAAAGTAATCACTTTGGGTTTATGTTGGTTTCCAACAAGATCTACCTTTTGTGGAGATGTGCTTACTGATATTTGCCAATTTGTGCTAATTGCCTCTGTGTTTTAATCTGGAAGAGTTGTAAAATAGTAAGATTAAACGAGAACTTACCAGTTCGAAGTTTGATCGTTATTTTATGAGGAGTAACGATGAGGGATTACGTGAAGAAGCCCCGCCTGGCGCTAGAACGGCATACTTCAAAGCAGCGGCATGAAAAACACAGAACACAATAGCCGGAGTAAGATAGTAAGGCTCATCATAGATTTAGAACTACCAGATGATCATTTATTTTATGAGGGTGTGGAGTGGAGGGCACGTAATCCCTCATCGTTACTCCTCATAAAATAACGATCAAACTTCGAACTGGTAAGTTCTCGTTTAATCTTACTATTTTACTTCGGAGTCACGTGAGTGACTACGTGAAGATTTTGAAGCTTCTGTGTTTTCCATGTCGTAGAATTCTTCCATACGACAGTCCGGCTAGGTCAACACATACATGAGTAAAACCTTTTACCAGACTAGTTTTAGTTCTTTCCATAAATCTTTTAATGATAAAAGAACATATAATAACCCCCTTTTTACATCTGAGGGAAACAATTACAAAGTGATAAAAGATATAAGTGATAACATAATCGATAATATCAATCGATAGTGAAACAAAGCAGGTGATTATAGTGAACCCAACACCGCATGTCCAAAGCCTGTCATTGTGTGAACAGGTTTATTGTAGAACTTTGAAAAGGTTTCTTCTTTACACCACCCTGCGGTTTCTAAAATGTGTTCGAGTGGTACGTCCTGTAACTTTGAGATTTGAACACATCAGTGTCTACTCCTGCTAAAAGTAACACCTGTTTTAACCACCTTGAAATTGTTTGCTCTGAAGCTTTTGTGTGTGGTTTCTTATGCGTAATCATTAATGTTTTTTCATCACCTCGAAGAGTTTTGGTAACTTTTACATATTGATTCAAATGTTTAACTACACACAACGTTGGATCAATAGGGTAAGCTTGAAACATTACCTTTGCTCCAGTTCTCCCTGGTCTGCTTTGTTTGATCAGATCGTAAACATAGAACACAATGTTATCTGCAGCCACATGCATACAGTCTAAACGTAGCATTTGTAATGTTTGCACCATTTGAGCTGAAACCAATGCCATTAACATTACTAATTTAAATGTTAACTTTTCCAATGACAAAACTTCGATTGGAGTCCATTGCCTAAGTAAAGTAAATACAATGCTGACATCCCAAATTTCTGTATATCTTGGTTTGGGTGGATTTTTGTTAAAGATTCCTTTCATAAATCTGCATATTAATGGATGTGATCCAATTGATTTCTGGTCAGAGATTTGTCCTAAATAAGATGATAAGGCACTACGTGCACTATTAATGGCACTATAACGTAAGTGCTGTTCAAAATGCAACTCGGCAAGGAACTCCAATATGTTTGCAATGTTCACAGTATGATAGGATATATTTGATTGTCTACAAAAATTTTCCCATTTCTTTATATGTGTCATATATTGTCTCTGAGTGCTATCTCGCCATGATGCGACTATAATATCCATAGTTCTATCCGACAATCCAAGCTCTTGTAGTGGTCTGGTCAAAACCTGCAGATGAACAAATTCATATAATCATGTAATGGATGAATTTCTTTGGTTACTGGTTTTATCAATAAATCACTGCTGCTAGGAATTGACATATATGGTTCTTTAATCATGTTTAACATCAATGGGAACCATGGTTGTGTCGGCCAATTTGGAATCACCAATAATCCTGTGGCAGAATCTTGTTCTATTTTCTTCAGACATTGCTGAACCAGAGCAAAAGGCGGAAAGGCATAAAAGAACATATTCCCCCATTGTAGTGAAAAAGCATCTACTGCTACTGCATCTGGATCTGGTTCCCAAGACACATATTTAGGCAATTGATGATTTAATCTTGATGCAAACAGATCAATGTCTGGTAACCCATATTCAATCACAATTTTACTGAAAATTACTGGGTTCAACATCCATTCTGTGTTGTCTTTAAACATCCTTGATCTAATGTCTGCCACCACATTGTCTTTACCTGGGATGTAATTTGCCGAAATCCTAATTTGGTGCTTAATACACCACTGCCATATCTGATTGACCAAACAATCACATGATACCGATCTGACTCCACCCATGTGATTAATATATGCAACAGCTGTTTTATTGTCTAATTGTATCAGTACATGCAGATTCTTTTTTTGTAGAACAATAGGCTTTTAACCCATAAAATGCTCCCAATAATTCTAAATAGTTAATACCATATGTTTGGAGAAACATTTCCTCTTGGACAGTCCATCTGCCCCCACAGCTGGTGAATGAATCTGTCGCCCCCCATCCAAGAGCACTAGCATCTGTTTGTAAAATTACTTCAGGCTGTTGTATCAGAATGTTTTTAGCAGCTTGTGGGACATTTTCAATCCACCATTGTAATTCCAATAAAGCTTCTTTTGTTAATTGCGTAGGCCTATCAAAATGGCCTGCTCTCTTTTTTAGAGCTCTTATTTTGTCCCTTTGAAGGTTTTGGTAATGTAATGGACCAAATTCTACTGCAGGAAATGCTGCCACTAATTTACCAATAACCTTTGCTACTTCTCGGATGGAGGGATAAGGTTTGTGAATGAGACCCCTACAGGTCATTAAAATATCATCAATCTTATCTGTTGGCAAAGTTACTAACATAGTAACTGAGTTAATCACAAACCCCAAATAGTTAATTGACTGTGCTGGCTGCAGCTGGGACTTAATTGGATGAATCAAGAAACCTAACTTCTCAAATAAAGTTTTAGTTGCTGAAACTGATTTTTCAGCTGATTCCTGATTACTATTGATGATTAAAATGTCATCCAGATAAGCCATAATGATGTGCTTTTGTGCTCTTAATTGTGCTAAAGCTGGTTTCAACAGCTTTGTAAAGAGCCTGGGAGCTGAACTTAACCCATTTGGTAAAGCTTTGAATTGCCACAGCTGTCCCAGAATTAAATTTTAAATACCTTCGAAAGAACTGATGTATCGGTACTGAATAGTATGCATCCTTTAAATCCATTGTAGCCATATAACAACCTGCTGATATCAAATGTCTTGTAGTGTTGAATGTTTCCATCTTAAAATGTTTATACTCGACAAATTTATTAAAGTTTGTAAAGTCCAGAATAATTCTGCAGCCACCATCTTTTTTACTTCTTGGAAATATATTTGACACAAATTGATGTTTATGTTCAACAGTTTTTTCCATAACACCTTTTTTAAACAATTTGTCAATTTCCACATTAATTTCTGCCTCTTCAATTGCTGAAAACATGAAACCATAAGCAGGTTTATTTTGTACCGGAGAGTTAACACCTTCTTTAAATGTAATAGTAGCTCCTGAAACTGTTTGTAAAATGAACCGATCAGATGTGATGGCAAGCCATTCATCATAAAACATTTGTAATCTCCCTCCAACTGGAGATTTGTCCACAGTTTCTTTAAAAATAGGATACATTTTTTGTACCTCTCCATATGAACGTGGTGGTCTCCTTCTCCCCGTATACGGGTGAACATTAGGCTGTGTCGGATGGTAATATTTTCTTATCATATTCCTGCCTCTGTTTCCAAAATCAAATCCCCTTCTTGACGAAAAATACCTTTTTTGTCCAAAAACGAAAGGTCTCATGTAGCTAATAGATTTAGCCTCTTCATCCATTTCTCTTATTTGCTTAGGCAGGTTCTCTCCAAATAGATAACCAGGAGCTTGAACACCACTTGATCGACACAGACCCGCAAACCTTGGATGAAATATGGGCCGAATCGCAATTTTCCTCATACAATTAATTTCATAGAAGGAATTGCACAATAAGCCCAAAGTATCTTTTTGGATTTTATCCATTTCCGACCCCTCCATTTGCCTTCCAAAAGCAGTAATGGCAGCTGAAATCAATTTGAGGATTCTTTGAAATCTTATTTCTTGTCCTCTCATGCCTGGAGTCATAGGCGTCCATATAGACGGATTAACCGTAGGTACCTTCAATGAGGTGCAATTTTCCGGTGTTTTATATAATTCTGCTATTTCAATCATCACAGAATCTTGAAGTTGGTGAGATACCATATAATTAATACTGGCAGCTAGGTTTTCTTCCATAGCCTCACCACTTCCTTCAGGTATAGCAAAATCTTTTGCCATATCAGGCACATCTGGCCTCATCTTTTTTATTCGTGGTGTGCACTCATAATCCACATCACCACTTGCAGGGTCTGTCATTTGCAGCCCTGATACACTTGGAATTATATCCAATGAGACTTCCTCCGCCCTTAATCCTGGGTCTGGAGTTTCAAATTCCCAATTTGGCACATAACCATATTCTGTATATTCAAACCCCTCGGGGTCATTTTGGGAAACTTCTGGGTACTGTGACCCTTGTCTCATTATATTTTGGAGTACTTTCTCCATATGTTCCATTTTTAGCCATATAGCTTTATTATCCGGAGGACTTTCATTATCAGAGTCATTATCAGAAACCACGGGCCTCACGGATTTCTTTTTACTTTTTCTAGGAACATTTTCCTCCGTGGTTTGCATTTCTGGAGAAATTATAGTCTCACTAACGGGTGAATCAGCGGCCACCGGTATCGGAACCGGATCCGCACTAAACTCTTGTCCCGACTCTTTAGCTTCACCCCGGGACGATCTTTTTACCCGCAAAATTTTTCTTTGAGACTTCTCCATTTTTCTTTTTTATTATCTGGCTAAATCAGTACGCCAGCGTGACTCTGATTTTAAATTTTACTTTCTCTTTTGCTGGTTCTACCAGCGTAACGTCTTTTTTAGAACGTCCCCTATTTTCATTGCACTTACCTGCGGGTCCGTTCCGGCCGCTGCGAGGAGCTGCGCTCTGCAGTTCTTGCTTCTGCTGTCAGCGTCGACATAATGCCGTTCTAGCGCCAGGCGGGGCTTCTTCACGTAGTCACTCACGTGACTCCGAAGTAAAATCAACCTGTTCTGTTCAATTGGGATGATAATTTTGTAAAATGCCTTCTACCTGAAATGGAGGCAAATCAAACGTGACAAGAGCCAACAATGTCGGAACTGAGATTTGGAGAGCAATTGCTGGAAATGAGAACTAATAAATATATTTATGAGCTCAGACTACTTCTCATACTATACCTTATTATTTTATTTATTGTCATATTTTTAATTTCATATTTTTCATTTTCATTCTTAAACTGTATTATTGTTTATTATTGTCTTTTTTATTTCTCCTACCCCCTGATTTGCCATTAACGCTCATTTTCAGATGGGAGCGGACTTTGTATAAGCCCTCTGGGCTTCCCTTCCCTCCCAGCACTGTATGGTATTATAAATTGATCGTTTGTCTTCTTTTAAAACATGGTGCAAATAAATAAATAAACAAACAAACAATATCTGTAAAAAGCCCAGTAGGGCTTATGCAATAGAGAGATAATGTTACAGTTTGCTGAGTCAATATCAGAACCGAATACTGCTGCAATACGCAGGAAAAGGTAGTTATCTGAAATTGTTTAAAGTAGTGCCATGTCCTGAGGACTGTGGCATACACAGGTTCAAGGTGAGATGTTCCTTATGTTTGTGTTACGCTTCATTGAAACCATGTAAAGCCAAAGACAACTGTTGAAGTGAGACGGAGAATTTAAGTGATAGCCGACAGGATACTTCAGCTCAACCTTGTGGACTGATGGTGGCAATTCACTGGAATAACCCAGTAGGACAAGCAGCATCTCTGTGTCAAAGTTCGTTTCTTAAAAAGCAAATAGCAACAAAAACTGTTAAAGGTAAACCGTGGTAATCTTTAATTGGTTCGTTAGACGGGAGTGGTAAGATTACAATCACAAATGTTGCTCAGTGCTTCTCGGGCTCCACTGACAGAACAAAGGAAAGCAAAGGAGAAAGGACATTTATTGTCACATACACCATTTCAGGTCTAGTGAAATCTGAGTTGCCATTTGCAGCACACCAATAAAAGTAAGACACCACATTAAAGAAGAATTTAACATAAAGCATAAAAACATCCCTCCACAATGGTTCCCAGTGTGAGGGAAGGCAACAAAGTCCATTCCTCATTCTCTTGTTCACCCGTGGTCTGTTTGAGGTCGCCGCAATGGGGGCCCGATGTTTCAGGCCCTCTCGCCGGATGATGGAGCTCCGGCGTCGGGAGAACACTTCAGCGGCTTGGAGTGTCTGGAACGGCTGCTTCCTCCCGGAGACCGCGGCTCCCGAAGTCCACAGGAGCTCTGACACTGGCGATCTGGGTGCGAGATCCCAGGCTCCGCGCTGTTTAAAAGTCAGCGCCGCCACGGCTGGAAGCTCCGCAACGACAGCTCCGCGATGTTGGGAGTCGGCGGTCTCAGCACTCTGGAGCCCACCGCACGGCGACCCGGGCAAGACATCACCCGCTCCACGATGGCGCCCCAGCGCTGCGTCTGGCCGTTCACTGCAGGAAACGCTGCCCCAGTCCCGTTGGTAGGCTACGAGGAAGGGGCGAAGATACGGCTCGGACCTGGTAGGGATTGAGAAATGCAGTTTCCCCCTTCTCCCCGCGCCCCATATAAAAAAGATTAGACCTCCAAACAAAACTTTTTAACATACTAAAAAAAAACTTTTAAAGGGTGAAAGGACGGACAGCTGCAGGCTGGGCAGACATACTCGACGGCGCCCCCTCTGACACAAGCTAGCACAATTATACATTTTTTGTATCAATAAAACACTCCTACCAAGTCTGAATATGGCATGACTGAAAGATTTTATAGCCTTTCAGAATATAGGAAAGCTGGGTTCAAATCAAGCTCATCCAATAATAAGTTATTAGTTATCTCTGGGGCGTCAGCTATTTTTTTCAATCGTGGCTTCTTTATGGCCTTGAAAAGAAGCACATGTTATTACACAGGCTGCCATCTTAATGTCTTTATTGAAAAGACAACCTGTTCTCCATATTGTGCTCCATATAATTTACAAAGTCATTCAGACTTGACGCTGAGCCATTCCTTTGTTCTACCAGATCATGCTTTTGTAGAAGAATGACACCATGTTAGATTTGACTATTAGCTCTTTCATTCTCTCCTTTTTATCAAACATGATAACATTCACAGTCCTCGGTAGGTACACATAATGGTCGCAAGTATTAGAACAATGATTAGCATATTGATAGAGCCATAATGTATCGCAGTACCCCAAAGTCCATCAAATCAAATGTATGGCTACCAGTTCAATACTATCCCAAAGTCAATCAAACCAATGGTAGGGCAGCCAGTTCTCACTCTCTTCATTGACAACCATCCTGATGAAGCTTGTTTAGGTTCGATGGATCAGGTGCCACCTGTAGGCGGTGTAATCCCTTCAGCCGATATTGGGGTTGTGCCATAAAGTTCACACCTGTCTGAGGGTGTTGCTAGTCTGTTCGTAGATCGTTGCACAGGTGCTCCCCCCTCTCGGCCCGCGGTGGGGTTCACCACCTTGAGCCAGACAGTAGCGTATCCGTGGGTTTGGACAGCTTCTCCTCCCAGTAGGTTTGGGTGGCCTGCTTCCACATCACCACGTAGAACCGCCTGCTGGACTGGAAGCCAAAGACAAACCCAGCGTAGATTATAGTCTGTGTAGATGTAGAAGGTGCCACTGAAGCTGATAGCGTTGAACTCCTCAAATCCATCAGCCAGGCCAGGGTCAGAGTTGGCAGTCTGCAGTAACTCCCTGCCCTTGTTGCATACTACCCAGTTAGGAACAATCTGTATTGTCCCCTTTGGAACGTCCTCAGGTCAGTCTCACTGATGGCGCTGTTCTCAGGCACACGTCATTGATATCTGGGATGTTGTTGTCAAAGTCGTCCTTGCAGTTGTCTCCTCTGCTGTTACCATCGCATTGATCTGGTTAGGGTTGGGAACAAAACGGCAATGGCCCTTCTCATCAGAAATGGCATCATTGCCATCCTCATCGATGTCCTGATTGTCATAACACTGATTACCCACCAGGTCTGAGTTATTGTCTTCCTGGATAGGGTTATGCACAATCTCTTTCAAGCGGTCCATCTGTTTCAGAATGTTCAGCTTCTCTCTCTCTAGACACTTGGTCATACGATAGAGCTCAAAATGCTTCAAGATTATTGATCAAATGTGGTTTCTCTTTCCGAAGTTGTGACCAAAGGCTTTGCACTTCCCCCTGATCTGTAAAGATGTTCTTTCTTTTGTATGGATCAGCTTTACATGGCGCTGCAGGTAGCGATCAATCAGAAACACCTTGTTACATCCTGGGTGGAGGCAAGGTATTTAATGCACCTCTTCATGCTGCTCTTTTATATGTTTCTTAAGTCCGTCAACTCCTCTGTAAACAGCACAGCAACCCTTATACTGACATCGATACATGGTGGGGAAATCTTCCCTTTCCATGTTTGACTGGTTTCCGGCCACGTTTCTGTCCAGATTGTTTCTTCACATCCTTAATATTGCACATCTTAAATGGTAACTTACTCTTCTTCTTCCAATATGGTTGAAAAGATTCATCTGAAGAACCATTCTTAATTTTTATTTCTCTGTCATCTTCACTTGATAAATACCTTTCAGAAAGATCACTGGACTCCAATCCATCCACAACATAATTTCTTGTAGAACAAGATGCTTCATTGCAGTTAACTGGGGTTTTTTCACATTTAATGGTTGAGTTGCATCTTGTACCTGAACTTTTTCTCAAGAGCTCTCTGTGTATTCAGGATCTGAGCACATGAACATATCCTTCTTCAATGGGGATTCCCAGTTGTCCACATCCACTGACCGCGAAGTGGCTCCACTGTATGTACAAGACTGAAAGTCTGCTAACACTATGACAGGTTGATGCTTCGGAACATTATCACCCTCACCATTTCAGTCACTGTTCCATTCCAAAGGTGAAAGGGTTGTTGAACCATCCAGAACTTCCTCCATTGAGTCCTTATTTCTACTGGATGGGCACTGTCCCTCATTCAAAACAACGCTGCGAGTTGAATGCATGTCCAGGATGTAACTGTGGCCCTCTGTTATCAGAGTTCTGAACAGTCCTTCCAATTGCTAGGATTCTGCCTGATTCACCTATACACCATTGCAGACATTGGACTTTGTCTCTGGAACTGGTGTGTTTTTATGCTCGGAACTATATTCTCCACAATAACCTTTCCTTTGCTCTACCTATTTGAGGTGAGCCTGGCTTGATTGCATTTATTCATGTTAATCTTTTTTGTCTTGCTGACACTGAAAAGGGGTGCAAGGTTCTTTACTCAACGTTTAGCTGTTTAATAACTATTAACTGGGTTCCTGCTTAATTAATGTTTCTATACTTAGCTGACTTGATTCAATTTCAATAGGTTTGTTTTTGTCTGTATTCTGGGTCAAGGAATGAACCATGGACATATGAACATTCAAATTGTGAACCTTCTCGAACCGCTTCTCACATTGGTCACAAGCAAATTCAAGTTCAGCTTCTGCTTTGTGCTTGGTCATATGGTATTTCAGGGATGCTCTCTACCTGCACGGGAAACCACAAACTTCACACTGCAAAGGGTTTGCCCCAGTATGGCTCATTTGTTGAACTGGCAGTTGTTTCCACTGTTTGAAAGTCTGTCCACATTCATCATAAATGTCCTTTATTTTCACAAATCGAGTCATTCTTTCTCCCAAGTTGTCCATCAGCGTGTGAAACCAGCATTCTTCTTCCTTCTCCATCAATGCCAACTGGCTGTCTGATCCATCCCAACTCAGCTCCTCACTTTGATCCCGGCTGGGATTTACCTCAGTCCAGTTCGGTTACTGAGTTGCACTCCAAAATCAAGGCTTTTCAACTCCACAACATGATTGCTCTCCTTTAACTGCTGTGATGGAAGCGAGATGGTCATTTTCAGACTGGTCATTGGTGAGCACATTTTTCATCTGTGGATGCAGCGGTGGGATAAAACGCAACTAATGTGATCGGTCACTGGTCGGCATGGAGTCTTCTTTCCTCGCTGTATCAATCATGTACAGTCTGTTTAGTTTATTGTCACGTGTACCGAGATACAGTGAAAAACTTTTGTTGCGTTTCCTCCAGTCAGCAGAAAGATAATAGATGATTATAATCGAGGCATTTACAGTGTATAGATACATGATAAGGGAATAAAGTTTAGTGTCTCACAAAGCCAATTGGCCTACAAACATACGACTTTGTAGTGTGGGAGGAATCCAGAACACCCGGAAAAAACCAACACGGCCACAGGGAGAACGTATAAACTCGGTACAGACAGCACCTGTTGTCAGGATCAAACCCAGGCGCTGTAAGGCAGCAACTCTACCGCTGCACCATCTTGCCACCACTGTTGTAATGGGAACCTGGCCTCCCCAGTGTTATACATTGAGTCTGAAGTCCCAACCCGAAAGGTCACCTATTCATGTTCTCAAGACATCCTGTCTGACCCGCTGAATTACTCCAACATTTTGTGCCTTTTTTTATTACCCAGCATCTGACGTTCCATATTTCTACAATGCTATACATTCTTTTGCCAGGATTCTCTTGTTAATCCCTGCCCTCTGCTGGCATTTTCACTACAACAATTGAGACTGCCCTTGAGGAATGATGGACACAAGATGCTGGAGTAACTCAGCGGGTCAGGCAGCATCTCTGGAGAAAAAGAATAGGTGACCTTTCACCTTGAGACCCTTCTTCAGACAGCGAGTCGGGAGAGGGATGAAAATAGTTGTATGAAAAGGTGCAGAACAAATCAGAGCCGGCACCAATGGCCAAGGAAAGGTGGTGCCCACAATGGTCCATTGTCAGCTGTGGAAGAGGTGATAACAAAGGAATACGAAAAGTGAAACTAGCGACTTGGGTTGGGGAGGGACGGAGAGAGAGGGAATGCAAGGGTCACGTGAAGTTAAATAAATCAATATTCACACCACTGGGTTGAAAACCCTTTCCTTAAAGGGTATGTACCTATGAGGTTTCAGTCTGTGGTGAACAAGAACACAACGAGTCAGTGCTCTGTGAGGTAACGCTGCAGAGGGCTCCAGTGAATCTGTCTAAATGAGGAAAAGTCAGGATTACAACCTCAATCATTAAGTGAGTTTGCAAATGTAATCTTGCAAGAAACTGAGTTTAAAATAGGTCTTGGTAATTTGTCCTGCCATTTTGAAGGTAAAAATAAACAACGTGAAAACTTGAGGTTTTCCTCTGTTGACTCAAGTGCACAGGTCTGGGAAAATGAGGGTGTTCTGTATACACAGTCATGGTGCGGAGAAAATTCCCTGGTCATGTGGGCTTTTTTCACTGGTGAATTGCGAGCTGTAGATTTGTGCCCAGTCACACGGTTGCAAACTCTCCAAGTCCGGCAAAGCAGCTGAAAGGTTAAAACAGCATCCATTACCTTTAACAGTTAGCAGCGTGATTATTTTCATTAATCATTAAGTGGCTGTAAGGGAAAAACAATAGGTACTTGACCGACCTCTCTCTAACTCGGCTCGAAGAATGTTTAATAACCTCCATCAAGCTGGTTACGGATAAACACGAGTATTTTTCCAGCGCTGAAGTAAGTGAAATTTGCGCTTTACATTGTTCATAGCTATCGTGTTCTTAAGGTGCCTCATAAAAACTAGGTCAGATACTAAGAAATTGAAAAATATAATTGGTCTTTGGAGACTTTTGGGCCACATTTGATCTCAGTAGTTAGAGATTTCACTTTTTTTTCTTTCAGAGGTAATTCTTAAAAACACATCCCTTTGTAAAATGTAAGTGTCGATTGCGGCCTCTTGGTTGCGTGACCTCGGTGATCATGGTGCAAAAAGCATCAAGTCTATGGCGGACTCGCTTGACCAGTTGGCCTTTCCCCCTCTTCTAGTTTTGTATGTTTATGTGTAAGCAATTGCTTTTGCCATGGCTGGAAGTATATTGCAGCACATAATGATAATGAAATGCCGCCCTATGCACAGTAACATTTAATTTGATTTGGGCTGCTTGCAACCCAGCGGTATGAATATTATAGTAGGAAGGAATTGCAGATGCTGGTTTACGCCGAAGATGGACATAAAATGCTGGAATAACTCAGCGGGAGAGGCAGCATCTGTGGAGAGAAGGATTGGGTGGTGTTTTGGGTTGAGATCCTTCTTCAGAGTCTGAAGAAGGGTCTTGACCCAAAACGTCACCCATTCCTTCTCTCCAGAGATGCTGCCTGTCCCACTGAGTTATTCCAGCATTTTGTGTCTACGGTATGAATATTGATTCTCAAACTCCAAGTAACCCTTGCTTTCCCTCTCTCTCCGTCCCTTCCCCACCATAGTTCAACAACTAGTTTTGCTGTCCCCCTGATGAATTTTACTGATATTTCACTGATTGTGTGCCTCGTTGTCACCTTTCCCTCAGCTAACAATGTAGCATTCTACATTTCCATGATCATCGTTTGCTTTGATCTGTCGTTTTCACACCTTACCCTACCATATCTCTAGTCTCCCCTGAGTATGAAGGTGACATGGTGGCGCAGCGGTAGAGCTGCTGCCTTACAGCTCCTGCAGCACCGGAGACCCGGGTTCGATCCCGACTACGGGTGCTGTCTGTACGTAATTTGTACATTCTCCCCGTGACCTGCTTGGGTTTCCTCCTACACTCCAAAGACCTACAGGTTTGTAGGTTAATTGGCTAGGTATAAGTATAAATTGTCCCTAAAGTGTTAATATGTGAGGATTGCTGGTTGGCACGGACTCAGTTGGCCAAAGGGCCTGTTTCCGTGCTGTATATCTAAACTAAACTTTAAACTAAACTAAAGGGTTTCGACCTGAAACGTCACCCGTTCCTTCTCTCCAGAGATGCTGCTTGTCCCGCTGAGTTACTCCAGCAGTTTGTGTCCATCGTTTGTGTAAACCAGCATCTGCATTTCCTTCCTACACAATATGTAACAGACTTTGTGTGTGAATGGACGCGTTAAGGTTTAAGTACCTATGCTCAATTTTGGAAAGATACCATTTATACCAATGGGAAGTTTAAAACCTTACTCATATGACAGCCATGCTTGCTAAAGCCTTATGATGGGATTAGATCCTTGAGCCATGCAGTGGAAACAATAATAGTAAGGGCTACATTCTAAATCAAAACTGTGAAGCTCAATCAAGATCTTGGTATTTGAGCTTTACAAGCGTGCACAATTTTCCTGGCGGCGTGAACACCACAAAACCATAAGAAGTTGGCACCATTATTTATAAGATCTTATAAATATGTTCGATGTTTCTTGGTGCAAGGAAAGAAGAGAACGTTTAGAAAATGTACCAGTGAACAGCTCTGAGAAGAATATATTGCGGCAGAAAATGATCTATTGCCTGATTTGTACTGACGATGTTTGGAATGACCAGTTTCAGTGTGTGGAAACTCTCATCCAATTTTCAGACCTCAAGTTTATTTGTCCAGATGATGCATTTGCTACCGAGATTGCTTAATGGCACTTGTCTAGATGGCTTCCTTTCCATGGCATTAGATGTCAGTAGAGAAGATTTTCGAGGATGTTGCCAGAACCCGAGGGCCTGAGCATTAAGGAGAGGTTGGGCAGGCTGGGACTTAATTCCTTTGAGCGCAGGAGGCTGGGGGATGATCTCAGGCAGGTGTATAAAAGCATTAGTGGACTAGATAGGGTAAATGCACAATCTTTTCGCAAGGGTAAGGGAATCAAGAACCAGAGGACATAGGTTTAAGATGGGAGTAGAAAGATTTAAAGAGGGGAACCAGAGGGGCATCTTTTTCACTCCGAGGGTGGTGGGTATATGGAACGAGCTATCAGAGGAGGCAGTAGACGTATGCACTAGAACAACCTTTAAAAGGCACTTAGACATGAATAGGACCGAGTTAGAAGCATATTTACGAAGCGATGCAAATGGGACTAGCTTAGATGGGGCATCTTGGTCGGCATGGACGAATTGAGCTGAAGCGACTGTTTCCGTACATTATGATTCTGAGCAGTAAAAACAAAATGTGTAGGTGTCAAGACAATGTTGTTTCCATCTATTCTGTTAACCCTTGCTGTCTCCTCCCCTTCCCACCTCTCCCTCAGCCCTCGGGCCCTGGCATTCCCTCTCTCCCTATCTCCCTCCCCCACCCTAGTCGCACTAGCTTCTCATTTTCACACCACAAACAGCTTACAATGGCTTGTTCCCTTTATCGTCGATACTTTTTTGCATATCTTTCATTCATTGTTCTTTATCTCTCCACATCACCGTCTATATCTCTCGTTTCCCTGATCCCTGACCAGTCTGAAGAAGGGTCTCGACCCGAAACGTCGCCTATCTCCTTCGCTCCTTAGATGCTGCTGCACCCGCAAAAGGTTGAGTTTCTCCAGCCTTTTGTGTACCCTTGTTTCCATCTAGCTCTCTTGAATTTTACAAGGTAATGATTGACCAATGAACAGGCGATCAAGCTGGACACTAAATGCTGGAGGAACTTAGCAGGTCAAGAGAAAAGGAACAGGCGACGTTTTGGATCGAGACCCTTATTCAGGCTGAAAGTCAGGGAAGTGGCAAACTAGAGGTATGAAAAGGTACAGAACAAATCAGAGCTAGCACTGATGGCCAAGGAGCCCACAATGTTCAATTGTTGGCTGTGGAGAAAGTGATAACGAAGGGATACGAACAGAGAAACTAGCAGGATGAGACTCGGGTGGGCGAGAGACGGAGAGGGAATGCAAGGGTTATATGGTTTTGTATATTCAAAAAACTGTTAGATCCAATTAGTCTAAGTGTTGAAGAAGATCATGACCTATGTTTAGACATGAGTTTTTACTTGTGAATTGTGCATCTGTAGTGCATGTTTATCATGGTCTGAAGTTAATCGGATTGCAAAATTGTCAGCTGCAGTCTGCATATTTTTAAAGAAACTAGTTAACAATAGGAATGTTGGGCGGGAGGTATGTGTACCAAAGGTGGCTGAATGGGAGATGTCAGAGAGTAATGGTGGATGGCTGTTTGTCAGGTTGGAAGCCGGTGACCAGTGGGGTGCCTCAGGGATCTGTGTTGGGTCCACTGTTGTTTGTCATGTACATCAATGATCTGGATGATGGGGTGGAAAATTGGATAAGTAATTATGCAGATGATACTAAGATAGGTGGTGTTGTGGATAATGAAGTAGATTTTCAAAGTCTACAGAGAGATTTGGGCCATTTGGAAAAGTGGGCTGAAAAATGGCAGATGGAGTTTAATGCTGTTAAGTGTGAAGTGCTACATCTTGGCAGGACATATCAAAATAGGACATACATGGTAAATGGTAGGGAATTGAGGAATGCTGTGGAACAGAGGGATCTAGGAATAACTGTGCATAGTTCCCTGAAGGTGGAATCGCATGTAGATAGGGTGGTAAAGAAAGCTTTTGGTGTGCTGGCCTTTATAAATCAGAGCATTGAATATAGGAGTAGGGAAGTAATGTTAAAATTGTACAAGGCATTGGTAAGACCAATTCTGGAGTATGGTGTACAATTTTGGTCGCCTAATTATAGGAAGGATGTCAACAAAATAGAGAGTACAGAGGAGATTTACTAGAGTGTTGCCAGGGTTCCAGCAACTATGTTACAGAGAAAGGTTGAACAAGTTAGGTCTTTATTCTTTTGAGCGCAGAAGGTTAAGGGGGGACTTGATTGAGGTCTTTAAAATGATGAAAGGGATAGACAGAGTTGACGTGGATACGTTTTTCCCATTGAGGGTAGGGAAGATTCAAACAAGAGGGCATGACATGAGAATTAAGGGACAGAAGTTTAGGGGTAACGTGAGGGGGAACTTCTTTACTCAGTGGCTGTGTGGAATGAGCTTCCAGCAGAAGTGGTGGAGGCAGGATCGATTTTAACATTTAAAAGTAAAGTGGATAGGTATATGGACGTGAAGGGAATGGAGGGGTATGGTCTGAGTGCAGGTAGATGGGACTAGGGGAAAACAAATGGTCGGCACGGACTGGAAGGGCCGAGAGGGCCTGTTTCCGTGCTGTAATTGTTATATGGTTATATGGTTATATGGTAACATTGAACTAAGTATAAATTAATTAGCTTAATTACAAAGCTTTTTGTTGTGTAAAGCACCAAAGGATGAAGTATTCTGTCAGAAAAGTCAGTCTGCACACAGAAAGCTGAATGTGGAGATCGAGCCCGTGCCAGCTGCATGCTTCTTGTGCATATCTTCCCAATTTGGCACTGTACTCATTAACCTGACAGGTTTCACTACGTGTAAATTGATCTGCAAGGAACATGTCCAAGTGCATCAGGCGCATAGTCCCTGACACCATGCTGATAAAAGCACATCTGTGTTGATAATTAATGTAGAAGAGGCCAAGACATGAAGAATAGCAAAACGATAAATAAAAACATGGGCAAGTAGGTTAATGTTGAAATCTTAGCAAAATTATCAACTGTTCAGGAGGCTTCATTCGTGTTCTTGTACAGATGCTAGTGCACAGATTTTTTTTGAGGAGCAATGGGCAAATACCAACATTAGAACTATAAACTGCTTGGTCTGGGCAATGTGTGTGTTGTTATTGGCAGATTGGATTTATTCTTTCTAACAAAGATTTGTTTCAATCGACAATAGGTGCAAGAGTAGGCCATTTGGCCCTTTGAGCCAGCACTGCCATTCAATATGATCATGGCTAATCATCCACAATGAGGTACCCCGTTCCTGCCTTCTCGCCATATCCCCTGACTCTGCTATTTTTAAGAGCTCTATCTAACTCTCTCTTGAAAGCATCCAGAGAATTGGCCTCCACTGCCTTCTGAGGCAGAGAATTCCACAGATTCACAACTCTCTGGGTGAAAAAGTTTTTCCTCATCTCTGTTCTAAATGGCCTACCCCTTATTCTTAAACTGTGGCCCCTGGTTCTGGATTCCCCCAACACCGGGAACATGTTGGGGGAAGATCATCAAGGACCCCTCCCACCCTAACCATGGACTGTTTGCCCTCCTACCATCGGGGAGGCGGTACAGGAGCCTCAGGTCCCGCACCAGCAGGATGAGGAGTAGCTTCTATAATAACACCATCGCACTGCTGAACTCGGAGTCCCACCGATAGATTTCCACACCTGTATTTATTTATCTGTATTTACCTATATATTGGTATCACTTCGTACTGTCACTAAACTGCATTTCGTTGTACCCATACTTGTATCTGTGCAATGACATTAAAGTTGAATTGAATTGAATTGAATTGAATTGAACATGTTTCCTGCCTCTAGCGTGTTCAATCCCTTAATAATCTCATATCTTTCAATAAGATCCCCTCTCATCCTAAATTCCAGAGTATACAAGCCCATCACATGTTCTTCCCAAAATATTTAGTTTTGAATGAAAGAGAGTTGGGATGGTCAATGTATAGCTGTGATTCATAGCTTTTGCCTTGCGAAGTGAATGAAGTTATTGAGAGAAGTAGAAACAAGGAACTGCAGATGGTCATTTACCAAAAGAAGGCACAATGTGCTGGGTAACTCAGCGTGTTAGGCAACATCTCTGGAGAACATGGATAGATGATGTTTTGGGTCGAGACCAAGTGGTAAACCAGCAACCGCAGTTCTTTGTTTCTACATTTTACTGCTCCATTATGAAATCTATAACCTCGGACTTAACTTTTATATGACCGTATAGAATGATGATAATGTTTCCAGGTAAATGGGGAGGACTTGTACGTTAAGGCCATTCCTGAATTAGTAGTGCTGCTGCCAGCACAGACACCTCCTTCGCACTCACCTAATAATATAGTGCCCCCCATAATGTTTGGGACCAAGACCTATCATTTATTTATTTGTCTCTGCACTCCACAATTTCAGATTTGTAATAGAAAAAAAATCACATGCGGTTAAAGTGCACATTGTCAGATTTTGACAAGGAATTTTGACAAGGACATGTAGAAATTACAGCAGTGTTTATACATAGTCCCCCCATTTCAGGGTACCATAATGTTTGGGACACAGCAATGTCATGTAAATGAAAGTAGTCATATTTAGTATTTTGTTGCATATCCTTTGCATGCAATGACTGCTTGAAGTCTGCAATTCATGGACATCACCAGCAGGGCTCGAAATTAACAGTTGCCAATGGCCACCTTAAGTCCCGCCGGGTAACCAAAATGCCGAGTCATTTTGCCCGGCTTGGCAAGCGAAGGAAAGCTTGGCTGATGTGGACAACGGACAGCCTGATGCAAACTGTGCCGGTGTTTCTCAGAGAGCTCCTGCCTTATCCTCGTTCCCTGCCTTGCCCTGTGGAGTTGCTGCTTGTTTGTGAACCAGCGGCTCAGGCAGCGGTTTGGCGCTCGACACCGCTACAAATTGTTCTGTTGCTGTTGTTCCCTTAAAGGGCCTGTCCCACTTTGCGATTTGTTTCGGCGACTGCGGAGAGTCAGTGATGGTTTTAAAGGGCGTCAGTCACTGACGCTCCGCAGCCGCTGAAAAAATCGCAAAGTGGGACAGGCCCTTTAAGGGAACAACAGCAACAGAACAATTTGCAGCAGCGTTGAGTGCCTGAGCCACTTCTTCCCTTCTTCCTTCTTCCCTTCCCTGCTCTTCCTCCCTTCTCCCCACTCCACTCTTCTTCCCTTCTCAACCCCCCTCACCTCCCTTCTCCCCCTCCCTTCTCCAACCCCCCCCCCCCCCCCCCCCAATTTCCCTGACGGCCCCCATTTGTAGTCCAGTCGACCAGCGATCGCCCGCACACTATCCCACACATGTAGGGACAATGTATACAAACCTTTGGAGTGCGGAGGGTAACCCTAATCCTAACTCTAGGTTGATAGGCTTGGTATTTATAAATTATCCCTGGCGTGTGTGGGATAGTGTGTGGGGGATCGCTGGTCGGTGCGGACTCAGTGGGCCGAAGGGCACTGTATCTCTGAACTAATTGTGACACAGGGGTTGGACTCAAACTCCCATTATTCTGCATGGGAACTAAACTGTTGTTCACGAGTTGTCCCAGAGGCAGATCTCTCTTCCAATGGTATCTCCAAACCCCGAGGCAGTGGGCTTTTCAACTGGGTACAGGCAATGTTGTCAATGTACCAGTGCCACCCACCTGCTCCGGCCACTGAGGCTAAATACCCACCACCCATTTTGAAGCAAGGCGGGGTTGGGGGGTGGGGGGGGGGGGGAGTGTTGTTCCCAAAGTCTGCATTCATCCCATAGTCAATGTTACTAAAGCAGATGATGTGGAGTAGACTTTGTGCAGTACTATTAGTGGGATCTAGCTCACAGGCTGGGTCCACAAATGGGGGTGTCGGGGAAAGTGGGAAGGGGCGGTGGAAAATAGGAAAAGAGAGGGGGAGAAGCGGATGTGAGGAGGGGGGATATGGAGAAGGGGGAGAAGAGTGGAGCAGGTAGGAGGAAGAGGGGGGGAGGGAAGAAGGAGAGGGGAAGGGTGACGGTTAAGGGGAGTGGAGAAGGAGGGATGGAGGCGGGAGGTGGGAAGAGGGGGATGGAGGGGGAGAGAGGAGTTCAGTCTACACTCACTGAATCCATCCCTGTGAAAAGTTGGAGATGGTGATTTGGATCTGGAAGCGGACCAATACAAATTAAAACTGAACGATTCAGACATCTTTTCATTTGCACAATTGATTTTATTTTATTAATTTTAATATATTAATGTTTAAAATCCATGCATTGAAGGAATAATATTTTACAGCCCATCTGTGATCCCTAACCCTAACCGGGCGTCACCCGCAGGACAGCATACGTCAGCGTGTGACAGGTCGCACGACACGATGAGACACCCAAATGTCTCCCCTGGATTTTGAACATTCCAAAATCCTGGGGCGACAGGGAGACACCGCGCGTCATTACATGCTTCACCATGCGTCTCGACCCGACCACGACGCGACAACCTCTTTTCAGGCTGTCGCTGAAAATGTCGCCCAAGTGGGACAGGCGCTTAAATCCCTCACCCCATGGGTGGGGGAGAGAAACTGCAAAGCCACCTGCCCGCGTTTGATCCATATCGTTTGAAACCGGTCCTATCCATGTACCTGTCTCTGTCTTAAAGAAGGAACTGCAGATGCTGGAGAATCGAGGGTACACAAAAAGCTGGAGAAACTCAGCGGGTGCAGCAGCATCTAAGGAGCGAAGGAGATAGGCGACGTTTCGGGCCGAGACGTTTCGGGTCTGAAGAAGGGTCTCGGCCCGAAACGTCGCCTATCTCCTTCGCTCCTTAGATGCTGCTGCACCCGCTGAGTTTCTCCAGCTTTTTGTGTACCTGTCTCTGTCCCTGGCCTTCTATCTGTCTCTGTCTCTCTCTGTCTCTGTCTCCATCTCTGTCTCTCTCTGTCTCTGCTCTTTCTGTCTCTCGCTGTCTCTGTGTCTCCCTCTCGCTTACCAGTCCTCCAGTTTCATCAGAAACCCACCCTGAAATTTGGGCATTGAAGCTCCCCCTAATGCTCCAATGTAGTGCCAAGTAACAGTCATGTTGCTGAAAGGGTTGTTGTGATACAGCATGGTGTTCCTGAAGTCCCACACCAGAAGAGCTACCCAACACCTGCACTTACCTTGACCTCGTCCTTACCATACCGGCAAGTTCAGCTGAGGCTGAGTGAGGCTTCAGCCGGCTGAAGCAGTTGATAACCACCATCAGAAGTTCCCTCCAGGATGACCAGGTGACGGACCAGCTCCTCATCATGCTGCATGCCAGTAACATGAAGGACTTTGATCCCCGGCCAGCCATCAGCTTGTGGCCTGCAGGAGGGCTGAGGGCAAGGAGGGCTGACACGGGAGAAGACCCAGCTGCAGCATCTGCCTCAGGACCTCACCCTGACAGTGACAAGTCTGATGAGGAGGATGCTCTGCTCAGATGACAATAAAAGTGACGTTTAGATGTATTTGAACAGCTCTCTTTACTTTGCTTTTCAGGAGATGATTTAAATATCAAGCAGAAAAGTTACACAAGTTCTGTTCTATAATGTTTCTGTTCATTTAAAGTTGATATCCCTCCCCACCAAAAAAACCCCCACTTCAGCCATTTTTATTGCCCTTCTGGGCAATCTCACTTGCCAAGTTTCTTAATTGATTCAATATAGTCACCTACTTCCATGACTCATCTTCTTGGTGGGCACAGAGTAAAAGAGGTACTATGTACATTCAAAAGTATGGTATAGGTCTGGTCAGGTAGTAATAATAATAATACAGTAACAAGTATGTTACAAGAAAGAGAAAATCAAAGTACACTTCCATTTTCTTTATTTTAAATGACAAAATCCTAGAGCAGAAGAGATATATTATGTATCTATTTTTGCCCTCTTGATGTTGTTACTGTGTCTGCCTTCAAAGGTATCAAACAGATCGATTCAATTCTTTATCAACTTACCTTGCTGTGACTGGGCACAACAGAGATTGATGATTGAAGATTCAAGAGGAAAAGACCCATGCAATGTCCATGTCATGATAATTTTCGGTGCTTCACAGAAAACAATCTGTAGTGTGCATGGTTAAGCATATATGTTACCATGCTCCAGGATTTATTGACGCAGGTTGATCATACGCTGAATAATCCAACCACATTTTTGTTTGGAAGTGGAAGGAAATAATAGAAATTGTATTCATTGCAATGTGTAAAAAGGGGAGATACTGTATTATAATTTTGCTGCATGTCATTGTGGTATATATCATGTCTTGATTGGTGAATATGTTTAGTTTGTGGCTTTATTTGAAGCAGAAATAATATGTGAATGCTTCATTGAGCATAATTCCGACTGGTAACTATGCACTTTGTCCGAGCACATTATCGCACGCGTCATGCAAGCCGTCTTAAATGACCACCTAAACTGTTATTCGGCAACCTAAAAAGCTGCCTAGGTTGCCCGGCTGGCAACAGTGAAAAAAATTAAGTGAGAGCCCTGACAAGCTGCTGGGTGTCTTCTCTGGTGATGCTCTGCCAGACCTGTATTGCAGCCATCTTTAGTTTCTACTTGTTGACTACTTTCATTTACATGACATTGCTGTGTCCCAAACATTATGGTGCCCTGAATTGGGTTCAGATCGGGTGATTCACTTGGCCACTCAAGAATTGACAATTTTTTAGCTTTTAAAAACTCCTTTGCTGCTTCAGCAGTATGTTTGGGATCATTGTCTTGCTGTAGAATGAACCGCCGGCCAATTAGTTTTGAGGCATTCGTTTGAACTTGAGCAGACAGGATGTGTCTATACACTTCAGAATTCATTATGCTACTACCATCAGCAGCTGTATAATCAATGATGATAAGTGAGTCAGTACCTTCAGCAGCCATACTTGTCCAGGCCATAACACCCCACCACCGTGTTTCACAGATGAGTTGGTATGCTTTGGGTCTCGGGCAGTTCCTTCTCTCCTCCATACTTTGCTTTTGCCATCACTCTGATATAAGTTAATCCTCTCATCTGTCCACAAGACATTTTTCCAGAACTGTGATTGCACTTTTAAGTACTTCTTGGCAAACTGTAACATGACCATCGTATTTTTGCAGCTAACCGGTGGTTTGCATCTTGCAGTGTAGCCTCTGTATTTCTCTTCATGAAGTCTTCTGCGGACAGTGGTCATTGACAAATCCACACCTGACTCGAGAAGAGTGTTTCTGATCTACTTGACAGGTGTTTGGGGATTTTTCTTTATTATAGAGAGAATTCTTCTGTCATCAGCTGTGGGGGTCTTCCTTGGCCTGCCAGTCCCTTTGCGATTAGTATACTCACCAGTGCTCTCTTTCCTCTTAGTGATGTCCCAAACAGTTGATTTTGGTAAGCCTAAGTTTTGGCTGATGTCTCTAACAGTTTTATTCTTGTTTCCCAGTCTCATAATGGCTTATTTGACTTTCATTGGCACAAATCTGGTCCTCATGTTGATAAACAGCAATAAAAGTTTCAAAAGGTGATGAAAAAACTGGAAAGAAGACTAGGTGCTGAGAGCGCTCTTATACCTGCATTAAGGAGGCAATTAAAGACACCTGAGCAATAACAAACACCTGTGAAGCCGTGTGTCCCAAACGTTATGGTGCCCTGAAATAGGGGGACTATGTATAAACACAGCTGTAATTTCTACATCGTGAAACCAATATGTATAAAAATACCCTGGTCCGGCCCCCCCTTTTAATCCAGACAAAACCCCCACTCCTCCCAGGAGGTTCCCCTGAGAATATGGTGCCTAGGCTGGGTGAGGCGGCCGATCTCGACCTCATTGGGACTTTGGCGCTGATCGGTGGGTCGAATCTGCTCCATGCGGCCCACTTTGCAGGCCGGTATCTCGGCCTCCTGTGATTCCGTGTTGACCCGGCAAAACGGATAATCCGGAAAGGCTCTGGGACCAAGAGTGCCGGAAAATCGGTGGTGGACCTGTACTTATTTTGAATGCAAGTCGTTTTTGCATGATATATGGTTTAGTGGAATACCAAAAGGTGCATTAAATATTGCCCAATCTTCAAGACTGGAAAGTAGAAGGTGCAAAGTAGAGGAATTGATTGCTCGAACTTGGAGTAATGTAGTGGGCCCAACCGTTTTCAAAGGAAGTTCGATTTACAATCCTAATCACTTTTGAGGGCAATTCACATAAATCATATTAACCAGATTGATATTTTAGATACTATTTAAAGTTCTAGAACTAGAATTTATTTGAACTTTATTAAAGTTCTAGAACTAGAACAAATTAGATTCTGTTCAGTTCAAAACCAAACAATAATAAACCATTGATGTTTCCTGATTTAAAATATTTGGAATTTTGAAGTGATTTTACATGCCTTTTTGAAATTATTTTAGCCATCTCAATGATGGAAGTTCAATGGTGACCACATAGCATAGAACAGTACAGCACTGCACAGGAAAAGGCCTATGGCCCACAAATGTCAGTGCCAAATATGATGCCTGGACCAACGCTTATTTAACTGCACATAACCCATATCCTTCATATCTCTGCATATCCATGTGTCTATCCAAAAGTTTTTTAATGCCACTAACGTATCTGCTTTAACCACCACCCTCAGCAATGTGTTCCAGTCACACAACAGCCTCTGTTAGAAAAAAAAACGCGCCCCGCACATCTCCTTTAATCTTTGCCCACCTTATGCCCTCTAATATTTTCTTTCCAACAAAAATATTGTTGGGAAAATATATATTTTAGTTCATTTTAGTTTAGAGATTCTGACTGTATCCTATCAATGCCTCATAATTGTAAAGGTCTGCCTACAATCTCCGGCTTTCCAGAGAAAACAATCTATGCAGCCTCTCCCTGTAGTAAATACCCCCTAATCCAGGCGTCATTCTGGTAAACAGCTACATGACATTAAGAGCATTAATATTTTTAATTATTAACATGCTGTCTCTTTCATTCGATTACTGTTTCCACCTATCACCTACCAGATTCTGCCACAACATGTCGCCTATCCATGTTTTCCAGAGGAGCTGCCTGACTCACGTAGTTAATTCGTCACTTTGTCCTTTGCGTCTGCAGTTCATTGGGTCTATGTTTGTTTAATGGGCAGTTGTTAGATATGATGAGAACAGTTGTATATAGGTCGTCTGGTATTGATGTGTGGCATTTTGTGGAAGGAAGCTGATCTGACGAGGAGGACTCATCCTCCATGTGTATGTGGGTATATTGGAAGCTGTGGAATAGGCTAGAGAAATTAGTCTTTTGGGTTTGGCGGGGACCAATGTTGTGGATCAATATTTCTAATGAGCTTCTTAGCACCATAATATATGAATAGTTTCACTGTGGCTATTCTGCATGGATGGGGATGCTTGAATTAATATGAAGTGCTGTTGAAATGTCTCTCTCTTCTCTACCGCACCATCCCACTCCACCCTGTCACCCATTACATGAGCACCTGCATATATAGTTCATAAATTTAAAATGCTCTTTGTCACCATGAGTTCTGTTTTGCACTTCAACAAATGAGATCATGGGATCGCACGGTGATACAGCGGTAGAGTTGCTGCCTTACAGCGCCAGAGACCCGGGTTCCATTCTGACGACGGGTACTGTCTGCACGGAGTTTGTACGTTCTCCCCGTGACCTGCCTGGGTTTTCTCTGGATGTTCCAGTTTCCTCCAAGGACGTACATGTGTGTAGGTTAATTGGCTTTGGTAAAAAAGTGGTAAATTGTCCCTAGTGTGCAGGATAGTGTTAATGTACGGGGATTGCTGTTTAGCGAGGACCCGGTGGGCCGAAGCTCCTGTTTCTGCGCGGTAACTCAAAAAACTATAATAAACAAAAAAAACTCCGCATCACGTGAAAACCTATTGAAGTAAATTTGTTGACTCTTATTGTCATGGAATCATTAGAATCCATTCTCAATAGATTGCTGTTCAAAATGGAGGCAGCAAGATTTAGTTAACTGTTTCTCATAGAACTATTTTTCTCAATATTTAACAACTTTTAGGTCTATAGTATTTAATCCACTTTCACTTGTGAAATAAGGTTATTGGTAGAAGGACATAAAATGTAACACTTACAGTATAATGCAAGTAGCACTCCATCCAATACACAAAGACATTATTGCTGCTTATTTCAAATTACAGTTTTGAGACGAACGAAAAATGAATGGACATCTTTCAAGCTACCACCAAGAAGGATTCGGATCCAGCTCTTTTCCAATGAAGTATGTTTGGCATGTTTTCAAGTTTGAATTTTGTTAAAGCTTGGAAGATGACGATTCTAATAACCTAAGTGAACTAAAATAGCAGTGTATGTGCACTAACACTTTAGTTTTTATTACATTCCATCAAAAAGAATTCACTGCACCTGTAGCTTATATGGCTTTATTGCTCTATCTTCTATGTTTTATGGTCATAACCTTTCTACTATTGAGTTCAAAATATTTCAGTAGTTACTTTGAATTTACGCTACAGACATTCCCTTACACCATTTCAGGTATGGAATTGGGTTGTTTTCTCTTGCCTTTTTACTTGCGTCTGCAGACCCATCTCCCCACCTGAAGTATTTGTCAACTTCTTTCTCCACACAACCACTCTTACTTCTCCTCAGTTATCAGACTTCCGAACAGTCCTTCCATAAGCTTGGGTACAGTCCGATGCTCCTCAACCTCACTGGGGACATTGAACTGTGTGTCTGGAACCTCGAGAACCGTTACGCTACAATGCTGGGCACTGTTCTGCACTCCATATCTTTGCCTTCGCTCTAACTATTGAACTTGAGAATTGGCCTGGTTGTATTCATTGTATTATCTGACTTGACTGGATAGCATTCAAAACAAAGCTTTTCACTGTACATTGGTACACCTGCCAATAATAAACCTAAACCTAAATCTACCTCTTTATACTTCCTCTTCACCTTCCCAAATAGAGTAAATAGTGTTTATACCTTGGAAAATAACATCAGTACATTGCTAACAATTTTAGACTGTTTTGTTATAAGTCTTTTTAAAGCACAGTTGTTTGTTGATTCAATTTAGTACAAGAATGTTTGGGTAAGTGATCACCAAGGCGAAATGTCCAAATTATAGTTAGAGCTTGGATTTTTTCCAAAAGCAATAGTGATGACCAAGCTCTATATAATTTGGCACGATAATACTTTGAATTTATTTATTGTCTACAATGGTGTGGTGGGAGAGAATTACTTATTCCGTTGCCACTGCAGTGTGTGTCAGTTGTTTACTTAACCTGAGGAATGAGAATTTGTTTGATAAATATATAAAATAATTTATAGAGTCCTACAGCGCGGAAACAGGCCACTTAGCCCAACTCGTCCTTGCCGACCACGATGTTCCATCAAACCTAATTTATACAAATATTTTCTCAAGGATACATTTTAAATGATGTAAAGAAATGAATCATAAACACAAAGAACCGAGGATGCTGGTTTACAAATAAAAGACACAAACTCAGTGGGACAGGCAGTATCTTAGGAGAATATGGATAGGCGACATATAGTTTAGTTTAGTTTTATTTTAGAGATACAGCGCGTGAACAGGCCCTTCGGCCCACCGAGTCTGCACCGACCAGTGAAACCCGCACACTAACACAATCCTACACACACGAGGGGCAATTTACATTTATACCAAGCCAATTTTGCTACAATCCTGTACGTCTTTGGAGTGTGGGAGGAAACCGGAGCACCTGGAGAAAACCCATGCAGGCCATGGGGAGAATGTACAAACTCCATACATACAAGTACCCATAGCCAGGATCGACCCCAGGTGTCTGGCGCTGTAAGGCAGCAACTCTATCGCTGCGCCACCTATCCAGGTTCCCCAGAGATGCTGTCTAGTTTATTTATTTAAAAGAAGTGAATCCATCTTTACCTGCGCAGACCAACTGGCTGGAGTTTTTGCGGACATTTTCAATCTCTCACTTCTGACATCAACAATACCGGTGCCCAAGAAGAGTAAGGTGACGTGACTATCGACCAATGGCACTAACATCTGTGGTGATGAAGTGCTTTGAGAGGTTGGCTATGGGGCCTATCAACCTACCTCGACAAGAACCTTGACCCATTGCAGTTCGCCTACCGCCACAACAGGTCAACGGAGGATGCAATCTCACTGGCTTTCCACTCTATTATTGGACCACTTGGACAATAAAAAGACTTACGTCAGGCTGTTGTTTATAGACTACAGCGCGGCGCATCCCTCTTCAATTGGATCCTCAACTTCCTCAACCACAGACCACAGTCTGTTCGAATTGGCAGAAATACTTCATCCTCAGTAACAGTCAGTACAAGAGCACCTCAAGGCTGCGTGCTCAGCCCCCTGCTTTACTCACTCTATACCTATGACTATGTAGCCGGACATAGTGCGAACTCCATCATCAAGTTCAACGACGACACCCCTGTTGTTGGACGAATTACAGATGGTGATAGTCAGAGTATAGAAGTGAGATCGACCGATTGACTAAATGGTGCCAGCGCAACAACCTGGCTCTCAACAGTAAAACCAAGGAACTGATTGTGGACTTTTGACGGGGAAGGATGAGGACCCACAATCCTGTTTATATCAATGGGTCAATGGTGGAGAGGGTCAAAAACTTCAAATTCCTGGTGCAATTGTGGTGCAACTGATGCAATTATAAAGAAGGCACATCAGCGCCTTCTTTATAATTTGAGATTCGGTATGTCAAAGAGGAATCTCTTGAACTTCTACAGGTGCACAGTAGAGAGCATACTGACTGGTTGTGTCGTGGCCTGGTTCGGCAACAGACCATTGGCATTGGGAGAAGGTACAGGAGCCTGAAAACTGCAACAAACAGGTTCAGGAAGAGCTTCTTGCCTACAACCATCAGGCTATTAAACATGCCAACCAATAGGCACTGAACTACAAGACTTATTATTGCACTATAACTGTTTATTTATTGAGTATGTGTGCATGTGTTTACATACACACTGGACTTTTTTTCTCCCATTATGTATTATTTTAACATATTCTGTTGTGCTGCAGCAAGCAAGAATTTCATTGTCCTATCTGGGACATATGACAATAAAACACTCTTGACTCTTGTTGTAACATTGCAATTAGGGACCTGATTGTTGTGTGCAACCCCATGACTGGTGTATTTGATGACATTAGTCTGCTTTCAACAGGGAGCGCAGATACTGTTTGAATGCATGATTGTTTTGCTGAGGAATGTTCTTCCATAACACACCACTTAGAATGGATTATCTGATTGTCATCTTGTTGCCTTTAAGGAGACCTTACCAAGTGCAAATAGACTGCTGTGATTCCTGCATTATTGGCAACGCCTACACTTAAAAGCATCTAAATAGAGAAATTTGGGCTGTCATGATTTTGGCAAAGTTGTAACCAATACAAGAGCCTTTTCAATTCTTAAACGCAAGTGCCTTGCACTTATCTCAAGGTCAAACAATTAATCAGGTCCAGTTTGGGCATCAAAGTTGCACAGCTGCAAGAGTTGCTGCCCCACAGCTCTAGTGAACTAGGTTCAATCTCGACCTCGGCTGTTGCCTGTGTGAAGTTTGCACATTCTCCCTGTGCCTCCTCTGGGTGATCTAGTTATCTCCCACAAAACGTACAGGTCGGCAGGTTAATTGATCACCTGTAAATTGCTCCCATTGACTAGGTGAGTAGAAGAATCTGCGGGTGTTGATCGGAATGTGAGAAGGATAAAATGGGATGAGTGTAGGATTGGTTTCTGTGGATGTTTTCTGGACTTAGTGAGCCAAATGGCTTTTTCTATGCAGGATATCTCTGACAATCTGTTTTCTCGATTTGAAGTCAACCTATGCAGTAGAGCCTCAGTCACTGAAGGTCAAAACTCCTTTAACTTTGTGTCACTCGATACTCTCGCTTCTTTGTCCCCTCCCCCATTTTTATTTTGAGTTGAGTCAACTCTTAGCTTTGCTTTGGGATGGGTTGGAGGGAAACATAAGTTTAGACCTTCTGTTGGTAATTCTGTTGATATCACTTTGTTGTCCAAAACTAATTTTCATTTTCTCTTTGTTGGAATGGACGGAAACTATTCTGTTTTGAAAAAGACTGTAGGTATAATGCAAATAAATTTGTAATATGGGCAGATTTTTGTTTGTATTTTAAACTGCAGCCAGAGTTGGTCCAAAAATGTCCTAGTTATTACACATGGGGGAAATGCTCCATGGTAAGAAAGTCAACTCTGCATAGTTTAGCTCTAAATTATCTTAAACCTGCACAGCAGTTTCTAGCTCTTAAAATGTTGTGGCTTTAATAAATGTAACACGTGGATTTTAAGTTTCATATTAGTTTAACTTGGTATTATGTTCAGCACAGACATGGTGTGCTGAAGGGCCTGTACCAGTACTGCACTGTTCTATGTTCTATCTTGGCATTTTGTAACTGGACTAAAAATTCGGATCAATTTATCTTGCTTGGCAATAAAAAAAATAATCTATACATAGTTAACCTTGGCGCAATATTGTTTGTTCAGTGTCAATTAAAATGTTGGCTCATTGTTCTTGAACTGTAATTCTAGGACTCAGCGGTTTCTTCCACTCACCTAGATTATGCTTTTTTTTTGTATCTGCCGGTAATTGTCCATTGTTCAAACTTGTCCCTTTTTGCAGGAGGATTAATATTGAACATTGAATTTTCTCAATTCTGTTAACGCTTGCTGTCTCCTCCCCTTCCCACCTCTCCCTCAGCCCTCGGGCCCTGGCATTCCCTCTCTCTCTATCTCTCTCCCCCACCCTAGTCGCACTAGCTTCTCATTTTCACACTACAAACAGCTTACAATGGCTTGGTCCCTTTATCATCGATACTTTTTTGCATATCTTTCATTCATTGTTCTTTATCTCTCCACATCACCGTCTATATCTCTCGTTTCCCTGATCCCTGACCAGTCTGAAGAAGGGTCTCGACCCGAAACGTCGCCTATCTCCTTCGCTCCTTAGATGCTGCTGCACCCGCTGAGTTTCTCCAGCCTTTTTTGTACCCTTAATATTGACATTGTTAACTCCAATTTCTGTTCTTAGTTTAGTCCACAGATTATGTGTAGAGCATAATCCAATTAGGTTCCTTGTTTACCTGTGCACTTCCTCTTTTTCAATTCGGTTATTATGTTTAAATTGGTTGAGAGATCCAGTGTGGAAACAAGCCTTTCAGGCAAATGAGTTCACCACAACCATCGATTACCCATTCACAGTAGTTCTATGATATCCCATTTTTTCATTCACCCCTTACACACCAGGGGCAATTTACAGTGGGCCAATTAACCTACAAACCCGCATGTCTTTGGGGATGTGGGATGAAACTGGAGCACCCGGAGTAAACCCACCCGATTACAGGGAGAATGTGCAAACTCCACACAGACAGCACCCATGATCAGGATCAACCCCAAGCCTCTGGCACTGTGAGGCAGCGGCTCTGCCAGCTGCGCTACTGTGCCGCCTTTTCCCTCCACACAAGAGGTCTATTATTCTTCAAGATATTTGTACGTCAGTTTAACAGGTTCTTCAGACCATGGCTCACATTGTAGCCTATTTGCAAAACAAAGTTGATCTTGTGTAAGATTGGGCAACTAGTTATGATTCTCGTAATCAAGGTTTTAGCATTCTCTCCAATTTCTCCCAAGCATGCTCCATATATGAGGAATGCATGTTATAGATTAACCGTTACCAAATAATGAGGTCAACTATGTTAATAATAATTAGTCATTTAATTTATCCACTAACTTCAAATTGGGTGTCAGGTGTGGTGATGGAACTTGCCCACTGGTTTTCTGCTAATTACATAAGACAATGATCAGATATTGGCTCCTCTCCCTGTTAGTTTGTTTTTGACTTTAAGATTTAATTCTATTAAAAGAATGCGACACAGCTGGTGGAGCTGCTGCCTCACAGCGCCGGAGACCGGGGTTTGATCCTGACCTCGGGTGCTGTCCATGTGGACGTTGCACGTTATCCCTGAGACAGGGTGGGTTTCCTCCGTGTTGCCCCGGTTTCCCCCCACATCCCAAAGACGGGCAGGTTTGCAGGTTAATTAGCCTCTGTAAGTTCCCCCTAGTGTGTAGGGAGTGGATGCGAAAGTGTGATATTATAGAACTAATGTGAACGGGTGATTGATGCTTGGGTGGGCTGAAGGGCCTATTTCTTGTTGTATCTCTTAAAAGAATACAGCAAAAGTAGTGATGGTGTTTTGATTCTCTGTGTCTGCAGATGATAAAATGGGATGTTTATAAGTTAAAGGAATTTCAACATGTTTGCTATAAATTTTAAGTTTATTCTTTGAATCTTTTTTACTTTTGTGGAAAGTAGAAAATAATATAATCTCAGTTTGAATATTCTGATTCTTTTTATAGTGGTTATGGTTCTCAAGCACTGACCCAACCAGAAATGGACAATACTGCAACAAAGACAAGTGGAAAAGCTTTATATGGTGAGTTATGTATGACATCTTTTGCTAATGTTGCTTTGTACATTGAAGGTAGATACAAGATGCTGGAGTAACTTAGCGGGACAGGCAGCATCTCTGGAGAGAAGGAATGGGTGACGTTTCGGGTCGAGACCCTCCTTCAGACTGAGGGGAGAGGGTAACTTGAGATCTGGAAGGGTGCAAAGAACATATAAGGTGTGAAAAGAACAGATCAAAGCAGATGATGATTAAGAAAATGTACAATGGTCCATTGTTGGATGAAGGAAATGTGACAACGAGGCATATAAATAGTAAAGTTATTCAGGAGGACAGTCAACTAGGATGGGGGAGGGGAGTGGAGAGAGAGTGAAAGCAAGGTTACTTGAAGTTAGAGAAATCAAGAGTCATACCGCTGGGTTGTAAGCTGCCCAATCGAAATATGAGGTGCTGTTCCATACATTATTGTCATGCAAGTATTTTTTTATTCCTGGAATTTTGTTTTCTCCATAGTCACCGCCTTGCTCATTTCCATTTGCAGTTGATTTGAATAATGGAGTGCCAGGGTATTTTTGGATTTGTGTTTTGTGTTTTGTAGTAACTTGATAGAATATCAGAGACGAACGTCGGAGAGGCTACAGAAATCAATTGGCTTGAGGTATTTAACTTTCAAGATTTTTGTTTTGCGCAAAGTTGAAAATTTGAACTGACAATGGCTGACAGAGGAATGTAGGTGCCTGGGACCAGAGGGAGCAGGTAAGGTTCCTGGGTATTACCACAACCCAACAGACTGGGGGTGAGAGAATTACAGCATGGAATTTGTTCACTAAATAGGGTGAAACTGTCGTGAAATCAGATACATAGAGGGAGAAAACATTATTGGATGTGGTGAGGAAAGTGAGAAAACAATTTTACAAGAAATTCAATACAAAAATGTTGTGAAATTCGAGACTCGCTATTGTTAATTTTTAGTGCCAGCAAAGTCGATTGCAGTAATTAACCATTACTTGTCATGAATTTGAGGTTAGTTTGTATGGATTGGGTAAATATGTTCATTTGATACCGTTCAGTATATGTCTGCTGTATAGTAGATAGAAACATCGAAACATAGAAAATAGGCAGGAGCAGGCCAATCGGCCCTTCGAGTCTGCACCGCCATTCAATATGATCATGGCTGATCATCCAACTCAGTATCCTGTACCTGCCTTCTCTCCATACCCCCTGATCCCTTTAGCCACAAGGGCCACATCTAACTCCTTCTTAAATATAGCCAATAAACCTCAACTACCTTCTGTGGCAGAGAATTCCTCAGATTCACCACTCTCTGTGTGAAAAATGTTTTTCTCATCTCGGTCCTAAAAGATTTCCCCCTTATCCTTAAACTGTGACCCTTTGTTCTGGACTTCCTCAACATCTTCCTGCATCTAGCCTGTCCAACCCCTTAAGAATTTTATAAGTTTCTATAAGATCCCCCCTCAATCTTCTAAATTCTAGCGAGTACAAGCCGAGTCTATCCAGTCTTTCTTCATATGAAAGTCCTACCATCCCAGGAATCAGTCTGGTGAACCTTCTCTGTACTCCCTCTATGGCAAGAATATCTTTCCTCAGATTAGGAGACCAAAACTGTACGCAAGGATAGTGTAAGAAGGAACTGCAGTTGCTGGTTTAAACCGAAGATAGACACAAAAAGCTGGTGTAACTCAGCGGGACAGACAGCATCGCTGGATAGAAGGAATGAATGACATTTTGGGTCTGAAGTAGGGTCTCGACCAGAAAAGTTACCCCTTCCTTCTATCCTGAACTACTCCAGCTTTTTGTGTCTTCTTTACTCAGAGGGTGGTGGCTGTGTGGAATCAGCTTCCAGCAGAAGTGGTGGAGGTAGGATCGATTTTAACATTTAAGAGTAAAGTGGATAGGTATATGGACGTGAAGGGAATGGAGGGGTCTGGTCTGAGTGCAGGTAGATGGGACTAGGGGAAAACAAATGGTCGGCACGGACTGGAAGGGCCGAGAGGGCCTGTTTCCGTGCTGTAATTGTTATATGGTTATATGGTTATATCTTCTGTATAGTAGATAGTGTTGCCAATCCACTAGTGGAGTGGAACAAATTGGGCAATAACTTTTTTTCTGCATTTAACTGTACATGTGACTCATCAGAAGCTGAAGTAGAAACATAGAAAATAGGTGCAGGAGGTAGCCATTCGGCCCTTCGAGCCAGCACCGCCATTCATTGCGATCATGGCTGATTGTCCTCAATCAATAACCCGTGCCTGCCTTCTCCCCATTCAATATAGATGGCTATAAATACTTTTATCTGATAATACGATCTGGATGTTTGTTACTCATTCTGGCTTATTTGTTAATTGTCCCACCCCTGCCCTCCATTTCCCTTCTATCCCCCTCTCACTCGCCCCTATCCCCATCCATTTTCACCTATATCACGCGTTACACTTTACTTCTCTCCTTATCTAACACCGTTTTGTCTCCTTTTCACCTTCAGCCTTTGTCACTTACTCTACCCATCTGTTAATCAAATCCCCTTACAACTGTATCCAGGTTTTGTTCCGCTCCCACCTCTTATTTCCAGTTCCCCCCCCCCCCCCCCCGCTACATCAGTCTGAAGGTCTTGACCTGAATTGTTGCCTGTTCATATTTCCTCCGCAGATGATGCCTGACCTGCTGAGTTCATCCAGCACTTTGTGTTTTGCTCCAGCATCTGCAGTCTCTTATGCTTCAGTCGTTAATTTGGCACCAATCTCTGCTTACTCATGTTCTTAAATGACTAACATTTTATAGACTAAATTCCCTGAAGTTAATTATTCTTTATAATCGTTTCAAAATATAGTACATAGAATCACACATCGCTTGCAAGTCACATAACTCAAATTACATATGTAGTATTTGTTACATGAAAACAGACCAATATCCACTTCTATCCTGGCAGTTGAGCAACACAAAATTAATTGAATTCTTGTGTTTCTATATTTAGCCTTTATAAATTACCTTGTCATAAACCGAGACAGGACTGGAGATCAATTCTGTGGAAAGTTTTGGGAATCATAGTTGCAAACTCACTCGCTTCTCAACTGGAAACTACCCCCACCATAAATGATTCATATCCTGTCGTTTGAGAGTTAAAGCCCTGTCCCACAGTACAAGTTCATTCCAAGAGCTCTCCCGAGTTTGCCCTGATTCGAACTCGGGAGATTTACGGTAATGGCCACCCGTCGGTACTCGGGGCTCTCGTGGACATTTGTCAACATGTTGAAAAATCTTCACAAGTCTTTCCGTGCTTACCTGCCGTTAGCAAGTCTTCCCAAGTACCTGCCGTTAGCGTTACGAGCCGCCAAGTGACGTCCCCGAGCTCCAACGTACCCGCTAAGTTCATTCTCCGTGCTGACCATTTTTTTAAAACTCGGAAGAGCTCTTGGAATGAACTCGTACTGTGGGACAGGGCTATTAAATGTTACTGATAACTTTTCGAAATCCAAACTAAATGTTATAAAACCAATTTATTACTTGAACCATAGTTTTTGTGATCTCAGAGAATTATCCTATAAATTCTAAATCCTGCAAAATAAAAATTAAAACCACCATCTTGGTCAGTGCAAAATTCACCACAAATATCAAGGCAAGCTAACGACCATTAGTATTTTTGAAATCATGGAGCTATACAGCATGGAAATACCTTGGCCCACCTTGTACACGCTGATCAAATTGGTATTCTGCGCATCCCAATTTGCCCATCTCCCTTTTAAACCTTTCCAGTCCAAATGTCTTTTGAAAGTCGCATGCATAATAGCCATAAATAATTGTTTTTATTACTTTACAAATTCAGGAAGGCATTTTGGAATGGTATGAATTAAATAAAACATTATCGTAGCTTCTAAATATCTGGGATTTCCACACCCAAAAATTATTGAGACAAAGCATAAAGTAGTGAAGTAACTCAGTGGGTCCAGCAGCATCTCTGAAAGACATGGATAGGTGGTGATTCGGGCTGGGAGTCTTCTTCAGAGTGAACCTCCAGAGATGCTGCCTGACCCACTGAGATTCTCCAGTATTTTGTGTTTTGCCCAGGATTTCGGTATCTGCAGTTCCAGTTAATGAGAGACGTGTGGTTATGGAGGTTACTGATTTGGGCACTGGCTCGTTTCACATCAAAACAACAAATTTTATTCTCAAGGACGTTCGTTCATACGGTGGGTGGAGAGTTCTGTGGTATTAACAGTCATAGAGATATTGCAAAGGAGCTTTCACAGTGTAATGTTCTTGTTGAGTTAAGTCCTCACCATTTACATAATCTTTATCCTAAATAATTAGTAGTAAGATAACTACTTTTAGCTGCAGGTATTAATTATAAAGGTGTCACATAAATCATTATAGGTGAATTAATTATTTTGGGAAGCTTAGGTAGCTGTTTGCAGCTTTCTCTCCCCTTCTTCCAGACACAATCCCTCACCAAATGATCTCTTGAACTCCCACGGCTGATGCAAGTCAATTTAATACCTTACAGTATACTCCATAATGTTTGGGACAAAGACCCATTTTTTATTTATTTGCCTCTGTACTCAACAATTTGAGATTCGTAATAGAAAAAAAATCACATGTGGTTTAAGTGCACATTGTCAGATTTTAATAAAGGGTATGTTTATACATTTTTGGTTTAACCATGTCGAAATTACAGCAGTGTTTATACATAGTCCCCCCCCCCCCCCCCCCCCATTTCAGGGCACCGTAATGTTTGGGACACAGCAATTTCATGTAAATGAAAGCAGTTATGTTTAGTATTTTGTTGTATATCCTTTGCATGCAATGACTGCTTGAAGTCTGCGATTCATGGACATCACCAGTTGCTGGGTGTCTTCTCTGGTGATGCTCTGCCAGGCCAGTATTGCAGCCATTTTTAGCTTATGCTTGTTTTGGGGGCTAGTCCCCTTCAGTTTTCTCTTCAGCATATAAAAGGCATGCTCAATTGGGTTCAGATCAGGTGATTGACTTGGCCACTCAAGATTTGACCATTTTTTAGCTCTGAAAAACTAATCTGATGCTTTAGCAGTATATTTGTCTTGCTGTAGAATGAACCGTCGGCCAATGAGTATTGAGGCATTTGTTTGAACTTGAGCAGATAGGGTGTCTATACACTTCAGAATTCATTATTAGTTATTCAGTTTTAACATGGGACTCTGCAGTCAGGGTATGTGATTTCATATAGTCATTCGTCCAGGACTTAGTGTTCTGCAGTAGGGACAACTTACCATGGCCAATCAACATACCGACTAGCACACCTTTGGGATTTGGGAGGAAACTGGAGCCCCAAAGAAAAAAAACAGTGACAGGGACAACGTGTAAACTCCACAAAGATAGCACCTGAGGTTGGGATCGAACCCAGCTTTCTGGCACCGAGGCAGAATCGCTGCCAGCTGCAGCACTGTTATTATGACAAGATTGTCCTGGCCTCTATCTTTCACAACTAGAAGTATTCTGTAAAAGCTCATGTGATTAATGGGCAATAACATTTGGAATGCATTGCACCAGATAATTCATTTATTTAGCTACGTGGAGCAGAGCCCATGAAAGCAGTGTAAAAATGGAAACACATCCATCAATTAAAATGCAAAATATTATCACGTTTCTAGAAGAGATGCTGCCTCAGTGCCAGTACCAGGTTCGATCCTGACCTCTGTGCTGTCTGTGTGGTTTTGTCCCACATTCCAAAAACGTGCAGGTTTGTGGGTTAGTTGCCCCCTAGTGTGATGAGAGTGGATGCGTAAGTGGGATAACATAGAACTAATATGAATGGTCGACATGGACTCGGTGGGCTGAGGACCTGTTACCATTTTGTAACTTCAATCGACTCTTCTGTGCAAAATAGCCATCAAAATAACACTATGTATTGAGGTCTCCTATATTTTGTGATAAAGTATTCCAAGAATACTTACTTGAAAGACAGGTGAACAAAATAAGTCAAAATGTGACTGGGAACATGAATGGCTGGGAAAGGATTTAGTGAGCAGATTACCTGTTTAGACAAGGATAAATTCAGTTGTTTCATGAACATATTTGGTAAAGCTTTTACTTGCATGTTTTCATGTTTTGCTGCAAGGTTCCATTAATAGTATTCATAACGAGATCCATATTTCCCTTCCTTTGTCTTTTGTAGTCTTGTGCTGCTGTGTTGTGCCAAATCTTACAGATAGACGGGACTCGGATATTGATGCATCCAGGACATGTAATTATATGTCTAATATATTTCCTGTGGCTTTCATCACTGAGTCAGAGGGATATTCTGTTTTCCTTAGACCATGCAATGTTGAGTGGTGAGCCTGATTTATAACTTTGGATAATTAATTTTTTGGATTAAATGTTCTGCTGGAATTTTTACTGGTGTTTTCGGAATTAAATTCTGCAATTTTTCAATGAAGACCACAACTGGCTGGTGCTAGACACAAAACACTGCAGTAACTTCGCGAGTCGGGCAGTATCTCTGGAGAAAAGGAATAGGTGACGTTTTGGGTCGAGACCCTTCCTTAGACCGAGAAAGGCTTTGTTATACCTCTCGTTTCCCTCCCCACTGCCTCTGTCTGAGGAAGGGTCTTGACCCGAAATGTCATCTATTCCTTGTCTCCAGAGATGCTGTCTGACCCGCTGAGTTACTCCAGCATCTTGTGTCTATCTTCGGTGCATCTGCAGCTCCATCCTACTCAACTAGCTGGTGCTGATTATTATATGGAATTTCTGCTTGTGGCTCACTGTGATTGAATTGGGAGTACTCCAAACGTTGCAGTGAGGTTAGGTCGTTGGTTAGTTGTGGATAGTGTGGGTTCTGGCAGTGCGGTGAGGTGAAATGGCTGTGGTGGCTGGGAGAGGGACGTATTAGCAATATAACTCGATATGTGACCCCTTCTGGGCCTTCAGTCAGGATCATACTTTGGCTACAATAATGGCTGATACAGTTCTCATCTGCTGTCAGTTAAAAGAAGTCTGTCATCTTTTATTAATTTGAACGTGGCACAATGGCGCAGTTGGTAGGTAGTGCTGCTACCTCACAGCACCAGAGACCCAGGTATGATCCTGACCTAGGGTGCTGGCTGTGTGGAGTTTGCAGGTTCTCCCTGTGACAACGTGTGTTTGCTCTGGGTGCTCTGATCTCCTCCCACATCCCAAAGACATGCGAGTTAATTGACCTCTGTAAAATTGCCCCTAGTGTGTAGGGAGTGGATGAGAAAGTGGGCTAACGTAGAACTGGCGTGAATGGGTGATCGATGGTCAGGATGGACTTGGTGGGCTGAAGGACCCTTTTTCCGTGCAGTTTCTTTAAACTAAACTAAACTTTGTGAAAGCATGCTGTACAATAATGAGAGCTGACTTTTTAACTATCATTTTCAAATCCATACTTTTCCATAATAAAATGCAATAGTTGTCTTTGCTCCATGTAATCTTGACGAGATCATTGTAGAACATTTAAATGCTCTTTACTGTGGCAGAGTTATAAAAAGACTCGTAAACCATTCCATCAGAATCCTGGCTATTTCAATGAATGGCCGTTTTAGGCAAGAATAATCATTTCAATGTTGTTTTTGGATTTTTATGCTCTTGTTTTAGGAAAATCATATTGTTCCAGGAATGAACTTCAATTCAATTATTGTTTATTAGTCTAGATAACATCTGACTTGCTTGCTAAAAGTAGGCATTGACGATTTGTTAATATGAGAAGCATGTGTTATGACCCTCAGTATACAAGTTGAATGTATCAGTCAGCTGGTCATCATTCAAAGCAATCGTTTATGTTATGGGTAAAATTCAATTGCACATTACATCTAATTAATGTAATTATGAGAAATTGATCAAACTTTTATGTGCATGTCTTCTCGCTTGTGATTCAATACTGGTGCTTTGTCATGTAAATGGCATGAACAGTCAACTTCGACTACATTCCATCCTAAATAATCTTAGGAAGATAATATTCTAACGAGATTCAGACATGCAATTTTCTTGTAAAGATGCCAGGTATTCTCGAGCAGTGCATCATACAATGGACATGAGCGGGCAGTCGTGAATAGTATCTGACACTGCCATAAACGCAGCTTGTTTGCTGCAATATTTTTATGGTTTCTCTTGAATATTAAAATTAATAAAATTGTAAATAAAATAGTAAATAAAATTGTTGCCTAAAGACTGAAAAGCTCATCACTTATGGCACAAGGTGGTCTAATGTTGAAATTTTTTTTTTCATTTTATGGATGGGGAGATTTTTAAACAGATATTATCATTTGGTCTGAGACCAAAAGTCGATACATATTGCCACAAAAAGAACTCCAGTTTTCATATTAAGTGTCCTTTTAGTGTTAAGTGTTCTTTAGATTGAATGGGTAAAGATAGTGCTAGTTGTGATCCTATTCAATATGTTTTTTGTAAAATATATTTTGAAAAATAATTATTCTTTGATTTAGTTTTTAATTTCTTCTTTAGCATCTGTCTGTTTTCATCTGCATTATTTTGAAATGTTGCTATCGTTAAATTAGTTGTAGTTTTCTGTGAGTTCAGTATTTTGCTTCCTTTATTTGTTGTAGGAGCTGATGGACTGTACTTCTTACATTCTTCAAAACATAAAAAGAAAGGTAGAATCAAACCCTGGTTGGTTTGTCTTGTGTGACTTTATTTATACTACTTTATGCAAAAACCAAAAATATTTAGTTATTTTAAGATGAATTTACAATGTGAAAGTATCACGTTACAGTATGCTTAACAGGCTTGTTCAATAACAAAATTAAAACAGAGATGATGTGGAAACCAGGAACTGCAGATGTTAGTTTACAAAAGAAGACACAGAGTGTTGGAGTAACACGGAGTCAGGTAGCATCTCAGGGGAACATGAATGGACGACTTTTCCGGTCAGGACCCTTCTTACAAATTAAAATAAAACTGATTTTCCATTAGAAGTCTGCAAATTGAAACAAATTACTTTAAAATTAGTTCATTACCAGTGTAAGAGAGAATTAGCCTATTTACCTGCCAAATTAACACAATCTTGGTAAATTCAAATTACACTGAACCCATCAGATTAAAAGCTGGTTCAATTATCTTTTTAGTTCTTCATTTCCTCTTAGTTTAGAAGTTAAATTGCTTTAATTGAAGAATGCTGCGCTTGTTCAGAGATTGCTGGTGTATTTATGTTGCTGCCACTTTTGAAATGCATCTTGCTGGCTTTAAGGTTAGGAATTGTTGAAATCTATAACATGGACGAGAGTAGAATTGGCGGAGATAATCAGACCCTATTTTTTTGGATAACTAGCACTCTCCTCCGTTCCCGCACTATCAGATGGGACTGGAGAAAGAAATCCCTCTAGGATTAGCAGTCAAAAAATAGACTATCTGGCAGGTTGCTGCAAATTGCTGAACATTTTCTCATGTTCCTAAAAATAGTTAGTTGCACAAGATTTCATGATTTTCGTGCTTTGAAGGCAGCAGTGTTATTCCTAGTTGGCTTAATGTGGAAGCGTTCTGTATACCCTTATACGGTAAAATAAAAATGTATGTAAAGGACATGATATTTGGCAGCTTTAAATCTGGTGGGCTTTAATTGCTCAGTTCACCCTTTTACTTGAGAAACCTTAACTTTCATCTATACGTAACAAATGAACATTTAATTTACTTTAAATTAATTCAAATAAATGAAAGAAATACATGTGTATACATATATATATATATTACCTATTAAGTTATGCATTACTTTTGTACCTTTTCTGTGCCCATTGATGGACACATTCTGGTTGTTGCTGAACCCAGACTATTTTTACCCCTAAAACAGACACAAAAAGCTGGAGCAACTCACGGGGTCATGCAGCATGTTTGGAGAAAAGGAATAGGTGGCGTTTCGGACATTTCCTTCCGAAGAACGTCACATATTCCTTTTCTCAAGAGTTGCTGCATGACCCCGTGAGTTGCTCCAGTTTTTTGTGTCTGTCTTCGGTTTAATCAGCATCTGCAGTTCCTTCTTACACACAATGTTTTACCCCTTCTTGCCTGTTCTTAACATTGCCTCCTTTCACCTCTCTTTTTACCCCTTCCATACATCCACTGTAACTTTTAAATATTCCTTTATCATCCTACACTATTCCTATTCTCTCAGGCTCTTATTCATTCCATTAAAAATGTCCCACTCTGCATGTCTTGGCAACCTCCAATAAGCCCACTGAGGCCCTTGTCACTCTTCCAGTGAGCAGCAATTCCATCTGCAATGCCTGGCTGGCTGATGCTGTTCAACTGGCTTTTCATGGTGTTAATGGGTGGCACCATGGGTGGCTCTGCAGCACATGAGGTGGGAAAAAAGAGGGGAAGGGCAATAGTAATAGGGGATTCAGTTGTCAGGGGAATAGATAGGCGTTTCTGCGGCCGCAAACGAGACTCCAGGATGGTATGTTGCCTCCCTGGTGCAAGGGTCAGGGATGTCGCTGAACGGCTGCAGAACATTCTGGAGGGGGAGGGTGAACAGCCAGTTGTCGTGGTGCATATTGGCACCAACGATATAGATAAAAAAAGGGATGAGGTCCTACAAGGTGAATTTAGGGAGCTAGGAGATAAACTTAAAAGTAGGACCTCAAAGGTAATAATCTCTGGATTATTACCAGTGCCACGAGTAGAAATAGGAGGATATTGCAGATGAATACGTGGCTTGAAAAATGGTGCAAGGGGGAGGGATTCAAATTTTTAGGGCACTGAAACTATTTCTGGGGGAGGTGGGACCAGTACAAACAGGACGGTCTACACCTGGGCTGGAATGGAACCAATGTCCTTGGGGGAGTGTTTGCTAGTGCTGTCGGGGAGGATTTAAACTAATGTGGCAGGGGGATGGGTACAAGAGCAGAGAGGCAGTTGGGTGTGAAACGAGGGTAGAAGCAATAGGGAGCAAGGTGAAAAGTAAAAGTGGCAGGCAGACAAAACCATGGCAAAAATCAAAAAGGGCCACTTTTCAACATAATAAGGGGTATGAGTGTTGTAAAAACAAGCTAGAAGGCTTTGTGTCTCAATGCAAGGAGTATTCGTAATAAGGTGGATGAGTTGAACGTGCAGATAGCTATTAATGATTATGATATAGTTGGGATCACGGAGACATGGCTCCAGGGTGACCAAGGCTGGGAGCTGAACATCCAGGGATATTCAATATTCAGGAGGGATAGAGAGAAAGGAAAAGGAGGTGGGGTAGCGTTGCTGGTTAGAGAGGAGATTAACGCAATGGAAAGGAAGGACATTAGCTTGGAGGATGTGGAATCGGTATGGGTAGAGCTGCGAAACACTAAAGGGCAGAAAACTCTGGTGGGTGTTGTGTACAGGCCACCTAACAGTAGTAGTGAAGTTGGGGATGGTATGAAACAGGAAATTAGAAATGCGTGCGACAAAGGCAAAACAGTTATAATGGGCGACTTCAATCTACATATAGATTGGGTGAATCAAATCGGCAGGGGCACTAAGGAAGAGGATTTTTTGGAATGTATGCGGGATAGTTATCTAAATCAACATGTAGAGGAACCAACGAGAGAGCAGGCTATTTTAGACTGGGTATTGAGTAATGAGTAAGGGTTAGTTAGCAGTCTTGCTGTACGTGCCCCCTTGGGCAAGAGTGACCATAATATGGTCGAGTTCTTCATTAGGATGGAGAGTGACATTGTTAATTCAGAAACAATGGTTCTGAACTCAAAGAAAGGTAACTTTGAGGGTATGAGATGTGAATTGGCCAAGATTGACTGGCAATCAATTCTAAAAGGGTTGACGGTGGATACGCAATGGAAGACATTTAAAGACTGCATGGATGAACTACAAAAAATTGTTCATCCTAGTTTGGTAAAAGTATAAATCAGGGAAAGTAGTGCATCCTTGGATAACAAGGGAAATCAGGGATAGTATCAAAGCAAAGGATGATGCGTACAAAGTAGCCAGAAAAAGCAGCATACCAGAGGACTGGGAGAAATTCAGAGACCAGCAGAGGAGGACAAAGGGCTTAATTAGGAAAGGAAAAATAGATTATGAAAGAAAACTGGCAGGGAACATAAAAACTGACTGGAAAAGTTTTTATAGATATGTGAAGAGAAAGAGATTAGTTAAAACAAATGTAGGTCCCTTGCAGTCAGAAACAGGCGAGTTGATCATGGGGAACAAGGATATGGCAGACCAATTGAATAACTACTTTGGTTCCGTCTTCACAAAGGAGGACATAAATATTCTGCCGGAAATAGCAGGCGACTGCGGGTCAAAGGAGGAATTGAGTGAAATCCAGGTTAGTCGGGAAGTGGTGTTGGGTAAATTGAATGGATTAAAGGCCGATAAATCCCCAGGGCCAGATAGGCTGCATCCCAGAGTACTTGAGGAAGTAGCTCCGGAAATAGTGGATGCATTAGTGATAATCTTTCAAAACTCTTTAGATTCTGGAGTAGTTCCTGAGGATTGGCGGGTAGTAAACATAACCCCTCTTTTTAAGAAGGGAGGGAGGGAGAAAACGGGGAATTACAGACCAGTTAGTCTAACATCGTTAGTGGGGAAACTGCTAGAGTCAGTTATTAAAGATGGGATAGCAGCTCATTTGGAAAGTGGTGAAATCATTGGACAAAGTCAGCATGAATTTACGAAAGGTAAATCATGTCTGACGAATCTTATGGAATTTTTCGAGGATGTAACTAGTAGCGTGGATAGGGGAGAACCAGTAGATGTGGTGTACCTGGACTTCCAGAAGGCTTTCGACGAGGTCCCACATAAGAGATTAGTATACAAACTTAAAGCATACGGCATTAGGGGTTCAGTATTGATGTGGATAGAGAACTGGCTGGCAGACAGGAAGCAAAGAGTAGGAGTAAACGGGTCCTTTTCACAATGGGAGGCAGTGACTAGTGGGGTACCGCAAGGGTCCGTGCTGGGACCCCAGATTTTTACAATATACATTAATGATCTGGATGAGGGAATTGAAGGCAATATCTCCAAGTTTGCGGATGACATTAAGCTGGGGGGCAATGTTAGCTGTGAGGAGGATGCTAGGAAACTGCAAGGTGACTTGGATAGGCTGGGTGAGTGGGCAAATGTTTGGCAGATGCAGTATAATGTGGATAAATGTGAGGTTATCCACTTTGATGGGAAAAACAGGAAAGCAGACTATTATCTAAATGGTGGCCGATTAGGAAAAGGGGAGATGCAGCGCGACCTGGGTGTCATGGTACACCAGTCATTGAAAGTAGGCATGCAGGTGCAGCAGGCAGTGAAGAAAGTGAATGGTATGTTAGCTTTCATAGCAAAAGGATTTGAGTATAGGAGCAGGGAGGTTCTACTTCAGTTGTATAGGGTCTTGGTGAGACCACACCTGGAGTATTGCGTACAGTTCTGTTCTCCAAATCTGAGGAAGGACGTTATTGCCATGGAGGGAGTGCAGAGAAGGTTCACCAGACTGATTCCTGGGATGTCAGGACTGTCTTATGAAGAAAGAATGGATAGACTCGGCTTGTACTCGCTGGAATTTAGGAGATTGAGGGGGGATCTTATAGAAACTTACAAAATTCTTAAGGGGTTGGACAGGCTAGATGCAGGAAGATTGTTCCCGATGTTGGGGAGGTCCAGGACAAGGGGTCACAGCTTAAGGATAAGGGGGAAATCCTTTAGGACCGAGATGAGAAGGACTTTTTTCACACAGAGTGTGGTGGGTCTCTGGAACTCTCTGCCACAGAGGGTAGTGTAGGCCAGTTCATTGGCTATATTTAAGAGGGAGTTAGATGTGGCCCTTGTGGCTAAAGGGATCAGGGGGTATGGAGAGAAGGCAGGTACAGGATACTGAGTTGGATGATCAGCCATGATCATATTGAATGGCGGTGCAGGCTCGAAAGGCCGAATGGCCTACTCCTGCACCTAATTTCTATGTTTCTATGCTTCTAATGGTTGGGCATCTGCCAAAGAATTTAACACGACTTCTCATGTCCATATTGTCCTCCAGGAGGCCTGTTTACTTGTGTGCAAATGATTTGTTATCCATGAGTTTGCTGTCCATAAAAAAGTAAATGGTGGAAAACTTAGCAAAAAAGGTGGGTTCTGTGGAGAGAAATGAACGGACAGCTTTTCGGGTTGGGACTCCTCTTCAGAATGAGGAAGGATCCGATCCTGAAATGTTATCTGACCATTTCCCACCACGGAGGATGCTGTTTTTTCTTTCAGTCCTTTTCAACATGAAGAATGACGCCATCTTGTACTCACTCTCCTCCTGCTCATTCCTCATTCTCCCAGGATCGTTTAACGCCCACCCATATGGCATCTCCTGCACTTTGCTGCATGACACTACGTGAGCCCTGGAGATCTTGATGAGAAGTTGTAGATGCTAGGAATCCCAGTACCCTGCCCTATGTTAACGTATTCAACACTCTGTTTATGTTTCTGCTGATCACCTCCCAGCTGCCGTCTCCACCTTCCCCTCCCCGCCCCTGCCTCTAGCTACCTTTTTGTTTCTCTCTTCTGTGTGCCTCCACAGGGTGACAATGGGAAAGTCACCGCCTCACAGTGCCAGAGTCCCAGGCTTGTTTCTGACCTCAGGTGCGGTCTGTGTGGAGTCGCCACGTCCTCCCTGTGACCCCCAAGATGTGCGGGTTTGTAGGTTAATTGGCCTCTGTAAATTGCCCCTAGATAGTCGGCATGGACTTGGTGGGCCAAAGGGTCTGTTTCCATGCTGTAAAATAAACTAACGTAAGCACCCGTCATTTACCTGACTCTGCCTTCCAACTCCACCCTCTTCCTCCTCTACCCAACTACGGATGCCTGTCATCCCTCCTCTGCCCTTCCAATCGCTTCTATCTCACAACAACGACTCTTTTTATACCTTCTACCTTCCTTCTCCACTCTCAGTCCTGATGCAGGATTTTGCCCGAAACGTCGACCTTTCCTTTCCCCCCCCCCATATATGCAGATCAACGTGCTGAGTTCATCCAGCAGATTGTTTGTTGCTCCAGAATTCAGCATCTGTAGTCTCTTGTGTCTCCAAATGTTTTGTGAATGGTGCTGCAAGTTCACGTTTTCATTGGCAACTGACTTGGCCTGATGTTGAGATGGCAGGGCATTGACAGTGGAGAAGGTGGAGGTAACATCATTCCCAGGGTATTAGGATTCACCAGCACTGTTTTCTGTGACAGTACCTACCAGTGCAGCATACAGGCATTTCTAAAAGTTTAAAAACTGGATTTTCTCATTTTTAGAATTAAAAATTTTATATTTTAGACACGTTGAATTTACACTTTTTTGCTGTTAGTTTATTAAATTAGTTGATTGGTCACATAGATAAGGAAGATATATTGATGGAAAAAATAGTTAATAAATTTAGCTTATTTCTTCATTGATTCACATACTGGCACCATTTTGGCTGCAATAAAGGCACTGGGATTCACAATCAGCTGAATAAGCAATGTCAAGATTTTCTTCAGGCAAGACCTTCTTCAGACAAAACTTTAGAAAGACGACTTTAGAAAAACAAGACTGTAGAAAGACAAGATCTTTCTTTAGTGACGTTAAGACTTGGATTTACATGCCGTTAAATACGGTTCTGTGGGCGGAATGATGAGCTGAAAGTAATGGTTTCACTTTTATTTGAAGAGCCTTTGGAAAAGATACTTTGAATACTTGAAATAGATATTTTCTGATTGAGATATGAACAAGTCTGATTGAGATATGAACATACTGTAAATCTTTTGTGTAATTTTAAAAACATTTCCAGGCCATCTATCAAATAATTTGTAATATGAAACTTCTGAACATTTTATGGTATTTTTGGTTTTTAAATGCATATTTGTAAAGTAGTTGGCTGCTTTAAATTTTCCTACTCTTACTAACTAACTGTTTTATATTATTTCCCTTCTCTTCCACAGAGTTATTTTGTGCTTATTTGTTTTCCACTTTGCTGGCTATTCAATGTTCACTGCTGATTTGATAGTCACAGTTAATGACTCTTGACAAGGTGAAAAAGGCACATGAATTGTTGTTTAAGGCATAAAATGTGTTCATTTTTTAAAAATGTAGGTATCTCCGTGTACACTAAATTAAAATCTCAAAACATGGCAGATGCCGAAAGTTAGTTCCCGATGTTGGGGAAGTCCAGGACAAGGGGTCACAGCTTAAGGATAAGGGGGAAATCCTTTAAGACCGAGATGAGAAAGACTTTTTTCACACAGAGAGTGGTGAGTCTCTGGAACTCTCTGCCACAGAGGGTAGTTGAGGCCAGTTCATTGGCTATATTTAAGAGTGAGTTGGATGTGGCCCTTGTGGCTAAGGGGATCAGAGGGTATGGAGAGAAGGCAGGTACGGGATACTGAGTTGGATGATCAGCCATGATCATATTGAATGGCGGTGCAGGCTCGAAGGGCTGAATGGCCTACTCCTGCACCTAATTTCTATGTTTCTATGTTTCTATGTTTCTATGTTAGCAGTAAACAGGAAATGCTGTAAACACTCAGCTGTACAGGCAGCATCTGTGGAATGGGTAAACAAGCGCCCCTAGTTGGAATCGAACTTGGGTCTCTGGCGCTGTAAAGCAGCAACTCTACGGCTATGCCATGGTGCCGCCTGTTGTCCATGTGTGGTGACTTTGTCTATGGGAGCTTCTAGCAAGCTCTCCTCCGGACTGCCCAAAATGTTCTTCTGGCAAACATTTTTTTGAAAAATCACAAGAATTTTTAATTTAAAGATTATCGCATTTGCTATAGATTTATTAAAAACATTAAAGTTAAGCAAAATAAAAGGTTGGTTGTTAGGGTTGGATGGGGGGGGGAGGGGAGCAGATCACTGAGCCGCATGTCCCTCTTCAGTCAGGGTCACGTTATGTACAAGTAGTGCCCCCGTACAACATTAAGGAGCCCAACGTGGTGCATCTGGTGCCTCAGCTCATGGAATATGGTGACCATCGATCACCCGTCCACATTAGTTCTATGTTATCCTACTCTCATCCATTCCCTACACACTGGGGACAATTTGCAGTCCCTATGATCTTACACACCTTCATGCCTTTGGGATGTGGGAGGCAACCGGAGCACCCGGGTTTGATCGTGACCATGGGGACTTGTACGTTCTCCTTGTGACTGCATGTGTTTTCTCCTAGTGTGCTCCGGTTTCCTCCCACATCTCAAAGACACACAGGGCTGTATGTTAATTAACTTTGGTAAAATAAAATTGTAATTTGTCCCTAGTGTGTAGGATAGTGCTAGTGGACGTGATCGCTGGTCGGCATGGACTCGGTGGGACGAAGGGCCGGTTTCCACGCTGTATCTTTGAACTAAACTAAACACCATGAAGGATGGACTATTCTTGGGGTAGCTACAGAATGAGCCTAATAAGCTAGACTATACTTTCCATTGTTGCATTATTATAAAAATTCTCCACGCTTGCAACTGTCTGCTGATGAACTTATTGCATCACATACAGATATGAACTAATGAAGGATTAATTTCCACAGCACAGTTTGTAATTCACTGTCCTATTGAGTTTTCACTGTACTCGGCACTGAAATGATTTGAACCTAAATTGAACCCTATTTCATGTCTGTGTCAGTGGCATTTTTAACCTGCTTAGTTTAGTTTAGAGATCCTGTGCGGAAACGGGCCCTTCGGCCCGCCGAGTCTGTACCACCCAGCGAGCCCACACATTGCACACACTAGGGACAATTTACATTTATACCAAGCCAATTAAGAATTGAAGAAACCGAACATTTCAGAGAAAACCCATGCGGTCACGGGAAGAACATCCTAACTCCGTAAAGACAGCACCCATGGTTGGGATCGAACCCGGGTCTCTTGCGCTGTAAGGCACTGCGTCACCGTGCATGGTTAAATAGCAAAGCATTATTTCTCCAGTGTCTCTTCTGTTACACGTAGTTTTCTGTGGGAATTTGTATGCTACCATCCAAATAATGACACGGTATCTGTTGTCAGCACCTTTTTCTACTTGTGCTATACCATCTCTGAAAATGCCCGGCTATTACCCTCCGTTCACCCCTCTTCTGTCTTCGAGGGCCCGTGGTGATGTCATCTGCAAGCATGAAGATGCATGTTTATGACAGCCATTATACGTCTTGTACTTCCACTACTTGGATCTTATCATTTAGCCACTCTTCTAATGATGAGAAGAAAAGTAAGTGTGTCCTTCCTCATTTCCTCGCAAACAGAAATCTTTAACAAATTATCTGCTGGTTTAAGATACAGAAACGATCAATCTTTTATTTTGCATTTAAGCTATTGATTTGATCCAAAACTGGTTTGACACTCATGCATGGAAATGCTTGACTATTTGCTGGATTTCATGACGCAACTTAGAATTAACGCAAAGCTAATGTAGACCTGTGCTGCCCGTGTCCAGTAGTGGTAATTGATTTCATGGAATTGTTCATTTTCAGGAAAAATTACAACGTATGAAATTGGATCTGCCGGAATTGCAAAACAGGCACATTACATCAGTTGCATATTGTGCACTGCACCAGATGTCCATCTTTATTGGCTGATAGAACTAAATATATGATGTCTATTCTAATTTTATCCATATTGTTTCCCTATCCAATTTCTATTCCCTCCCACAGCCCAAACTGTTTAATTTTGATAAGTTGCACGCATTAGAACCTGGTATGAATTGTTGAAGATCTACAATCATTAAAGCCTTGACTCCTCTGCTCAGAGATTGTTAGTGAAGTCTTAAGTTGCTTTGGATATTCATTTAACATTTATCTTTAATAGAAATTCTTTAACAAGTAAGCTTTTAAATGTTGCTTTAGAAGCTTTTTGCTTGGACTTTGTTAAAAGGGAGTTAATATGCAACGAAGAATTGCATTTAAATGACCTGAGAACCTGATGAATGGAATAAAGTTGTATTTTTTTAATTCTACAGAACAAAGAAAAAACTATGCAAAATCAACTGTTGCAATGTCAGAGACTTCACAGTATCGTGTTGAGGTAAGTAGATTTTTTTCAGTTCTGTCAGATTTCCTGTGGCTTTGCTTGATTGGTGTTACATATTTTTAGTGTGTGATCTTTAATTAAAATGGACTTCAGTTATATTTGCACATGCGTCTGATACTATTTAATGAGTGTGTGCTGTGATGTTTATGATATAACGTAAATAAGACTTGGAGTATAAAAACATAGATATCGATTTCTTCATGGAACGCGTAATGCCATTGATTATTGGCATGTCAAAAACGACTCCTTTTCAAACAAGTTAATATTTAGTGCCAGGAGAACAATTGGAGGATTCAAATGTAATACATCTCTGTGAAATAAGATGCTACAATATAGTTTTCAGACTGAAATTGTGAATTATTTTCTACAGTTTAAAATAGTAATTTCTGTATTGAAAATAGCATTTGGCAACATTTATTGTGGATCGGAAGGATGCCATGATAACAGTAGACGATGGCATAAGGAAACTAAAACTGCTTGATGCAAAAGGCAAAGTCTGGACCCAGGACATGTTACTTCAGGTCGATGAGAAATCCGTCAGCCTGATTGATCTTGAGAGCAAAGTAAGTCTTTTTTTAAATAATGATTTGAGAATCAATTGACACATTATTTACTTTGATGCACCTAAGTAGCATTCTCTTACTTGAGTGAGGCTGCCATGATGTGAAAGTGACAGATAATTTGTAAACCTGTTGTTATGTCTAAAATCTATCCAACTCAAATGTGTCTTTGATATGTTTGATCAGTTTGATGCCACAAACCAGGGATCACAATGTGATTCATGAGAAGGATTTGGTCCATTTGGTAATCAAAGTAGTTCATTTGCCGAAATAATAATAAAATAATAATAAATGTAAATTTTAATGTATTATAGATAGATTTTGTATTACAATTTTACACATTTTTGATATTAATGCATTTTGTGGCTTAATTCTTAATGTAAAATTGATATTAATACATTTGTTAATCAAAGTAGTTAATTTGCAGAAATAATAATAAATGTAATTTAATTTTTCATGGATTATAGATACATTTTGTATTACAATTTTACACATTTTTTATATTAATGCATTTTGTGGCTTAATTCTCAATTTGCGTGAAATTGATATCAAATACATGTAAAATTGTATTACAAAATCAATTATAATTTAAATGGCATTTATTATTATTTCAGCAAATTGAGATGCAAATATCCTTTAATTTTATACTTTATTATATTTCAAATGTATGCATGTATTCTTTCAATTCCAATTATCATTACTGGAAATGTTATTTTATTAAACCCTTATAAATACATATATGCTATGTATATCACGTGTTGGGCATATCTGTATTGTTCATAATGCAGTGCACATCACCATCTATAGGACACTTGAGTGTCTGCATTTAATTATTTTTAAGCATTTAATTTTGCAAACCTAAATTTAATTCAAGGAGGCATAAATTCAGTTGTCTTGTGTTTGTGACAAAAGGTTCATGGTTATTTAAAATACATTTTAATTGGCACAAAGCGTAGATTAAGGATTTATAAGTGAGACATACTCATAAGACTGGTTGTGTAGGAATACATTTTGCACTTGTCCGTCAGTGACAGAGAATTTCTGGTTAACTATTCCGAGCAGTATTCTGTCTTTCCATAATGACCACTGGCTATTTAACAACTTGGTAGCATAAACAATGCTTTGGCATTACATTGTGAAATGATGCTCTTTTATTCCCATGCTCCCGCGACATAAATAGTGGAATTGAATTTGCTGCAAGATGCTGAAGTTTCTGTGCAAAACTGTTGGGATTTATCTGCGTAAGTGCCATTAAGTCCATGATTTGGTGCACAAACGAGGCAGTTCTAAATGTTCTGGCCAGTGTTTACCCAACATCATTCTAACATTGGACTCCTCGTGATGTCCAGTGAACCTCCCCAGTGCAAGTCCATCACCGATTTTCCAGCAACTGGTGATCTGGCTCTTTTAATCCAGGCAAATTCATGAGAGCACACTTGAAATCTCCCTGACCCCCTGGAAGTCTCCCCGAAAAAGTGGCGACTAGGTCGGTTGAGGCTGCCAATCTAGACCTCATTGGGATTTCCACGCCGATTGGCGGATCGAAATTTGTCCTTTACGACTGGGATTTTGGACATATGGGTATTTGTATTGAATGACGTTGTTCCCTGAATAAACTGTCTTCAGTAATTTCTGTATTAATTGAACTACTTTAAGTGAAATATTTTGAGTAATGAAGCTAGATTCCATCAACTGTATACTTGTCACAAAGGAAGCTTTATGTCTATCATAATGAATGGGGTAAGAAATAGAAGTAAGAGAAGCTCATTCAGCCTCTTGTGTTTACTTGCGTTTAATAAGATTGTAACACTCTAGCTCACTCTGTACCACTCTAGTTGGGATTTTCTTGGCATCTTCCGCATCTATCTTGGTTTCCTCAATATCTAAAAAAATGCGTGTATGTACTTTGTTTGCTTGGAGTCGCACTTCACAATTCAATGAGTATTACTGTTGGTTTTCTCAAACTGCAGAGAATGAACTTTACACATTCTCTACATTCTCTGCATGTATTGGTTCTGGGTGATTAGACAGCAGTGAAAAATAATCGAGTCACATGAAGTTGCAGATGTTGGAATCTTGAGCAAAACACAAAGTGCAGAAGGAATTCAGCCAATCTGGCAGCATCTGTAGAGGGAACGGACAGACGATGTTTTCGGTCGATACTACTTCGGTTTGGTACCATCTCCTATCACATTTGCCCAAAATGCCATCCCTCCCATTAAATACAATTTCTGTTGTCTTCAGTACGTTGTTTCTCTCATTCATATTAAATGTGTGGTGCAACGGGACGAGCCACTGCCTCATAGCACCAGTTCCATCCTGACCTCGAGCATTGCAGAGTGGAGTTTGCACGTTCTTCCTGTGACCGTATGGCTCCTGTTTCCTCCCACATCCCATGGAAGTGCAGGTTTGTTGGTTGATTGGCCTCTGTAAATTGACCCTAGTGTGTAGGGAGTGGATTAGAAAGTGGCATAGCATAGAACGAGTGTGAACAGGTGATCAGTGGTTGGCATTGACTCGGTGGGGAGGGGGGGGGGGGGGTGGGGGCAAAGGGCCTGTTTCCATGTTGTACCTCTAAGCAAATTGGGGAGGAAAAGCTTGCCCTTGAGGTACCTTTCACCACCAGTACAAATAAATAAAGCTAATTAATGATTTGGACGAGGGAATTAAATGCAACATCTCGAAGTATTAATGATTTGGACGAGGGAATTAAATGCAACATCTTGAAGTTTGCAAATGACACGAAGCTGGGGGGGGGCAGTGTTAGCTGTGAGGAGGATGCTAGGAGGCTGCAGGATGACTTGGATAGACTGGGTGAGTAGGCAAATGCATGGCAGATGCAGTATAATGTGGATAAATGTGAGGTTATCCACTTTGGTGGCAAAAACAGGAAGGTAGACTATTATTTGAATGGTGACCGATTAGGAAAAGGGGAGATGCAGCGAGACCTGGGTGTCATGGTACACCAGTCATTGAAAGTAGGCATGCAGGTGCAGCAGGCTGTGAAGAAAGCGAATGGTATGTTGGCATTCATTGCAAAAGGATTTGAGTACAAGAGCAGGGAGGTTCTACTGCAGTTGTACAGGGTCTTGGTGAGGCCACACCTGGAGTATTGTGTACAGTTTTGGTCTCCTAATCTGAGGAAAGACATTCTTGCCAGAAGGTTCAGAGAAGGTTCACCAGACTGATTCCTGGGATGGCACGACTTCCATATGAAGAAAGACTGGATAGACTTGGCTTGTACTCGCTGGAATTTAGAAGATTGAGGGGTGATCTCATAGAGACTTACAAAATTCTTAAGGGGTTGGACAGGCTAGATGCAGGAAGATTGTTCCCGATGTTGGGGAAGTCCAGGACAAGGGGTCACAGTTTAAGGATAAGGGGGAAGTCTTTTAGGACCGAGATGAGAAAAACGTTTTTCACACTGAGAGTGGTGAATCTGTGGAATTCTCTGCCACAGAAGGTAGTTGAGGCCAGTTCGTTGGCCATATTTAAGAGGAAGTTGGATGTTGCCCTTGTGGCTGAAGGGATCAGGGGGTATGGAGAGAAGGCAGGTACAGGATACTGTTGGATGATCAGCCATGATCATATTGAATGGCGGTGCAGGCTCGAAGGGCCGAATGGCCTGCTCCTGCACCTAATTTCTATGTTTCTATGTAATGCCTTATTTTACTTCGGAGTCACGTGAGTGACTTCGTGAAGACCCCGCCAGCACGCATGCGCGACATATCGTCGACTGCATGCAAAGCGACAGGCAGGGGGGAGGGTCGCTCCTCTACTGCAACGGACCTGCAGGTAAGGTAAACTAACCTGCGGTTGGTTTTTCTTCACCCAGGGACTCTGTGCGGGAGCAGGGTAGGGAAGACCCTGACTCCCTACCACTGTCACCTAAACATAGGGACAGTGACATGAAGGTGCGTAAACGTGTTCCATTGCTCTGCGGCGCGTTCTGTCTCCCCTCCTATGCAGGTCACCAGAGGACGGACCAGGGGAAGAACAGCACTAAGGTCGAAAAGCCCCGCTGCAGCGGCCGGCGTCAACTTGCCACCGGAGCAGTCCGCCAGATCGCGGACAGGTGAGGGATCGAGGTCTGAGTCTGGGAGCCCCGCAGGTGCGGCCGGCGCAGAGTCACCACCGGGGGAGCCTGCCTGATCGCAGGCCAGTGGAAAATCATCTTGGTCACCGCACCCCGCGTTAGCGGCTGGACGTGACCGAACGTCGCCTTTAATCGAGGTCTGAGTCTGGGAGCCCCGCAGGTGCGGCCGGCGCAGACTCACCACCGGGGGAGCCTGCCAGATCGCGGGCTGGTGGTAAATCATCCGGTCACCGCACCCGTGTTAGCGGCTGGACGTGACCGAACGTCGCCTTGTCCCGGGGGAAGACAGGCGGCAAGCCCGCGCGGATATCGGTGAACCCCGCTTCGGCGGCTGGAACCGACACCTCACCGCACATGTCTTTCCAGACAGGCGGGCCGCCACAGTCCGGAAGACCGCGGACTAGCGGCATGTCCTCGCGGGAGTCGCATAGCCCCGCTGGAGTGGCAGGCAGCGACATCCTGCCTAGGCACCCTAGACATCATCTCGACGAGGTGCAGGCCGATGGCAGAAGCCTCAGTAGTTCAGGAGAACCTGAGGAAAGTCGACTTGTCGTCCGCAGATGCGGCGGCGGTCGCATGGCCCACATGGACCCATGATGGAGCGACTCCTTGAGCGAGATCTCCCACAGCAGGATCGGATGTCCTCAAGTCCAGGAGACATGCATCTGGGCCACCCAGCACATCCCCTTCATCGGTGGGGTGTGCCAGGTGTCAGCAGCTGGCTGATGTTGAAGAGGGATTGGCGCAGGAACCTGCAGCACCTGGGAAACCCCAAGAGGAACTTCTTGATGTGGTTTCCAAATTTGCCAAAACTAGCGGCAAGCATTGACTCCTCACAACACACCAGCTGCAGGAACAGGTCTGACCGAGGAATGAACAAATACAAGGCCCGACCAACTGTGTTTCGCTGAACGTGCCGACAGTCAACACGCCCACCTGGGGCAACATCAGTCCAGGGATTAGGGCACAGGAGCTCAAACTTCAATAAATCCTGAAATTGTTGACGTCGGGAATCACTGCCTTTGCCAGGTCAATTGACAGCACGGAGATGACGGAGGAGCAGGAAGATGCTCTTGCGCTACTGTGTAACACACAGTACAAGATAAACTCCTTCCGGGGAATCTCCATCAAACCAACACAACCCAATATTCGCGTGTTTGTGCAAAACCTCTGCTACGCTGCCACCGAGACAGTTGTTCGGTGAAGACCTGCCAAAACAGGTAAAAGACCTGGACGAGGAGGCAAAAGCGGTCGGGTTGATGAAACCACCATCCTCGAGCAGGCCACCGGCATATCACAGACAGCATCCTTACGTTACGTCTAACAGGCCTCGGGTTCAACCCGACAGGGCTATCAGACCTATCCACCGGTCGCACCCTATCTACAATAGCCTTTTAGGCAGGGCCCACAGCGACCAGCGTGGAAGATGCGCCAACCCCACATCCCAGCAACACTATGAACCAAAAAAGCCCAGAACCTCAAGCCCGACGGTAACCATGGAGGTAAGGGGTTCTGGTTCTCTTGGGAGTGCTGCATGTATAAGCTCACAAGTGGGAGAGAGGTTACGTACATTCCGGGATGCACGGGGTTCTGATTGTCACTATCCCAGGGAACAAAGCAATAGACATAATAGAGGCATGTAACAGCCTTGCTTGCGCCAGGAAACCGACTATTAGACATGCTGCTAAGGTAATTGGTAAACTTGTAGCTACATTCCAGCTGCACAATTTGGGCCGTTACACTATCAAAGCTTGCACACAGCAAAAATCTCAGCATTAAAAGCGAATGATGGACATCTTTACAGGCCTATGCAGCTGCCAAACAAGGCATAAATTGAGCTACAATGGTGGATTAGCAATGTTTGTGATTGTTTAATCCCATCATTACATCAAACCCATCAGTCGTGTTACAAACCGACGCAAGCACCAAGGGCTGGGGAGCTACTGACACCACTTCCAGTTGGGGCTGTAGATGGGATTTGCACAAGTCTACTCTTCTTCAATCACAAGGTATAAACTATTTAGAAATGCTGGGATCATGTCACGGGCTGCGGGCTTACTACACTAATCTGCATCATACGCATGTCCGTCTTCAAAATAAATAATACCACTGAGGTGGCATATTTAAACCATATGGGTGGTATCAAGTCAATATCTTGTGATGAACTGGCAAAAAATAATTTGGCTCTGGTGTATTGAAAGAAATATTTGGATATCAGCTACGTACCTTCCGGTTAAGCTCAATACAGTGGCGGACACCAGGTCACGAGTATTTAATAACGACATCGTGGATGTTGAACCTCCAAATATTTTCTAAAAATATAGCCAAATATGGAACACCAGATATCGACCTCTTTGCGTCCAGGTTGAACCATCAGATACCAACATATGTCTCTTGGGAACCAGATCCTGGGGCAGTGGTGTTGGACGCGTTCTGGCTACGTTGGGGGAAATGGGTTTTCTATGCTTTCCCCCATTCTGCTTCATCAGTCAGGTATTGCAGAACATTCAACCAGATTCTGCAACAGAAAGGACCATGGACATCATACAGCATCATGCAGAGAGTCCACTAGGAAGCAGTACCTCACCCACATAAGGAAATGGGAGGTTTCTGTAGTCGGACCAAGACCACCTACAAATCTGCTCCGATCTCCAATGTGCTGGAATCCTCGCGGGCCTTCATTATGATGAGGCCGTCAGTTACAGTGCCATATACAGTGCCAGGAGTGCACTGTCATCCTATCTCAACATTGGAGTGGGATCTCACCAGCTGGTATCCAAACTATGAGGGGTATATTCTATCCAACCCTCCCCGACCACGATATTATATTACCTGGGATATAGGGCTGGTGTTGACCCTACTCAGGAGCTGGTCGCCTATGATGGATTTACCATTGGACTAACTCACCTTCAAAGTGGTGATGTTAATGGCACTGACCACAGCACAACGGGTCCAGACTCTACAGGAACTAAAACTGGATAGAATGGTCTCGACCCCCAAGAAAGTGACTTTCTTTATAGATGAGTTGCTTAAACAACACAGACCTGGGTCTACAGGTCTGAAAATGGGCATCAGGAATATGGGGACGGGTCTGTTATCAGCCATGTAAACCCACATCACAGGGTGACGGTGCAGACTATCTCCAGGTGGCTCAGGGTGGTATTCGGTGCAGCAGGTAAGACACTAACATTTTAAAATCTCATTCTACCAGGGCTGCATCCACATCAGCGGCGAGGACCATGGAGGTACCCATGGATCATGTCCCCGCAATAGCAGGCTCGGCCAGTGAAACTACATTTCAGCATTTTTATAACAAACCTGTGGCTGCTCCCGCAACGTTTGGGGAGTCAGTTTTAAGCGCTGTTCCCTAAACGTTTGTCCCCGAGTTCAGGGGTTTATTGTTTGTATTAACAAATATGTTCTAATTTTTCAGCTTGTTCAAGTCTGAAATACATTAACATAATTCCTCCATCAATATTACGGCAGTGTGTGAGCATGGACGTGGTCCAGGGCATGGAATCACAGAGCTTTGAAATCTTCACGAAGTCACTCACGTGACTCCGAAGTAAAATAGTAAGATTAAACGAGAACTTACCAGTTTGAAGTTTGATCTTTATTTTATGAGGAATTGCGATGAGGGATTTCGTGCCCTCCGCTCCCAACCCTCTATCATAAGGTCAACTGGTATATTAGTCTCTCTTTAATCTTACTATCTTTAGTCATTGTTGTTATCTGTGATTCCACACCGCTGCTTTGAAGAATGTCGCGCATGCGTGCTGGTGGGTCTTCACGAAATCCCTCATCTTACTATTTAATCTTACTATTTTTGAAAGGTTACCTAGCTTGTACCTAGTCACAAGCTTCCACAAGGAACATGGTGATTATCATCAAACAGTTTGTTCCAGTGGTTTTGATTAACAGATTAATATTTGTCAGGATATCTGAGAGAACGCTTCTGATCTTCTAATGGTGTCATGGAACCTTTCACCCTCCCACTGAGAGAGCAGACAGTTTAGCAGTCGCTTATTAATGCAGTGCAATGTCAGTCGAGACCTTTGCGCCCAAGTCTCTAGAATGGGACTGGAAACCATTGAATTTGGCCTGTTACGCTGTGTTAATGATTGGTGAATGCGTGACTGCACTCTGCAATCCGACTTTTCCAAACAGCTATGACTTTGAACTAGATTTTTTTTATGAAAGGGTAGCAACAAAAGAACAGTGAAACACTTTTTACAAAATACATTAATTATCCTGGAAGCATTTTAAGGAGTCCAAGAGTCTGCAGTTAAAAAAAGATGCATTCTTGAAGAAATATTAATGACTTATAAAGTACTGTACAATGGACGTTGCCTATTGAATGACAAACTACTGAATAGGTAGCAGTGGGGTGGTGACATGCTTGCATGTGTTATTTGAAAGGTTAATTACAGATGGGCACTGTGCATCTAAAGATAAAAAGACCCAATAATGCACAAAGGATTTTATTCTGCATGTTAGTTGGGATGAAATAAGGCGGGGAAAAGATTTCAGAAATGGATTGGAGAAAGCAAAGGTTGCGATAAAATTGTATTGATGTCGAATGGGGCCTTTTCTACATTGGGGATGCTACTATTTGTTGTGTAAATTAAGTGATTGATTAAAAGATACAACATGGACAGAGGCTCTTCGACCCACCAAGTCTACGCCGCCCATTGATTACCCATTCACACTAGTTCTATGTTATCCCACTTCCTGCACACTAGGGGCAATTTACAGAGGGTCACATGACCTACAAATATGCTCATCTTTGGGATGTGGGAGGAAACCGGAGGTAACCCACACGGTCGTGGGGAGAACGTGCAAACTTTACATAGACAGCACCTGAGATCAGATTGAACCTGTGCCTCTGGTGCTGTGATGTACCGTCTCCACAGATTTGCAATGGGTTGGCAAATATCTTTTGGATGTGTAAAGATTTTAAATTAGCCCTGGGCACGGAAAATAACAAGAGTAAGGTTTGACATGCGTCTGGAGGTGAGCCAGAATATGTGGGTGGGGGTAGTCAGAGAAGTCTTAAACAATCAGTACAAAATCTTTTTCCCAGGATGGAAATCTCAAACACTAAAAAGGTACGGCTGTAAGGTGAGTGAGACAAAGTTTAAAGGATCCTTTTAAAGGATTAAAAAAAGATGTGCGCAGCAAATTTCTTTTTTGCACAGAGGTCAGTGAATGATTGGATAGCACTACTGGGTATGGTAGTTGAAGCAGATACTTTAGTGGCATTAAAAAAAAAACTTTTGTCTAGGTATATGGATACATAAGGAGTAGAGGGATATAAGTTATGTGCAGCACTGACATTGTGGGCAGAAGGGCCTTTACTTGTGCTATAAAATGTACAGAGCAAATGGCCACAATCTTTGTGTGTTAAATTAAAGCTGCTTAGGAAACACTGAATCTCTGCAGACCATTGTTTAGAAAACTCTATCCTGGTTGCTGCATGATTAGGAACATTTTGGATTTATATGGGCATGGTAAAGAAGAAGAGATAATGCCTAAGATTAGGTAGATAAGCAAAGAGGATTGATGGAAATCTGCAATGCTTGCATTTGAAAAGGGAGAATTTGGGCTTTACTATCTGGGGCATTTTCTGGGTGATAATTCAGAAATAAATGTTATAGTTTGCTTCATGGTTTCAGGGGAGAACAAAAATGTTCCTTGCATTTTCTTTATAGAATGAGTTGGAGCACTTTCCCTTTAACACAATCCAGCATTTTCAATCTGTGATGAATGCCTGTAACTATGACTCCATCCTGGCACTCGTTTGCAAGGAACCTGGCCAAGGCAAACCAGATATTCACCTTTTCCAATGCGATGAAGTTAAGGTTGGTCAGTCTTTTATTTGCAACTGCATTAGTTTGATTCTTTATTCGCGTTACTAGTCTGCGCGGGACATGAAAATAGTAAGATGCATTTAATGCTTCCACATCTACTGCAAGTAAGAGGGTTTGGAATGTCGTTATGTTTTGCATTTACAGGGATTAGAACATAAAATGCTTTTGAGTTTTTGTACACCTTTTTTCACCTCTGCTTATAAATGATCTACTTCAATGAACAATTTCCTCACTAGTGCTGACCATCACTTATCCAAGATGCAGGTAAGTATTTCTTTGAAGACCTCTGCCAGAAGTGCTCTGAAATAGAGGAGAAAAAAGGGGAGAGTGACCCAGGTGCACTTTAATTTTGGTTGTGATGGCATTTGGGCGAATTGCCTGGAATAAAAAGGTCTTCCTAACCTATTAGTCAAAGAAGTTACCGTGAGTTGTAATGTACTTAAACCCTGTATAATGGGAGCTATTTGCTTAATCTGGTACCGTGTAGCTATTAACAATAGCAATTAACTTTTTCTTTGGGTTACTTTTACAAATAATGAGCAATGTCTTTTTGTATTGCGAGCATCGAAAGAAAGTATTGTCTGAATTATCAAGAGCAATACATAATAATGTATCCCAAGATATTACATGTTTAACTAATATAAATTGCTTAAAATTGACATACCTGTAGATGCTGAAACCTTTTGGGCTTAGTATCCCGTTTTGCTACATTTCAAATGTTTTAGTCATTATTACTGGATTACGCTTGCTTTAGTGGTGTTAAATTGTCTCATTGTTTTTTCCTCTGAAGCTGCATATCACAATGTAGTCAACTGAAAATTTATGAAAGGACAAATTCTGGCATTGTTTAGTATAATGACACAAGTCTTGGGGTGAATCCGTTCGGACAGAACCCGTAGTTAGGATCAAACCCAGGTCTCTGGCGCTGCAAGGCAGCAACTCTACCCCTGCGTCACCGTGGTCTTTAACGTATATTGTTTAACGTGTGGTATTTGGAAGATCCCACCATGTTCCCAACATGTTAGTCAGTACTCATTTTTAATGGAACTTGGATAACTTCCAAGATTATTTTTAACAGTGTATCAGAAAAAGGATTAAATGTCTCAATTGTTAGTTCAGGGATTGTTTTCTTATACCTGAAAGGAAAAAAAAACTATAATGCTATCTTGCAGTAACATTTAAGCCGTCCACTAAAAGGCATTGGGTTTATTTGAAAAATAGCACAAACTGAATACTGCACTAGAGTTGGCAGCCGTTGAATGGATACTCTTGTTCAACAAATGAGTCCCACACGGTTAGTGAAGAAGTGCAATTAGCGGTTTGAGGTGTCACCGATGCTGTGATGTTGTGACCAAATGCTCTTTTTCAGGCTGAAATGATCCACGCAGATATCGACAGTGCAATCAGTGACAGTAAAGGCAGCAAACAGAAGAAGAGGCCCAGTACTCTGAGGTACAAAGGCACACACATGTTTATCGTTTGCACTATTCTTGGTCATCTCTTTGGATTTCAATTTAACAGTAAGCTACACATAAACAAGGAACTGCATGTGCTGGTTTACGTAAAAAGACGCAAAGAGCTGGAGTAACTCAGTGTGTCAGGCAGCGTCTCTGGTGAACATGGGTAGGTGATGTTTTTGGTCAAGAACTTTCTCGGAATCATTTTTGAAATGAATCTGAAGAGTCCCGACCCGAAATGTCACCTATCCATGTTTTCCAGAGACGCTGCCTGACCGGCTGAGTTACTCCAGCACTTTGTGTCTTTTTTGTAAAGTAAGCTGTTTCTTCTCTGAACACATTTGTGATGCTAAAAGTGTGGACATTAAATACTGGAGATTGTTGACGTGCACCTGTTTGGACAGAAAATCATGAAGCACACTATACTGGAATCTTGATCAGTTCACACCTTTTGTTCCTCTTTGCAAATGGGTGCCTATGCAATCAATCTGCTGTTGGCTTGATGAGCCCAAACATCGGGAACAGCAAGATTTCAATAAGATTTTTCCTCCTTACTTCCGCCTAATCTAATAATCGGGAGAATGGTCCCTACCCAAAAATTCATATATCAATACCCTCCACGGATGCTGCCTGACACGCCGCGTTCCTCCAGGACTTTCAATAGTTATTAGAGCGTAATCATGGCCCATCACGTCTACATTGCCTTTCAATCATGACCGATCTAACTTTCCATCTCAACCCCTTCACATGCCTTCTTCCCATAACCCCTGAAATCCTGACTAATCCAGAATCTGTCAATCTGCGCCTTAAAAATATCCATTGATTTGGCCTCCACAGCTGTCTGTGGCAATGAATTCCACAGATTCACCACCCTCTGATTAAAGACATTTCTCCTCATCTCCTTTCTAAAAGTACATCCTTTTATTCTAAGGCTATGGCCTCTGGTCCTAGACTCTCCCATTAGTGCAAACATCCTTGTGCTTTGCTCAAGGATAAGTTGTTTGATCTGTATTGTATTTCTTAATTTGAACTTGATTTTAAAACTAGGATGGGAGCTTTGGTTTGGTGTATTTGCTTAACCTTGTGCTGTGTTGCGATTAACAACACTTATATTATTGTGAAATATAATGTATTGAATATAGAGTCAGACAGTGTGGAAACAGGTATTTCGGCCCAACTTGCTCACACCGGCCAACATGTCCCAGCCACATAGTCCCACTTGTCTGCATTTGGCCCATATCCCTCTAAACCTATCCTATCCATGTACCTGTCTAACTGTTTCTTAAACGTCAGGATAGTCCCTGCCTCAGCTACCTCCTCTGGCAGCTCGTTCCATACACCCGCCAACCTATGCGAGAAAAATTTTACCCTTCCATTAATTGTTTTCTGGGTCAGGAGCATTAACTCTTCTTACTATTTATCGTTACAGAATGATTACAAATGCCGATAATTCCTGCATCCCCCCACCTCCAAGAGCGCCTGCCCCAGTTCCACCAGGCACGATCACACAGGTGGATGTTCGGAGTCGAGTAGCAGCTTGGTCAGCTTGGGCCTCACCTGCTGAACAAGGTGATTGGGCTTTCTCACACACACTGACACCTCCTGGGCAGCTGTGTTTTGTACAATGGGGGTTTCCATGGCTACCTTGGCACTATGCCAGATTACGGAATCCAAAAAGGCAGTTACGAAAATGCTGTGAATATGAAAAAGAAATTGAAACAAAGGTGAAACGATTTGAACTGTAACTATTGTATCACAACTGCGAGTGAAAATGTAATAATGTTCAGCACCAAGAATGGAATGCGATTAATTTAGCTGCAGCTATTCCATCATTTATAAAACCACCTCTTGTCCGAAACCATTGGCCGTGACCACTCTTGCTCTGAGTGATTCATATCTTTGCTTGTGTAATTAAGTTATTAACAAGCTCTACGTCCAGCTACTCAGGAAGCATGCCAACATGCATTTAAGCCCGAATGAAATGAAGGTTTGGATTAATAAGCGGCAAGTAAAAATTGTAATGACACAAACAATAAATATATGAAAGTCTCGAATGTTCTCACCTTTGCTGAATGATGCAGGGGAATTACAGTGTTTCGCAACCGGGAGATCAGGTAGGTCCAGACAGACTGAGGGAAGGTGTTCAGCAAAACGATCGCCCAGTCTGCGTTTGGTCTCGCCGGTGCCAAACATTTAATTCCCCTTCCCATTCCACACTGACCTTTCTATCCTGGGCCACCTCCATTGTCAGTGAGGCTAAATGCAAATTGGTGAAACAGCACCTCATAGTTTGCTTGGGCAGCTTACATCCCAACGGTATGACTATTGATTTCTCTAACTTCAAGTACCCCTTTCATCTCCATCCCTCATACTAGCTTCAAAATTGTCGTTGAGTCTCATTGTCTGGAACTCGTTTTCACATAGTCCATAATGGCCTGATTCCTTTCTCATCGTTACTTTTTTGCATAACTTTCATTCATTTGTTCTATATCTCTCTATATCACCATTTATATCTCTCGTTTCCCTTTCCCCTGACTCTCAGTCTCGACCCGAAACGTCACCTATTCCTTTTCTCCAGAGATGCTGACCCGCTGAGTTACTCCAGCTTTTAGTTTCTGTCTTTGGTTTAAACCGGCATCTGCAGTTCTTTCCTACACATCTATGATATTGTATTTACAGGCCTGCTGTCAGTACATTTGGCAATTAATCACTCTTGACTCTCTTGACTGTTGGCTCAAGCTAGCCTCTTGGTAGGACAACCCTCTCCCAGGATTTGACTGACACCACGTTGCTATATCTTTTTTTTAAGTGAACAGGAAAGAGGTTGGGTATTCTGTGGAGAGTGACATCTCTCGAGAGAGAAAACGTATCAATTTTACATTGAATTACAATAAGACTATCTCATATTGAAATGTCAGTTTTCCGTAGATAGTGTGGAATTATGTATGTAAGTCCTTCTATTAAAATGCCATGTTCTCAACAGATGAAAAACAGAAGGTGGTTCATGAACCAGAAGAAACCCCAGATATGGCAGCCGTTAGAATTGATAGAGATGTGGTATGAACGCTTACTAAAAATTAAATAATTTAATTTATTTTCAACAATTTAATGTTTGAGCAAATATAGTGTGGAAGCATTTAAAGTATTTTAATATTGTGATTGTGTATATCAACAAGTAAATTGATTTAACTTTGTACAGAGGAATATAGTTGATGTGGTCAGCCATGGGATGTCCTTAATGCAACCCCCCACCCCTATCATCCTGCTAGTTTCACTGTTCGCATCCATACATCCCTTTGTTATCACCTCTTCCACAGCCAACAATAGACCATTGTGGGCTCCACCTTTCCTTGGTCATCGGAGCTGGCTCTGATTTGTTCTGAACGTTTTCATACCCCCAGATTCCCTCTCCCCTACTCTCAGGCTGAAGAAGGGCTCTGACCCGAAACTTCACCTATTCCGTTTCTCCAGTGATGCTGCCTGACCCGCTGAGTTACTCCAGCGTTTTGTGCCTATCCTTAATGCAGTGCTTGTATAAAGGTGATGTACTTAAATGATCATTCTGAAGAAGGGTCGCGACCTGAAATGTCATCTATCCATGTTGTCCAGGGATATTGCCTGACCCCCTCCGTTACTCCAGCATTCTGTGACTTTTCTTCCAGTTAAATGAGTAGTCATTAAGTATTCCTAATTTACTATTGCAAATTTCCAAAATCAAGAATAACCTAAGCACAGGTTATAAATAATTACATCATACAACATAATCTGTTGATTTTATTTCGTATGATCTCTTATGATCTCAGAATGAAATAGATCATGGCCTGGTTCGCACTTGGACAAGAGGCACTGTGCTCGTGTTTATTAGAGTTTACACAGAGAGGATCTGGGTATCACCTGCTCCCTCTGCATTAGGGAATTACCAATGACACAAAGCAGGTTGCTGCATGCAAGTTTTTTTTTCTCAATAGTTGCAATGATCTCAGGACTGAGTATGACTATTTATGAAGCTTAAGAGTACAAGAAGTAGCAAGAATATCTACCGTCACCTGTTTGTCAGGAAAAACAAGTTCCATGTGGGAACGTCCTTAAAATAGAATATTCTGTTTAAAAGTGACGCAGCTGGTGGAGCTGCTACCTCACAGCGCCAGAGACCCGGGTTCAATCCTGACTACGGATGCTATCGCTGGGCAGTTTGCTCATTCTCTGGATGACCACATGAGTTTCCTCCGCGTGCTCTGGTTTCCTCCCACAATACAAAGACATGCGGGTTTGTAGGTTAGTTGGCTTCTGTAAATTGCCCCCTAATGTGTAGAGAGTGGATGCGAAAGTGGGATAAAATAAAACTAGTGTGAACTGATGATTGATGGTCAGCGTGGACTTGGTGGTTCAAAGGACCTGTTTCCACGCTGTGTCTCTAAAATGAAAACTAAAACTAAATTAATCCATACTGATCATCCATCTTTCTTGACACCAACTGCAAATTCATGTAACACAAATGTATCTTCCTTTTCCTTTGGAAACTGTTCTGTTAGTGACCCAATTGATAGTAAATAATAGGGTTTAATTTTTAGTGACCAGGTATTAACAGCCAGACCTAGATCTTTCAGTAACATAACACTTATTGTCCTCTTGGTAGCTGATATTGTTGACACACAAAAGCCTGCTTGTTTTACCACTCTACTAGTTTTACTGTATATAAGAAAATATTCTGCATGCTTTGTTTTAAACTAGACTGTCTGTACAGCAATGCAGAAGTTGCTGAGCTGCAACGAGCACTCTAATGTTACATCAACATTTTATCATGCCTTCCCACAAATGGTAACGCATACCTTTTACTCCAGAGAAATTGCTGAGCATTTCACTTTTGGTCCACTTTATTTCAATTCTGCAGTCATTTTTGTTTCCCATCTTTAATTTATATGCCAGTTGTTTTGGTTTATTGAGTTTTAGTATTGCCGCCCTGTTGACAACTGACTCTTCACGCAATTTAAAGTGAACTGCAGCACAGTGGCACAGCGGTAGAATTGCTGCCTTCCAAGCGCCAGTGGCCCGGGTTCGATCTTGACAACGGGTGCTGTCTGTAAGGAGTTTGTACGTTTTCCTCGGGTGCACCAGTTTCCTCCCACACTCTAAAGACCTACAGGTTTGTAGGCTAATTGGCTTTGGTAAAATTGTAAATTGTCTCCAGTGTGTGTAGGATGGTATTAGTGTGCGGGGATCGCTGGTCAGCACAGACTCGGTGGGCCAAACGGCCTGTTTCCACACTGTTTCTCAAAAATAAAATAAACTAAACTGAAGCCACCAAATGTATTAATTCATTCTGAATTTTCTGACAAGTTACAACTTGCCCCTTGCCTATGTCTTACCAAGTTTTACATATCTTGTTGGACTACTTCCTTTCTACCTAATTTAAATTGAAGCCAGATTTTTCATTGATCAGTATCTCTTCTTGCAGAAGGGCATGTGGCAGTGTGCCATCCTGTCCAGTTGCAAGCTGCATTGTTATGTTATTTACAATGTACCAAATGTTGCAATACTGTTTGCAGATTTTTTTTAAATGGGATTGTTCACTTGCCCGTTGATTTGCCTCACATTTACTGTTGTGCACTTCATGCCAAGCTGAGAATGAAATGACCACAAGATAAAAGCTTTGTAAAGTTTGGTGGAGTGAATGGAGTCAATCTCTTATTACAGCTACAGAAATTGGGCTCAATATTTATGATAAAATTTACTACAAATGAGTCAACGCACAATGTAATTATGGTCATAGAGAGAAATACACAGACACAATTCCTTGGCCCACCCAGACCCCCCAGCACCAATTTACTCTAATCCTGCACATATGCCATTTTATTCTCCCCACATTCCCACTCTCCCCACATACTAGGGATGACATATTGTGGCCAATTCACTTATTGTCCACATTTTGTTTGGGAAGTGGGGGGGAACTGGAAGACCCTGGGGAAATCCACATGATCACAGGCAGCATGTGTAAACTCCACGTAAACAGTTCCCAAGTCAGAATTGAACTCTGGCACTGTGAGGTGATGGCTTGGCAAGTCTGTGCCTCACACATAAGTAGATCTATCATGATTTTTTTTTGTATGTGGACCCGTTATGGTTTAGCAAAAGCTTATTGAAGCAAGATTTCTTTCCATCAATTGTTTTCATTTGTTTACCTTTTTGTTGAACATCAAGGTGACACAAAGGAAGAGATGCATTATTTTTTTAATGTTAGCATGTAAGATAAAGCTTCATATAACTATTTCTCAATATAAGACATATATAGAGATATGCTTGCAGGATGACAAAATGCTTTTTCTGTAACTGTGTATTCAACTTTTCCGTGCCAGCAAATTTTGAACCATGTTTTAGATGATGTGGAAGCATTTGTTATTAAACTTCAAAAGGCTGCTGAAGCATTTTCTCAACTTTCGCAAAGGAAAAAATCAAAGAAAAGTAAAAAGAAAGGACCGGGAGGTGAGTAGCGTTTGAGACCTTTATAATGTAAAAAATAGTGCAACTTTTGTGCTGCAAAATGATATTGAAGCGATGTAGCCAAGTACAACTGTTTTTGAATAATGTACCTGTAAATGTAACCAAATGGGAAAGTTGTCACGAGTGTAGTGCATTGCTTAAAGACGCAATGAATTGCAAACGCTGGAATCTTGAGCCAAACATAAAGTGTTGGGGCAGCTCCTGAACCAGGTAAACCTCAGGCTGCTGCAGGGCTTCCTTTGTCTCCCTTGACTGGCTCGGCCCGCCAAGCAACATCCCACTCCTCGCCTGACCGCCTTTGTGTCCCGGGCCGCCTACTGCAGGTGACGTTGAAGCCGCTTGAGGCATACTCCCCACGTCCGTCGTCGCCAGCGGCTTCCTCCACCTCGACTCTCCTGTCTTCCAGGCCGAGCTCAGCAGCTTCCAAGCTTCACCCCCTGCAGGCTGTGGCCCGGCGGGCCTTTCTCTGCATCAATGAGCCAGGTCTGCCGCTGGGTCTTTCCTTCGCGGCAGCCCGCCAGGTCCTTCTTCATTTGGCTCGTTGATGTAGTCTACATGGATTTGAACAAGGTCTCGTATGGACAACTGGACCAAATTTAGGGTAAGAAGGCACATCCGATTCCAGCAATGTTCCTGCAACACATTGTTTCTTGCTCCAGATTCCAGTGTCTACAGTCTCTTGTTGTGTCTTAAATTCAATGGGATGTTAAATGGGGTGGAGTTATGAATAGGCTGACTGACTCAATGACTATGACTTTGATATGTTCTATACACCATATGCTAGGTTGATCCCATTAATATCACTTAATTAAATCTTTTTTTTTAAGACTAAGATCTTGACAACAATATCATGTAGTTTGGTATTGGTAAGGGACATGTATATAGAAATTAAAAAGATTCAAAAGTCATTTGTTAAAAATACAAAAATAGATGTAACTGCTCCAAAGTTAATGAATTTGTGTAACATTAGATTGCTGTCCAATGTTATGACCATGTACATAAATAGCAGCTGGCTTTCGTGAGCGACAATTTTGTCCACTATCCCTTCCTCCTCTTGCTGTTTAGAGGGTGTTCTAACACTCCGTGCAAAACCACCTCCACAAGATGAATTCTTCGACTGTTTTCAGAAATTCAAGCATGCATTTAACCTACTGGTAAGTTATCTTTTTTAAGCGTGTTAGCTGAATTAGATTTAAAATTGAAATTTAAAACATGGAATGTTTCGCAGATTATAAATATTTCTTGTGCAGTTGCTATCTTTTTCTTGTCTTATAATACACATCCTCGACCACAAATTGTCATATCCACGCCATGAAGTAACATTTAACCTAATGTGACATTTATGGAACTCCATTTGACTTAAATAGTAATGCATAATCTTCCACCTTCACCTGTCATAGCATAAATACTGTGTTTAATCAGGTTGCATGGGAAATATAAACAGCCTTTTATTTTCCTGAAACTTAAGTTTGTTCATATGATTGACCATATCTATAGTTCTTGTTCAATACTTGCACTCATTGTTTCTCATTCAATTTAGGCCAAATTAAAATCCCACATCCAGAATCCGAGTGCAGTTGACCTGATCCATTTCTTGTTTACGCCGTTGAATATGGTGAGTTAATAGTTTTTGAATAAACAACCATCAAATTGCAGTCTGCATTCTGACTGATAACATATGGAGTTTACTAATCCTCTGTCGTTCAATACAATGATTTAGCTGAATTATGTGGGAGGCAGGCATTTGTGCATTGAATACCACAGCTCATTTGACCCAGTATGTCTTTATTCCACACCGCTATATCCTTCAATTTTATTTTCTATTCAGCATTTTTCTAATTCCCATTTAAAGACTCTCATTAATTCTGTGCCTTCCAACCTCTTTTAGGCAGTCCAGATTACTTTGTTTAAAACATTTTCCTTGTCTCCCATAGTTCTTTTGAAATTTAAAACATGGAATGTTTAAATCACATCGTACATGCTCTATCTATGGTTATTAATTACACCCACCAGGAATAACTTGCCTTATCTAATCCCACAATAATGTAAGCTCTTTAAAATATCAGCCACCCACCCTGAAAGGTGAACGGTTCCAATTTCCGCGTTAACTGTACAGACAAAGAACTGCCGATTCTGGTTTATACCAAAGATAGACACAAAGTGCTGGAGGAACTCAGCGGGTCCGGCAGAATCTTTGGAGAATATAGATGGGTGATGTTTCGGGTCGGGACTCTTCTTCAGGTCGAAAAACCCCAACCAAGAGCGACCAGTATGTTCACCAATTTCTCTGTTTTCGATAGACTCTAATGTGGTGGCATTTACAAGAAAGATTCAGCAGTTCTGCGTTGAATTGCCCATAAAGTTCTATACCACATGTATTTTTAATAATTGTTTGATGGTTTTGGAGTGTTTACTTGAGAAGATGGTGGTTGAGTCGGTGGAGAAGCGTGAGTGGTTTTCCTGTCTTACTTTGTTTAGTGAGATCAACTGGAACTCTTATTTCATTCCCCCAAATCAAAGATGTAGGTTCAGTGGCTACAGTAAATCACCTACTTTAAGTACACAGCTAAAGGATGAAAGGAGTTGGTGGGCATTCAAGAGTGATTTACTCACTAGAATTTAGAAGATTGAGGGGGGATCTTATAGAAACTTACAAAATTCTTAAGGGGTTGGACAGGCTAGATGCAGGAAGATTGTTCCGATGTTGGGGAGTTCCAGAACAAGGGGTCACAGTTTAAGGATAAGGGGGAATTCCTTTAGGTCCGAGATGAGGAAAACATTTTTCACACAGAGAGTGGTGAGTCTCTAGAATTCTCTGCCACAGAAGGTAGTTGAGGCCAGTTCATTGGCTATATTTAAGAGGGAATTAGATGTGGCCCTTGTGGCTAAAGGGATCAGGGGGTATGGAGAGAAGGCAGGTACAGGATACTGAGTTGAATGATCAGTCATGATCATATTGAATGGCGGTGCAGGCTCGAAGGGCTGAATGGCCTACTCCTGCACCTATTTTCTATGTCTATGTTTATATGAATAAGTTGCAGGCCTGTAGAGAAATGAGAGGACGAATAGTGAAAATAAAATTTGTTTTGCAAGGAGCCAGTATTGTTTCATTGAGCTAAGTAACCTTGAAATAAAGAAGGAATCAAAGGTGCTAGGGATGTTGTTATACATCGAGCTTATTTCTACAATTAATCTTTAATTGTTTTATTTTTCAGGTCATACAAACCAGTGGTGGGCCTGAGATGGGTGGTTCAATTCTCTCTCCCCTCCTAACAAAGGATGCAATAGATTTTTTAAATACATGTGTCACAGCCGAAGAAAAAGCAGTTTGGTTTTCCTTAGGAGAAACATGGACCAAGCCCAGGCAAGTTGATGGCAGCACTCATTTATTTATCACATCTCAGAAATGTTGTGATATAAAGTTATGGATTTCAACTGATTTAATTGAGCACAGTTGCTTGGCAACAAAATGATTGCCTTTCATCCCTGGCATCTTCTCTCATTCTTTGAATTTCCAGATAATTTGAGGAGAATTTCTAGCATCTTTGCAACAGGAAATGGATACTTTGTCAACAATGTTAATTGTCACATGTACCAACAACGGCACAATTAAATTCTTACTTGCAGCAGCACAACAGGCCTGTAAACACAAAACACATAGATAATATATAATAAACAAAAATTCAATAAAATTATAACCACAATACTGGTGCAAAATCCCCAAAGTCATTGGTGCAACCAAAGACAGTACATTGAAGTTCCCAGCTGAGATCTCCTCCACTGTCAGAGTGAGGCCACACTGCACCTCATATTTTGTTTGGGCAGCTTGCAAACCAGTGGTATAAATATTAATTTCTCTAATTTCAAGTAACTGTTGCATTCCCTCTCTCTCTCTCTATCCGTCCCCCACCTTATGCATCCTGCTAGTTCTATTGTTCGTAGCCATTCGTGATCACCTCCTGGATCATTGTGGATTCCACCTTTTCTGAGTCATCAGTGCCTGGTCTGATTTGTTTCGATACCTTTTCGTACCTCTAGTTTCCCTTTCCCCTGACTCTCAGACTGAAGAAGGGTCTCGACCCAAAACCTCACCAATTCCTTTTCTCCAGAGAAGCTGCCTGACGCGCTGAGTTAGTCTAGCATTTTGTGTGTAACTTTAGTGTTGTGTAGTGTTCAAGAGCCTGCTGGAAGAAGCTATTCTTGATCCTGGTTGTCACTCTGTACCTTCCTCCTGATGGTTGGAGTGAGATAAGAGCACGACCAGGGTGATGTTGCTCCTTGATGTCTTAAGGAAACTGTATTTGTGCGTGTCATCATTAATCCAATAATTAATCAGTTACTAAAATTGGTATGAATGCTCTGAATAATTTTGGAGAGCATGTTTGGTAAGAATTCAAGGTTGCTACTTCATGACATATTTAACAAAGGCACCTTTATTATTTCAAATGTCATCAATACTATAATTGAAACTGATTAGCCTTCAATTCAAATGAACAAATCACCCTACGATAATGTAGCAATGACCTTGCCCTTTTGTGGATGAGAAAACAAATTTGTTGTTATATAATCTATTGAAAGGCTCTAGTTTAGTTTATTGTCACGTATCAAGGTACAGCGAAAAAAAATTGTTGTGTGCTATTCAGTCAAAGAAAAAACTACATGAATACACTCAATGTTTAAGAAGGAACTGCAGATGCTGGAAAATCGAAGGTAGACAAAAATGCTGCAGAAACTCAGCGGGTGAAGCAGCATCTATGGAACGAAGGAAATGGGCAATGTTTCAGGCCGAAAACCTTCTTCAGACAAGAATGAATACAATCAAGCTGTCCGCAGTGATTTAAATGAGTGGCACAGTTGTTATGGATGAGAGCAGATCCACTTCAGAGACCTGCATGCAAAGAGTGCTCTGGCTCCCTCTTGGATGTCTCTGTGGGTTCAATTGTTAACAATAAACTTCAGACATAACTAGTCTGATCATTTCAGATCCTTGCATTAAAGTATGGATATGCCGACCGTTTATATTTTTAGATGAATTTTAATGCAACTATTGCTTTCCGTAAAGGTTATTCATGACTGCAGATGTTCTGCACCGACCAATCTTCATTGCTGTACCATAGATAAGGTCTCAGTTTTGTGCTTTTAATCTGGAAGGATTCATTCATTTCACTGACAGGCTGTTTTTGTTGGTTGTAGATCCGAGTGGCCTAAAGATCAGTTCATCCCTCCTTACGTGCCTCACTTCAGAAACGGGTGGGAGCCTCCCTTACTGTCATTTCTGGGCACACCGTGTGAACAGGAGCTGAATCACCTGGCTGAATCGGTGGCCAACGCAGAGCATCAGCGGAAGGCAAGAAGAGCAGAGGCGGCTGAGTGAAGAGGTACCTATTACACTGGCCAAGTTTGTGCTCATCTGGCAGTGTGGTTACTTTACCAAGCCAGCAGTTTACCACAGCTGGTCACACAACATACGGGATTTACCATGGCTGTTCAGTACTATGGAAACCACATGGCCTTTTGAACGCTAAGTGAAATATAAAGGAAATAATAGTTGGGAAGTTTAAACATGACAAGATAATTCTGTGCCTAGGACGTATATCCACCTATCACTTGCCAGGTTTTGTCGTGCCCCCACCTCTCTTCCAGCTTCCACCCCCCTTCCACAATCAGTTTGAAGAACGGTCCCGACCCAAAACATGGCCTGTCCATGGTCTTCAATGATGCTGAATTACCCTAGTGCATTGTCTCTTTTGTGTAAACCAGCATCTGCAGTTCCTTGTATCTTTATTGAAATGTTAAAGATGTGCAGTTTATATTGTGCGAGCAGGAGTCCATCAGTTGTGGCAACAGTTAAATGCTTTTAGTGAATCTTCAATCTCAGATCAATCAAAGTTGTGATATCATTAGTTTTTTCCCCTTTGTTATTAGGCTTCTGAACGGTCCTTCCATAAGTTAGGGTTATGCTCGATACACCTCTACCCCATTGCAGACATTGGACTTTGTCTATGGAACTGATGCTCTACAATTGTGAAACTCTACAAAAGAAGGAATTCCTTCTCTCAAGAATTGCTGCCTGTCTCGCTGAGTTACTCCAGCATTTTGTGTCCGATCTTTGACGCGCCACAATGCTGAGAACTATATTCTGCACTCTGTATCTTCCCCGTTGCTCGACCTATTGTACTGGAGTTGATTGTAACTGTGTATGGTATATCTGATTTGTTTGGATATCCTGCAATGCAAAGCTTTTCACTTCACCTTGGTACATATCACAATTATAAACCTGAACCACAACCATCCATTGTAAATACCTTTAAGAAAATTAACAACTTCAGAAGATTATTGCATGTGAAGGTTAAGTGTATTAGAATCATTTACATATCTGATCTGTGGGTTTCTTTGTTTTTTGTCTTCCAGCAAGCCATATCCCAGGAACATCCTTCAAGTGACGGGTATGCATACAGCAATTCGAATTACAAGAGGCGATCTTTGCTGCAACAAGGAACAGCTAACGCAGACTTTAAGAAAACTAGTAGCCGACATGTAGCTAGGTAACGGTTGGAGGATACGTGTTGTGCTGTGGACAGTTGTCTTGACTTTGTTTAAAAGAAGTCTTTATGCATCTTCTCCTTTTCCATCATGATCACTTTCCTTCAAATTCTTTGAACTATTGCATTGAAATCTGATACTTGCTCCTGTGCTATTTTGATCGAGAGTGCAAAGTTGCATCCAATATTTCTCGGTGATGGTGTGATCAGTTATATTGCTGTGCAAAATTTGTTTTAAAAAGCATGAACACTATTACGGTACTACTGCCGTAGAACTGCTGTGGGGCAGCACAGTGCCGCTGTGGTAGAGTTGCTGACTCACAGCGCCAGAGACCCAGGTTCAATCCAGATTATGGGTGCTGCTCGTACGGAATTTGTACCTTCTCCCTGTGACCGCGTAGGTTTTCTCCAGGTGTTCCGATTTCCTCCCACATTCCAAAGGCATGCAGGTTGTCATAAAGTGATACAGTGTGGAAATAGGCCCTTCAGCCCAACTTGCCCACACCGGCTAATATGTCCCAGCTACACTAGTCCCACCTGCCTGCTTTTGGTCCATAACCCTGCAAACCTGAACTATCCATGTACCTATCTGACTGTTTCTTAAATGTCGGGATAATCCTGCCTCAACAACCTCCTCTGGCAGCTTATTCCATACACCCACCAAACTTTATGTAAAAGAGTTACCTCTCAGATTCCTAGTTCTCATTTACCTTAAACCCATGTCCTCTGGTCCTCGATTCACCTACTCTGGACAAGGGACTCTATGCATCTACCGGATCTATTCCCCTCATGAATTTATACACCTCAATAAGATCACCCCTCATCCTCCTGTGCTCCAAGGAATAGAGTCCCAGTCTACTCAACCTCTCCCTATAGCACAGACCCTGTAGCCCAGGCAACATCCTTGTAAACCTCCACTGTGCCCTTTCCAGCCTGACAACATCTTCCCTATAACATGGTACCAAGAACTGGACACAATTCTTTAAGTGCGGCCTCACCAACGTCTTATACAACTGAACGTGACCTCCCAACATCTGTACTCAATACTCTGAGTGATGAAGGCCCAATGTGCCAAACGGCTTTTTGACCAACTTATCTCTCTCCCTCCACCTTCAAGGAACGATGCATCTGCATTCCGAGATCCCTCTGCTCTACAACACTCCCCAGAGGCCCACCATTCACTGTGTAGTTCCTGCCCATGTTAGACTTCTGAAAATGCAACACCTTACATTTCTCTGTATTAAACTCATTTATCAACCATTCCTCAGCCCACCTGGCCAACCAACCAAGATGCTCCTCACAACCATCTTCACTATCTGCAAAACCACCCACTTTTGTAACATCTGCAAACTTGCTAATCTTGCTGTGTATGTTCTCATCCAGAGTTCTTGTCGTCTATGTCCCTAGTGTGTAGGATAGAACTAATGTACGGGTGACCGTTGGTCAGAGTGGACTTGGTGGGCCAAAGGGCCTGTTTCCACGCTGTACCTCTAAACTAAACTAGATATAATATATCAACACCACTAACGTTATACTGTTCTATTTTTCTGATATCCTGAACAGTTGATCGCTACGTAATCTTGTCATAACCTAAAAAAAAAGTTCTGCTTTAGATATGCAGGTATTTTGTTTACAACCTAAATTAGATGCTTTATGCCATGAAAAGCATTATTACAAATTGAAGCAAGGTGTTTACTCTGTTCTGATCGTGAATTTATAGTATGAATGCAACTTAATATTTGAGCAAGAAGGAAATCTCACTCTGCTACACTTTGCTATCACGTAACAACTTAAAATATTTAGTGAGTATACAGATATTGCAGAATTTCTATAAGACAAAAGAAAAAGACTGCAAAAAAAAAGGACATTGTTGCAAAACTGCACAAAATAGAAAAAGACACTAGGTGTTGGAGTAACTCAGTGAGTCAGGCAGCAGATCTGGAGACATGGACCTATCTATGTTCTCCAGAGATGCTGCCTGACCTGTTGAGTTATTCCAGCACTTTATGTCTTTACTTGTTAACCAGCATCTACAGTTCTTTGTGTCTGCACAAATAGAAAACTATTCCATGGTGGCTCAAGGGATAATCACTGCTGTTCCATGGCTGAGGTAGGGTTAGGGATGTGCAGGTCAGTACAAGAACCTGCAAGGTGGTGCAGCGGTAGAGTTTATACCTTACAGCTCCAGAGACCCGGGTTTGATCCTGACTACGGCCGCTGTCTGTACGGAGTTTGTACGTTCTTCCCGTGACTTGCGTGGGGTTTCTCCCACACTCCAAAGACATACAGGTTTGTAGGTTTGTAATTTACTTGGTATAATTGTAAATTGTCCCTAGTGTGTGTAGGATAGTGTAAGTGTGCGGGGAACGCTGGGCTGCACGGACTCAGTGGCCCGAAGGACCTGTTTCCGAGCTGTATCTCCCAATTAAACTAAAGCTGATGGTTGTAGGAAAGTAGCCTTTCCTGAACCTGGAGGTGTGGGACTTCAGGCTTATGTACCTCCTGCCCAACAGTAGCAGCGAGAAGAAGACATGGTGGAGATCCATGATGGTAGATGTTGCCATCTTGAGGCAGCATCTGAGTCGGGTAGACGGTGGGGAGAGCTGTGCCAAAGATGGATTGGGCTGAGATCACCACATAAGCCACCAGTCGGTGAGGTATACCCTGTGGCAGAGATTGTGATTCTCATACTGGCCTCATCAGTCACATTTGGAACCCGAGTGCGAGGTAGTCATCTTTGATAACAAGAAACTGCCCAGGAGGTTGTTGCTGATGGTAAAAAAAAAAGCCAAAGTGCTCAATAGTTGGTGACGCGTAGATTGATGGACGGTCCATTGATAAGAGTCCAGATAACTGGGAGTGACTAGTTTTGTAATAGACGTCTGTCGACAGTCTGTCTCCTGTGATAGAGAGAGATCCAGGAAGGGGAGAGAGGTTTCAGAGATGGTCCAGGTGAGGGCAGGGTGTAAGTTAGTGGTGAAATTAATAAAGTCCATGAGTTCTGCACGGGTGCAGGAGGTAGCCCTGATGCAGTCATCGATGTAGGGGAGAAACAGTTGGGGGCTAGGGCCGGTGTACACATAGAATAAAGACTGCTTGACATAACCGACCAAATGGCAGGCATTGCTGGGGTGCTTGCGAGTGCCCATGGCAAACATCTTTGATTTGGGGAAAGTGGGAGGAGTCAAAGAAGTGGTTGAGGGTGTAGGCAAGTTCGTGAAGCGGAGGAGAGTGTTAGTAGTGGGAAATTGGTTGGGGCTTCGTCAGAATAGGAAATGGAGGGCCTTAAGGCCCTTTTGGTGGGGGAATAGAGGTGTAGAGGGACTAAACGTCCATGGTAAAGATGTGAACTGGGGCCTGGAAACTGAAAATTATTCAAAAGAGGAAGGGAGTTTGAGGTGTCTTGGACGTAGGTGGAAAGGGATTGGAGGGGAGGGGGGGGGGGAAGGATAGAATCGGGGTATGTTGAGATGAGTTCAGTAGGACAAGAATAGACCCCAGTTTAATGAATTTACACACCCCTCAGAATAAAACATTTAAGATAAATGAATTGATGAGGTTAAGTAGCAATGCCTTTCTTGTTTCTCTGAAGTTCCCAGTTGAATTACCATACAAATGCACGGTGAATTTGGGGCATGTAATTATCTTACTAACTGCTCGACATGCGGCTGCAATCATTATTTGATATGGAGCTTTTGTTGCCAGTGTCAGAACTAGCAACAATTATATATATTTTCCCATCCTCTGGGTCCCGATTTTAAAATTACAGCTTTTATTTCTCTTGCACTTTTCTGTTTCACAATGTTTTATATTCTAACCTAAACTGCTCTTCTGTGACACTGTTTCCAAGCCTCCTGATGTATGCTGATTCCATATGCATTTCAGACAAAGTCAAAACCACTTTCCATGGTACTGTAGCAGTTGCACATCCGGCTAAAAAAGAACTTGAATTTAATTTGAATATTATGTTTGTTGTTCGTTAACAGGAATGCAAGCAAATAATCTGCCCTACTAAACATCAACGCTATGCATTGAATTTCTGTTGTAACTCTCGCATGGTTTGGCAATTTTTTGTGTTCCTCCATCGGATGTTAAAAATATTAACTCTTTAGTTCTAAGTTTCAGTTTAGCGTTAGCACTGTTGAATGTTCTCGATTGTGATTAGATGTGCTGCACGATCTTCTGTGAATTAATCTGATTTGTATGCCTGCAGCATAATCTACACTTCCTATGCCATAGAGTCATACAGCGCGGAAACAGGCGCTTCGGCCTAGCTTGCCTACACCCACCAACATTTTCCAGCTACACTAGTCCCACCTGCCTGCGTTTGGCACATATCCCTCCAAACCTGTCCTATCCATGTACCTGTCTTAGGTGTTTCTTAAACATTGGGATAGTGCCTGCCTCAACTACCTAACAGCTTGTTCCATACCTCCACAACCTTTTGTGTGAAAAAGTTACCCCTCAGATTCATATTAAATCTTTTCCCCTTCACTTTAAACCCATGTCCTCTGCTCCTCGATTCACCTAATCTGGGCAAGAGACTGTGCCATTATACATTTTTTTTAAAGTATTGTTTTGTTTTCAAAGGCATTTGCCTTGTACGTTTTCATTCTATGGAAGTAGTAGTAGGCACCCCTCGGTCATGACTGACCATGGGTGATGCATCCTAGTTGGTCGGATGCAAGCCTGGGCGATGTCATATGGAGGACAGGCTGTTGCCCATGCAGCACTTCCACCCCCTCTCCACGTCACTGATCGATCCAAAGGAACAGCAGGGCCGTTACAGTTTGGCACCAGCGCCATCGCAGGAGCTGCCAGAGCGAGGTTGTAGACAATGACGAACTGCCTTAGGGAGCTTCTTGAGGTTTATTCCTGGAGCCTTTTCCATGACTGGATATGGCCACAAGGCAGTGGAGGTTTTAAATCAGAGTTTTCCCTCTCCTAGATGGACTGCCTTCCCAGGCTGAAGAAAGCACAGAAACTTCAGTCATCTCTAGAGTGGCAAAATGGCTTAATAATTCAGCAAAGTTCTATTACAAATAGAACCAATAGGGTGGCACAGTGATAGTGTTGCTGCCAGAGAACCAGGTTCGATTCTGACTTTGGGTGCTGTCTGTATGGAGTTTGTACGTTCTCCCTGCAACCTGTGTGGGTTTTCTCCAGGATATCCGGTTTCTTCCCACACTCCAAAGACATACAGGTTTGTAGGTTAATTGGCATGATATAATTGTAAATTGTCCCTAGTGTGTGTAGGATAGTGTTAGTGGATCGCTAGTTGCCATTAACTCAGTGGGACGAAAGGCTTGATACCGCACTGCATCTCTAAACTAAACTAAACCAAATAGTTACAGTGGCTTGCAAAAGTATTCATATCCCCTGAACTTTTCCACATTTTGTCACGTTACAATCACAAACGTAAATGTATTTTATTGGAATTTTATGTGATAGACCAACACAAAGTGGCGCATAATTGTGAAGTGGAAGGGAAATGATACATGGTTTTCGAATTTTTTTACAAATAAAAAACTGAAAAGTGTGGTGTGCAAAAGTATTCAGCCCCCTTTACTCTGATACCCCTAAATAAAATCCAGTGCAACCAATTGCCTTCAGAAATTGCCTTTAGACTTTAGTAAATAAAGGCCACGTGTGTAATCTAATCTCACTATAAATACAGCTATTCTGTGAAGGCCTCAGAGGTTTGTTAGAGAACATTAGTGAACAAACAGCATCATGAAGCCTGAGGAACACACCAGACAGGTCAGGGATAAAGTTGTGGAGAAGTTTAAAGCAGGGTTAGGTTATAAAAAAATATCCCAAGCTTCGAACATCTCACGGAGCACTGTTCAATCCATCATCCGAAAATGGAAAGAGTATGGCACAACTGCAAACCTACCAAGACATGGCCGTCCACCTAAACTGACAGGCCGGGCAAGGAGAGCATTGATCAGAGAAGCGGCCAAGAGGCCCATGGTAACTCTGGAGGAGCTGCAGAGATCCACAGCTCAGGTGGGAGAATCTGTCCACAGGACAACTATTAGTTGTGCACTCCACAAATCGGGCCTCTATGGAAGAGTGGCAAGAAGAAAGCCATTGTTGAAACAAAGCCATAAGAGGTCCCGTTTTCAGTTTGCCACAAGCCATGTGGGGGACACAGCAAACATGTGGAGGAAGGTGCTCTGGTCTGATGAGACCAACATTGAAGTTTTTGGCCTAAATGCAAAACACTATGTGTGGCGTAAAACTAACACTGCACATCACCCTGAACACACCATCCCCACTGTGAAACATAGTGGTGGCAGCATCATGCTGTGGGGATGCTTTTCTTCAGCAGGGACAGTGAAGCTGGTCAGAGTTGATGGGAAGATGGATGGAGCCAAATACAGAGCAATCTTGGAAGAAAACCTGTTAGAGTCTGCAAAAGACTTGAGACTGGGGCGGAGGCTCACCTTCCAGCAGGTCAACGACCCTAAACATACAGCCAGAGCTACAATGGAATGGTTTAGATCAAAGCATATTCATGTGTTAGAATGGCCCAGTCAAAGTCCAGACCTCAATCCAATCTCTGGCAAGACTTGAAAATTGCTGTTCACAGACGCACTCCATCCAATCTAACTGAGCTTGAGCTATTTTGCAAAGAAAAATGGGCTAAAATTTCAGTCTCTAGATCTGCAAAGCTGGTAGAGACATACCCCAAAAGACTTGCAGCTGTAATTGCAGAGAAAGGTGGTTCTACAAAGTATTGACTCAGGGGGGCTGAATACTTTTGCACGCCACACTTTTCAGTTTTTTATTTGTAATAAAATTTGGAAACCATGTATCATTTTCCTTCCACTTCACAATTATGCACCACTTTGTGTTGGTCTATCACATAAAATTCCAATAAAATACATTTACGTTTGTGGTTGTAACATGACAAAACATGGAAAAGTTCAAGGGGTATGAATACTTTTGCAAGCCACTGTAAATCTAATTCAACGTAGTGTTTGGCATTTGTGCAGTTGAAGGCCTTTGCTCAATAATGGGTTGTTATCCATGAACATGCTGCAGCTGTGATGATTAACACTGTAGATCAGAAGTTAATCCTTTCAGAAGTCAGGGAATTATTTGGATGAGATGGAGGCTATGCCGAGAAACATGATAGCGCTGCATGCACAGTGGGTATTGTCTGTCCAATTGATTGTCCAACATCAACCAAGTTAAACAACAGTTTTATGGAGTTAGCAAACAACAGTGGTGGCAAAGCACAAATAAATATTGGGGCAAATGACCACAAGTTGTGTGTTAAGGAGAGCGGGGAGTCTGAGAGGATAATGGAAAGAACTTGATTTCTTAAAGTCCTGCCAACCCTCAGGGTCATGGTGGTCAACTTAGGAGATGCTTAAGACATAGAACATGGAAAAATATAACACAGGGACAGGCCCTTTGAAACATCATTTCTGTGCTGAACATGATAGACATAGATAGAGCCTTCCTCCATGCCATCCAATATGCCCCATCTAAGATAGTCCCACTTGCCTATGTTTGCCCCATATCCCTCTAAACTCCTCGTATCCACGTACATGTTCAAGACCAGATATCCAACACAACTTATAAAGAGGAGGAGTTGGGGAGAGATTAATTCATGGTGATTGTGGTTGCAAATATGAACAAGAACTTTAAAATGCATATTTTTTAAATGTAACCAGGTGTCAATGGGAGCATGGGGAATTTTGAGTGTTTTGGGGCTTGGTCAGGGCAGTTTTGTCTACTCTTAATTTTACACGGTTTTGAAGAAGGAAAGCTAGTCATAGAGTTATGCTGGAAACCTTGAGTCGAGAGATTTAAAAAAAATACGTGGATCATTTCCACCATTAATGTGATGAGGCAGAGACTGAAATAGACAGTCTGTCTCAGTGAAGATATACAAATGAGGTCTAAAACTTGGGGTCAGGTATGATATAAAGTTTATTACCTTCATGTTTCAGGCAGACAAAGGGAAGTGACCACGGCAGGGATTGTAGCTGGTGATGGGGAACGGCTTCAGACTTCAATATTTCACCAGAGGAAATCTTTTCATTTGGATGAACTTTAGTTGTTGGTGGGAGATGGCAGCTTTGGAAAGGAGTGATAAAAACACAAATTACATGTAATATTCAGAATTTTGAAATGTTTTACATTGACATAGCTTTCTCATGTTATTTTGTAAGTTTGTTTGAATTGAGCCCTAATGTTGCAAACATTTTTCACGTCATTTTTCCAAATGAAAATATTCAACATTGATTGGATTAGACTGCACATTGGTTCTGTACAAGTTAACAAATGCTTGATCTGTGGCAATTTGATGTGGTTGTAAATAAAATGTGCCATATCTCACAGTTGCATTTATGTTGGAATATGATTTGTCTTTTCTAATTTGGATGATATTTCTTTGTTTTAAAAGAAATTCTGAAACTCATGTAAACATGGAATCTAGGAGATTTGCCAAATCCAAGTATGATTTTGTGGCAAGAAACAGCAATGAGCTTTCCGTTATGAAAGATGACATACTGGAGGTGAGTCCAGTTCTACACATCTTGTAAATATTTCCATTAACTTTGATCTAAAGTTGCGAGAACCATCAGAACTGGGCGGCGCGGTGAGTAAAGTCACTGTCTCACCGCGCCAGAGACCCGGGTTCAATCCTGAGCTCGGGTACCGTCTGTATGGAGCTTGCACGTTCTCCCTGTGACCGCGTGGGTTTCCTCTGGGTGTTCCGGTTTCCTCCCACATCCCAAAGGCATGCAGTTTTGTAGGTTAATTGTCCCCTAGTGTGTGGGGAGTGGATGTGAAAGTGAGATAACAGAACTACTGTGATGGTCGACGGACATGCTAAATCTTTCAATCAGCCAATCAATCAATCAATTAAAGTTGAGGTATTGCAGCAACTTGCATTTTCATGCAGTACAAAGGAGAATCCAAGACCTAGGAATGAATCAATGAATTATCTTTGATCCCCTCCCTCTTGAATTGTTGTCAATAATTTTATCTCAAGCTGTGTTGAGCTTAGGTTTTTTTTAGTTTAGAGAAACGGCACGTCAACAGTCCCTTCGGCCCACCGAGTCCGCGCAGACCATTGATCCACGTATACTAATACAATTTTGCACACGCCAGGGACCATTTACAATTTTACCAAGCCAATTAGCCTACAATCCTGTTCGTCTTTGGAGTGTGGGGGGAAACCGAAGATCCCGGAGAAAACCCACGCAGGTCACAGGGAGAACGTACAAACTCCGTCCAGACAGCACCCATAATCAGGATCGAACCCGGGTCTCTGGCACAGTAAGGCAGCAACTGTGCCACCCTTAAGCTGTCTTGCTTGTGTAAGGAATTGAATACATTTTCAAACAACGTCTATCATGTGTGTAATTTAATGATAGGCAAATTTAATACTTTAAATGTTGAATTGAGCAAGCTTGAAAGTTGGCGGTATCATGCTGGAGGTTTTGAGAAATGTATTGATGTGTTGATGCCACCTTGTTGCAGATTGTGGATGACAGGAAACAATGGTGGAAGGTGAAAAATCAAAGTGGAATGTCTGGGTATGTGCCGAATAACATTCTGGATCTGCTACGGAACCCTTACGCAACTGGTGAAGGGGTGCTTGAAGGTCTTTACAATCAAACCATTCAGGTAAGTGCTTTGTCATGTATGTATAAGGATTTACAATTACAGTAATGCAAGTAATCAAGTTAATTGGATTTTTATCTACTGTCTCGGCAGCTGTTGATGCCAAAGAAGGAATTTGAATTGTTCAAGGTAGGGCCATGGTTTGCCCTGAGAGTGATTTTTTTTCCCCAAACCTAAATTGTGTTTTATTTCCAGTCCTTTACTCTCCCTCCAGCTAAAAGCATTCTTTAGAAGCTTCTCAAGTTATACTTAGCTGCAACCTCAGGCCTAATTTCTTAATGTTTGCAGTTTGGATTAATACCCTCTTTCAGTTAACTTTTAACAAATTAAAATATAATTAAACATAGTCCAGAATGTCAATATTCAACTGTGCTGTGCAAGCAGTGTTGAGACTGTTTGATCTTTTGCATCTAACATCTTGATTTATCCAATTTACCCCATGATTGGACCCTGGGCATGGGATCTCACTGGAGACGAAAGAAAAGGTTTACAGTTATAACACCAAAGGATCTGATCAGATTGTGATTGGATTGAGTGAATCGGCTTGAGTCCAAAAATGTATATTTTCAATAAATGATGCAAGGCTAGATTTGTTGGGAAGGGAGGAGGAATATTAAATACCTGCTGCAAAATGAAACCAGGCAAAGGTTGCTGGAAGTCTAATAGAAAAGGCTGTACTTGTTTTAGATTCCTTTGTCTGAGTGTAGTGTGCTGGTGTCGTTCTGGTCAGACCATGTTGCGCTGAAGTTGTATTCAATACCAGTCAATGAAAACATGTTGGTCTGAATATTTAAATTTACATTTAGCATGATACATCTGGTACAACAATGATTTTTCAACAGTTTTTGTTCTTGTGGGAAGAATTCCCACGTGCATGGGCCACCTTTCCTGATTTAAATTCAATGTGTTTTGAAAAAAAAAAAATCCCTGCAGCTGTTCACGGAATGTGCTGTGAAGAATTGCAATCAGGTAGAAGAGTGACTACTTTGGCCGTTGTTCAAGTTTGATACACTCAACATCGAACATGGAACGGCGCAGTACAGGAACAGGCCCTTCGGCCCAAAATGTTTGTGCCAGACATAATGCCAAGATAACCTGATCTCCTCTGCCTGCACGTGATCCCCCGCATATCCATGTGCCTATCCAAAGCCTTTTAATGTGGATTCCAGATTTGTTGGCAGCATTGCCATTAATTAAAATCAATGCTCAACCAAAATAGACCAACCACTGTATTTTGATTACAAGTGTAGAACTACTCTAAAATGGTCATTAACAAGGTGTGACAACAATTGATTTAATATGTACTGTGCAGTTCAGTTGGGCAGTGGATCTTGAATTTTAAATATTGGGTCAAAGCAGTAAAGGCACCTAAATCTGCAGTGTAAATCTCATCTCTGATTCTGTGTTCCTACTGCTCTTGACAAATAGTTTTTTTTTTTAATTATTAATTTTAGATTTTGTTTTATTAACAACTGTGAATATCTGTGATATTTCTGCAAACTGTTGAGCTCAGTCAGATCTTGCTGAGGAGATGCCCGAACATCTCGTTAGCAGCAGGAAGATTGAGTTAGAACATAAAACAGTACAGCAAAGGAACGATGTTTGTGCTGGACATGATAAACTAAAGTTAAACTGATTTCATCTGCCTGCACATGATCCACATCCCTCTGTTCCCTGCACTTCCAAAAGCCTCATACACGCCACTAATGTATCTGCCTCTACCCCCACCCCTGGTAGTGCGTTCCAGGATCCCGCCACTCTCTGTGATTTCCACCCAGGGGAAGAAGGTACTGACAGTCTACCCTACTTCTATCATGGCTCCCTTCAACCTCGGACGTTCCAGAGAAAACGGTATATATTCGAAATGTATTGTCCTTCTCTACAATTCCCTTGAAACATGTTCAGTATTGGAGAGGCCAACCCAAAATGTCGTTCATCCACTTCCCTCCGCAGATGCTGCCTGATCCTCTGAGTTCCTCCTGCACTTTGTGTTTTGCTTGGAAATGCCACTCTTCACTTAGCGGCAACACAGTAATGTTGCCACATGCTACCTAGTTCTATTCATTTAACAACTGAGAAATGAATGTTTAATCTGATTTGGTTTATTTTTTCCAGATCAAGTCAACAGCTTAGTACTATGCTACATTGTGAGCCGGAGGGCCAGTTCCAGTGCTGTACTGTTCTATGTTGATACAAGTAACTGCAGATGCTGCTTTACAAAAAAAAGTGCTGGTGTAACTCAGCGCGTCAGGCAGCATCTGTGGAGAACGTGGATAGGTGATGTTTTACTGGTCGGAACCCTTCTTTAGACTGATAAAGGATCCCGACGCGAAATGCCACATGAGGTAGCACCTCTCATGAGCAAATAAGAATGGTCTACAGATGATGACTTTGCCAGCTATGCCCACAACCCATTGTGAATAATTTAAAAAAAAAAGCATTTTATGTCTGCAGTGGTTGAATGTAGTTTTGTGGTGTTGAGTGAAGCCAAACGCATGATGTGGAGTCTGGTTTTGGGTGCCAATCTGAACTGGCATGTGTGTTTTGCCCTGAATGTTTAGCTGTTGTTCAAGCCTGATGCACTCAACATAGAACACAGAAGGGTGCAGCACAAAAACAGGTCCTTCAGCCACAATGTCCGTGCCGAGCATGATGCCAAGCTAAACGAATCTCCTCTGCCTGCATGTGATCTATATCCCTCCTACTCCTATATATCCACGTGTCTGAACTAAAGACTATTAAATGCCACCATCTTATCTGCCTCCTCCACCACTCTTCGGGTGTGTGTTCCAGGCATCCACTACCCTCTGTATGAACAGAGCTTGCCCTGCGCATCTCCTTTAAGCCCCTCTCACCCTAAAGCTATGCCCTCTAATTTTTGACGTTAACATTTAAGGACATCTTCCCTGCAGTGGGTGACCAGATCAGCGCACCTGGATAGTAACCCTGTGCATCACTCCCTCCAAGGCTGGATTTGCTCTCGCGCTGGAGACAGTCCCTTGGACCATAGACCATGACTGGCAATGAGCTATGTTACGGAACCATAAGACCAGTCAAAGATTTTAATCCTGGCTATATTAAATATTGTTTTTAACTGCACATTGAAACCTGTACATAACTAGTCTTGCCTGTTTTCCAAAGTGTAATTTCTTTCCACAGTGCCAACATACATTTCCGCGTGTAAGTCTTCATCATGTGTCCTAATGTTAGCTCAGCAGGATGGAATATTCATTTGTGTAGGAAGGAACTCCACATGCTGGTTTATACTGACGATAGACACAAAGTGTTGGAACACATCAGCGGGTCAGGTAGCATCTCTGGTGAAAAGGAACAGGTGATGTTTCCAATCCAAAACCTCACCTGTTCCTTTTCTCCACAGATGCTGCCTGACCTGCTGAATTCCTTCAGCACTTTGTGTCTATATTTGCAGTGTTCATTTGAAGTTTCCCCTCCATTTCTGGTAACGAACAGGAGAGATTTGTTATTAACTAATTCTATGCATTTATCCTCATTTCATTTTTTCATTTTGTTTTGGTTCCTATTCGCAACACTCACTCCCTGACAGCAATTGCTTGGAGAACTATCTGAGGTAATTTGTATAATCTGCGTGTGCCTTTTTCATCCAGGAATGAGATTCTTCTTGTGGGTCAAACTAAAATCTGTTGAAATATCTTTATTTTTGAATTAAATGCAAATTATAATGTTTTATGTCAGTGGTTAACATTTTTATCCTACCTTCAGCTAATGTCTAACTTATGTGTTCATTAACTCATAGTGTCATACAACATGGAAACAGGCCCTTCAGCCCAACTTGCCCATGCTGACCAAGGTGCTCCATCTACATTTGTCCCACCTGCCCAGATTTGGCCTATATACCTCTAAGACTTTCCTAACCATATACCTGCCCAAATATATTTTAAATGTTACCTTACCTGCCTCAGCTATCTCATCTGGCAGCTCGTTCCATATACCCGCCACCCTCTGTGTGAAAAAGTTGCCCCTCAGGTTCCTGTTAAATCTTTCCACTCTCACCTGAAATCTATGTCCTCGTGTTCTTGATTCCCTTGCTTCTAGATAAAAGACTCTGGATTCATCCTATCTATTCCTCTCATGATTTTATACAGTTCTACTATAAGATCACCTCTCAGCCTCCTGCGCTGCAAGGAATAACGAGGTTTGCGGAATGGTTTCGTCCTGCTAACTACACTACACTGTGGATGGCTCAATTGTAATCAAGTATTGTCTTTCCACTGACTGGTTAGCACACAACAAAAGTTTTTCACTGCATCTCGGTACACGTGACAATAAACTAAATTTAAATTAAACTCATGTAGAGTCTAGCTTTAGGTGGAACTTTTAACTGGGTTTTATTGTTTTGCCCTGAATTGATTTTGAGACCACTTGTTGTTGTTCAAGCCTGCTGCAGTCAGACCACAAATTTGGGGTGTCTCGGTGTTTAAGTATCTTGGATCTTGAAAGTGTACTCCCCCTCATCTCTTTACTGATGCATGGTCTTGACCTGAAACGTCGATTCTCCCTTTGCCTTCACAGATGCTGCCTAATCCACTAAGCTCTTTGAATAGTTTCTTTTCAGTGTGTTTATCCTCGAATATATATATATTTTTTGTGTTTTAACAGATTATTAATAGGCCAATAATTCACGGTATTGTTCATTGGAGCCCTTCAATTTGTAGGTATTAGCCGTATCTCTTTGGTTTGGGAAGGAAAACATTTGATGAGAGATGCTCTTGTCATTTACAGAAACAAAAGATGGATTACATCACAAGAACTGCAGTCGCAATCCCCCCTGCTCCGTCGCCCCCACCTGCATATATTACTGCATCTGCATCCCCATTTGCTGGTAAGGTGAAAGGATCTTCCAAGAATGTCAGTCGACAGAATAGCTGCAGCTCTATTGAAAGTACTGGCACGCAGAAGGACGCTCAGAGAGATGGGCACACGCCCCTGAACCGTAAGTTGAAGGAAACACGGTAAAGTTCCGCTGCAATTATTACAATTTTAATCAAGGAAAGGAGGCCGTTCGGCCCATTGAGTGTGCACTGGTTCCATGGAAGTATAAATCCATCTACAGCCACCTCACCCATGCAACTCCTGCAAATTCTTTCCTTTCTGATGGTTATCCAGCAAAAAAAAAGAACTACGGCATTAATAAGAGGGAAAGTAAAAAATGAGTATAAATTAGTGCAAAACCTTTAAATAAAGTTTAACGGTTCTATAGATACGCAAAAATAAAAAGGCTCAATCTAAGGTTGGTTCCTTGCTGAGAGAGAGACGGAATTTTACTGTGGAATAAGGAATTGACAAACAGTTTTTGTGTCTGTCTCCGTGTGAGAAAGGATGTACACCTTGCTGGAAATAATAACTAATTGCAGGTCTATAGAGAAGGAGTTCAAAGAATTAATATTGGAGAACTGAACTGGTTGGAAAGGCGATAAACCCTCAGGGCCTGATAACCTGTCCCCTTGGATCTTGTAGGGGCCGGCTGACTGGTTCACTAGTGCTTTATTAGTAATATGTGCAACTGTACAGTGAAATTATTTTTGTATATATTACACATGCAGGCGCTGCCATGTTTTGGTGCCGTGTCCAAAGTCCGATCGGCTCATGCACTCGATGAACTGGAGCAGTTCCCACAGACCAATGTCCCTCTTGCTGGCTGGCCATTTTTGTATCCCATAGGTGCCTCCTGCTGAACTTGAAGGCACTGGAGGCATGACCCCAATTCAACGCCTCGTGTCCAGTGTCTCCAGCTCTCTCCTGGTTACACTGCCCACTGAGCCTTCGGACTGGCCCAGCCGACCGATGAGACTGAGGGTGGGCCTTGCGGTCCGACGAGCCTTCAGGCGGGTTCCTGCCGGCCTCTGAGCATTCAGATCTTCCGGGTTGGGAGTGTGGCCGTGGCAACTCTGGAAGACTACAGGAGATGACTATGGAGAAATGGTTATGTATTCAAGAGAGAGTTAGATATAGCTCTTGGGGCTAATGGAATCAAGTGATATGGGGAGAAAGTGGGAACGGGGTACTGATTTTGGATTATCAGCTATGATCATATTGAATGGCATTGCTGGCTCGAAGGGCTGAATGGCGTACACCTGCATCTATTTTTTTATGTCTCTATGTTATCATCATCCAAATATTCCTGAACAGTTGTTGTAGGTTGGATGATGCACCATAGAACGCATCACAGCTTGGTTTGGCAACAGCTTTGTCCAAAGCCGTAAGAAATTGCAAAGAGTTGTTAATGTAGCCCAGTCCATCATACAAACCAGACTCCCCACCATTGTCTCCATCTACACTTCACGCTGCCTGGCAAAAGCAAAAACCATGTCATGAAATGTTCCTACATCATCATTCCCTCTTCACTCTCCCATCAGATAGAAGATACAAAACATCACCTCTCCATGTTCTGCAGAGATGCTGCCTGACCAGCTGAGTTACTGCAGCACTCTGTGAAACATCACCTCTCCATGTTCTCCAGAGATGCTGCCTGACCAGCTGAGTTACTCCAGCACTTTATGTCTTTACTTGTTAACCAGCATCTACAGTTTTTTGTATCTCCAGCATTAATTCTACCTGCTGATTGCAACAGGATTTGACCACAGCATTTGATGGTGCTGGGCCTCTACTTGCTGGAGTTTAGAACAATGAGAGGAGACCTGATTGAAACTTACCGAATAGTGAAAGGCTTGGTTAGAGGAGCATGGAGAGGATGTTTCCATTAGTGGGTGAGCCATGGACCAGTCATAGCCTCAGAATTAAAGGACGTTCCTTTAGGAAGGAGATGGGGAGGAATTTCTTTAGTCAGAGGGTGGTGAATCTGTGGAATTCATTGGCACAGAAGGCGGTGGAGGCCGTCAATGGATATTTATAAGGCAGAGATAGATAGATTCTTGATTAGTACAGGTGTTGGGGATTAGGGGGAAAAGGCAGGAGAATGGGGTTGAGAGGGAGCGATAGATCAGCCATGATTGAATGGTGGAGTAGACTTGATGGGTTGAATGGCCTAATTCTGCTGCTATCACTTATGAGCGGCATGGACCAGAGTGTGATCGGAGTCCTATTTGTAATACAGCATCTGCCGGCGCTTGTTTCCACCTCATGTTTTCTCTCGACTGCTTTGCAGGCAGGAAGTCGCACATGGAGGAAGTGCAGGATGAGCTGGCACAGCGGCTCACTATTGGGCGTGGCGCCGCGCAGAAGAAACTCCAGCTTGTACGCAGCAACAGCACGATGGCAGGCATTTGCTATGATTCGAACCCCAGACGAGGTGGCAGAATGGTTACGCTCCAAGGGCTTTAATGCTGTGTGAGTACATGTTCAGCACGGACATTGTGGGCCGAAGGGCCTGTTCTTGCACTGATCTCTTCTGTGTTCAATATCGCGGTCAAATGTGAAGGAGGGACCAAATGCAAACACTGGCATTTGTAAACATTTGGATACAAAAGCTGCTAAAAATTCAACATTTAATCATCAAGACATTACAAAACAGTGCCAGACAACAGTTTTAAAACAACAAAATACATGGCCAGTGCTGATCATTTTGCCGCGGTGACAGGCCTATGTAATATAACTCAATCCATTAACTCTATTCATAGAACAGAACAGACACAAAATGCTGGAGTAACTCAGCGTTGAGGGGCAACTTTTATGTGCTGATGGTGGTGGGTCGAGGGGATGAGCTGCCAGAGGAGAAGGTTGATCCGGTACTCTAACAACATATCAACACTTAATGGACACTTGGATAGATACATGGATCGGAAAGGTTTAAGAGGAGGTGGGCCAAACGCAGGCAAATGGGACCAGCTTAGATGGGGCACCTTGGTCAGCATGGATACGTTGGACCAAAGGGCCTGTTTCCATGTTGCATGACTCTGTGGCACCTTTTTGTCCACAAACAAAAGCACCGGTTCTATCGTTTTCTCACATTTACTCTCTTGTCGGTGGCATTTCAAAACATTCCTTCAGCCGTTTTTGTGAAACTTGGGGTATCAGTGTTAAGTAGGTGAAAGTTGGGGTAAATATATAAAGCATTACTACTGAGCTATAGTCATGACTTTTTGTGTTGCAGTACTGTGAACAGTTTGGGCGTACTCTCGGGAGCACAGCTCTTCTCTCTCAATAAGGACGAGTTAAAGACCGTTTGTCCTGAAGAGGGAGTTCGAGTGTACAGTCAGGTGACCGTGCAGAAGGCTGCTTTGGAGGTAATGTGTTTCTGAGGCATTCCGTTAAACTTTGAAGATGATGTCTATAATCTGAAATCATTACTAATTGAGTTAAATCTTCGACAAATGTTTTTTGGGTATTCACTATATGGTATTTTAAACGTTTCTGAAACTCAAAACATTATCAGCTATAATGTGTATGAAGGAAGTCTGAAGTCGGGTCTCGACCCAAACGTCACCCATTCCTTCTCTCCAGAGATGCTGCTAGACCCGCCGAGTTACTCCAGCACTTTGTGTTCCGTGAACATTGATGACTTCAGTGCAGTTGAGAGCTGAACATTTAGAGATTCTGCATGCTTCCTCCCTCACCACTGCATGCGAAGTCCTAAGCCTTGTGCGTGATGTGTTTTCAGGACAAACGCGGGAAATCGGAATTGGAAGAGATCATGAGGCGCAGGCAGGAGAAACTCAGCGTCACCGGCGGTGACTCGGGAGTGGAATCCTTTGATGAAGGCAACAGCCATTCATGAAACGTCGTAACTATGACACCTCTTTCCATTTTAGGAAGTCACTGTATCATCTGACTTTTTGGAAAATATGCACAGAAAGCACAAATTGGAGGAACAGCGAGGCACACTCACCCCCCTCCCAGAGGACAAACGTTTACTACAGTGGTGTAGTACAGAATTATGTAAAAACGTGTTGATCTTAAAATTCAGTGGATCTTTTGCAATCATAGTGCTGATTGCAGTCTTTAAATATAATTTAATATTCTGCTCGGATTATTAAAATGAGATTTAATGCCGTGAATGAGGTATGTAATGTTCTGTCGTAGAATGATAAAAGGGATTAGGTTTGATTGTTTGAGTCGATATTGTCTACAGGATCTAAATTCAAAAGATTATTAATTTTGGTAATGAAGCACTAAAATAGGTTTTCTATAATTGGCATTGAGTGTAGAAATACCACAATGTCAATGTAGAAGAAATCACTGATTTAATGAAGTTGTTTCTTTATCTTATTCAATACACAGTTGTGTTCTAAAAGTTTGACCGGAAAGGTATGTTAAATAAACAAGCACTGAGCTACGTTGCTACTGTGTACTTGGTGTGAAACCTCTTAGAGCAAAAGTATGCAACTAACTACACCACCCCACAAATCTATGGAATGATGTCTTGATGTTACGCGTAGACACTAAAAGATTTCACATGCAAGTTGTCTGTTTCACAGTTTGAACTTTTAAATTTTGTTATCTTGCTGTAATTTTATGAAAACACGCCGAACTGAGAATGTTGTACATTTGAGAACTTGAATCCATTTAGAAGGATTTGATATTGTATTTGTATAGTTTCATGGTGCCTTTTCCATACAATTAAGCTATAATTCTGCAATAAATGGTATTTACTGCTATATTTGTTAGCTTTCATTCACTTTTTAGCATTTATCTCCCACAGGAGCACTTCAAACATTTATTTTTGAAGGTTTTTCCTTAAATCTTCCTCACTACACGTTTGTATCATTGATTCAGAAAAGATTGTTTTAATTAAGTTTAGTCAGTGAAATAAGGCAAGCCTATTTCCAAAGCTGATAAGTTATTGATCTTAAACATTAGCTGTTCTACCTGAGTATTTCCATGATTTGTATGTGTGTTTACTTTTACTTTTCAGCATCTGCAGTATTTTTCTTTTGTAAATTTATCTCCCAGGTTGGTAAATTAATGAAGACGCCATTGAAATTGTTGGCAGGAAAATATTTAAAAAATAGACATGCAGTAACTAGCGATAAATGCCATTCCATTATGCTATGCGAGAGACAATAGTTGAAGCAGGTGATCATGCACGTTGGGGAAATGGCTCGAATTTGGACTGTTCTATCCATGTGCGGCACAGTTCAGAGGCAGCTTCTTTGCAGATTTTTTTTTTTCTCTTTTAAAATCTTTTATTAAAATATAGCCTATATTCAGTTGCTTTGCAGATGTTATCAGGCAACTAAACCATCCTATCACCAACTATAGAGTAGTCCTGACATACCACATACCTCATTGGAGATCCTTGGACTGGACATCTTTAATCTGACTTTACTGGACTTTATCTTGCACTAAACATTATTCCCTTTATCCTGTATCTGTACATTGGATGGCTTGACTGTAATCATGTATAGTCTTTTCGCTGACTGAATAGAACACAACAAAAAAGCTTTTCACTGTACCTCGGTAAATGGGACAGCTAAACAATGGATCAGAATGTATTGATTTTTAGCTGTCGGAGAACAGGTGAGCCTTGTTTTACCACATTTACCAAGTTAAATTTGTCGCCAATTTAAATTATTTTTTAACTGTTAAATCTTTTTGATCATCAGACGTTTAAAAGTGAGCTGTCAGAAGGCAGTTTTGATGTTGCAGCCTTGGGATTTGCTGTCTGAGGAGTAATCTGCAGCAACACCAGTATGGCCTTCAGTTTGGTCAGATCCACTGCTCCCAGAAGCAAGTCTGGCCTCAGGAATTACAGGTCGCTGAAGGTTGCGGAGTGGAACCTGTAATGGCAGAAACACCTGCTAGAGATTCTGCAGCTGAAATTCCTGTCACCAACCACAGTAAGTGATTCACAAGAGGAGCATGGAAATAACGGGCCGCTGCCACAGTGGGCTGCTAGGAGACTTTTTCCTTTTGAAGGTGCCAAAATAGAGCAACTTGTGCAAGAGTTGCACTGTACAGTGCACACGTGGAAATAGAAAGTGCCATTGATTGTCAACAGGCCATGCAAAGCAGTCGTCAGCCCTACAACCTCCTGCTGTCAAATTCTCTGATTCTGTAACCTGTGAAAATGAGCTACTGTAAAACTCCTTTAATCTGGCATGTTCTGGACTTCGCTCATGACAGGCTAGCAGTTTTGTCTGCTCTTGTTTTCAAACAAGAGAGCATGACATGAGAATTAAGGGACAGAAGTTTCGGGGTAACGTGAGGGGGAACTTCTTTACTCAGGTGGCTGTGTGGAATGAGCTTCCAGCAGAAGTGGTGGAGGCAGGATCGATTTTAACATTTAAGACTAAAGTGGATAGGTATATGGACGTGAAGGGAATGGAGGGGTATGGTCTGAGTGCAGGTAGATGGGACTAGGGGAAAACAAATGGTCGGCACGGACTGGAAGGGCCGAGAGGGCCTGTTTCCGTGCTGTAATTGTTATATGGTTTTTATTAATACTTAAACACTGTCAATATGTAGACTTTTAATTCACTTTTTCTTTTTTAAATGATGGTGCACTACCGTTTCAGTGAACCTGATAGGTATTGGGAGTGAGACAAATATTGGTGTGGTAAATAAGACTTTCATACTGGTCGGTTGCGAAATCATGTTGCAGCTTTGTAGGACATTGGTTCGTGTGCAGTTTTGATCACCCCACTACAGGAAGGATATACAGAGGAGAAGTCAGACAGATTTGGATTGTTTTCTCTGGCATGCCGGATGCTGAGGAGAGACCTGATAGAAGTATATACAATTATGAGGGGCATAGATAGGGTACATAGTCAGAACCCCCCTCCCCCTCCCCCCCCATGGTGGAAATATCGAAGACTAGAAGGTACAGCTTTGAGGTGAGAGGATCAAAGTTTAACGGTGATGTGTGAGCGGGGTTTTTTTTTTAGTGTATGCCTGGAACGTGCTGCCAGGGCTGGAGGCAGATACGATAGTGCATTTAAGAGGGGTTGAGATAGGCAGAGGAGATTAGTTTATCTTGGCATCGTATTGGGCACAAGCATTGTGGGCTGAAGGGCCCATTCCTGTGCTGTTCAATATAATACCTGGACGCTAGATAGTCATGAATGGTTCAATAGCGGATGATCAGAGTTCCACTCTATTGTATTTCACGCAAGTTGCTTTACCAATGCACAGGCAAATTAAAATGCTCTGCTTGTATTTTTTGTCTTTCAAAGGAAGATATTTTAATTGGCCGCAGCCCAAATTTAAAAACAAAATCACAGGACAGTGCAAATTAGTGATTTATTATCACGGAGATGTTGTCTTATCAACTGGTGCATTCCAAGCACAGGTATAATTCAAAGCTGGAAAATCTACACTACAGCAAGCCACCAAAAAATTGGGAAACAATATAATACAGAGATTTCATCTACAAATAGGGTTTTTTTACCAATAGTACAAAAGTGACGAATGAGTGAACAAGTGTTGCACCTTTTCCTGAATCTGCATTTGTACCCAGTGTATTATGTTTCATTTGGCCTGGTAAGATTGCCTTCCTAATTTTTAGACACTTGTTACTTTGATAATCAGCTCCTCCAACAATGCGTACCAGATGTGAAGGAATTATTCCCTTTTACCTCACTGAGAACTTAAACAACTCAAATCTAAAGCCTGTGTGGGCAAGGCTTTATGTAGCAATAATTTAAGAAAACTTTGTGGGGAATTAGTTTGGAGTTTAAACATTTACCATTCTTTCTGGGCCTGTTGTTCCTTCTTTTTTTTTTAAGTTTAAAAGGTCAACGAGACACTACATCCATTTCTCATTCCACAGGAGGTGTCTGATCTGCTGAACATTTTGTTTTCTATTCAGATTTCTACAATATGTTGTATATCTTCTTGAACCCTAGCCCTCATGGGTTTAAGGAAAACCATTTATGGTGTAATAACAGTGGAGCAGCTGGTAGAGCTGCTGCCTCACAGCGCCAGAGACCCACGTTCGATCCCGAGTGGAGTTTGCACGTTCTCCCTGTAACATTGAACTAGAACGGGTGATCGAGGGTCAGGTGGAAAGGCATGTTTCCATGCTGTATCTTGTTCAATCAACCCAATGTTCTGTGATAGGTTTGATTTTACCAATGAGTCCCTTGACCCTTTTCGATGAATTTGTATTCATTTCAAAGATTCTATTAGTGATATCTTTTTAAATAGGCCTGGCAAAGTGCAACTGCCCCACAACTTCTCACTGGCCAATACTTCCATCTTAATGGTTGTAATTTGAGTTAGAACGCAACAAAAACTTTTCACTATACCTCGGTACACATGACAGTAGACAAAACTAAGTTTCCTCTCGTGGTTCAGCTGTTGCTTGAAGTGAGTTTTTTTGCTCAGGCCTCCTGGTGATGATTTTGTTTTTTCTTGGGGTGGTGTGTGAACTGTCAATTACTAGCCAAACTACATTGTTGTCCCTTTTAGGGGGAGAAGGGGTGGAATTACATCTACATGTGGTTAAATTGGGTTTCTTCTCTTTGCCTGCTGAGAAATGCAGAGCCCCATATTTCCGTGCACTAAGTCTTTGTTTCACTCTTTTCCTGCCAGGGACTTTTGGCAACGTGCTAAAATTACAGCTAATCATTTTTGCAATTAAATCTGCCACTTGAAAGTGAATTTTGCTTATCAGCGACACAACAAAAACTGCCAGACACATCAATGCATCACACAACATCAATATTAAACAGCCTGTGCATTATTGAGGAACACCTATCAGATCTGCCAAGGCTGACAAACCCTCCTATTTGCATCTCTACCTGTAATGCAAATGTTCTTTACACGTCATCTTCATGAATTCCTCACAGTTGAGTTTGTATCATTTAAAGTGTTTTCTTTTTTTTTGGCTTGTGTCATTAAAAAAGGCTAGAAGATTCCAGGAAATTGAGTTTGAGGGAGGAACTGGTGCATTAACAGAACACAAGCAATGAAATGCAATATGCTTCATTCTTCCTTTTCTTCTTCATGCAAGATGTCACTTGTACCTACTTCAAATCTTTCCAAATGAGTTTGGTCCCACACTGAATTTTCACTGGTGGAATCAGTCCAAAGACACTACAGGTACTTTTTAAGGCATTGTTCCAGAGAACTTGCTTTGACATGTTCAATCTTTCCCTTGCCAGCAGGCGTCCTCTGGTCAGATCGAAGCTCAGGAAAAGAACAGTCCTCTTAAGGTTGTGAATCTGAAACACAATGAAAGTTGCTGATGAGGTATGTTGAGATGGTAAGGAATAAAAGCTTGAAACCGTGGAGCTAACTGCACGTCCTCCAGAGATTGCTTTAGAAACTCTTCATTTAGAGTGAACTGTCTAATTTAAAGTGCAATGAAAAGGATCTGCTCTTGCTACAGATGATGGTGTGCCCAGCTTTGCATGCAGTGCCGTACAAATTAAACGCACAATCGCAACAAGTTCCATAGTTTTCTATTAATATCCCAAGCAAATGCTGATGTAATGTTGAGCCTCCTTCACGAGATGGTTAAACACTATTTTTTGAATTTTCCTAAAGGTTTATTGGCAATGAGTTACTGCGGGAACAAATCTCAAGTTAAGACAATTTATCATCCTCTCCTGTCACCAACAAATGTTATAATATCAGAAGAAGCATTTCTCACCCTGAAAGCCTCATGAATGGGACGGTCTACAGTTCTCATAAATCACGTCATTGCTGACGTACTGATTCTTTTTCCGTTTCCACATCAGTTGCACACAGCGGTGAATAAAAATGTACTGCTCCTGGATCAAAGACAACACAGTGAGATTACGCAGACACGCGGAACTGCAGGTGCCGGGATCTTCTATCGAGCACAAAGTGCTGGAGCAACTCAGCAGGTCAGGCAGCATCCCTGGAGGATATGGATAGGTGACGTTTCGGATCCCCAGACTGGAGGAGGAGGATCCCGACCCAAAAGATCACTTATCCACGTCCTCTAGAGATGCTGCCTGACCTGCTGAGTTACTCAGCACCTTGTGCTCAATGGGAGATTCCATCCAACTCCACAGTGCAGGTTGGTATAGCAATGCAGTCCATACTCAGTTCCACAACTTATAAATAATGTATGCACTAGTGCAATTTATTTTTGGGAGAAGGAGGGTAAATACCAGGATTTAGTTCCGTTTTTTTTTAGGTTAGTTTAGAATATGCCCATCAGACCCGTTATCACAATTTCGATGTTATCCCGCTTTCGCCTCCCCTTCCTGCACACTAGGGGGATTTTACAGAGGCCAATTAACCTACCAACCTGCAATGTCTTTTGGATGTGGGAGGAAACCCACACGGTCACAGAGTGCATACACAGACAGCTCCCAAGTTCGAGACTGGACTGGGTCTCTGGCACTGTGAGGCAATGGCTCTACCAGCTATTTCACATTTCTAGATTGCAATCACTTGTGTTGCATCTGCTATACTGCCATTGTCTACTTTGCTTCTCTGGCAAACAAATATTTGGCCAAACTGGACATTTCAGTTTATAATCATTCTACAGTGGTGTTCCTGCTACATGGAAGGTTCAACGAGGTTTCCCAACAGCAGTCACACATCAGTAACAATGCCTTTAATAATGCATCGTACAAGATGACAATTCAAGTAATTTTGTAAAAGTAAACCAATTAGTAAAGTCCCCGTTCTGCTATTTGTATAGGCATTGGTGGTCAGATAGGATAAAATTGTTAAATTTTGTAATTGCATTTTCAGAGATGCCAACCCTAAATTTAGTTCACAGTAACATTTAACCCATTTGTCCGTAACAAATGGGGTTAAATGCATTTCTCTCCGTAACACTCACCTGGGGTTGTTTGCCGGGCGGCTATGCGCCTGCGCACTGGTGCAGATCAGCGGGCTGCCGGCGGGCGGGTGCGGCACATGCGCACTTGGCATGGTTGCCGGCGGGTCTGCGCCTGCGCACTGGGTGGGAGGCCCGGTGATGGGGCTGCCGCGAGCGGCCGGCTGGCGGCAAGAAAGTGCCGCTGATCGCGCGGGCCGGCGCCGCCCGGGCTCTGGGCCGGGCGTGGCGTGGCTCGAAATCGCGCCAGGCCCGGCAACCCTCCCCTACTGCGCACGCGCGGCCACTGTGGCCCGGTAACCCTCCCCCACTGCGCAGGCGCGGTCACTAGGGCCCGGCAACCCTCCCCCACTGCGCACGCGCGGTCACTAGGGCCCGGCAACCCTCCCCACTGCGCACGCGCGGTACTAGGGCCGGCAAAATGCCGCTGATCGCGCGGGCTGGCAAACCGGGGACACATGGCGCCGGCGTTCTCACGGGAGGAACACCGGCGCGGCGGTGTTCCGTAACAGCATGTTTGGTGCCGGAACACCGTTAAAAAAAGTTATTTCGCCGGGACAAAATACGGCGAATCCGGGACACTTGGCATCTCTGCATTTTAGACCATCAGATTGTGCTTTTTGTTTGACTCGAGGAACTGCAGAAAAACAAAGTCCTGGAGCAACTCAGCAGGTCGGGCAGCAACTGTAGAGGGAATGGACAGAAGACATTTTGGGTTGGAACACTTCCTCAGCCAATGTAGTTGGGAGGTAGAAAGCTGGAAAAGCGAGGTGAAAATATGGCAAGTGATAGGTGGATATGGGGGGCGGGGGGTGTTGACTGGTAGATGGGTGGACAAAGGCCAGAGAAGAAAAGGAGACAAGAGTGTCAAATAAGGAGGGAAATGTAAAGATTTAAAGTGAGTGTTGGGGTGGAAGGGGACTGCGGGAAGGAAGGAGAGAAACACAGGACACATAATGTGGTCTGTCCCTTCCCCTTCACTGATGCTGCCCGACCTGCTGTATTCCTCCAGCACTTTGTGTTTTTCTCTTTGTTTTCACCCAGAGAGTTGTGAATCTGCGGAATTCTCTGCCAGAAGGCAGTGGATGTTTTCAAAGTTAGATTTAGCTCTTAGGGCTAACGGAATCAAGGGATATGGGGAGAAAGCAGGAACGGGGTACTGATTTTAGATGATCAGCCATGATCATATTGAATGGTGGTGCTGGCTCGAAGGGCCGAATGGCCTACTCCTGCACCTACTTTCTATGTTTGCCCGACATATCTTTGCTGGCTTGTGTGATTGGTGCAGTCTGCCATCCCTTGTTGAACTGTATCCGCGCACAGCTGAACCCTACCTCTGTCTGTACCATTGATGTTCTGTAAGTTCGCATTTCTGCCACCAGGCCGAGAATATCCACATACTCGTGTTCTTGGATGTGCTGCATTAGACGATCGAGAGCTATGAAGGTTCCTGTTCTTCCCACTCCAGCACTAAACGCAGCAAAAGCACATCAAAGCTCTTGGTCCCGAAATGTTTGATTCAACTAAACATTGATTAAGTAGAAGCAAGGGACCGCAGATGCTGCTTTACAAAAATAAAGTGCTGAAGTAACTCAATGGGTCAGGCAGCATCCCTGGAGGAGTGACGTTTCGGGTCGGGGTACTTCTTTAGTCTGAAGAAGGGACCCAACCAAAAATGTTGCCGACATGTTTTCCAGGGATGCTGCCTGACCTGGCGAGTTACTCCAGCGCTTTGTCTTTTTTAAACATTGATAGATTAAAACTCTGGCCCCATATTTTAAAAAAATATGTACAAATTGATTGTGCATCTTGAATTTCTATCATGTGAAACAGTTCTTCAAATTTTTGTTTAGAATGAAAGTACCTGTGGTGCAGGTTCGAAGGACCAAATGGCCTCCTCCTACACCTATTTTCTATGTTACCTATGGTAAAGTAGTTGGCCCTAGAGAGGGTGCAGGAGCTTAATAGAAAGGGATCACCATGTAAGCATTGAGAGATATGGAATGGGCCCTTGATTACCCATTTATACATCCTCTTTTATGCTCAGAAGAATAATTAGTAATGGATATCTCAAAAGGCATTCAAAATAACGTGGAGATTGATATAGTGTGTGGAAGTTGTGCTTTTTACCAGAATTCTACCTGGATTACTGTATAAGGAGAGGTTCGGAAAACGTATTTTCACTGGACTGGTGGAGGCTGAAGGGAGACCTGAGAGAAGTATATTAAATTATGAGAAGCAGAGAGAGGATAGACAGTCTGAACCTTTTTCCCCAGCATGGAAATGTCAAAGAGCAGAGGACAAAGTTTAAAGGAGAAATACAAGACTAGTCTTTTATCCAGAAAGTGGTGGAGGCAGATATGATGTTGAAGAGGCTTTTAGATAGGCAGGTTAGTTTAACTTAGCCTCAATGACATTGTGGGCCGAAGGGCTTGTTACTGTGGTATAGTGTTCAAAAGAAGAATAGAAAGTAGGCAACAGAGATGAGTGGCGTTATATTAATCTAATAAACATAGCTACAATTTTGCATGACATGTTTAAATTCCTCCAATTAGTTTTTAGGGTTTTCTTTCAAGTCAGTTCTTTTCCAATCGATATTAAGGCCAGAGTCCATTCATGTTGTTTTGCTTGGGTAAACGTGGGTGTTGAAAAACCAATATTAGCATAGCTGTCACTGCTCAGCCTCAGTGATATCCCACTGCAGAAATTGGACCAACGATCAGTAATGATTTGGTCGTATAGCCTTTAGTTTGTTTAGATATGCAGTGTGGAAACGCCCTTCGGCCCAGCGATCCCAATACACTAGCATTATCCTGCACGCTTGGGACAATTTACAATGTTTACAGAAGCCAATTAACCTGCATATCTGTACGTCGTTGGAGAGTGGGAGGGAACCAGAGCATCCAGAGAAAACCCATGCTGAGAATGTACAAACTCTGTACAGATAGCTCCCGCAGTCAGGGTCTCTGATGCTGCAAGGCAGCAGCTCTACCACTGTACCTAGCCTGTTCTGTGATTGTTCACAGTGCGAGATCACTAATAATTGCCAAGAACTTTAAGTGTCGATGGGACTCTGGCTGAGTTATTATTAACTGGTTTGCAATCAGATTCTAGATGAAACTGTAAAGGATTAGAAATGTTTAAATGCATATTTTCATTCTTAGGTGCTCAACTTTTTACACTTTGAGTCACCATTGGCCATTATTTTACAAAGTTCTGTAACTTTAAATTTCTATAATTAATTGTGGTCTTTTCCATTTATTTACCCTGCACTGCTTGCTCCCTGGCAATGGCATGCTCTTCGGAATAGAATTGGCTACGGACATAGACAAGGGGGGAAACAAATCCTAAAGTAGTAGCTTTCAGTTATGGAAATAATCTAAAATAAAGGTTTTTGTCTTTCTGTTACGAGAGGATAGTGTGAGTAAACAGGGTAATTATGATGAGGTGAATTATTGGTTCAGAGAGGTGGCATTCTAATGAGGCTGAATTACCACTGTGAATATAATTAAGCTAAATTATTGACTGGCGCTAGCTGCTTTAGACATCCCAAGTGACTTCACAACCAACTAGTTATTTTTGAATTTCATTTAACATTCCTGTTGGTGGATACAATGCTGACACTGATGTTCCCAGGTGTTAGTGGGATTGCTGCAGAGATTGAGCGGAGTCATAGAGCAGTACAGGAACAGGCCCTTCCGCCCACAATGTCTGTGCTGGACACGATGCCAAGACCAACTTTTATCTGCCTGCATTGATTCATTTTCCTGCATATCCATGTACCCATCTAAATGCCACTATCGTGTCTACTCCGCACATCTCCTTTAAATTATGCCTCCCTCGCCTTATAGCTAAGCCCTCTAGTCTTTGACATTTCCTTCCTGGAAAAAAGGTTCTGACTGTCTACCCTATCTATGCCTCTCAATTTTAAGTACTTCAATCAGGTCTCCCAGCAGCCTCCTGGCATTCCAGAGGAAACAGTCCAAGTGTTTCCAACCGCTCCCTGTAGCTAACACCCCCTAACCCAGACATAATTCCGGTAAACCACCTCTGCACCCTTCCCAAAGCCTCCACATCATTCCTGTAAGGGGGAAACGTGAATTCACGTAGTACTCCCAAAGTAGCCTAGCCAAAGCCCTGTAAAGCTGCATCATCACCTTTTGACTCTTACACTCAATGCCCTGTCTGATGAAGGCAAGTATTCCATGTGCCTGAATCTGTTCCTTCTTTGCTAACCTCTATTCCTGCCTGAGTCGAGAAGACTAGCTGCCTACAAACACTGTGATTTTTGTAGTTCATCAAAGCACGTTAAACATGAATTTTGTTTTTCCTCTCTAACAACCAGATCATCTCGGCCATCTGTTGGTACGGCAAGCAAAGCACTTCAAATGCATTTCTTTACTAGAGGCAAATGACCATTGCAATGATTGTCAGTCTAAAAGAACACAAACTCATTTACTATCAGTCTAAAAGAGGCACGTACCTGCAGTGGACAACTATGGGACCAGGTCTTTCTGCTGTTTGTTGCCTGACCAACTGGACGAATTGTAAGATGGTGTCGGTGGTGTCTGCTGTGGGCACACCGTGATCGGGCCACGCCATGTAGTTATAGTGGATCACTCTCCGAACATCATCCACCTGAAGAAAAGGCACTGTGGAGTTCAGTATTAAACAACTTCTCCATTAAATCTACCCATGCAGATTGAATTGCACTTGGAATAACCTTCCTCCTCCCGAAAGAATTGCCCTCAGCACACGTGGCAATAATAAACCTAAACCTTTCAGAGGTACAGTGATAAGCATTTGATTGCATGTTCAAATCAGATAATACTATATACATGAGTACAATGAAGCTGTACATGAGTTTAATCATACACAACTACAGCAGATAGTGCACAGAGATAAATACCAGCGAGCAGAATATAGTTTCTCAGCATTGTAGCATTACAGTTCCAGTGGAAAAAGTCGAATGTCTGTAATAAGGTAGTTTTAAGGTTGAGACAGGACCCTAGCTGATGGAATGACCATTCAGAAGCCTGATAACAGAGGAGAAGAAACTGTTCCTGTCTGGTAGTGTGCGGTTACAAGTTTCTGTACCTTTTGCCGGATGGAAGCGGTAAGGAGGAGGAATAACTGGGGTGGGAAAGATCCTTGATTTTGATTTGGCAGTGTGAGGTGGAGAGTCAGGGCTGGGATGTGGTGATGATGGGTGGAATGGGGGAACGCTGCCACCCACTGGCAGAATGGATGAGTCCTGATGCTCTTCACAACCAAAGAAAACAATCGGGCTTCAATTTAAACTGTGAAGGCAAAGTGCAGAGTAAGTTGTATTTAGACACGAGCTTTCCCCCATTCAGGTACAAGATCCTACATCCTAGCTATCAGAGTCTGTGTCAACCAGGGGCTTCAAAGGGTGAGTGAGTATCCATGCAATTTAACTGAGAACATGTTGCGGAATCCCAATGTAAGCACAATGCAGATGGGGAACGAGAACTCGTACAGATCCATGCCGTGGGTTAGTTATCTGGTTATTCAGGAATACCACTAGTTGGGCATGTGGCACATCGGGTAACACTTCAACTTAAGATAGAAACAAAATGCTGGGTATCTCAGTGGATCAGGCAGCATCACTGGAGAAAAGGAAAGAGTGATGTTTTGGGTCGAGACCCTTCAATTGACCTGATTCACCTGACAATTTATTGTCTTACTGTGGAGGATCTTATGAAAAGTGTGTTGAGGTCTTAATAGAAATAGAACGTTGTACAGCTTAGAAACAAGCCCTTCTGCAGTCAATGCCTGTGTTGAACATGATGCCAAGATCAATTCTGCCTGCACAGAATCCATACAATAACATGCAATAGTCCAGCTGCCCAGCAGAATTCCAATAATCTGCCACCTAAATGTATAGAAATCTCAATGGTTTTGGACCTAGATTACCAGGTGCTGTTTCTGTGCTATACTGGAAAATATTACTTGCCTGTGTAACATCCAATAAACAGAAGCAATCAGCAATGGAAATAATACCCAATAGTTTGAAAAAATCTGTCAATCCAGCATCAACAACATCCCGGGGATGTTGGATTATTGGAGTTCAACGGCTAAGGAAAAGAAGACGATAGAGAGTACATTCCTTGAAAATATTCCTGAAGGTTTTACAGCTGCACCCAAAACGAGAATAATCTAAGATAGAACCAAAGTGCTGGAGTAACTGAGCGGGTCAGGCAGCATCTCTGGAGAAAAAGGAGAGGTGACGTTTTGGGTCAGGACCTTTCTTGAGACTCCAGTCTGAAGTATCAAGAAGGACCCCGACCCAAAATGTCACCTATCCTTTTTCTCCAGAGATGCTGCCTGACCCACCGAGTTATTCCAGCACTTTGTGTCTATCTTCAGTATAAACCAGCATCTGCAGTTACTTCCTACACTAGAGTAATCTAGTCTTTTTCATGGCCATTTGCTGCATTAATGGGAGACACAAGTAAATGCAGATGCTAGTTTACAAAAAAAAACAATGCTAGTCAGGCACCGTCTCTGGAGGACAAGTCTGAAGTAACAACCCAATCCAAAATGTCGCCTATCCGTGTCCTCTGAGTTACTCCAGCACATTTTTACTGCTTTAATGGAAGAGTTGTCAGGTATTGGGGTGTGATGCAAAGGGATGTAATCCAATTATCTAATCTGCAGCATGCTAACGCCAAATAAGTTTCAAAAGGTAGAGTTTAATTACGAACAATCTTCTGGTTGCGGGTACAGTAACCATTAAGTGACATCTCACAATTTCCCTCCCATTCTCAGATGAAAGGATGTTGTGGAAAACTGATGCTGGATAGCTTACATAGCTGACGTTGAATTCTCGTACGATCCACTCGGACTGAAGGTTCTCCTCGGACTGATCAAACGGCTCAGATTCATAGACCATTTCTACGGTGACATCTCCATAACTGACCGGGTGATCGTTATATGGCCAATAATGGTCGCATTTTATCTGTAAAACATTAATTATTGATGTCACATTGCTTGAAGTAAAATTGACAGCTAATTGTTGATTTCTGAATTTGTTCCATGTGAATTAAATGTATTTATTTTAAATATTCTACACAATTTATAAAGACTGCAATACAGTTCACGTGTGTTGATTGGTTGAAAGATAGAGCATGGAAACGGGTCTCTCGGCCCACCAGTTTAATGTCATTCCACTCTCTGCACACTTGGGGCAATTTACCTACAAACCTTCATCTTTAGGATGAGGGAGGAAAACAGAGCAGGTGGAGGAAACCCCAGTGGTTTAGTTTAATTTTAGTTTAGAGATACACTAGTAACAGGGCCATCAAGCACGCACCGACCAGTGATCCCCGCTCATTAACACTATCCTACACACCCACTGGGGACAATTTTGCATTTATATCAAGCCAATTAACCCACAAACCTGTATGTCTTTGGAGTGCGGGAGGAAGCTGAAGATCTCGGAATAAAATGCACGCGGTCACGAGGAGAACGTACAAACGCTACAGGCAGCACCAGACAGCATCAGGTTTGAACCGTGGTTTGTAATGCTGTGCTCCAGCAGCTGCTCCACTGTGCTGATATAAAGCATGTGGCCATATACGCACTCAACCCAAGAGAATTTACTACTGGATAGATGAGATAAGATTGTGTGCCAGAAGTTAGCAATGGGATGGGATGCAGACACTGGAGCCTCTACATAATTCATCACGATAGATCCTTAGGAAAATGCATTTTCTGCACAGCAGAAGGTATTCTTTGTTTCAAAATGAAACTATATTTGAATTAAAAAATGCAAACACTTCAGACATTCTCATGTCTATACATTCATTAGCTTTATATTCGATAGTGTTCACAAACTATCCTTGGACAAAGCACCCTTGCCGCTTGTGGCTCGCTGGGGTGATATCCCTTCCCTTGTGTGAGGGGTGTCCTCACAACTCTGCCCCTCAATGCAAATAGTGCAAGGACCGTAGACTGTAGTACCCCCCCCCCCCCCCGACAGAGGCTTGGCGTTGACTGCACCGTGCTTCAGTGCGTCCCTCAGTACGTATTCCTGCAGTCCGGAGCAGGCCTGTCGGCTACATTCCCCGACGGGGCATCTCGCTGGGCTGGGAGTTTCAGGCAGAGTGCCTTTCACCGAGTTGATGGTAACATTTTTAAACTACATATCAATTATTAACAATGTTACTACAGTAATTTCTATGGCCAGGGTGCATGTGATCGGAAATACTTTGCACAGATTGCACATCGAATATTACAGGAACAGGTCCTTTGGTCCATAATGTCCATGATGCCAAGACCACTCTTATCTGCCTGCAGATAATACATATCTATGTGCCTATACAAATGTCTCTTAAATGCCTCAACCGGTAGCATGGTCCAGGCACTCACCGCCCTCTGTGCAAAAAAAATAAATTGCCCTGCACATCGCATTTAAACTTTGCCCATCTCTCCTTAAAGCTATGCTCTAGTATTTGATTTTTCCATCCTGGGGAAAAAGGTTCTGACTCTCTACCCTATCTCTACCTCTCAATTTTAAATACTTAGGTCTCCCCACAATCACCGACGTTACATGCAAAACAATCCAAGTCTGTTTAACCTCCCTCTATAGCTAAGACCCTCTAATCCAGGCATCAGTCTGGTAAACCTCCTCTGCTCCCTCTCCAAAGCCTCCACATGCTTCCTGTAATGGGGGTGACCAGGGCAGCACGCAAAACTCCATATGCGGCTTACCCAAAGTCCTATAAAGGTGCACCATGACACCCTGACTGGGTGAAAATATTTGGTTAGCTGCTCCACACCAACTTACCCGTCTCCTCTCATTGCATTGTGTGAGCATGACCACGATGCCCGATTTCTGCTGAATTATCATCTTCCAGAAGTCACTTCTTGTTTCTGCCAAGGGGCCTTGTGTCGCAATGTACTCTTGGGCAGAGTTAAACCCCTGAGGAAAAGAAAGTGACAAGTGCTGCAGATTCATGAAAGATGTTGTTCCCGAGCTTGTCCCTCATTACCGTACTCACAACACTAATCATCCTTTGTCCAAACCCTGCAATTCTCTGAACCTCACTTATTTTATTCCTTGTTTTTTTTTACTCCTTTCTGACATCCATGTCTCCCCATCAGGCAGGAATTAGAAAGTGCAGATGCTGGTTTGCAAACAAAAAAGACTCAATGTGTGGGAGTAACTCAGCAGGTGAGGTACTTTGTGTTTGAAAGACAACAGCATGGAAACAGGGCCCTCGGCCCACTACGACCATTAATCACCAGTTAACTGCAATGCAACCCTAATACTTTACTCTCCCATTGATATAAAAATAAGACATTTTCTGGGCACCTGGTTATCTGGCTCTGAAACATCAGCATATTCTGCTATTGCTTCACACAGCTGCTGCAGAAACCGGCATCCACAATTTGTCAGCACACAATACTGCAAGTCATATCTGCCCTCTGTCACAAAGTCAGTCCAAACACCTTCCTCTGTCACTCGCCCCATCACACTTGAGGGGATGAAACTAATGTTAACTTTCCCATAGATAGACTCAAAGTGCTGGAGTAATTCAGTGGGTCAGGCAGCATCTCTGGAGAAAAGGAATAGGTGACATTTCAGGTCAAGATCCTTCAGTCACTCCGTTTCTCCTGAGATGCCGCCTGTCCCACTGAGTTGCTCCAGTATTTTGTCTCTTATCTTCGTTGTAAACCGGCATCTGCAGTTCCTTCCTGCACTGTTAACATTCCCATTCTCATTTTCAAAAGGTCTGGATTGCTTTTCATAAACTTTTTCGCCTGTTTTTTTGAGATGTTCCTTAAAACCTAGCTCGTTTTACCAAGCTTTGGTCATCCGACTTAATATTTTATTTATATTGCCTCAGACTGGGTTTGGTAAAGCTTTTGTGAGACACTAGGTGCAAAATAAATTTGATTTGTTGTCGTATTGTAGTTAACTATAGTTCTTTCCACTCGTTAATGTGATCGGGTGGTTTCTGGTTGAGGGCAGTGTAGTTGGAACCAAGAAGCAGGGGACACAGGTTTAAGGTGAGAGGAGAAAGACTTAATAGTGACTTGAGGGGCAACTTTATCACACAGAGGGTGGTGGGTATTTGGAATGGTCTGCCAAGGGAGGTAGTTGAGGCAGGTATAATAACACTTGGACAGGAAAGGTTTAAGGATTTGGGCCAACTGACGTCTGGTCAGAGGGTAGTTAATCTGTGGAACTCATTGCCACTGAGGGCTGTGGAGGTCAAGTCAGTGGATATTTTTAAGGCAGAGATAGACAAATTCCTGTTTAGAACAAGTGTCAAGGGTTATGGGGAGAAAGGAGGAAAATGGGATTAGGAGGCAGAGATTAGCCCTGATTAAATGGCGGAGTAAACTCGATGGGCCGAATGGCCTAATTCTACTAAAACTTGAAATGGGACTAGCGTAGATGGGGCATCTTGGTGGGCATGGGTGAGTTGGGCTGAAGGGTCTGTTTCCGTGCCGTTAGACTCTATTTGGTAAAATCTACGCACAGCCAAAGATTCTGCTGTGTAATGCAGCGAACGAGAAAAATCTAATAACACGTCTACATTTGAATGGAAAATGATCATTGTAAAAATTACAAATACATCTGACACCAGCCTCATTGCAAGGGTCAAGGGTGAAAGAACAGTCGCGTTTATCAGAAACCATGTTTCATCAGCAGTCATTTGGAAGGAGGAAGTTTGAGTAGTTGCACGTTGGGCATTAGCCCTGACTCAGCTGGATAAAACATCTGCAAAACCACTTGCATCTTAATACCAAACTGTGCTGAAACTGAAACAGCAAAACGCAAAGTGCTGGAGTAACTCAGCGGGTCAGGCGGCATCTGTGGAGGGAATGGACAGGTGACATTCCGGCTTGGGACCCTTCTTCAGACTGATTATAGTGGGGGGGGGGAGAAAGGCTGGAAAAGAGAGGGGGGGGGGGGTCGGGACAAAGCCTGGCAAGTGATAGGTGGATACAGGTTGGTTGGCAGATGGGTGGAGTAAATGACAAAAGCTGGAGGTGAAAAGGTTACAAAAGGGTGTCAGGTAAGGAGAAAAGGGAGGAGTGAAAAGTAAAGCCGGGGGGGGGGGGGGATATAGGTGGAAGGGGACAGGGAGGGGGGGAGCGGAAAGGGGGGGGAAATAAAATGGAAACAGAGGATTTATTTTGGAATGAACTGCAGATGGTGGTTTAAATCGAAGGTAGACACAAAAAGCTGGAGTAACTCAGCGGGACAGTCTGCAGAAGGGTCTCGACCCGAAACGTCACCCATTCCTTCTTTCCAGAGGACATGATGAGAAATGGGTAAGTGAAGGAGGAGAAAGGAACAGGGTGGTGTAGGTGGTATGAGAAATGAGTGCACACTGTAGTGAGTATTGGTATTGGGATAGAGAGCGTGGGGGGGGGGGTAATTACTTAAAGTTGGAGAATTCTATGTTCATTATGTTGTTTTGTAAGCTACAGAGGTGGATTATGAGATGCTGTTTGCTCATGATTTCAGCATCTGCAGTTTCTGGTGCCCCTCTCAAACAGCAATGTTATATTTATAAATAAGCGGCTCAAGTTGAGTCAAATGGTAGACGACCAGTTGAGATGCAACTCAGCTGTAACTTCACCTAGGGAGAGGGGATCAACAGTGCACTGCATTTTGACATTGAGGATGGCATCGAGCAGGGGAATGGGGTTGAGAGGTGAGGATAGATCAGCCATGATTGAGTGGCAGAACCGGCTTGATGGGCTGAATGGCCTAATTCTGCTCATGGGACTCATGGACACTCAGCAGGTCAGGCAGCATCTCCGGAGAAGTTACGTTTCGAGTCAGGACCCTTCAGTTTGAAGAAGTCTCAGAAGAAGCATCCAGAAATGTTACCTATCAGTGTTCTCCAGAGCTGCTGCCTGACCTGCTCAGTTACTCCAGCACTTTGAATTTTTTTTTTGTAAACCCACGTCTGTAGTTCCTTCCTTCACCAGTGTTCCATGGCTGCTCCTTAGGAATTAATTGGAGCGCTTTATGACACCTCAGAAAATTACCTTCGCTACATCAAATGAACCTGAATGAACTGTTATTCTAAAAATTATTTTGGCAGTTCAAGTACTTACAGGAATGTAATTAGCATTGATGAAGTCTGACTCATAATCACACTGCAGAGAGGTTAATTTCACTCGGCTGAAGTCATCTGCAGAGATAATGGTACCAGGATAAGAAATCATACTGTAACATGTTGAGTTAATAATACCTTTAGTTTCTCAAATGCAAAAAGAAATGTTCCCGTTAGGAAGCCTTGGCATCTATTTCCAGCCTACGACTTTATGGTCTCTTATGGACTATACAGTACAGGAACATGCTCTTTGGTCCAGGCCAACCAAGATGCCCCATCTAAGCAAGTCCCATTTGCCTGTGTCTGGCCCATATCCTGACATCACCGACCCATGTTCTTTGGAGATGCTGCCTGACCTGCTGAGTTACTCCAGTACGATGTGTCTTTTTTTTTTTCTACACAGCTTTGAAGCCATTACAAAAGTACAGGAGGCAGTTTTCTAAGAGGTGGTAATGTCCATGGGCAATTAAAGGGATAGAGTTAGAGTCATACAGTACGGACACAGGCCCTTTCCCATGTCAACAAAGATGCCCCATCCACACTAGTCCCACCTGCCCATGTTTGGCCCATATCCCTCCAAACCTTTCCATGTACCTGTCCAAAATCTCCCATCATGCATCTACAACCTAAAGCTTATATATGGCATTACAAAATATATATTGCATCCCATAAGAATGTAATTAGCTGCAGACTAAAGGAGAATGGTCTTTCTCGGATGGGCACGTCACTGTTTAGTGTAGTTATGGGATACAGCGTGGAAACAGGCCCTTTGGCCCACCGAGTCCTATCCCACTCTCATGCTATCCTACACAAACTAGCAACAATTGACAATTTTACCTAAGCCAATTAACTTACAAACCTGTCCGTCTTTGGAGTGTGGGAGGAAACTGAAGGACTCAAAAGAAAATCCAAGCGGTCACGGGGAGAACGCACAAACTCCGCACAGACAGCACCCCCGAGTCAGGATTGAACCCGTGCTGCGCCACCGTGCCGCCCCTGTTGTGTGCTGGTCCAAGTACTCACATGGCAGTATGTTGGTGTATCGGTTCTTGCAGCGGTTAACTGGCAGCTCTGCGGTATCATGGGGAATGTCCTGACCGATGAGCTTGAGATCCTGGAATGGCAATCAGCATGGTGGTCAGATCATAACGCGCGCGACACGTCCACGCCATGCAGGCAATGCTCCGGAAAAGGTGACAAGGCTCAAACACAGAGGGATCCAGGCCCTTGCCAGGCCGAAACAAGACTTGGCGGCTAAGTGTAATAATCAAGGAAGATAAAGCAGATTTTCAGGGAAGTCACTTGCAGTTACAAGTCAGATTCCCGGGTTAGCAGAACCCGTACCTCTACAGACGGAGAGCAAAGATAGAGGCACAGACAGCACGGAAACAGGCCCTTCGGCCCAGCTCGTCCATGCCCACCAAGGTGCCCCATCTAAGCTAGTCCCACCTGCCCACACTTGGCCCATATCCTACCAAACCTTCCCTGTCCACGTACTTGTCCAAAAGTCTTTTAAATACTGTTATTATACCTGGCTCAAATACCTCCACTAGCAGGGCGTTCCATATACCCACCACCTTCCGAGTGAAAAAGGTGCTCCTCAAATTCCTATTAAATCTTTCCTCTCTCACCAACTTTTGTCCTCTCTGGGTACAAGACTCCGTGCATTTACCCTATCTATTCCCCTCGTGATTTTATACACCTCTCTAGAAGATCACTCCTTAGCTTCCTGCGCTCCAAGGAATAGAGTCAAAGCCTGCTCAACTTCTCCCTGAGGCTCAGGCCCTTGAGGGGGTGGGAGATTGCAACCTTCACGTGGTCCGCAATCAACCCGGCGTGCACAATCAAATAAGATCAAATAGAACAAGTTGTCCGACAACTTTAGGCTGTGCACGCTATACGCAAGAAGTAGAAGGCCCTTGAGTGTGTAAAGATCCTTTTACACACTTTCCAGCTTGGCAACATCTTTCCTAGAAAAGAGCGACCAAAACTGAAGGCACGACAGGCATTTTACACTGGGGTTTGGTGCTTTGAAAAGCAGTGCATAATTCACAAACAGCTAGGCCGAACATCCATGAGACTGCGGTAAATTTGAGCAGATTATTTCCAAAGGCACCAGTGCATGAATCTCGTGTTAGTATTAAAGGAACAAGCGTGTTGTGTCAACATTGTATAAATCAAACATGCGCAAAACGTGAAGTGCCTGGAATCCAAATGTGGCCTCACCAACATCTGTACAACTAATCTTCAAGAGAGCTTTCAAGAGAGAGCTAGATAGGGCTCTTAAAAATAGCAGAGTCAGGGGATATGGGGAGAAGGCAGGAACGGGGTACTGATTGGGGATGATCAGCCATGATCACATTGAATGGCGGTGCTGGCTCGAAGGGCCGAGTGGCCTACTCCTGCAGCTATTGTCTATTGTCTAATATAACGTCCCCCGACTTTTATACGCTATACGCTGACTGATGAAAGGCCAGTGTGTTGAAAGCCGACTTGACAACCCCATCTACCTGTCACACAACTGAAGACAGGTGCAGGAGAAAGGAAAGACCAGATCAATAAGGCTGTGTCTACAACCTCCTCCCCTGCATGCCCACCGGTTCAGGATAAACCAGTTCATGACCTGCCAACACTCTCAGCGCAACGGAAAAACGATCCATTTTCTAAAGGGGAAGGAATGCCTTACCTCAAACTGCAGGGAGAATTTGTAATCAGAGTCTTTGGACATTTCCTTGAGGTACATTTCAAAATCGTCCAGTTTTACGGGGCTGTGAGAAGCAAACAAGAACAAAAAAAAAAACTTGCGGCATTGATGTGGAAAAGGAATTTACCAAGAATTAAATATAAAATGACACAAGGTGCTGGAGTAACACAGCGGGTCAGGCAGCACCTCTGGAGAATGTGGATAGGTGACGTTTTGGGTCAGGACCCTTCTTCAGACTGGTTGCTATGGAGTGATGTGAACATTGCTAACAAGAGATTTGAGGGAATTACGGATAGAGTTGTCGACATTGTAGTCTTATATTCAACATCTATAAAGAATTAGTCTGAAGAAGGGCCCCAACCCAAAATGCCACCTATCCATGTTCTCCACCGATCACTTGCCAGGCTTTGGTGTTCCTCTCTCCAACATCCCCCCCCCCCCCCACCCCCAACTCCCTCTCTTCTGCCCACCCCATTCCCTCCACAGATGCTGCCTGACCAGCTGAGTTACTCCAGCACTTTGTGGGTCACTGTAGATCTTGACATTGAGTTAGCGAGCAATAGCAAGTCTGGCACCTATTGGAGTCAAAATCCTACATTCGAAGTCAGGAGTAATGTGCATCTGCTGGGAATGTACTTTCACTGATGTGGATGCAAGTCCACCAACAAACATCCTTTTACAGGTTCTCCACAGAATATTCAAAAGGTTTGCTAATCTTGAGAACCCCACCCCCCTCACCTGTAACCACCTATCACTCCCCAGATTTTGTCCCATCCCCACCTCTCTTTTCCAACAATCCTCCCCCCTCATTACAATCAGCCTGAAGAAGGGTCCCGACCCGAAACGTCGCCCGTCTATGTTCTCCAGAAATATTACTAAGGATTGTTTAGGATTTTGTTTCTTCCCTGTTTGTGTCACTTTACATAACAGCCAGCTGTCTGTGGTCACAGACTCGGTTCCACCCAGTGCTGACTTGCCCAAACTGCCACAGTGGAACGTGCTCTGTTTTTAGTTTAGTTTAGTTTAGAGATACAGCGCGGAAACAGGCCCTTCGGCCCACCGAGTCCGCACCGACCAGCGATCCCCGCACACTTACACTGCCCTACACAAACTAGGGACAATTTACATTTATACCAAGCCAATTAACCTACAAACCTGTACGTCTTTGGAGTGTGGGAGGAAACCGGAGCACTCGGAGAAAACTCCCTACAGATAAGCACTCGTAGTCAGGATTGAACCCGGGTCTCTGGTGCTCTACCACTGCGCCGCCATGCCGCCCATTTCAGAATCCAGTTTGAATGATCTTAAGAGAAATTCACGAGAATAATTATCTGACCATCACAGCCGAGGCTTTGTGATGCGAGATGTTGAAGTAGGATCAGTGCATACAAGGAGTCTGTTGGTCCCACAATAACCTCCACCATCCCGTGGCTGAACCTGGAACGAGGACTCCCGCAAGTTCAGTTCAGTTCAGAGACGCAGCATGGAAACAGGCACTTTGGTACTTCGAGTCCACGCTGACCATCGATCACACTAGTTCAGTGTTATCCCACTCTCTCATCCACTCCCTGCACACTAGGCTAATTGCCCCGGCAAACCCGCACGTCTTTGGGATGTTGGGAGGAAACCGGAGCAACCCGGAAGAAAACCCACGCGGTCCCAGCACGGGGAGAAGGTGTAAACTCCACACACGGACAGCACCCGAGGTCTCTGGCGCTGAGAGGCAGTGGCTCTACCCGCTGTGCCGTCCGCTACGAAGTGTTGTATTCTATCTTCTTTGTGATGATGATGAAGGTTGCAGCCCACACAAAACCCACGTGAAGCTGTGCCCGTCCCACCCCGCTGCTGTTTCTGTGCCGGTACACACCGGTACTCCACACTGGCAACTCCACAAAGGCAACATCCAGATTTACACATTGACGTTACACTTTCTAACCCGTTCGCTTATTAAATTAGAAGTTGATTGGTTGCGAAAATTCAAAGAAGAGGCTAGTATACCGATGGGGAAATGTCAACAAAAAGCACAGCTGTTACTTAGTATTACTCATAGCAATTCCACAAAAATAGTTCACAAATACGTCAGTATCCTGCTTCAATTTAAGGTTAGTGCACTGCCGATTGATTTTGTCAAACGCCTCCTGGAGCATCAGGTAAATAACATCCTTAGTATGCACTGCATTGCCAACACTATTATCAGGCAACTGAGCCATCCTTTCACCACCTGCTCCGCAGAGAGTATTTTATCAGGGTGCATCATAGCCTGGTTTGGCAACAGCTCCATCCAAGACCGCAAGAAATTGCAGAGAATTGTGGATGCAGCCCAGACCATCACGCAAATCAACCTCCCTTCCATCATCGGAGAAGTCCTCATTCTTTAGGAATCGGGCGTTCCCCTCTTCCATTATAGATGAGGCTCTCACTGGGGTCTCCTTGATATCCCGCAGCTCAGCTCTTACTCCCGCTCCCCCCAGTCGTAACTAGGACAGAGTCCTCCTTGTCCTCACCTTCCACCCCATCAGCCGTCGCATATAGCATACATTTTCACCAACATTTTTGCCACCTCCAACGGGATCCCACTATTGGCCACATGTTCCCATCTCCACCCCATTCTGCTTTCCACAGAGACCGTTCCCTCCGCAACTCCCTGGTTAACTCGTCCCTTCCCACCCAAACCACCCCCTCCCGGGGTCCTTTCCCCAGCAACCACTGGAGATGCAACACCTGTCCCTTTACCTCCCCCCCTCCCCGCTCAACTCCATCCTACAACCTCATCTACTGTTCCAAGTGTCAACTCCTGTATCAAGCAAACCAAGCGCAGGCTTGGCGATCATTTCACTGAACACCTCCGCTCAGTCCGCCTTAACCTATCCGATCTCCTGGATGCTCAGCACTTTAACTCCCCCCTCCCATTCCCAATCTGACCTTTCTGTCCTGGGCCTCCTCCATTGTCAGAGTGAGGACCAGCGCAAATTGGAGGAACAGCACCTCATATTTCACTTGGGCAGCTCACACCCCAGCGGTATGAACATTGACTTCTCTAACTTCAAGTAGCCCTTGCTTTCCCTCCCCTCCCCCTTCCCAGTTCTCTGACCAGTCTTACACAGTCCAACTCCATCTACACTTCACACTGCCTCAGCAAGGCCACCAGCATAATCAAGGACCAGTCTCACCCCAGTCACTCCCTCTTCTCCCCTCTCCCATCAGGCAAGAGATACAGAAGTTTGAAAACGCACCTTTCCAGATTCAAGGATAGTTTCTTCCCAGCTGTTATTAGGCAAGTGAACAGTCCTCTCACTAACTAGAGAGCAGACCGGACCTCTGAACTACCTCATTGAAGATCCTCTGACTATCTTTAATCAGGACTTTCTCTTCCACTAAACGTTACTCCCTTTATCCGGTGTCTGTACACTGTGGACCGCTTGACTGTAACCAAGTATGATCGAAGATCGACACAAAATGCTGAAGTAACTCAGCGGGACAGGCAGCATCTCTGGAGAGAAGGAATGGGTGACGTTTCATGTCGAGACCCTTCTTCAGTGTCTATCTTTGGTTTAAACCAGCATTGGCAGTTCCTTCCTATACATCAGTACAGTCTTTCCACTGACAGTATTGTATGCAACAAAAAAGCTTTTCACTGTGCACATGACAATAAACTAGACTTAAAAAAATCAATTTCATCAGTTACTTTCGGCGCCAATGACCTGGGTTCACTCCTGACCTCGGATGCTGTCCGTGTGGAGTTTGCACGTTCTCCCTGTGACCACGTGGGTTTCCTCCGCGTGCTCCAGTTTGCTCCCACATCCCAAAGACGTGCGGGTTTGTGGGTTAATTGGCCCTCTGTGAATCGCCAGGTTTTATAGGGAAAGTGCGATAACATAGAACTAGTGTGAACGAGCGATCGATGGTGGGAGAGGACTCCGTGGCCAAAAGGCCGGTTTCCAAGCTATGTTTCTAATCCAAACTATTATTAAGAAGGGTCCCGACCTAAAACCCTTCCTTTTTCTCCAGAGATGCTGCCTGACCCGCTGAGTTACCACAGCACTCTGCATCTATCTTCTAAAGCTAAAGGCATCTACCTTCTCAAGAGAGCTAGTGTCTCAGGTGTACCAGCAGAGAAATCATCCTGGGAAATCTACACCGTGTTACTGAGATAATTCCTTACCCAACTACCTCACGGAAGTCTCTTTATCACACACACACACACACAACAGTGACTCAAACTGACAGATCACCATTCGCTTCTCACGAGGAATTAGAGATGGCCAAAAATGTTGGTTGCCACATGCCATAAACAATTAAAATATTTCATTTCTAACTGAGCCAATTAGCGCTTTATTTGACACAGTCCCTTTACACGTCGTTCTTGAGCACAGCAATCACATCACTCCTATTTTAAGGGCAGCACGGTGACGCAGTGGGTAGAGCTGCTGCCTCGCAGCGCCAGAGACCCGGGTTCGATCCTGACCTCGGGTGCTGTCTGGGGGTGGAGTCTGCACGTTCTCCCTGTGACCGCGTGGGTTTCCTCCGGGTGCTCTGGTTTCCTCCCACACCCCAAAGACGTGCGGGTTTGTAGGTTAATTGGGCCCTGTGCAAATTGTCCCTAGTGTGTAGAATTGGGAGTGGATGAGAAAGTGGGCGAACATAGAACTAATGTGAACCGGCGATCAATGGTCAACGTGGCCTCAGTGGGCCGCAGGGCCCGTTTACACGCTGAATCTCTAAACTAAACTAGCTCTAGATTCACAATCTATTTCCAGTAATACACATGTGCCCTCAAAACACATTTCCTAAAGTAATTCAAAATAAATAATTAAAACAATAATTATAATAAAACCAAAGGAAGTGTATCTTTCTGCAGCTTTGAATGCTCTATATTTGTAAGAGGTCACCTTCCTGAGACTAAACCCAGGGCGGTACACAGAGGATGTGGTTTGCACAGTGAGGCAACACTGACTCACCCTGCAAGCCATTGACATTATACATTGCACAAGGCAAAAAGGTTTTCATTCAGTTTAAAATTCGCTAAATAATGCTAAACATACTTGGCTAGTTTCCTCTTCTTCAGGGCATATTTATTCCTGCAAGTAAAGAATGTAATAAAATTATTTTAAAAAATCAATTTCTATCTTCGCTGAGGCTGTTTTTTAAAATAAATTTCAAGGTACAGCAAATTCAAAAACTATATTAGAAATATGATATTTTTTTAACAGATCGCACACTCCAAAATAAGCCAATTCATCCTTTTTTTCTCCTTAAAGACATGCATGTTTCTAACATGACACCACACAAGTCTCACAAAGAGCGACAGGCAATTAGTAAATGGTGAATGTCTTTAAACCTGCTAGCTACTAATGCATTTCATCCAAAAAGTGTATTGGACATCCACATTTCTGTGTCGTCTGATTAAAGCAATGCTTGAATGCGTTATTAATAACTTTTACAATGAGTATACATTTATCACTAATAGATGTTAAATGAGTTTCCGTCTATCGAAATGTTAACAGTATGAATTATTAATATAGCCATCCATTAATGCTTTAGAAAGTGGCTACTTCTCTCACCATTGCATCTTAAATGTGGTATGTTAATGCATATAAAATTGTCGGCGATTACTGGTGTAGAAAATAATGCAGTGGCTCTTGTTTCGCTGGCAATGTCATTAATTCTGCACGGGCTTTATACAACATTGTTGTAGAGACTGTTGCCAGGACTCAAGGGTCTGAGTTATTGGGAGAGGTCGACTAGGCTGGGACTCTTTTCCTGGGAGCGCAGGAGGACGAGGGGGTGATCATACAGAGGTGTATAAAATCACGAGAGGAATAGATTGGGACAGAGTCTCGTATCCAGAGTAGGGGAATCGAGGACCAGAGGACATAGGTTTACAGTGACGGGGGGAAGAATAGGAATCTGAGGGGTAACATTCTCACAAAGGCCGGTGGATGTACGGAACAAACTGTCAGAGGAGGTGGGTGAGGCAGGGACTATTGCAATGTTTAAGAAACAATTAGACAGGTACACAGAGTTTAGGATTATATGGGCCAAACGCAGGCAGATGGGACTAGCATAGATGGGATATGTTGGACGGTGTGAGCAAGTTGGGCCGAAGGGCCTGTTTCCACACTGTATCACTATGACTACTAACGAGTGTGCCAACATTGCTTTTATTATGCAATGTTAGTAGTATTAATGCCACATCTAATATTGGAGAAATCGTGACTTTTAATTTATTTAACAATGCATTTGCATTAGTTACCAGTTTATTTAAAATGCATTTACACTAGGTACGCTTTATAATGTAGGTGCTGTCATTTATGTTATTGCTATGTACAATATTTAGGAATAATAGTTACCAATGAGCTGAGCAGACCAAAGATAATTTGTGTCCACTTATTAAAGGTGGGAGTTGTTTCAACTAGTGACAGATCAGATATTTGTTCTTATTTTAATGTTGGCGGGCTGTTAAGTTCCACTGTTATTCTCACCAACACCGTTCACCACTGACAAATACTACAATGTGAACTCGACACAAGTGTCCATATCTTCAGATATATGAAGATGTCCAGCATCACCAGAGACCTACACCACCCTGGCCACGCTCTAATTCCACTCCTGCCATCGGGAAGAAGGTACAGGAGCCTGAAAACTGCAACGTCCAGGTTCAGGAGCAGCTTCTTCCCAACAACCATCAGGCTATTAAACACTACAACCTCCAAAAAGGTTCTGAACTATATAGACTGGCAGACATTATTTCTGACTTTGCACTATTATTGTCTATTTATGTGTGATTTTTTTAAATAGACATATTTTATACTGAACTTTTATTTTTGTTTATTATGGGTTTTACAGAGTACTACGTTTACATATCTGTTGTGCTACTGCAAGTAAGAATGTTATTGTTCCGTGTGGGGACACGTGACAATAAAAGGCTCTTGACTCTTGTTGCATTCTTGACTCTGACCCTGCCTATCTCTCCATGACCCCACCATCGTTGGCCTGCGCTGGTTCAATGATTCAACGCTGCCTCTTCAATATATCCTTTCTCAACCTCAACCACAAGTTACGCATCCCTCCACCACATGGCTAGTCTGGGTCTTTCATTCCTCCCCTGCCTGACACAGAGGGGGGTGGGTTGCTGGAACATGCTGCCGGGGGTGATAGTGGTGTTTAAGAGGCTTTTGGATAGGCACGTGAATATGCAGGGGATGGAGGGACATGGATCACGTGCGGGCTGAGGAGATTAGTTTAAATTGGCATCAAGTTTGGCACGGACATTGTGGGCTAAAGGGCCTGTTCCCGTCCTGTGCTATCTTCTATGTTCTTCCAGCTCTGGAATTCTCACCCGGAATCCCTCAGCCTCCTCTCTTCCATTTACACTCCCCCTACAATGGATATCTTAGCTTAGGTTTCTGGACGCCAGACCCAATGAGCTTTTCTTGAAGCAACACTGCAGGTCTCTCGACAGGAAACATCTGGCAGAACTGCACATAGGAAATGTCATGGGCAGCTTCTTCTGCGCTGCTTCTCGCGGCCATCCGAACATCTGCCTGGATTTTGGGATATGAGCCACAGGGAGAGGTTGGACAGTTTTCTCTGCAATGCCGGGTTTTGCGGGAAGACCCGATAGAAGTATTAAAAAAATTATGAGAGGCCTTGGCAGGGTAGACAGTCAGAACCTTTTCCCGCCAGGGTGGACATGTTCAGGGCAAGCAGGCACGGCTTTAAGGTGAGAGGAGGAAATTTTAATGAAGATGTACAAAACATTTTCTGCTACACAAAGGGTGTTGGGCGCCTGGAACGCGCTGCCAGGGGCGGTGGTGGAGGCAGATACGATAGTGGTGTTTAAGAGGCTTTTAGATAGGCACGTGGATATGCAGGGAGTGGAGGGATATGGCTCACGTGCGGGCAGAGGAGATTAGTTTAACTTGGCATCATGTTTGCACGGAAATGGTGGGCCGAAGGGCCTGTTCCTGTGCTGTACTCTTCCACGTTCCATGTTCAGTGGGCAAACACACACACACCACACACACTGCTATAAATACCAATACTTTTAGAATCTCCCCCCCCCCCCATTTTGTAGCCAATAGGCCTCGCGACACAGATACACTTGTACAGCTGTGGATGTGTTGCGGACAAATTGTGAAGGAGCTTTAAAATGCCTCGGGGGGGGGGGGGGGGGGGGGGGGGGGGAAGAGTAGGTAGGAGAACTGTTAAAATACACTTACCAAGGATTAATACCAAAGGCCAAAAGATAGTCCGTCCAAAAGCATGACGGGAGCAGAGCAAGAACAGCAAAAATACTTCTACGCCTGGGAAAATGCAACACAGACATGTGGACAGGGTGTGTATTTGATTAATAACAGAGAGAGCAGCGTATCAAAGGCATAGTTAGATTCACAGCATGGAGACTCTGTAATAACGCAACATGCTGCACAGCTCATAGAGCAACACAATGAGAAATGAGAGATACGGTAAAGCACAAAAACGTTAATACAATTAATAGTTTCAGTCACACGGGCGAACAGAAAATTATTATTTACTTTATTTCACTTCAGGCTGTGTTTTACTACCTCGTACACATGTCTCACACTGAAGCACTGCATAATCTGTTTCTCTGCATAATCCTACCCGACTTGTGGAAATTGCCAGGGAAACGGTTTTTGAAAAGCTGCATCATCATGTATTTAGAATCGAGCTTCTCTCTCTGCGACCTGCGCAAGTGCAAACTGCATCTGACTGACCGACTGACGGGGTGTCCTCTTCCCAGGTCTTGTCCCTCTTGCTCAGATCGATTTAGCCCAATGACAGCCCGATGCAAGAAGAGATATACAGAGAGCCGGAGGGTCAGGCAGCATCTGTGGTCAAATGACCCCATTATCCTCCCCCCCCCCTCCCCCCCTTCTTCCTTGTGCACCACCTGGATTCACACCTATTTCTCCACCAACCCTCCCCCTGCCACCTACATTCCTTCCTCTGCCTTCTCAATTTTCACCACTTCGATCCTTTAGACATCAGAGATGCAGCAAGGAAACAGGCCCTTGAGTCCGCGCCAACCAGCTATCACCCGGTCCTATCCTACTGTACTATCCCACACACTAGGGACAATTTACAGAAACAGTAGCCTGCAAACCTGTATGACTTTGGAGTGTGGGAGGAAACCGGAGCACCCGGACCAAACCCACACGGTCACGGGGAGAACGGACAAACTCCGTAAAGCCAGCGCCCGTGGTTAGGATCGAACCCGGGTCCCTGGCGTTGTAAGGCAGAAACTCTACCAATGCCCCACAGTGCCACCCCCTCATGCCACACTTTTTGGCTGTCCATCATCTGGCCTTCCATCTACCTATCAATGCCCCACCACCAGTATCCACCAATCACTTCCCGGCCTCACCTATCTTCCAGCTTTCTCCCCACCCCCACCCCAAACAATAAATCTGCAGGAGGGTCCCAACCCAAAACGTCGCTTATCCATGTTCTCCAGGGATGCTGCCTGACTCGCTGAGTTACTCCAGCACCTTGTGTCTTTTTTTTTTTTGCATCTGCAGTTCCTTGTGTCAACATCTGTGCAGGGAACGGACTGGTAATGTTTCGGGTCTGGACCAGGTGGGAGGAAAGCCGGAAAATAGAGGTGCGGACGGGACAAGTGAGAGGTGGATACAGGCGAGGGGTTAAATTGGCAGATGGGTGGAGTACGTGACAAAGGCTGGAGGTGACAAGGAGACACAAGGGTGTGGGATAAGGAGAGGAGGAGTGAAAAGGCAGAGGGAAATAGGGGACAGAGGACGGGTGGGGGGGAGGGGGGAGGGGAAGGGGGGGTGACAATAAAAATGTTATTCATTCTAGTGTTTAAACACAAAAACAAGCTCCAACTTGAGTAACTGCACTTCACTCAAGGACAAAGGAAGAAGATGACCTTTAAGTTATGGTTGAACTTTGCATCTTGTTGGCATTAAGTGGGTGAGCAAGAGGTGGTGCAGGTTTGATTTAATATTCAGCACATCAAGAAGTACTTGGAGGACTTCACGACTAGGGGAACCCATCTTGGTGGTATCGCATGAAGTCAGATAGCATCTATCCTGTGTCGTTAACACACAGAGAGTCCTAGTGTGTCCAAGAGATGCAGCAAGGAAACAGAGGGCCTATCAGGCACCTATTTAATCCCTCCCCACCTCATCTTATTCCCACGAACCCCCCCCCCTCACAGTTTCTGGCACTCACTTGCAAACGTGGGCCACTATACAGAGGCCAATTAAGCGACCAACCTGCCTGTTGTTTGGATATGGGAGAAAACTGAAGCGCCTGGAAAACTCCACACAGACAGCACCAGAGGTGGGGGTTGAACGGGGATCACTGGAGCAGAGCGGCTGCAGTGCTGTTGGTTGTACCACCGCGTAGAGTCAGGGAGCCATACAGCACGGAAACAGGTCCTTTGGTCCAACTCGCCCATGCTGACCAGGATGCCCCATCCACGCTAGTCCCACCTGCCTGCATTTGGCCCACATCCCACTAAACCTTTCCTATCCATCTAGCTGTCCCAATGTCTTCTAGATGTTGTTATAGTCCCTGCCACAACTACCTCCTCTGGCAGCTTGTTCCGTGCACCCACCACCCTCTGTGTGAAAAAGCTGCTGCCCAGGTTCCTATTAAATCATTCCCCACTCACTTCAAACTATGTCCGATAGTTCTTGATTCCAATGTCTCTATTTCTTCAGGATGTTAAGGATATTACGTGCCTCTAATTTCTACAGATAGAAGGCATCTTATGCGGACTAATCACAGCTTGGATAGACACAAAGTGCTGGAGTAACTGAGTGGGACAGGCAGCATCTCTGGAGAGTAGGGATAGGTGACGTTTTGGGTGGAGACCCTTCTTCATACACTGATCACTGCTTGGATTGGGAACAGCTCTGCCCAAGACAGGAAGAAATCGCAGAGTTGTGGGTGCAGCCCAGTCCATCACAGACTAGCTGCCCCCCACACACACACACACACACATACAAGAAACACACACACACACACACACACACATACAAGAAACACACACAAACCAACCTCCCTTCCATATACCTCACGCTGCCTCGGCAAGGCCAGCAGCACAATCACACCCTGGCCTCTCCCTCTTCTCCCCTCTCCCAACCAGCAAAAAGTATAGAAGTGTGAAAATACACATCGCCACATTCAGAGACAGTTTCTTCCCAGCTGTTATCAGGCAACTGAACCATCCTACCATGACTAGAGAGCAGTGCTGAGCTGCTATCTACCTCATTGTTGATCCTCGCACTATCTTTGATCGGACTTCACTGGCTTTATCTTGCATTATTCCCTTTATCCTGCACCTGTTCACTGTGAATGGCTCGAGTGTAATCATGTATAGTCTTTCCGCTGACTGGTTAGCACGCAACAAAAGTGTTTCGCTGTACCTCGGTACACGTGACAATAAACAAACCACACACACACACACACACGCGTGCGCACACACACATGCACACAGTCCTTCATCCACACTTGACAATGCCTCGGGAAAGCATCCAACATAATGAGGGACCTCTAACGTAGCGGGGTGCCTGGAAGTTCTTTCTGAAATTAATCTCCGCCATTCCAAATGACCCCCAACGCTATCAATACTGAGTATTCCCAGGGCAACAAAATTCCCTATTAATCATCAGCTGTCCCGATCTCTGCGCAATCGATTCAAGAACCAAGCCGGTTGCGGGATGTTCAGTCAACAGTGGGATCGGCCATTCGGCACACTCAAGGGAGGAGGTCCTGCTCTCCCAAAATTGAAAGAGCTCGGAACGATGGCGTTGCTTGAAACGGGAAAGTTGGAACAGTTTCTGAAGCATCAAAAATAGATCCACAAGGCGGCATGAGACATACGTCTGTTTTACAGGTGGTTGTGGATGCTGCGGAGTTTCGCTGTTTGCACCTTCTAGCTGTTTTGACTTTGGCACTGCAGACCATAACTTCAGTAAAACTCAAGCACAGCAAGTGTTGCACGGTGACACTTTTATGATATAAACAAAATAATCAACGTCTACCTTTTCATGGGACGATTGGAAATGCATTTCTGGGAGGAATGCAAAAGCTGAGGTGAAAGCAGAGGATCCAATGACTGCTCCCTGTGCCCCATCTGCACTGGCACCCATGTCGTCCCCACCCCCCCCTTCCACCGATATTCCTTGCTCCGCCTCCACAATTCACAACATCAATTATTGTCTCACACATCTTGTCTTTTCATCTCTAGCCTTTGTCCAACCAATTGTTCTGGCCGTTTCTTATTACAGTTCCCTCCCCTCTACTTCCAGTCTGAAGAAGCGTCCCGACACAAAACCTCAGCCATCCGCTTTCTCCACTGATGCTGCCTGACCCGCTGAGTTACTTTGAGTCCACCTTTCACTCGCTAGGCTTTGTCCTGCCCCGTGCTCTCTTCCATCCTCCCCCACCCCCCCCCCCCGCCCGCAACAATCAGTCTGAAGAAGGGTCCCGACTTTAAACGTCCCCTGTCCACGTTCTCCAGAGATGCTGCCTGACCCTGACCCGCTGAGTTACTCCAGCACTTTGTGCCTGTCTTTGACTGGGACTGCAAGCTTGTCTGGACGGCAAAGTGGGCACATGCCGTAGAGCCGTGCCTCTGATCCAGAGGCCCCAGTTCAATCCTGACTTCTGGATGTGTGTGGAGTTTGCACATTCTCCCTGGGATCGCGTGGGTTTCCTCCGGGTGCTCTGGTTTCCTCCCAAATCCCACAGACCCTCAAGGTAGGTAGGTCAATTGGCCCTTTGTAAGGTGCACCCAATGTTCAGGTGGGCGGTAGAACCTAAGAAAAACATTTTCACCCACCCAGAGAGTTGTGAATCTGTGGAATTCTCTGCACAGAAGGCAGTGGAGGCCAATTCACTGGATGTTTCACGAGAGAGTTAGATTTAGCTCTTAGGGCTAACGGAATCAAGGGATATGGGGAGAAAGCAGGAACGGGGTACTGAATGTGGATGATCAGCCATGATCATATTGAATGGCGGTGCTGGCTCGAAGGGCCGAATGGTCTACTCCTGCACCTATTTTCTATGTTTCTAATCTGGGCAGAGTTATTCACAATGTCCAGAGAATAAAATGTCACGAGTGTGTAGGATTAGTGTAAAGACCTCTTGAATTCTTGATGGGCCACAGATCTGTTTCCGTGCTGTATGACTCTAAACTACAAGAAACGTTACTGTAACCACATAGCTGACTTCCCTTTTGAGATCTCACAATGATGGTGCAAGCTGTTCAAGGCCAACTTCAATAACATTTTCAAACAGAGCCAGTTACTTCCTTGCTCTACGGTAACAAGCAACACCCAAACCCCCGGTACTGTTGGCGCGTTCCACTGGGAATTATACCTTCCCGGGCTCAAATTAAACTAAAGGTTTAAGCAGAGAATTAAAACCGGCCACGGCTACAGAAAGGTTCATTTCCCCTTTCGACATACCAGTTAAAGGGCAACTTCCCGTCTCGATCCAGGGTGGCAAAGTTGACAAATATTCCCGCTCCACAATTCCTGTAAAACATCAAGGAACAGCCTCAGCAATTCCACCCGCCCAGGTTCACAAGTTTGTTACGGATAGCAGCAGAACCAGGCCATTCGGCCCATCAAGTCTACTCCACCATTCAATCATGGCTGGTCTATCTCTCCCTCCTTACCCCATTCCCCTGCCTTCTCCCCATGACCCCTGACACCCATACTGGTCAAGAATCTCTCTATCTCAGTCTTCAAAAATAACCAGTGACTTGGCCTCCACAGCCTTCTGTGGCAATGAATTCCATGGATTCACCTCCCTCTGAATAAAGAAATTCCTTCTCGTCTCCTTCCTAACGCAATGTCCATTAATTCTGGTCCTAGACTCTCCAATTACTTTCCACATCCACTCTATCCAGACCTTTCACTATTCAATAAGGTCCCCCCTCGTTCTTCTAAACTCCAGCGAGCAGAGGCCCAGGTGTAGCCATTGAGTGTGTAGAGCAGATATCTACGTACCTGGCATGTTGTAAGTGTTTACGTCGTAAGATGAAGAGCGTGGCCAACAACAGTCCTATCAGCAGGATGCTCAGAATCGCCAAGGCCGAGATCACCACCATGTTCGAGTTGACCTCTGCAACTGGACGTTTAGTTTAGGTTAGTTTAATTTAGAGATACAGCCTGGAAAACAGGCCCGTCGGCCAGCGATCCCCACACATGAACGCTGCCCTACACACACTAGGGACAATTTTACATTTATACCAAGCCAATTAGCCTACAAACCCGTACATCTTTGGAGTGTGGGAGGAAACCGAAGCATCCGGAGAAAACCCACGCAAATCACAGGGAGAACGTACAAACTCCACACAGAAAGCACCCGCCGTCAGGATCAAAGCCGGGTCCCTGGCATTGTGATGCAGCAACTCTACTGTACACAGTAACACCAACAAGGGCACTCTGGGAGAACAATTAGCATCACTTTCCGTATTCTAGTTTACAAATTAATCATTTCAGACAACGGTCTAGATGGCTTGATTCCCAAACTTAGGTGACGTCATCAGTCATTTGCATAATGTTGTTGCGAGTGCCGTCAAAAAACCGACTCCGGTGGGGCTCGAACCCACAACCTTTGAATTACTTGGTGTGCATCAGTGGAAGTCCAACACACTATCCGTTGTGCTACAGATCTGCAGTAGGGGCTATTATTGCCCGATAGTTCCCAGAGTTGTGGCTAAAGCCTAAAGGCACCTCTTGCCATCTCAGTGCAAACACTGAATGAAAAGCACAACTTAAAAAATAATTTTTAAGATAGAACTGCAGATGCTGGAAAAATCGAAGGTAGACCAAAAATACAAGAGAAACTCAGCGGGTGAGGCACAATCTATGGAGCGAAGGATTAGGGTCGAGACCCTTCTTCAGACTGATGTCGCGGGGAGGGGCGGGAAAAAGAAAGGACGAGGCAGAGACAGTGAGCTGTGGAGAGCTGGGAAGGGGAGGGGAAGGAGGGAGAAAGTAAGGACTACCTGAAATTGCAGGTCAATGTTCATACCGCTGGGGTGAAAACTACTCAAGCGAAATATGAGGTGCTGCTCCTCCAATTTGCGGTGGGACTCACTCTGGCCATGGAGGAGGTCGGATTCGGAATGGGAGGGGGAGTTGAAGTGCTGAGCCACCGGGAGATCAGGTTGGTTATTGCGAACTGAGCGGAGGTGTTGGGCGAAGCGATCGCCAAGCCTGCGCTTGGTCTCACCGATGTGGATCAGTTGACACCTAGAGCAGCGGATGCAATAGATGAGGTTGGAGGAGGTGCAGGTGAACCTCTGCCGCACCTGGGAAGACTGCTTGGGTCCTTGAATGGAGTCAAGGGGGGAAGTAAAGCGACAAGTGTAGCATTTCCTGCGGTTGCAAGAGAAAGGACCCGGGGAGGGGGTGGTTTCGGTGGGAAGGTACGAATTGACCAGGGATGAATTGACCAAAAATAATAATAATTTGTACCTGTGGAGATGGTGATGAAAACTGGAGGGCTGTAGTGTTCGTAACTGACGCTGGTCACACTACAGTTGTACGAAGTCGACGGTATAAGATTGGAGAGCGTGACAACAGGGGTGTACACTGTGGCCTCTTCTTTCTGAGAAGATAAAGTGGACTTCAAGCTTTGTACAATTTAGACTTCATTTTACATTGCTGCAAACTTTAATTCTCAGCATTGTGGTGCACCAGTTTAGTTTATTTTATTTTAGTTTAATTTAGTTTAGAGGTACAGTGTGGAAACAGGCTCTTCGACCCACCGTGTCCGCACGTCTCCATTCAACTTTGCCCTCTCACCTTATAGTGCCCTCTAGTGTTGGACATTTCCACCTTGGAAAAAGGTTCTGACTGTCTACCGTATCTATACCTCATATAGTTTTATATACTTCTATCAGGTCTCCTCTCAGCATTCATCTGCCTCCTGGATTTCTAACAGTTGACAGTGAATAGCTCTTCACGCAATCAACATTTCCAAATGCGTTATTTTGGCTGGTGGCCTCCTAATGTCAGCGGGACAAGGAGAGACAGGAACGATGAGCTGTCTTGAGGAGACTACCAGTGATCGGCTCCGCTTCCAGTCTTTAGTCTCAGTTTTAGAGATGCAGCACAGAAACAAGCCCTTCGACCAAACATCGATCACCCGTTCACACTAGTTCTATCTGATCCCAATTTCTCATCCGCTCCCTAGGGGCAAGTTACAGAGGACAATTGACCTAGCAATCCGCATGTCTTTGGGAAGTGTGAGGAAACCGGAGTACCCGGAGGAAACCCACGTGGTCATTGAGAGAGCATGCAAACTTCACACACACAGAGCGCCCGTCCCTCATGAAACAAGAGTAAAAATACAGACTTCAGGACGAGAGTCACACCCAAGGCAAATGGGATTGGATTTTTACAATGATCCATTCCAGCGACAACCCATAAAGAATAGAACAGTGCTGCACGGGAACAGACACTTCAGCCCACAATGTCCATGCTGAATATGGTGCCAGGAGAACTAATCTCACGTGATCCATATCCCTCCATATCCGTCTGCTTGTCTAAAAGCCTCTTAAACACCACTATCATATCTGCCTCCACCACCACCCCTGGCAACGTGTTCCAGGCACCCACCACCCTCAGCGTCAAAAAACTTGCCGCACACATTGCCTTTAAACTTTGCCCCTCTCACCTTAAAGCTGCTTTGGCCTGGAACCCCAATCTGAAGAAGGGTCCCGAACTGAAACGTCACCTATCCATGTTCTCCAGAGATACTGCCCGGCCTCTCCTCCTCCACCCTCCCCCCCAATCTTTGCACATCCCCAATCCTTTCCACTCGTCACTTTAATTTCATGGTTCATGTGTCTTTTGTTTTTGTGACTGTTGGCAGATCAGTTTCCCTCCTGGGATAAATAAAGTTCCATTGTATCATATTTATAATAATTTTGCCGAACCGTCCACAACTACAATTAAAGTACGCCATTATATAGCTGCCCTGCTTCACACAATAGCTAGATTCTTTCAGTTAATCAAACTGAAGTAACGGCCCGCAATCAAACTACTGATTATACGACACGGAGGCAAATTCCTTTCATCAGACCAAAGCAAAAACATGAGGATATTATTAAAGCCACGTTACCTACTTGTTACCAATGCTCTTCACAGACTGACACCCCAACTGACTCATGGCGGTTTAACTGGACTTCAAAGTAATTTAACTAGGGGCCATCTTCCCAGCTATTGTACAAACTATCGCCAGCCTCTAAACTTCAACTTGCAATCTTGCAAAGTTATATAAAGAAACAAAAGAGGAAGTAACAGGCACTTACTCAACAGTTTGAATAAATGCAATGCCATCTAAATTCCTTGAACCAATGGTAATGGCTTTTCCTTGTGCTTGCTATTGAAATTGTAACACAGATCTAAAGATTTTTGTAAATCATTGAGTCATACAGCGTGGAAACAGGCCCTTTTGGCCCAACTTGCCCACGCCCGACAAACATGATGCCAGCTACACCAGTCCCACTTGCTTGCGTTTGTCCCATTTCTCTCCAAACCTAAACCTTGCTATGGTGAGTCTGTGACTTGGCTCTAATGCCCTGCGCTAATTGCCATGAGAGTGAGGAGTGCGTATGACCAACCTCTCCTTCCTTGCGTGATCCAACCTGTCTACAAATGACCTTGTAATGGTCCGTGACTCCTTCCTCCACCCACAGCAGGGTCACCGATGACCGCGTTCTGTTCACAGTGAAGAGCGATTTAGGTGAAGCAGGCTCTGTGGGCCAAGAGAGCACAAAAATCAACAGTTTAGGCTTATTATTGTCATGTTTGTAGAGGTACAGCGAAAGGCTTTAGGCTGCATGCTATCCAATCAGATCAAATAATACTAGTTTAGAGTTGCAGCATGGAAACGGGCCCTTCTTAAACCCCTGTCTCACTGTGCGAGTTGGCCCACGAGTGACCCCGAGTTTTCACTCGTGGTGATCACGTAGCGGGAACGTCGGAACTCGCACGAGAAACTTATCGACTCGTTGCGCTAACGGCAGGTACTCGGGAAACTTGTTAACTCGTGAAAAAAATCAAACATGTTTGATTTTTTCCACGAGTCAAATTAACTGTTCAAGTTAAAAATGGAAACATTTAAACTCGTTGTAATAACGTAGTGGCCCCGTGCATTTATCTTAGTGTCTCGTGAGTCTACCGTGGGAACTTTAATAATCTGTTCTTTTGCTCGAGTAAAGACTGAACCAAAGATAGACACAAAATGCTGGAGTAAACTCAGCGGAACAGGCAGCATCTCTGGAGAGAAGGAATAGAGTCGAGACCCTTCTTCAGACTTACCCGAAATGCCACCCATTCCTTCGCTCCAGAGATGCAGCCTGTCCCGCCGAGTTACTCCAGCATCTTGTGTCTATCTTCGGCCTTTCTGCCACTTGTCCTTTATTACTGAGGCGCCTGCCCCGTGGCTTCACTCTGTCTCAATGAACGGCTTAAAGACCTGCCGAAGGGGCAAGTCTGGGGTGGTGGGTGGGATGTGTCCACGTGTGATGCTCCATCCACCCCCCCGGGGCCGAGAGTGTGGGATTGGGAAGGAACTGCAGATGCTGGTTCACACCGGAGATAGACACACACAATGCTGGAGTAACTCGGCGGGACAGGCTGCATCTCTGGAGCGAAGGAATGGGTGGCATTTCGGGTAAGTCTGAAGAAGGGTCTCGACTCTATTCCTTCTCTCCAGAGATGCTGCCTGGTCCGCTGAGTTGTGTGTGTGTGTCTCTCTCTCTCCCTCTCTGTCTATCTGTGTGTATCTGTGTGTGTGTCTGATGTCGGGTCCCGGTGGCCGCTCAAAGTCACCCGAGCTGCTTCCTTCCTCTGAAGTGGTGGCCAGCTGCTGTCTGTGTGTATCTCTCTCTCTATGTGTGTGTGTGTGTGTGTGTGTGTGTGTGTGTGTGTCTCTCTCTCTCCCTCTCTCTCTCTGTCTATCTGTGTGTATCTCTGTGTGTGTGTGTGTGTGTGTGTGTGTGTGTGTGTGTGTGTGTGTGTGTGTGTGTGTGTGTCTCTCTCTCTCTCCCTCTCTGTCTATCTGTGTGTGTGTGTGTGTGTGTGTGTGTGTGTGTGTGTGTCTCTCTCTCTCCCTCTCTGTCTATCTGTGTGTGTGTGTGTGTGTGTGTACTGTCGGGTCCCGGCGGCCGCTCAGTCACCCGAGCTGCTTAATTCCTCTGAAGTGGTGGCCAGCTGCTGTCTGTGTGTATCTCTGTGTGTGTGTGTGTGTGTGTGTGTGTGTGTGTGTGTGTGTGTGTGTGTGTGTGTGTGTGTGTGTGTGTGTGTGTGTGTGTGTGTGTGTGTGTGTGTGTGTGTGTGTGTGTGTGTGTGTGTCTCTCTCTCTCTCTCCCTCTCTGTCTATCTGTGTGTATCTGTGTGTGTGTCTGATGTCGGGTCCCGGTGGCCGCTCAAAGTCACCCGAGCTGCCTCATTCCTCTGAAGTGGTGGCCAGCTGCTGTCTGTGTGTATCTCTCTCTCTATGTGTGTGTGTGTGTGTCTCTCTCTCCCTCTCTGTCTATCTGTGTGTATCTGTGTGTGTGTCTGCTGTCGGGTCCCGGTGGCCGCTCAAAGTCACCCGAGCTGCCTCATTCCTCTGAAGTGGTGGCCAGCTGCTGTCTGTGTGTATCTCTGTGTGTGTGTGTGTGTGTGTGTGTGTGTGTGTGTGTGTGTGTGTGTGTGTGTGTGTGTGTGTGTGTGTGTGTGTGTGTGTGTCTGTGTGTGTGTGTGTGTGTGTGTGTGTGTGTGTCTCTCTCTCTCTCTCCCTCTCTGTCTATCTGTGTGTGTGTGTGTGTGTGTGTGTGTGTGTGTGTGTGTGTGTGTGTGTGTGTGTGTGTGTGTGTGTGTGTGTGTGTGTGTGTGTGTGTGTGTGTGTGTGTGTGTGTGTGTGTGTGTGTGTGTGCTGTCGGGTCCCGGTGGCCGCTCAGTCACCCGAGCTGCTTAATTCCTCTGAAGTGGTGGCCAGCTGCTGTCTGTGTGTATCTCTCTCTCTCTGTGTGGCTGCTCAATGTCAGTCACCCGGGCTGCTTCCTTTTTTAAAATTATTTAAAATAGAGATCCATTGCAAAAAAGTATTTAAAAACATAAAACAACAAAAAATGCTTGGTTACTGGAGGATGCGCATTTTCCCATCCGCGCTGAAATAACTCAAAACCACAGGATGGAGATGTATTTTAACATTGTTGCTTTATTAAAACATACCTTCATTCACGGTTGGCTCAAGAGTAACGGGAGAGGAACTTGCTAACTCGGGAGAGGAACTAGGAACATCGCAGCAATGACATACCCGTGGGAACTTGTATTACACACTTGATCATAAACTTGCAGTCTCGTGCACAGCCACGAGTCTGTCACTCGGGGTACCTCGTGGGTCAACTCGCACAGTGAGACAGGGCCATTACCACGCCGACCATCGATCGGCCATTCACGCTAGTTCTATGTTATCTCATTTTCGCATCCGCTCCCTGCACATTTACCGAGGGCCAATTAACCTACAAACCTGCACGTCTTTGGGATGTGGGAGGAAACCGTAGCACCTGGAGGAAGCCCACGTGGTCATGGGGAGAACGTGCAAACTCCACACAGACAACACCAGAGGGCATTCATGGTGGCGCAGCGAGAGTTGCTGCCTTACAGCAAATGCAGCGCCGGAGACCCGGGTTCCATCCTGATTACGGGTGCTGTCTGTACGGAGTTTGTACGTTCTCCCCGTGACCTGTGTGGGTTTTCTCCGAGATCTTCGGTTTCCGCCCACACTCCAAAGACGTACAGGTTTGTAGGTTAAATGTAAATACTAGCACTAGTGGGTGTAGGATCGTTATAATGTGCGGGGATCGCTAGTCGGTGCGGACCCAGTGGGCCGAAGGGCCTGTTTCCATGCTGTATCTCTAAAACTAAAAAGGTCAGGATCAAACCCGGGCCTCTGGTGCTGTGAGGCAGTGGCACCACCAGCTGCATCGTTGTTTTGAACCAAAACTAAAACTTCTACGCGATAATAGTAAACCCAAACACAAACTCAAGAAGGTAATTCCTGTCACTATTCAGATTCGTAAGTCTTTTTTTGATCGTGGCCGAGATTATAAACAAAATCTGTGTGTACAGGGTGCCATCTACACAGTGGCTGACCCGAATGAATGGTGCTGGAGATAGCGTAGCTTGACAAGAGGCCACCAACGCACCATGTGTGCAAAGCCTATTACATTGCAAGTAGGAGGCTGACGGGTGATCTTATAGAGGTGTATAAAACCATGAGGGGAATAGACAGGGTGAATGGACAGAGTCTTTTACCCAGAGTAGGGGAATCAAGAACCAGGGGACTTGGGTTTAAGTTGAGAGAGGAAAGATTTAATAGGAATCTGAGGGGGCAGCCTTTTCCACACAGAGGGTGGTGGGTATATGGAACGAGCTGCCAGAGGAGGTAGTTGAGGCAGATAATATAACAGCATTGTAAAGGCATTTGGACAGGTACAAGGATAGGGGAAGGTTAGAGGGATATGGGCCGGACACGGGCAGGTGGGAAAGTGTAGATGAGGCACCTTGGTCTGTGTGGGCAAGTTGGACCAAAGGGCCTGTGTCCATGCTGTATGACTCTGACTCTAAATCATTGGATCTCTGACCTGGTCTCAATGCACCACTTGTGTGAATCACGGGCAGTTTTGACGTTTTCTATTTAAGTCACACCCACTTGAAGTAAAACAAGTTGGGGACAGTCTGCTCTTAATTTTACTTCGGAGTCACGTGAGTGACTACGTGAAGAAGCCCCGCCTGGCGCTGGAACGGCATTACGTCGACGCTGACGGCAGAGCATGAGCTGCAGAGGCAGCTCCTCGACAGCGGTAGGTACGGGCCCGCAGGTAAGTGCAGTTGAAAAACTTTCAGGGTCTAAAACCTCCGTGGCTGGTGTATTGAACCACCAGGATTTAAAACGAATTTAAAAGCAAACAATAAATAAAAGGTAAAATAGAAACAAAATACTCTGTATAAAAACGACGGAGTTTAAAAAGAACGTCCCAGGGGAATACCCAGCGATCGGGACGGGAGATTAATTACGGAGCCGGTTCCGATACTGGTGGCCGTTAAAATTATATTAGGGAGAATTTTTAGTCGCTCCACAAACGTTTGGCAGAGGGGGAAATTTTCAAGAAGTCAGAAAGGCCATAATTTAAAAGTTTAATAAAAGGCCTTCAGACTAAAAAAAAAGCTTTATGGCTTAAAAAATAATGGAAAAAGATTCCAAAAATAAAAATAAAATAAATAAAAAATTCAACCAAAAAAGGGTTAAAAGGCCCAAAAACATTCCCTAACCTACCCTAAGGGGGTTTCATATATTAATATATATGATGAAATATTGTGGGAATATCTACCTCAGATTGTTTGGAGGTAGTCTCTTGGAGGGAATAACTCAGGAGTAACAAGGGCAGTAAAACAAAATGGAAAACTGACCCTAAAAGTGCACTGATAGTGGTGGCTGGTCATAAAGTACCCACCACAGCACAAATATATATATATATATATATATATATATATATATATATATATATATATATATATATATATATATATATATATATATATATATATATATATATACACACACACACACATACAGGTGTACTAGGTACAATGCCTGAATAAGGAGTGAGGCCATGGAAAATAACCATGGAAACCAAAATTAGTTGGTCTCTCACTAAAGCTGTTATGGTTAAAACAGCAGAATAATAATAAAACTTTTTATGTTTTATTCATGTACACCACAGCACAAAAATATATATAGAGGTGTACTAGGTACGATACCCGAATGAATGAGTGAGGCCATGGAAAGTAAACATGGAAACCAAAAATTAATTGGTCTCTCACCAAAGTTGTTATGGTTGAAACAGCAGAATATTGATAAAACTTTTATGTTTTATTAAAATATCAACGGTGAATCCGTTATGATATCCATGTCTCAATTATATGAGATATAAGGAAATACAATTTCAAAATATTTCAAACTGGTGCATGGCATCACTATTCATGAAAAACAAATAAAACATTGTGCAAATAACCAATACATTTAAAATAAAAAATAAATTGCCATCAGTTTGTGGAGCTCAATGGGAAGAAATATATAATATTAATTTTAGTTATATATGTAATTGTATAGGGACCAAATTTGCACTCTAGATTTGCAGATCAATACAAATCAGGTTATGTTAAACTCCTGATTATTATGGAATAAAACCTGCCTTATGATAAATCAAAACATTGATTACAAAAGAACAGACTATTGGTCTTTAAACTTTGGGGGGAAAAAAATTATGATCCAATATAAAGATTTGATAATGGATCAAAACAAAGGCAGAAGTATGATAAATAAATATTATCCAACACAGCCTTATCTGAACCCATATAATTGGGGAAAGAAGGCTTGAAGTACGTTGAAGAGGTGCAAACAACTTGTTACAAAATAAGTTGATGAAATCTCCGATTGTGGGGGATTACAGGTGTATTATGATCATTGATTTAATATAACTAAGGACTACAAAAAATTGTAGAAAGAATTGGTTCACCTGTATAGGAAAACGAAAAAAATTTGATTTTAGGTTTGCACCCAAAGTAACTCAATAAAAGAAGGGGTACGTACATATATATTATGAAATTACCTCAGTGAAAAGATGTGATGGTATAAAACCATACAAAACATTTTTATATACACTTTCAGTGTAAAAACATTTTATTAACATGGAAACATCTTCAACATTGAAATACTGTTGTTATTAACAAATTGTTAATCAAATATTACAGGTGCTTGAAATTAATTAAAATGGGTCAGCTGTGCAAGTTAAAGCATTGTATAAAGGATTAAAACCAGTTCTAGGCTGTTGTCAGAATACTGGAACAACAATTTTACTGATAAAAAGATCAGCACTTGCACTAATGAGGACATGGTCATGGTTTATCTTGATCACATTTAAATTGGAAGGTTAATAAAGAGTCGGCTGCAAATTAGTGCTGCAATTGCAAGCCTGTTGAAAGGCAAGGACTGACCCATCCCATAAAGCCTATGTTAGGCATTCATTAATATTCATAAATTATATTCTGGATTTAGGAGTAATTCAGCACCATAAGAGGGGGAAAATTGTTTCCATGATACAAATATGTCTCATTGACATACTTTGTCCCTCCATCAGAAAAGGAGCTTAGGTAAAGAGTAAATAAAGCTCCAAAAGAAGGAATACAGAAGCTTTATAAGAGTAAGTATGCCTTTGTGAGAGGCCTATGCAAATACCAAATGATACGTTATCATTATTAAAGTAATGGATAGAAAAGGTCCACAAGCTGCTTCAACTATAAGCTTAGCAGCTGTTGCAAGCTGAAGCAAGCATTAACAGATGATGGACAACTTCTGTGAATATTTGGGTTAAGATAAGAATAATATCTATTCTTATAAAGTTAATTGATACTTCCCTTGTTGGGACTACGGACTATAATACCAGGTAATTGCAAATGGATTGTCCTAAGAAATCTCTCCAAACATTTGTATTAATTATTGAATTATAAGGAGTTATGGATTAAATATCGATTGTTCTATTATGGAAGTGTCCATGTCATATCAAGGTGAACAATACCATGGCTGTGGCATATATCAAATCACATAAGATAAGTAAAATAATACTCAAGTGATTATCTAAGTAAACAGATGTGGCATATTCTAAAAATGTTTTAGTCCAGCTGTTTATCTCTAAGAAAGAGACAATGTTATCGCAGACAACAAATTATCAGTAATATGGATTACTTACGATTAATCTGGTTGTATACAGATTAAATCACCGATCTTTCAAATGTTCCCGTGGGTAAACCAAGAACAGGAAAGGTGGATGCATTTCTCAATTACATGAGGAAAGATGTTCTTTTATGTTCCTCATTTTTGTCTGATAGGGCAGTGTCTGATGAAAATGTAGCAGGACACTGCCAGAGGCGCTTTGGTGGCCCAAAACGGACCTTCATGGTTTTCATTAAATATTGAGTGATGTTGAACCACTCATGACGATTCATAGTTGCAGTAATTTATTGTTGTACAAAGGCATCCATGACATGAAAATATGAATTTGACTATCTGCAGGTTGGCCAGACCATTACAACAGTTTAATGGTCAAAGAAGTCTATGAATGTTTTAACTAATATAACAACATAACAATAAAATAATTATGTACAAAAGAAATGTTATACCTGCAATTTGGAAAAATACATTTAAAAAAACAATATTTTGTTATAAGAAATTGGAAGTCTGTGTAGACAGTAAAGTTATTTGTCATATTAGATAATGTGAGTTCCTTGTGTCCTGAATTGCATGGACTTTTTCAATGAGTATCTAACATTGAAGAGCCAATAATAGGGCTCATGTTTATCGTATTTACGGACAATTTACTAACATTGCAAGATGTTATATAATTGCAGTGGTTAATTCGTATATATGAATTTACCAAACAAAGCAGACCAAGAAGAGCTGAAACCAAGGTAAACCTATAAGCATATCCTGTCGGCCATAAATTGTGTGTGAGTCAACATTGATGAAATGTGTTGAAGTGTGTGGGAGTCTCTGTGGTGGTGAGACAGCACTACTTATTGCACACAAAAAAAACCAAAAAAAAACACGTTAGGTATCAGTAAAAACTGATGGTTCTAGAGAACCATGAAAAAAGCGAATCTGGGATTTGAGTACAGGAGCAGAGGTGTTGTACAGGGTCTTGGTGAGATCACACCTGGAGTATTGCGTACAGTTTTGGTCTCCAAATCTGAGAGAAGGACACCATTTCACAGACTGATATGTCAGGAATGAAGAAAGACTGGATAGACTCGGTTTATACTCTCTGGAATTTAGGAGATTGAGTGTACAAGGGGTCTCCTTTAAGACCGAGATGAGAAAGACTTTTTACACAGAGAGTGGTGAGTCTCTGGATCTCTGCCACAGGGGTAGGAGGCCAGTTCATTGGCTATATCCCTTGTGGCTAAGGGGATCAGACAGGTACGGGATACTGAGTTGGATGATCAGCCATGATCATATTGAATGGCGGTGCAGGCTCGAAGGGCTGAATGGCCTACTCCTGCACCTAATTCTATGTTTCTATGTTTCTATGTTCTAGATGGGTAAAAACTTGGATAACACTCAGTGGAACTAGACATTGAAATGTGGAAAATCACTCTATTAAGGAGGTACATACATTCACAGGAATGGCACAGGATGAGCCGATCGAGCAAAGATTCAAGGCCGCAGGAGGGTGTAAAATAAATATTAAATTAAAAGGAACCAGTCATGGTGTCAGGATTGGACACGGAGTGTTGGGTTCTCTATAATTGCTTTGTTGCTTTGTTCATACCATCAAATTATATATATCAATTGATATTTTGGTGATGAATTTGCCTTTCAATGGAAAGGGCATTACTTTAATTCTTTTATAATGTGAAATAATTTATCACATAACTTGAGGCAATGTTTGGAGGAAAAAATTTGTTATTTGCTCATTACTGTGTTGAATGAGCCAGAGTGTCGTATGGAATGAGTCTACGACATAAAAAACACAGAAAGCTTCAAACTCTTCACGTAGTCACTCACGTGACTCTGAAGTAAAATAGTAAGATTAAACGAGAACTTACCAGTTCGAAGTTTGATCGTTATTTTATGAGGAGTAACGATGAGGGATTACGTGCCCTCCACTCCAGACCCTCATAAAATAAATGATCATCTGGTAGTTCTAAATCTATGTTGAGCCTTACTATCTTACTCCGGCTATTATGTTCTGTGTTTTTCATGCCGCTGCTTTGAAGTATGCCGTTCCAGCGCCAGGCGGGGCTTCTTCACGTAATCCCTCATCGTTACTCCTCATAAAATAACGATCAAACTTCGAACTGGTAAGTTCTCATTTAATCTTACTATTATAATCTATAACTTCATTCCATGTCAGACTAGTAAACTGCAAGATACTAAAACCAAAAATAGCAGACGAATGGATGATGCTTTCAGTTTACTTGTCAACGCTATCTCTTCTCCAACATTTCCTCAATTTATACAAAGGCTGTAAAGCAGAACAGAAGCAGACACTGCCATTAAATGGTTGCTGTGTTTTCATCATGAGTCCAATGTCTAATAACGTTCACGCTCATAGGTTTTAGGAGAAGAATTAGGCCATTCGGCCCATCAAGCCCTCCCCGCCATTCATTGATGGCTGATCTATATAAATCATTAATAATAATCATTTATTCAACAATAAAACTTCACAAAGGTCGATGTGGTTTTCGAGCATTTGGAGGCAAAACAACGCACAGGTTTTAATCAAAACACAAAGAGCTGGAAGAACACAGCGGGTCAGGCAGCATCTGTGGAAGGAATGGACAGATGCTTTTCGGGTTGTGACAACTGCTTCAGCAGATGCTGCCTGACCAGCTGAGCTTCTCCAGCACTTTGTGCGTTGACCATGATTCCAGCATCTACGTCTTCAAATCATTCAAGGAAAAAAGGTGACACAAGGAACTGCAGATGCTGGTTTACAAACAAAAAATCACAAAGTGCTGGAGTAACGCAGCAGGCCAGGCAGCATCTCTAGAGAACATGGATAGGCGATGTTTTGGGTTGAGATCATTCTTAAAGCGTCACCCATCCATGTCCTCCAGAGATGCTGCCTGACCCGCTGAGTTACTCCTTTTTTCCCCCAATTTAACGCGAGTCTGAAGACAAAGGATAGAGAGCAATGGAAAGAGAAGAAAGACTCACGGAGCTGAATGATTCGTGGTGCAGAGGCGTTACTGCTGCCTTCGGTGTAGGCCACCACAGTGATGTTGTAAATGTCCCCAGGAGGCAGTCGGAGCAGAGTGGTCATGACACTGTGTGGCACCTGTGGTGAAGAACACACTCACTAACCGCATCACCTTTGGCTTCGGCAGTGAATGGAAGGGTGTGCTTATGATCAGGTGAGGTCGGTCACTGAGTTTGCAGTTAACACCAAGATAGCTGGGGGTCAGTGACTGTGAGCAAGGCTGTCAAAGTACACAAAGATCAACTACGGAAATGGGCAGAGAAATGTCAGATGGAGTTTAATCTGAGCACTGTTGCACATTTGGAGGTCAAATGCAGGGGGGAATACACAATTAACGGAGTGACCCTTAACAGCATTGATGTACAGAGGGGTCTTGAGGTGTAAGTCCATAACTCCCTGAAAGTGGCAACACAAGTGGACAGAGCGGTAAAGAAGGTGTATGGCATTCTTGATTTTATCGGTTGGGGCATTGTCAATAAGATCAGGAAGTTACGATGCAGCTGGAGAGGACTTTGGCTAGGCCACATCTAGAGCAGCGTGTGAAGTTCTGGTCACCCCATTACAGGAAGGATGTGGAGGCTTTGGCGAGGATGCAGAGGAGGTTTACCACAATGATGATTAGATTCGTGGGGTATCGGCTACAGGGAGAGGTCGGACAGACTCGGATTGTTTTCCCTGGGAAACCCAGAGAGTTGTGAATCACCCAGAGAGTTGTGAATTTGTGGAATTCTCTGCCACAGAAGGCAGTAGAGGCCAAGTCACTGGGTGGTTTTAAAAGAGAGTTAGGCAGAGCTCTAGGGGCTAGCAGAATCACGGGATATGGGGAGAAGGCAGACACTCACGGGTTACTGATTGGGGATGATCAGCCATGATCACGATGAATGGCGGTGCTGACTCGAAGGGCCAAATGGCCTCCTCCTGCACCTATTGTCTATGTTTCTATTTTGGAGCTTGCAGAGAAACCTATATACAATTATGAGAGGCATAGATAGGGTAGACAGTCAGCACCTTTTTAACAGGATGGAATAATCAAACACTAGAGCAACATAACTTTAAGGTGAGAGTGCCACATTTTAAAGGAGATGAGCAGGGCAGGTTTTTATGGTGGTTGAAGTGTTAATGGCATTTAAAAAACCCTTTGATAGGCATATGGTCGGGAATGGAAGGATATGGATTATATGCAGGTAGATAAGTGATGGTCTCGGCATCGTGTTTGGTACTATGTTATAACTTCTAACTTCTATAACTCATTAAAATGTTTAGTTTAGTTTATTGTCACGTGTACCGAGGTACAGTGAAAAGCTTTTTCGTTGTGTGCTAACCAGTCAGCAGAAAGACAACACATGATTTCAATCGATCCATTTACAGTGTATAGATACATGATAAGGGAACAACCTTTAGTGCAAGGTAAAGCCAGCAAAGTCCGGGAGGAGGTTAATAACCCCGTCCCACAGTACGAGTTCAATTCCAAGAGCTCTCCCGAGTTTAAAAAAACAATCAAACTCGGAGTAAGCACGGAGAATGGACGTAGCGGGTACGTCGGAGCTCGGGGACGTCTCTTAGCGGCTCGTAACGCCAATGGCAGGTTCTCGGGAAGACTCGCTAACAGCAGGTAAGCACGCGAAGACTCGTGAACATTTTTCAACATGTTGAAACAGGTCCACGAGAGCCCCGAGTACCGACGAGCGGCCATTATCGTAAATCTCCGAGTTCGAATCAGGGCAAACTCGGGAGAACTCTTGGAATGAACTCGGACCGTGGGACAGGGCTTTCAGAAGATCATAGTTAAAATAAGAAATGTTGCTGTGGGGGTAGAGATTTAAGAGCTTGGAGCGGTTGTAATATGAGATTGTAGATCTGCTTCTGTGGCTCGCACGCAAATAGTTGCCCGTGTTGGGCGCCATCTTGGAAATGTTTTAAGTTCCTAATGCAGCTTGCTTTTACCACGCACCAGTGAGTTGCTACTCACGCTTTTCTTGATGATCCCTCGTCCGACTGCCATCACCAGCCAGTACGGGAGTGTTGAGTCCGATGTCCCAGTTGTGGCGTTACCGTACCGCCAGCTGACCGACAGAACGTCCTTGGAATACTCCAGCCAGGTGATCTCCGGAGCGAGCGGGGCTGTGGGGATCGGAGAGTTGAACACAACGTTTTAGATGGGGAGGCAGTGAATGACGTTATCCCAATGGCCTCCCGCAGTTCCATTTAAACCTCCATCACAAAAGCTCACCAAAACCAAGCGGCTCCCTGCTGTAAAAGGACACCAAGTGTTGGAGTAACTCAGCGGCATCTGTGGAGAACAGGATAGGTGACGTTTCGAGTCAGAACCCTTCTGCTTGTAGGGGGAGATGGGAGAAGAAACTCTCCAGCGATTACTTGCCGGGCTTTGCCTTGACCTCTCTTTTCCAGCTTTCTTCTCCCCCCCCCCCCCCCCCCCCCCCCCCCCCCCCCCCCCCCCCCCCCCCCCTACACCATCAGTCTGTAGAAGAATCCCAACCTGTCCATTCCCTCCACATAGAACAGTACAGCATCGATGCTGGCTGGCCAACAACACCATTTAAAAGACATTTGGACAGGTACATGGATAGGAATGTTTTATTGGGGCAGGTGGGACAAGCATAGATGGGGCATCTTGCTGGGCTTGGGCAAGTTGGGCTGAAGATTCTGTGTCCTATTGAGTTCCCCCAGCACTTTGTGTTATTCTCAAGATCCCAGCCTCTGCAGTCCCTTGCATCATCGTCACTAGGGGGCACCTGATATCAGTAAACCAGCTGGATCTTGGCTCACGATTGAGCCAGGCGGCTCTGGCTTCGACCCAGCTGTAAGTTGTCTATGCTCCGCGTTTCAATACATGAGCATGGATTTTCTATCAGTGCAAAGCCGTGTAGCAGGCAGAGTACTCCCACAGACAATGTTGGTCAAGCTGCACTCAGTGCAGAGAGGATTTACGACAATGTTAGCGGGACTGCAAAACGTGGTGATATGACAGTGGTGTTTGAGAGGCTTTTAGACCGGCACGTGGATATGCAGAGAATGGAGGAATCCCGCGCTGTCATGTTCTACGGAAGGGCCTCCCCTGACTCCCAGTCTGAAGAGGGGTCGCTGCCCTACTAGTTCCACTGTCGTCCTGCTCAGTTTCACTGTTCGTATCCCATCGTTGTCAACTTTTCCACCGCCAACAACGGACCATTGTGGGCTCCACCTTTCCTTGATCATCGGTGCTGGCTTCGATTGGCTCTTTCCATACCTTTCATTCGTTTGCTCTTTGCATCTTTTCATACCTCTAGCTTCCCTTTCCCCTGACTTTCAGTCTGAGGCAGGGTCTCGACCTATTCCTTTTCTCCAGAGATGCTGCCTGACCCGCTGGGTTACTCCAGCCTTTTGTGTCTAAAAATTATTTATAGCTGCATAACGTAGAGATGCCTAATTGCGTTGCATCAGTCCTGGTTATGGGAGAGTGCATACGGCAGTGCTACCTGTCTCTTTTTAAATCAAAATCAATTTAATCAATTATTGTAATAATTTATCCAATGCAAAACGTAACCCCAGAAAAGGGACAGGTAGCCAGTTTGGGCAGAGCCCTCTTCCACCTGGCGTCGTGAATCGTGGATGGGCAGCTTGGCCTAGGAGCAAGCCAACCAGGACATCAGCCCTGCCCTCTCCCCTACGCACACGGTCTCCAAAGATGAGGTTGGTGGGTGTAAAGGCAAGGAGCAGCCCCTTTAGGTATTTGAACAGGGGCTGCAGCTTTCACGCACTCCATCTAGACGTGGAACACAGACTATTCCAGCCCAAAGAAAGTGTCTGGCGGGTCTGTGAACCGCGAGAGAAACAGGTTGCCCGGGACCCCTCGGAGCAGTGCCCTCCACCCCGGGTCCCCGATGCTGCCTGTGACGGTGGTGTGCCTACCTGTCATGTAGCTGGCCACAGATCTGTCACAGCAGCTGTGTTCCGGTTCTCCCCAGGACACCATGGTCACGCGGAACTCGTAGCGAGAGGCGGGTTGTAGCTCCGTCACCATCTGGCAACCAGACACAGCGGCACGTCATCGATAACCGGGAGACCACGGCAACACCGCAACCTCAAACGCCGGCGCGTGTCAGAGTGTTAAACTCCCACCTCTGTCATTCCCCCGCTCCCCCCGCTCCCGTCCGGCAGAAGGTACAGAAGCTTCAATGCAGCGCACCACCAGACTCAGGAACAGCTTCTTCCCCTCTGTTATCAGGCTTCTGAATACACCCTCCATTAGCTAGGGTTCTGTCCGATTCACCTCTACACCATTGCGGACATTGGACTTTGTCTCTGGAACTGATGCGCCACAATGCTGAGAACTATATTCTGCACTCTGGATCTTCCCCTTTGCTCTACCTACTGTACTTGATTGCATTTATGTATGGGATTATCTGATTGATTGAAGAGTAAAAAGATGGAACAAAAAGGAACACACAACAAGGTGGGGGCCAGGGAAAGCGGGGGAGCGCTGTCTAAAATTCACACGGTGCAAAGCCAAGGTGACACAGAAACACATCGCAACGAACAGGAAGGTTAAGACGGCTCGCACAGTGTACGGTAAGTCCTTTGAAAGGGGGGGGGGGGGGGGGGGGGGGAGGGGAGAAGGGGGAGAGAGAAGGTGTGGAGACACTTTTAAGAAGCCAGATAACTTTTAATAAGCCAGAGATACACACCTGTGAAGTTTGGCGGGCATTTAACATTACCGGTCGGTTATCCTTGGTTCTGAATACTCCTGCTTAAGTTTTTTTTTCCCCCAAAAACTACCTACGACTACCTCGACTACCCATAACTACATGGCAACCCCACTACAACTGCACTAACGACTACAGGATTATCGATTTTCTCCATGGCGACCAATTTTTGGTCGCAGAAAATGTCTCAACATGTTGAAAGATTTGCGGCGACCATACTGAGACCGCGACTAGTTCCCAGAATGCGGGAACTCCTCGTGACCATGAAGGAGACTCACCACAGACCACCAGCGAACATGTGGCGATCATGAGGCAAGCGCAGACTCCCCTGCACTCGCCCAAAAAGTCGCCAAGTGGGACAGGCCCTTTAGTGTGCGGAGATCACTGGTCGGTCTGGACTCAGTGGGTCGAAGGGCCTGTTCTTGTGCTGTATCTCTAAAGCCTGCGACCTACAGGCCTACAGGAGCCGTGACCAGGCCGTGACCAAGATCTAAGCAGTGCCGTTCATGCAGCAGAACCAACTATTTATAGGCTGTTATTTTTCGTCCTCCAGGCAACGGTTAACATTTACTTCGAAAATGCTTAAATGAAAAAAATCCTCCTTACTTCCTATCCACTGTTCAAATAAAGAAAATACTCGTTCCGTTTTGCCATCAACTGTGAACAAAGTGGTTTAGTTAAAGAGAACAGGCGAAACAGCCCAAAGCTGTCCAAGGCCTGCTCCGTTGCTAACTCCCCATCCCATCCCCACACTGACCTCTCTGTCCTGGGCCTCCACCACTGTCAGTGAGACCACTCATAAACTGGAGGAACAGCATCTCATGTTCCATTTGGGCAGCTTACACCCCAGCGGTATGAATGTTGAATTCTCTAATTTTAGGTAACAGCCAAACCACCCCCCCACCCCTAAATCCCCTCCCCCAATCCCCCCCACCCCACACATTTGTGCCCCCCCCCCCATTTCTCCCCCCCCCCCCCTACCCCCATCCCCCCCCCTCCCTGGACCACTCCCAGATTTTCACCTAAGCCCCCCTCACGTGTATCCACCTATCACTTTCCAGGCTTAGTCCCGTCCCCATCTCTCATCCAGCTTTCTCCCTCTTACCACGATCAGCCTGAAGCAGGGTCCTAACCCAAAATGTCACCTCTCTATGTGTTTCTGGAGAACGTAGCTGAAACCATCCATTCCCCAAACATGGTGAGCTCGCAGTCTGACGCTCCACCATGGCGCCCAAGCCTGGCGACTCTTTACATGCTGACCACAGAAATGGATCTGCAATCACCCATTACAGTCGCTCCACTCCAACAGCAGCACTTCTCACTTTAACTATGCTCTTCTTAATCCATTCATGTTATTCCCACGTCATGTGTCTGTACGCTGGGTGGCTCAATTGAAACCATGTATTGTCTTCCCGCCGACTGGCTAGCACGCAACAAAAGCGTGACGATAAACTAAACTCAAACTCAACTCAGCTGCGGTCGAACGCTTCAATAGACAATTACATTAATTGAAGATACAAAGTGCTGGTGAACTCAGCGGATCAGGCAGCATCCATGGAGGAAAGGACAGATGACCCCTTCTTCACACTGAAGAAGGCCGCAGCATTGCTGCTTTACGTGGGACAGGCCCTTTAGCCAGAGTGCCAGAGATCCAGCTTCGATCCGGACCACGGGTGCTGTCTTATGGACTTTGGGTTTTCTCAGGTGCTCTGGTTCTCTCTCACATTCCAATGACGTGCAGGTTTGTGCGTTAATTGTCCTGCAGGATGGAATTAGTCGCACAGGTGGTTGATGTTCGGTGTCGTGTGGACTCGGTGGGCCGAAGGCCATTTCCATGCTGTATCTCTAAACTACACTAAACTAAGAGGGTCCAGACCCCAAATGTTGCCTGCCCATGTTCTCCAGAGATGCTGCCTGACCCGCTGAGTTACTCCAGTGCTCCAGAGTGAATGAGTCAATGTGGATAGACTGAGTTCAATACTCACTCAGAGACAGACACAAAAAGCCGGAGTAACTCTGCGGGGCGGGCAGCATCTCTGGAGAGAAGGAATGGGTGACGTTTCAGGTCGAGACCCTTCTTCAGACCCAAGCATTCTCACTTCTTTGACTGCAGTGGAATGCAAATCTTCTGCAAACGTCCTGTACACATCTGCACCCATTTAACACAGGCACATGGGTACACAAAAAGCTGGAGAAACTCAGCGGGTTTCTCCTCCCCTTCCCACCTCTCCCTCAGCCCTCGGGCCCTGGCTTTCCCTCTATCTCTATCTCCCTCCCCCACCCCAGTCGCACCAGCTTCTCATTTTCACACCACAAACAGCTTACAATGGCTTGTTCCCTTTATCACCGATACTTTTTTGCATATCTTTCATTCATTGTTCCTTATCTCTCCACATCACCGTCTATATCTCTCGTTTCCCTGATCCCTGACCAGTCTGAAGAAGGGTCTCGACCCGAAACGTCGCCTATCTCCTTCGCTCCTTAGATGCTGCTGCACCCGCTGAACCCTCGATTCTCCAGCATCTGCAGTTCCTTCTTTAACACAGGCACATGTCCATTTGATAAACCCAATCATCAAGGAAGGCAACGTCGCCCTTCCCATATTAATCACCCCCTGCCCAGACATGCCGAGTTACCATGGAGGTTGTTAAGGCACTTGTGAATGGAATATCTTGGATGGTTCTCCACTTAGACTTCTGGTTCTTTGGGTCGTGGTGGTACATCTCCACAAGGTACTTTCGGAAGACCACGGAATAAGGTCTGCTCCAGCTCAGGACCACCGCCGTCGGCCCCAGCGGATACAGACGCAGCTTCTTCACTCCCGATGGGTCTGTGGACGGGAAAACACGTCCGATAATTACACCAGCGTGACTTTAGAAAGTCTTCTCACGGAAGCACTGTTAACCATCATGACAGATCACATAGGGTCTGGGGACAGGCCCCTTGGCCCACCTTGTCCATGCCCACCAAGAGGCCCCATCTAAAGGGCCAGTCCCACCATACGAGTTTACCCATGAGCTCTCCCGAGTTTAAAAAAAAAAATCAAACTCGCGGTAAGTACATAGAATGTCGGAGCTCTGGACATCTCGTAGCGGCTCGTAACGCTAACGACAGGTACTGGGGAAACGCGGTAAGATCATGAAGTTTTTTCAGCACTGTGAAAAATGTCCACGAGAGCCCCGAGTACCTACGAACGGCTATTGCCGTATTACCGAGTTCGAATCAGGGGAAACTCGGGAGAACTCTTGAATTACCTCGTACAGTGGGACAGGCCCTTCAGCTAGTCCCATTTCCCGCATTTGGCCCATATACCTCTAAACATTCCCTACCCGTGTACCTATCCAAGTGCCTTTAAAGTCTGCATAAGGTCTGATGTAGGGGCTCAACCCAAAACGTCACCTGTTCATTTTGTCCAGAGATGCTGCCTGACCCGCTGAATTACTCCAGCATTTTGTGTCTATCTTTCCAGTGCCATTAAATGCTCTTATAATACCTGTCTCAACTACTTCCTCTGGCAGCTCGTTCCATATACTCTCCACCCACGGTGTGGAAAAGTTGCCCCTCACATTCATATGAAATCCTTTCCATCTTATCCTAAACCTGTGCCCTCTAGTTCCTGTGTCCCCCTACTCTGGGCAAAAGCCTCTGCATTCACCCCACCTCTTCCCCTCATGACCTTATACACTTCTACCTCATCCTCCTGCGCTCCAAGGAATAAAGTCCTCGCCTGCCCAACCTCTCCCTTTAGCTCAGACCTTCAAGTCCCGCAACATAAATCTTCTCTGCACTCTTTCCACATTAATGACATCTTCTTCTAGCAAGTGTCAAAAACAACACATTACTCCAAGTGCGGCCTCACCAGCGTCTTGTACAACTGTAGCATTCCAACAGAAGGGGACCACTTGACCCTATGTCTAACTAGAACGTTAGATATAGATCTTAGGGCTAACGGAATCAAGGGATATGGGGAGAAAGCAGGAACGGGGTACTGATTTTGGATGATCAGCCATTATTATATTGCATGGTGGTGCTGGCTCGAAGGGCCGAATGGCCTACTCCTGCACCTATTGTCTATGTTTCTGTGTGTTGCTCTCATTGGACAGCTGAGAACTCTACACTTTCAGACCTTTGTCTGGAGAAGAGGAATAGATGATGTTTCAGGTCGAGACCCTTCTTCAGACTGAGCCTTGTCTGAAGAAGGGTCACGATACAAAATGTCGTCTGTCCATTCCTTCCACAGATACCGCCTGAGTTCCTCCAGCACTTTGTGTTTTGCTCAAGATTCCAGCATCTGCAGTTTCATGTGTCTCCAACTCTGTGTGTTGGCTTCAGTGTCAGATATCTAGTCTTTAAGAAGCTTTTCTTAATTATGGTCTAATAACAGCGAAAAAACTTATACTTATATTTTGGAAAAACGCACCTACGCCAACATTCAAAATGTGGATCTCAAACATGTCTTGAAGAAATGAGATTCCTCTTACTAGGCAAAGTAGACCAATTCTTAAAGATTTGGTCTCCGTTTATCAACTTTATACAAGCATATGGTGCAACATAACATAACCTTAGAAATTAAATGGTTTAGAACTGGGTGACGGATGGACAAAAATATGAGATAGGTAGATCTCTCCTAATCTCTCTTTTCTTTTTACTTTTTCCTTTTCTTTCAATCTTTTAACTTCTCACCTCTGTCCTTTATTTATTTTTTTGTTTTCTGTTTCTACTCGCTTGTCTATCTATGCCGACACTCTTTATTTCTTTTTTCTCTCACTGTTCTTTTATTATTGAACCAAAAGTATGAAGTTAAGAATGATAATATGTATTTATGTATTAGGTACTTAAGTACCAGACTACTGTACTTACGTCTAACAAAAATTAAAAAAAAAAAAAAAAAGATATCTAGTCTTTGGGCTGGTATCAAGATTTATCGGCCACAGTGGAGAATTGGGATAGGATTGTACTTTTGTACATCTGTAGATGGCATTGTGCACCACATCAATAGCATAAATGAAATGTGTAAGCAGCATTGGATATGGGAACAGTAATTTTGGATGTGTAAGAAGGAACTGCAGATGCTGGTTTAAGCCAAACATAGACACAAAAAGCTGGATTAATTCAGTGGGTCAGGTAGCATCTCTGGAGAAAAAGAATAGGTGACGCTTTGGGTCGAGACCCTTCTTTTGGATGGACAGAATCAAGAGCAGTTCCAATGGTTCAAATCCTAAACACAATTTGTTTCCTTTCAGATATTTACCTACTGTCCTAGACACTTAAGGGCCTGTCCCACTGTACGAGGTAATTCAAGAGTTGTCCCCTAATTCGAGCTCGTGTAATGTACGTAGTGGGTACGTAGGAGCTCGTGGATGTCACGTAGCAGCTCGTACGAGTAACGGTAGGTACTCGGGACATCCGGTAACTCGTGACGTTTTGTCAACACTGCAAAAAATGTCCACGAGTAAAAAAAATACTTGTGATGAAAAAAATGGTTACTATTTTACTCATACGAGCCGCTACGTACATTACATGAGCTCGAATCAGGGGAGAACTCGGGAGAACTCTTGAATTACCTCGTACAGTGGGACAGGCCCTTTACAATATGCTTGATATTCCAACTAATTATTTTAGGTTTGGGCTTCTTCATTCCCATATTGATTGTTTGAAACATAGAGGCCCTTCAGCTGATCATCGATCACCCGTTCACAGTAGTTTTATGTTATCCCGTTGTCCCCTCCCTGAGCACTAGGGACAATATACAGGGGGCCAATGAACCTACAAACTCGCACGTCTTTGGGATGTGGGAGGAAAACGGTGCACCGGGAGGAAACCCACGTGGTCACAGGGATCATGACAGCAGCCTCCTCGTGCCGATCCCTGCAAGCGATGACGCGGTGCACTCTGTGACGCGTCGGGCGACAATTCTGTCAACCTGTTGGACGACGACAGAAGCCAACATCGTCTGACACACGAGCGAACAAACAGGGAGAACGTGAAAAATCCTCACAGACAGCACCCCAGTTCAGGATCGATCCCGGGTCTCTGGCGCTGTGGGCAGCAGCTTTACCACTGCGCCATTTGGATTATAATACGGGACTAAAAACTTTGCATGCCAGTTGCAGGCGTAGTGGGATACAGGAGACCATTCAGCCCATTGGGGTCATACTAGCTCCTTGTAGAGCCATCCCACTACCTCTTATTTCCCTGTAATCCACCTATTTATTCTCTCTTTGCACATGAAACATGCTTTCATTCTTTTCCTAGTAGTGCAGGAGGATGAGGGGGCTTTATAAAATGATGGGGGGAATAGATAGAGTGAATGCAGGGAGTCTTTTACCCAGAGTAGAGGAATCAAGAACAGGAGGGCCTAGGTTTAAGGTGAGAGGGGAAGGATTTAATAGAAACCTGAGGGACAACTTTTTCACATGGAGAGTGGTGTGTCTGGAGAACAAGCTGCCGGAGGAGGTAGTTGAGGCAAGTACTATCACAGCATTTAAAAGACATGTGGACAAGTATATTGATAGGAAAGGTTTAGAGGGACATGGGCCAAATGTGGGCAGGTGTAGGACATCTTGGTAGAATGGGTAAAAGGCCTGTTTCTATGCTGAATGACTATATGGTATAAGACAGTGCAGAGACAGGCCATTCGGCCCACCGAGACCATAGCGATCAACCTGTACACTACCACTATTCTACACACTAGAGACAATTTACGATCTACAGAAGCCAATTAAGCTACAAACCTGCACGCCTTTGGAATGTGGGAGGAAACCGGAGCACCTGGAGAAAACCCACGCGGTCACACTAGTTCTGCGTTGTCCCACTTTCTCCTCCACTCTCTGCACACTCAGGGGCAATTTACAGAGGCCAGTTAACCGACAGCACCCGAGGTCAGGATTGAACCGGGGTTTTTTGCGCTGTGAGGCAGCAACACTACCATGGTGCCACCGTGCAGTTGGTAACACAACACAGAAGTGAGAAATCCAGAAAATTACCACCAAGTAACTTTCAGGATGAAGTTGAAGGATGTAGGTCCGTTAATTAAATATTATTACCACTTGTAGCTAATCTTGCCACTGGCAAACCAACACACTGCCAATGTCTCCTTGCCCCGCACGTAACAAGATTAATAATACAAACTTCAGGACGAGAGTCACACCCAAGGCAAATGGGATTGGATTTTTACAATGATCCATTCGAGCGACAACCCATACAGAATAGAACAGTGCAGCACGGGAACAGACACTTCAGCCCACAATGTTCATGCTGAATATGGTGCCTGGAGAACTAATCTCACGTGATCCATATCCGTCTGCTTGTCTAAAAGCCTCTTAAATACCACTACTGTATCTGCCTCCACCACCACCCCTGGCAACGCGTTCCAAACACTCACCACCCTAAGCGTCAAAAAACTTGCCCCACACATTGCCTTTAAACTTTGTCCCTCTCACCTTAAAGCTGTGTCCTCTAGTCTTGACATTTCCGTCCTGATCTATGCCTCTCACAATTTTATATACTTTTATCAATTCACGGCTTAACCCCTGGAGTTCCAGAGAAAACAATCCAACCTCTAGGTACAGACAGCACCTGTAGTCAGGATCGAACCGGGGTCTCCGGTGCTGTTGAGGCAGCAACCCTACCGCTGCGCCACCGTGCCTGCCCACTTCAATTCCAGCAGGGAAGTGGGGATGTGAAGGTTGCAACCTCCCAGATACTCACTCAAGCCAAAGGTGACGGGGCGAGACGGGGGTCCGATGGAGGGGCCATTCCTCAGGTAGACCGTCACCTGGTAGTGTGCCCCAGGCATCAGGTTGTCAATGATGTTCCCACTCAGGTTTACCTGTTTGAAAAACCAAACAGAAACACGTTAGCAGCTCCCTGACTGTGGAACGTTTCCCCGCATGGACCTGACATTCCACACTGTAGATGATATGTGTGTACACCTTTAATTGATAGTAACGATGTCCATGCTAACCACCCCCCCACCAGTTAGTATAATTGTAACCCACATGCCCCTAGCTCTCTCTCTGGTGATCGTGACAGACCACGTACAGCCAGGGCTATATGATGTATGATTAATAAAGTAGTGAAGACCTTAAGGTGTCTGTGTACCTTCTCTACACACACCGCACGTCCCCCCCATCAGTCGGTGGCGGTGGGATAGGAAACAAGCTCGGCAGAAGGCAAAGCAGAGCACAGGGTGGCAGGGTGGGGTGTAGCGGTGGAGTTGCTGCCTCACAGCGCCAGAGACCCGGGTTTGATCCTGACTACGGGTGATGGAGTTTGTACCTACTCCCCATGACCTGCATGGAATTACTGCATGGAGTTTTTTTCGTTTTCTCCCACACCCAAAAGACGTACGGATTTGTAGGTTAATTGGCTTGGTATATAAATATAAAATTACCCCTAGTGTGTGTAGGGTAGTGTTAATGTGCGGGGATCGCTGGTTCGGTACGGACTTGGTGGGACGAAGGGCCTGTTTCCATGCTGTATCTCTAAACTAAATTAAATCTCCACAAACTGAAGGGCAGGGTTCAGTCACTACACAAGGCTGAATTTAGTTTAGTTTGGAGATACAGCGTGGAAACAAGTTTTTCGGCCAACGGAGTCGCCACCGATCACCCGTTCACACTTTGTTGGGCATCACCTCCCTCCACACCAAGGGAAATTAACTACAAACCCACCCGCACATCTTTGGGATTGTGAGAGGAAACCGGAGCACCCGGAGGAATCCCTCTCGGTCAAAGGGAGAACATGCAGACTCCACACGGACAGCACCCGATGTCAGGATGGAACCTGGGTCTCTGGCGCTCTGAGGCAGCGACCCTTCCGCTACATGAATGTTGCTAGCTTTTTATTTTTGGATTCATTTAATTAGAGATAATGCCCAAGTACCTGATACATGGAAACAAAATTGGATTGAACCCAAAAGCAGGTACTATAGCAACATTGAAAATACACTTGGACAGGTACATGGACAGGAAAGGTTTCGAGGGATATGAGGCATACATGGGACTAGTGTAGATGGAGCAGCTTGGACAAGGTGAGCTGAATGGCCGGAAGTTTCCCTGCTGTACAACTCTAAAATGGAGATCAAAGGTTCAAAGGTCAGTTTGTCACGTTGTCAATTAAGGTACGGTGAAACTCGATCCGTGTGTCCTTCACATTTAAATCCTCTGGTCAATGAATATTTTCGCAACGCGCGACGACTAGATCGGGTGGACGCACAGAGTCTCTTGCCCGGAGTAGGGGAATCGAGAACCAGAGGACATAGGTTTAAGGTGAAGGCGGGAAGATTTTATAGGAATCTCAACTTTTTCACACAACGGGTGATGGATGCATGGAATAAGCTGCTGGAGGAGGTGATGATGGAGGCAGGGACTATCGCAACGTTTAAGAAGAGATTGGACAGGTAAACAGATAGGACAGGTTGAGAGGGATCTGGGCCAAACACAGGCAGGTGGGACTAGTGTAGATGGGGCATGTTGGTTGGTGTGGGCAAGTTGGGCTGCAGGGCCTGTTTCCATGCTGTCAGGCTCTACGCGTCTATGACACAACGTGCGGTCACATCTCACTTGGTTCCTCAAGCTGGTGCACCTCCAATACCTTTGAGCAGTAAAGCGATTCGATTCTCTGCCCTTCGGCTTGGTGTCGACAGGAGAGGGATACGACCGACACGACTCCATCGTAGCTGGTGCCCGGGGGCTGGGTCCAGGAGACGAGGGCCGTCATGGAGTTCATCACCTTCACCGCAACATTGCCAGGCCTTTCAGTCACCTCCTTAAACCACTTCCCAGAAGGACCTTAAAAGAAAAGTAAAGCATTCCTTAGGGGAAACAACTTGGAGAGGCAACATAAAACAGTATAAAAAGACACAAAGTGCTGGAGTAACTCAGCGGGTCAGGTAGCATCTCTGGAGAACATGGATAGGTGATGTTCCGAGTCTGGACCTTTCTTCCAGCTTTCTCCGCCACCCTACAACCAGTCTGAAGAAGAGTCCCGACCCGAAACATCACCTAAATATGTTCTTCAGTGACGCTGCCTGACCTGCTGAGTTACTCCAGCACTTTGTATCTTTTTGTATAAACCCTCATCTGCTGTTCCTTGTTTTAACTTTGCTACTGTGCGCTCTTTAAAACATTCTGCACAGGAATGGGTGACCCCGTGGTGCAGCGGTAGAGGTGCTGCCTTACAACGCCAGAGACCCGGGTTCAATCCTGACTACGGGTGCTGTCTGTACGGACTTTGTACATGCTCCCTGTAACTGCGTGGGATTCCTCCAGGTGCAGCTTTACAGGTTAACTAGCTTTGGTAAAATTATAAACTGGCCTCAGCGTGTAGCCATAGTGTTATTTTACGGGGCGACTGCTGCTTGGTGCAGACTAGTTGGGCTGAACCTCCGCGCCATATCTCTAAAGTCCCAAAAAGTACAATCACGTATAAATAGTTAAGACTATGCATTTTTTTCCCTTTCTTTATTTTTCTTTTAAAATCTAAAAATGTATTAATTTTTTTCAAAAAAAAAGCAGTGATATTGATACATAGTGTTCAGGATTACATTAACAACAAATGTAACCTGAGTATGAATCTCAAAATACACATTGGGTATAGACCTCAAGACTATGCATTTTTAACAAGTTTGAACTTGAATCGTACAAAATGTGGCCAGACAGTGAAATCTACTATTGCTACATCCTTGCACTAAAGTCTGATTGTGCCTGTGAATGGTAAGATTTTTTTAATGAACTGCATGCACAGAAGATATTTGTGCACCTCAGTACACATGATATTAAAGTCCCATTGAACCATTAAAAAAAGTTAACTTAGATCCTCTTCTGGAACAGCACACAGAGAGTTGCTGCCGTCTGGCACCATCTAGCAACATCCAAGTCTCTGAAAAGTTCCTTAGGTCACCGACTTTCAAACGTGTGCCTTCCCCTTCACTCCCTCTCTCCTCATTCTCCCTGCCAAGACGCAACACCTCACATTTCACAGCGGTAAACTTCATTTGCCACTGAGCTGCCCATCCCACCAACCTGGCTCCAACTCTTCGAAGTTTGCTGTCATCCTTCCTCAACAATCACCAAGTTTAATTTAGTTTATCCTCACATGGACTGGGGTGCAATGAAAACTTTTTGTTGCATGCCATCCAGTCAGCAAAAAGACTATACATGGAACCATCCACCATGTCCAGATACATGATAAAGGGAATAATGTTTAGTGCAATTTAAAAGTCTGATTAAGACAGTCTGAGGGTCCCCAACGAGCGAGGACAGGACCCCTCTCTAATTGGTGATAGGATGGTTCAGTGGCCTGATAACAGCTGGGAAGAAACTGTCCCCGAATCTGATTTACACACATCTATACCTCTTGCCTGATGGGAGAGGGGAGAAGAGGGAGTGACCAGGGTGAGACTGGTCTTTGATTATACTGCTGGCCTTGCCGAGGCAGCGTGAAGTGTAATTGGAGTCAATGGAGGGGAGGTTGGTTTTTGTGATGGCCTGGGCTGCGTCCACATTACTCTGCAATTTCATGCGGTCTTGGATGGGGCTGGTCCCAAACCGTGCCGTGATGCATGCCGATAAAATGGTGCATTTGTAGAAGTTGCTGAGAACACACCAAGTCTTCTAAAGAAGTAGAGGTGTTGGCGTGCCTTTAAGTTCCATGTCATCTGTAAACTTGGAAACTCTGCCCTCTAAAGCCAAGCACAAACTATTCATAAATATGACTAAAATACATTTGGATAGGCATCTGTAGATACAAGGGACTGCAGATGCTGGTTTACACAAAAGGGTGCAAAGTGTTGGAATAACACAGCGGGTCAGGCAATATCTCGAGAGATCTCCATTTAGCATTGTAGCGCATCAGTACCCTAGACTGAAGAAGGGTCCAAACCCGTAATGTCACCTATCTGTGTTCTCCAGAGATGCTGCCGAGTTACTCCAGCACTTTGTGTCCTTTTGGATAGGCACATGGAAATGCAAGGGAAGGGAGGGATATGGGCAATGTGCAGGCAGAAGAGGGATAGTGTTGGCATCATGTTCGGCACAGACATTGTGGCCTAAGAGCCTGTTCTTATGCTGTGCCGTTCTATTTCTGTGTTGAGTTAAGCGGTAGAGTTGCTGCCTGAAAGCGCCAGAGACCCGGGTGCAGTCTGTACGGAGTTTGTACATTCTCCCCGTGACTTGCATGGGTTTTCTCTGGGATTTCTAGTTTCCACCCACACTCCAAAGACGTAGGCTTATTGGCTTGGTAAAAGTTGTTGATTGTCCCTAGTGCGTGTAGGATAGTGTTAGTGTGCAGGGATCGCTGGTCGGCACGGACATGGTGGGCCGAAGGGCCTGTTTCCACGCTGTATCTCTATTCTAAACTAAGAGAAAAGTCAATAGAAAGGAATTTAATCCATAGCAAGATGAAAAAGGACAAATAAAAGGAGGAAATTAAAAATAACGGGTGAACGCAGAGAGTCACAATGTTACCACATGCCACAATGTAAGTGGGTACAGTTTGGATCGAACTGCGGAACAGAGACCCACTGATCATCAACACATGTGTATGAGGAACTGCAGCTGCTGGTTTAAACCAAAAAGCTGCAGTAACTCAGCGGGACAGGCAGCATCTCAGGGATGGGACCACAGATGCTGCAACCTATTCCTTCTCTCCAGTGATGCTGCCTCGCTGTCCTGCTGAGTTACTCCAGCATCCATCTTCGATCATCAACACATCTTAGGTTTCAAGCACACTCGGCCACAGTGGTGGGTCTGAGATGAACAGGGTCCAGTACAGAAGCGGACACAAGGCAGAGAGGCCTTCAATTACTGTTGTAGGAACAGAACTGCAGATGCTGGTTTAAGCCGAAGTTAGACACAAAATGGTGGAGTAGCCCAGCGGGACAGGCAACATCCCTGAATAGAAGGAATGGGTGACGTTTCGGGTCGAGACTCTTCTTCTCTGGAATTCTCTGCCACCGAAGGTCGTTGAGGACAGTTTATTGGCTATATTCAAGAGGGAGTTGGATGTGGCTCTTGTGTCTAAAGGGATCAGAGGGTATGGAGAGAAGGCAGGTACGGGATACTGAGTTGGATGATCAGCCATGATTATATTGAATGGCGGTGCAGGCTCGAAGGGCCGAATGGCCTACTCCTGTACCTAGTTTTCTATGTTTCTATGTTTCAGACTGAAGTTACTGATCTTCAATTAGTGATCTTCATATCAGGAATGGCGATGTGCAGACAGCCACCCGGGATGAACAGGCTGTCTCTCGTTCTCCCGCTCCAAACTGATGGAAGATACTTACTGAGGTAGAATGTCAAGCGTTTCTTGAATGCGCCCTCTCTGGTCCGACAGGCACCCACAGAGCTGACAGTGGTCACGTTGACATCATACCTCCCCGAGTCTATGAGCTCCAGCTCAAATACATAACTGGTATTTTCCACTCGATATACATCAGCAGCCTGCCCTGCGGGGGAACGCAAGAGTTTAAAACGAGCGTCAGTGTGAGAAATGGTGAATCTTTGCAACAGTTGATACTGCATTTGCGGGTCATTTTCGTTCCATATTCTTCTGTAATTTTAAGGGCCTGTCCTACTTTCACGACTTAATTCAAAACCTCTGTCGAGTTTAAAAAAAAAAAACTTAAAAAAAAAAAAAAAAATCAAGATCGTGGTAACCTACGAACTCCTACGACCTTCCACGACTATGTTCATGAACTCCTACGAGTATGTCTGCGAATTCCCATGACTATTTCGATGCCGTCCTTATGAGTAAAAAGTTGCAATTTCTTTCATCCCGACCATTTTTTTTATATTCGTAGATATTTTTTATCGGGCTGGAAAAAAAGCCCCGACTTACCTGTTGCCACGAGTACCCACGGCTAGCATAACGAGCCGCTACTATATATCTACGAACTTGCTACGGACATTCTGCGAGTTTGAATCAAGGGGAAAACTCGGGGGAATTCGTGAATAACTCGTGAAAGTGGGACAGGCCCTTTAGGAGTTTAAAGGGGAGAACAAAAACCATAGAGTAATGTGACATAAACTTTATCTCAAAGTTACATTTCGACAAAGTCAGATAGAGCCGATTTAAAAAAAAAATTCAGGTTGCACCTTTCCGGGAAACCTTTGAATTTCAGTCAGACATGTCAGTAAACGATCAAACGAGCTACAGCCCTTAGCCCTTGTGTTGAAGTGCTAGTCTCAGTTTGTTGTCCAAGTCACAGGTTTAGGGTTGAACATAAACACAGTGCGGCATAATGACGCAGCGGGTAGGACTGCTGCCTCACAGTGCCAGACACCCGAGTTTAATCCTGACCTCGGGGAGTGGAGCTGTCTCTGTGGAGTTTGCTCGTTCTCCCTGTGTCTGCGCGGGTTTCCTCCGGGTGCTCCGGTTTCCTCCCACGTTCCAAAGACATGCAGGTTTGTGTAATAATATTTTTATTAAAAGGAATCCGTCATAACAACGGTATAACAACTTTCCAAATACACAACCAACTTATTTCAATAAGTATACGAATGTTACGAATAGTTCTTATAAACTTCTATTTTTTTTAGAAAGTAGAAAAAGAAAAGAATAGATTTTAATCAATAAGAATAGTGATTAAATAATAATTTTGATTATAAAGAAAGAGAAAGAGAAAAGAGAGGAGAAAAATATATATATATGTATATATTCTTGTTATATGTATTTAATTAAAATAAAGTATTATATTAAAAAAAGAGAGATTATAGTATACATCTTAATAGTGAATAACACAATTTCAAATAGCGATATCAATGGAGACATGTATACAAATCAAAAAGAGAAACAGAGAGTTATTTTCATCTAATCCTGCCGGGTACCCATTGAGTTGTGATGCCAAGAACAGCTACCCCTTCAAATATTCTGTATATGGAGACCATATCTGTTCAAAGAGTTCGTATTTGTCCACAAAAGACGTGCAGGTTTGCGGGTTAATTGGACCTCTGTAAATCACCCCTAGTGCGTAGCAAGTGGGTAAGAACGTGTGAACGAGTAAACACAGGACTAGTGTGAATGGGTGATTGATGGCTGGCGTGGGCTCAGTGGGCCGAAGGCTTTGTTTCTATGCTGTATCTCCAAACAAACATTTGGATGGATATATGGACAGCAATGGTTTGGAGGGATATGGGCCAAATGTTGGCAAGTTGGGATAACATAGAACTTGTGTGAATGGGTGATGGTTGGTGTGTGTGGACTCGATGGGTCTAAGGGCTCGTTCCCACACTGTAGCTCTAATGTACTATACTGCTGGTATTTGACAACAGCAGTGTTGGCAGTTTGAGCTTACCTTGCCTCTGGATATAAATGTTGAAGCCATCGAATGTTGTAGGTGGTTTTGGAGGCAACCACTCGAGTACAAGCCAAACTGGCTCCAGGTTGGCTACAGAGCTCAGAGTGTCTGTGCTGGTGTAAACAATATGCTGTGAATCCTCTTTCATTATATCCAAGTAATCATTTCCACTGCCCGAGGTCTCTTTGCTGTCTGGTCGCAGCTCCCGTGCCCAGCCGGCTGGCTTTCCAGACAACCTATGGCTTCCCCAAATGACCGGTTTGGTGGTGACAAGATCGTTGATCTCGGTATCAATGGCGTTACTTCCCTCAGCCACTGTACTGTTGGAATTGAGGGGAGACTCGTCATGTCCAGCAGGATGCTCGCTGCTAGGCTGGCTTCTTCCATACACTATCTTCATCGACACGTTGCTCGGGGGATAGGGAACTGTCGAGGGAGAATACAGTCAAGAGTCGACAAGAGTCAAGAGTAAGACAAGTTTCCTCACTGATGAAGAATTCAACAGAATCAAACCCTGCCTTCCTGACTCAACATTTTAACCTCTACACACTCTCAATTTGACGAGAGGTTCTCCATGTCACAAACCTCACTTGGAAAGGTCCTCACGTGGAAACATATCAACATTCTTGGCATCACGCTCGGCACAGACAACGTGGGCTGAAGGGTCTGTTCCCGTGCTGTTCCATGTTCTCTATTCACTCACCGTCGCTAAATCCTGGCTCAACAACATCTACTAGATCATGAGGGGCATGGATAAAGTGAACATCCACCATCTTTCTCCTGCCATCGGGGATTCCAAAGCCAGAGGCTGTAGGTGAGTGGGCAAAGGTTTAAGAGGGATCTCAGGGGCAACTTTTCCACTCGGAGTGGAGATAGTATCTGTAATGAGCAGCCATAGGAAGCTATAGAAGCAGATACATTTCAAATGCAACGTATTTTGAACATTACTCCAAATGTTCAGATGTATGGACAAGTTTAGACAGATATATGGATTGGAGTAACATAGAAACATAGAAAATAGGTGCAGGAGGAGACCATTCGGTCCTACCATCCAGCGCCGCCATTCAATATGATCATGGCTGATCATCTAAAATCAGTACCCCCCGTTCCTGCTTTCTCCCCATATCCCTTGATTCCGTCTTTTTGTGTGGGAGTAGCTCAGTGGGACAGACAGCATCTCTTGAGGACATAGATGGGCAACGTTTTGGGTCGGGACCCTTCTTCAGACTGATGGGAATAGGAAGTTGTGTTTTGGAATATGGGCCAAATACAGACAAATGGGACTAGCCCAAAATATCAACTCGTTCAGCATGGGCAAGATGGGCCAAAGGGACTGTTTACATGCTGTACAGCTTTATAACTCTATAAACAGCATAAGGAAAGACCTTCAGTGGAAACGCTGCAGCGATACAAGACGGCAGCTTCCCTTCCTCTTACATAGAAACATAGAAAATAGGTGCAGGAGTAGGCCATTCGGCCCTTCGAGCCTGCACCGCCATTCAATATGATCACGGCCGATCATCCAACTCAGTATCCCGTACCTGCCTTCTCTCCATACCCCCTGATCCCTTCAGCCACAAGGGCCAGGTCTAACTCCCTCCTAAATATAGCCAATGAACTGGCCTCAACTACCTTCTGTGGCAGAGAATTCCACAGATTCACCTCTCTTCTAAGGGCAAGGCCTGGATGGACAGTACAAACTGGCCTTGCTGGCATGAGTTACCCCACACCATGTGAAGTAACTAGGAGCTGTCCACCTCAGGACACAATTTAGCCCGGTTATTCCCCTTAATTTTCTCAAATGATGACACCAAGCTTCCTTTTTAACGAGGGTGGTGCAGCAGTAGAATTGCTGCCTGACAGCGCCAGAGACGCAGGTTCAATCCCGACTACGGGAGCTGGCTGTGTGGAATTTGCATGTTCTCCCTGTGACCACGTGGGTTTTCTCCTGTTGCCCCGGTTTCCCCCCACATTTCAAAGATGAGTTGGTTTGCAGGTAAATTGCCCCTAGCCTGTAGGACAGAACTAGTGTGCAGGGACTCGCTGGTCATTGTGCACTCAGTGGGCCAAAGGGCCTATTTCCACACTGTGTCCTGAACAACTCAAATGACCCCCAGTTAGAATTCCAAATGGCAGCTCAGGCCAGGAATGGTGCAGTCAGATCAGAGCACACAATTCAGCCAGAACTACCCGCTGCGAACTTTCACCAAAGCCCCGACCTCCATCATTCTCCTAAACCTCCTCTGGACCCTCTCCAACGGCAGCACACCCCACCTCAGATATGGGGCCCGGAAACTGCTCACAATACTCCAAATGCGGCCTGATCAGCGCCTTATAAAGCCTCAGCAATACATCCCGGCTACTCTTTTGAACTTTCTTAAATCCACCATTTCGCCCAATAACTACCTACTTTGGAAACAGAGTCAGGAGTAGGCCATTCGGCCCTTCGAGCCAGCACCACCATTCAATATGATCATGGCTGATCATCCAAAATCAGTACCCTGTTCCTGCTTTCTCCCCATATCCCTTGATTCCGTTAGCCCTAAGAGCTATATCTAACTAATTCCGTTAGCCCAAAGAGCTATATCTACTTTCCTTGCAATCTGGGAGTCATGTCTCGGAGAGGCACAGAAGAGGAGTCTTTACCTGTCCGATGATGTTTCGGTTCATGCCCCACATCGCTGTACTCCATTAGTGGAACTTTATTAACATTAGCCTCTCCCACCAGTTGCACTGTGATGTTACTGTAACATGTGCCCGGTAACCAAGTGTTGAAAATTAACTTGCCTTTCAGAAAATCTGTTCAAGGGAAACCAACACAATAGAGTTAGTTAATAAAGGTTGTGAATATATACACAGGTTTACAAAAGGGACACCCGGTGCTGGTGTACCTCAGCACGTCAGGCAGCATCTCTGGAGAACATGGATAGGTGATGTTTCAGGTCTGGACCCTTCTTCTGACACCGAAACTGTCAGAGAAGAAGGGTCCCGACCTGAAATGTCACCTATCATTGTTCTCCAGAGATGCTGCCTGAGCCGCTGAGTTACTCCTGCACTGTGGGTCTTTTTCATTAATCCAGTAACAAGACTCCCTTGTTGCAGGAAGCTTGCTGCCTTCAACCACCAGCTGCCAAGATTGCGGCTGCTTGGCCAAATGTTGGCAGTGGCGAGAACTCTGCACAGACCAACATGGAAATTGACACAGTACACCGTTACACAGGGAAACCCTTACCCCCCCCCCCCCCCCCCCGCGATCTTGTAACTGAAGATCCCCATTCTTCTGAGGTGTTACACAGCGTTGGAGTGACCCATAGGCCTGCTTTAATGTTGCTACAAAATATGGCACTGTTTAGATCCTTAGACAATAGTCAATAGGTGCAGGAGTAGGCCATTCGGCCCATCAAGCCAGCACCGCCATTCAATGTGCTCATGGCTGATCATCCCCAATCAGCACTCCATTCCTGCCTTCTCCCCATATACCCCGACTCCGCTATCTCTAAGAGCCCTATCTATCTCACTCTTGAAAGTATCCAGAGAACCGGCCTCCACTGCACTCTGAGGCAGAGAATTCCACAGACTCACCACACTCTGTGAGAAAAAGTGTTTCCTCATCTCCGTTCTAAATGGCTTACCCCTTATTCTTAAACTGTGGTCCTTGGTTCTGGACTCCCCCAACATCGGGAACATGTTTCCTGCCTCTAACGTGTAGCGGGTCTAACACCTTAATGCAGCTAACAAATAGAATGTTTGTCTCATGCGGGCTTTAGTTAGAGGGTGATAAATGTGTGGAATTCATTGCCACAGAAGGCTGTGGAGGCCAAGTCAATGGATATTTTTAAGGTGGAGATTGACAGATTATTGATTGGTAAGGGTGTTATACCAGGGTTCATGGGGTGAAGGCAGGAGAATGGGATTGAGAGGGAAAGATAGATCAAATGGTAGAGTAGACTTGATGGGCCGAATGGCCTAATTCTGCTCCTAGAACTTAGGAACTTGTGAACTTATTTCTGAGAAACTTCGCCTTTTCAAGGGAAGGAACTACACCCTGCTTTTTAAAATTGGTTTACGTTTGTTTGTGACTTGAATGTGGGGTGAGGATTTTTTTACACAGAGGGTGGTGGGTGTCTGGAATGCGCTGCCAGGGGTAGTGGGTAGAGGTAGATGTGATGGTGACATATAAGAGGGTTTTAGATAGGCAGAGAACAGAGGGATATGGATCACATGCAGGCAGAGAGATTAGTTTAATTTGGCATCGTGCTCAGCACGGACAATGTGGGCCGAAGGGCCTGTTCCCGTGCTGTACTTTTCTGCATTCTATGTTCTATAACTTTACCGAAGCTAATTAACTAACAAACCTGTACGTCTTTGGAGTGTGGGAGGAAACCGGAGCACCCGGAGAAAACCCACGCGGTCACAGGGAGAACATACAAACTCCATACTGACTGCAACCATAGTCAGGATTGAACCCGGGTCTCTGGCGCTGTGAGGCAGCAACTCCACCGCTGCCCACAACTTAAAACACAAATTCTAGGCGGGAATGTATTTTTAAACATGTGGAAAACTAAATGGAATAATCTACCAGGGAGGGAGGTAAATAGAGTGAATGCATCATCTTTCCCCCCAGGGTTGGGGAAAATACGCTGCAGAGGACAAAGGTTTAAGGTGAGAGGGGAAAGATTTAACAGGAGCCCAAGGGGCAACTTTCTCCAGACAGGAGTTGCCAGAAGTGGTAGTTGAGACAAGTATTAAAACTGACATTCACAGAGATATACAACACAGAAACAGGCCCTTCGGCCCAACTTGTCCTTGCCGACCAAAGTACCACATCTAAGCTAGTCCCACCTGCCCATGTCAGGCTCATATCCCTCTACACCCTTCCTATCCATGTACCATTAAAAGATACTTGGACAGGTACATGGATAGGCAAGATTGAGAGGTATCTGGACCAAACACAGGTACATGGGACCAGTTTAGACAGAGCATCTTGGTCAGCATGGACAAGTTGGGCTGAAGGGTCTATTGCCCAACATAGAACTGTCTGACTCCACCAGGAACAAGGACTGCAAATGACACTTAGGGCTGGGAATTAGACATTATCCACTCAGCCAACACGTCTTACCTTTATGGAGAGATGATCGATAATGGCTGCCTTCAAAGTAGCTTATCTTTAACCTTGAGAAAAAGTTGGTGGCTTGCTTCGGATACTGAATATCGAAGAGAACCCCGGTTTGCGGGGACTGTTTGAAGTCGTAGATTGCCACGCTGTTGACGGGAAGTGGTTCTAGCAAACAGAGAAAGTTCCAGTTACAGATAGAATACTTTAGTGTAAGCGACAAGGAAAGTGCCTTTTGTGGAGACTAACTGCGTCTAGAACAATGTAGACACAAGGAACTACACTAGCTTACGAAAAAAGATAAGAGTTGCTCTTAGCATCATGGTCGGCACAGATGTTGCGGGCTGAAGGGCCTGTCTCTGTGCTGTACTGTCCTATGATCTATCTCCACGAAAATAGATTATAAACCACAAGTTTGAAGTTTGAATTCTTTGATGAATAATACAGAGCAATATTATATTCGTACCTCAATTCAAACGTTGACCTGAAACAGGGAGGGGCAAAGTTTTGCGGAGATGTTAGAAAACAAGAACATTTACTAACCTTGATCAGTACGGGTGTCAGGGGTTACGGGGAGAAGGCAGGAGAATGGGGTTAGGACGGAGAGATAGTTCAGCCATGATTGAATGGTGGATTGGACTTGATGGGCCGAATGGCCTAATTCTGCTCCGATCACTGATGAACGCATGAGCATGTTCGTGTTGGGCAAGTTTTCTTTTTACACGGATTGTGGAGGGAACGCAGTTCCAGGCGTGGGTGTGGAGGCAGATATACCAGTGGCATTTAAGAGGGTTTTGGGTAGCCACACGGAAATGGATGGAATGGAGGGATATGGATTATGTACAGGCAGATAAAAATAGGTCTTGGCATCATGTTCGACTGAAGGGCCTGTTTGTGTGCTGTACAGGTCCCTTAAAGGTGGAGATGGAAGAAGTCTCTAGATCCAGACCTTTTTTTAAATTCCTATCAATTATTCCTGACATTAACGCTCGCCAATATCAATGTATAGATTTTGTCTCTGGAACCACTTACATCAGTAGTTCCATTATAAGTAATAGCCAATATTTTATTTCGTTTTTTTTTCCCCCCAAAATACATTTGTTGTCACATTTAATCACAAACCATTAGCAACTAAATGAATTCCTGATGAGCTATGTACTCTACTTCCTGAAAAGAGGGTCCTGAGAGAGTCGATATGTCAAGGAGGACTCTCTCGAACCTCTACAGGTGCACAGTAGAGAGCATACTGACTGGTTGCATCGTGGCTTGGTTGGGCAACTTGAGCGTCCAGGAGCAGAAAATAATGCGGAAAGTTGTGACCACTGCCCAGTCCAGCACTGGCTCTGACCTCGCCACCATCGAAGGGATCTATCGCAGTCGCTGCCTCAAAAAGGCTGCCAGCATCATCATAGACCCCACACCATCCTGGCCACACACTCATCTCTCCGATGCCATCGGGAAGAAGGTACAGGAGCCGGAAATCTGTAACATCCAGGTTCAGGAACAGCTTCTTCTCCACAGCCATCAGGCTATTAAACACGGCATCAAATAAGCTCTGAGCAAAAACAGTCTATTATTACTATTGCACTTTATCTGTTATTTATTGTGTATATATGGACTATGTTCTATAAACACACTGAACTTTTATCTCCCGTTCTGTATTATGTTTACGTATTCTGTTGTGCAGCAGCAAGTAAGAATTTCATTGTCCTATCTGGGACACATGACATTAAAACTCTCTTGACTCTTGACACAGGTGGGTATATGGAACAAGCTGCCAGAGGAGGTAGTGGAGGCAGGTACAATAACAGCATTTACAACATTTGGACAGGTAGATGGATAGGAAATGTTTAGCGGGATATGGGCTAAATGTGGACAGGTGGGACTAGTGTAGATGGGGCATCTTGGTCAGCATGGGCGGGTTCGGCCAAAGGACCTGCTTCCATGCCATAGTGGTAGAGTTGCTGCCTTACAGCGCAGGAGACCCGGGTTCGATCCTGACTACGGCTGCTGTCTGTGCAGAGTTTGTACGCTCTCCCCATGACCCGAGTGCTTTTCCTCCGGGAGCTCCGGTTTCCTCCCACTCTCCAAAAACATGCCGGTTTGTGGGCTAATTGGCATGGTGAAATTGTAAATGGTCCCTAGTGAGTGGGGATTGCTGGCCGGCGAGGACTTGGCAGGTTGTAGGGCCTATGCTGATCTCTAAACTAAATAAAGAGTATGACTGTATTCTTTGTTCACCATTGATAATGCTTTGACAGAAGTACTAGCTGTTATTTTATGAACTATGAATGATAATGCAAGGTGTTGCAAACTGCTGGAGAAATGGGACCTCCTCAACTCCCCGCTCTTCTGGCAAGACATTCTCCCATGATTGAAATGTCGGGACACCACGATGTAGCTGTTGATGGTGAGACCACACTTGAAGCACTGTGAAGCCCAGTCAATCCATTGTCTCACCATATGTCAAGGCAACATTACACATGCAACAAAGATAAACACAAAATACTGGATAAAAATACAATAAACTCAGCAGATCAGGCAGAATCCCTTTAGAAAAGGAGTCAGTGACATTTCGGGGCGGAACCTTTCTTCGGGCCAAAACGTCACCTATTCCATTTTTCCCGAGATATTGCCTGACCCGCTGAGTTAATCCAGTATTTTGTATTTAAGTTTGTTATAAACCAGCATCTGCAGTTCCTTCATGCACATTAATGCAACACTTTGTTCATGAAACAAAGCCAATGATTGGACCAACATTTTAGCAGCCAGCTGACAAGCTACCAACCAGTAAATTAGTTCGATATTTGAAGTCCTTGACGAGATTTGAAGTGAACGAGGTGTTTTTAATTGTAAATGTCCTCTGGAATTTAATGTGTATTATAGAGATAATGTAATTTCAGGTTAGCCAGTAAATCAAAACGTTGATTTTGATTGAAAGATGCAGCATGGAAACAGGCCCTTCAACCCACCTAGCCCATGCCGTCCATTGATCATCCGTTCACATTAGTTCTATGTTCCCACACTTTCTCATCCACTCCCTACACACTGGGAACAATTTACCAGAGGACAATTAACCTACACACCCGCTTATCTTTGGGATGCGAGAGGAAACCGGAGCACCTGGAGGAAACCAGAGCACCTGGAGGAAACCGGAGCACCTGGAGGAAACCCAGGCAGTCACAGGGAGAACGTGCGAAATGAAGAAGGGTCCCAACCCGAGATGTCACCCATTTATCTTTCCCAGAAATGCCGCCTGGCCTGCTGAGTTGCTCCAGCATGTTGTGACTCTCTTTGGTACAAGCTCCACACACAGACAACACCCGAGGTCAGGATTGAACCGGGGTCTTTGGCGCTGTTAGGCAGCGGCTCAACCAGCTGCGCCACCGTGCCTCTCCAGTGTCGCCTTGGTAAGAGTTATCTCTACCTGCAATGTTCAAGGTAGCACACTGGAGTCACACCTCACAAAATCAGACCAATCGCCCCAGCTCCTCCATGCAGACTAAGACCCCCCATCCATGTTAGTGTCATCTGCCCGCAGCTGCTGGCTGTGTGGGGTTTGCACGTTCTCCCTGTGACCTTTGTGGGTTTCCTCCAAGTTCCCCGGATTCCTCAAAGTTCTCAAAGATGACTGGGTTTGTAGGTTAATTGGCCCTCTGCAAAATTGGTCCTAGTGTGTCGGGAGTGGATGGGAAAGTGGGGTGACGTAGAACTAGTGTGAACGGGTGATGGATGGTCGGTGCGGATTCTGTGGGGATAAAGCTGCATCTGTGAATGATGCGATGAACGTTAACTTGGTGAGGAGCATAATAATGGCTTACTTGTTAACACAGCAACCAAGCGCACTGGCTTAATGCTTGACCTTGAGCTTCCGGTCAGGAGAGTGACCAAGTAGTAGATGCCATGGTAGGAGGCGTTGAAGACCAGGGGAGGAGGGAGCGTGCGGTTGAAGTCCTCGAACTGGAGTCTGTAGCTGGTCAGGTTAATGGACTGCGTGATCTTCACGTAATACAGGGAGGATCCGTTGGTCACGTCTTGCGGCTGGAGCGACACCGTGATCTTGTTGTCATCACTAACGGTGGCAGAAAGCGCAGCGGCCCTCTGGAGTGGGAGGACAGGACAATACGGGGGGAATTAAAAGCGTAACACATCAAGTTTTGAATAAAGTTTGTCATCACGTGATTATACAAGTTCATTAATCTTTAATCTACACAGCTAAAAGAAAATATAAGCACTACATAGAGAATGGCCATGGTCGACACTGCGGGTACTGACCTTACCACCATCAAAGGGATCTACAGGAAACGCTGCCTTAAAAAGGCGGCCAAATCTTAATATACGATAAAATATTCAGTGTGCAACCAATGCTCACTTGAATGTCTACTGGTGTACAGTAGCGAAGATCGTGACTGGGTGCACCACGGCAACTTGAACACCCAGGAACGAAGACGTTTGCAAAAAGTGGTGAACACCTCCTGCTCCATCACCGATACTGACCTCCCCACCATCTAAGGGATCTACAGGAGGCGCTGCCCCATAGAGGCAGCCAGCATCATCAGAGACCCACACCACCCTGGCCACACTCTCATTTCACTCCTGCAAGTCTGAAAACCATGACCACCAGGTTGAAAAAACAGCTTCTTCCCAACAGCTCCGGGCTCTTAAACACTACACAACATTAGCTGAGCTGCGAAGTATAAACTGTCGTGGTTGTACCAAGGACTTCAGGCTTTTAGCACTAATGTTGTTTCTTTACTTAATTTATTGTTTTTTTTTAAATTAAGTTATTTATGAGGCTTGTGTGTACAGGTCTGTTGTGATGCTGCAAGAATGTCATAGACTGGGAGGAAACTGCGGAAGGCGGTTTACACTGAAGATAGGCATAACATGATGGAGCAAGTCAACAGGTCAGGCAGCTTCTCTGGAGAAAAGGAATAGGTGACATTTCGGGTCGGAACACGTCTTCAGACTGGGAACAACTGTGCCAGATAATAAGGAACAGCAGAAAGTCAACTAGATAGTAATTCATTAATTACACAACAGATGGGGCTAAAGAACTGGAGGTGTCTGCTATGAATTTGACTCTTGTACCAGGGAGTGGTACCAGGAGTCTTTTCCTCTCCTGGACGTTCCAGGCCACAATGCAACCAGTCAGAATGCTCTCTAGCCTGCACCTGTTGAAGTTTAGGAGAATCCTCTTCGACACGCCGAATCTCCGTAATCTTCTCAGGAAGTAGAGTCGCTGATGTGCCTTCTTTATAATTGCATCGGTGTCCAGGAAAGATCTTCGGAAATGTGCACGCCCAGGAATTTGACCCTCTCCACCATCGTCCCATTGATGTGAACAGGATTGTGGGTTCTCGTCCTTCCCCTACCAAAGTCCACAATCGGTTCCTTGGTCTTCCGGATGTTGAGAGCCAGGTTGTTGTGCTGGCACCGTTTGGTCAGTCGGTCGGTCTCACTTCTATACTCTGACTCGTCCCCATCTGTGATTCGTGTGATTACACTTTGTGTAAGATACATGATTCCAGCATCTGCAGCTCCTTGTGTCAGGTTTCTGGTCAGAATTGTGGCTTCGTTAGAGATAAATAATCTTAATTCACTAAAGTACGTTTGCAAGTTGCAAGATGGTGATGGAATTGCGGATGCTGGTTTATACTGAAGACAGACATAAAATGCTGGAACAAGTCAACAGCTCAGGCAACTTCTCTGGAGAAAGGGAATAGGTGACATTTCGGGTCAGAACTCTTCTTCAAACTGGGAACAACTGTACTGATAATAAGGAGCAGCAGAAAGTTAACTTTTGGTATTACACAAACCATTACTTTATGAAGAAAAACTGGTTGCGATGGTTTCCATATGCCATCCCTCCATGCCACAGATATAACTAGGCGATTTTGCATGTGCTATTCATTAGAAGTCTCAGATGACAATGCAATGACAGGAATTCACGTGCAAGAGTACTCCAGAGCTTAGCTCAAGAAATCAGGTCACATTGTTCAAAGATGCATGTCAAGTCAGCGAGTTCTCCAAGTTTTAATCTGGAACTTGGGAATCTTAACCTGGGAATTAGGATCCACATTGTTTCATCACCTCCTGAATGTCCCCAATCCCCCCTCCTCTCCCAACATAGTGCATGGAGATACAACATGGAAAAAGGCCCTTCGGCCCACCAAGTCCACGCCGACCCCATCATACTGGTTCTATGTTATCTTAAGTTTAAGAAGGAACTACGGATGCTGGAAAATCGAAGGTAGACAAAAATGGTGGAGAAACTCAGTGAGTGAGGCAGCATCTATGGAGTGAAGGAAATAGGCAACGTTTCGGTTTCGAGATCCTTCTTCAGACTGAAGAAGGGTCTCGACCCGAAACGTTGCCTATTTCCTTCGCTCCATAGATGCTGCCTCACTCGCTGAGTTTCTCCAGCATTTTTGTCTACCTTCTATGTTATCCTACTTTCTCATGCAGTTTGTAAACACTAGGGGCAATTTACAGAGGAGCAATTAACCTACAAACCCACGTCTTTGGGAGGTGGAAGTAAACCGGTGCACCCAGAGGAAACCCACGCGGTCACAGGAAGAACATGCTAACTCCACACACAGAAAGCACCAGAGGTCAGGATAGAACCCGGGTCTCTCTGGCGCTGTGAGGCAGTGTCACTACCAGCTGTGTCACTGTTTCACCCACAGTTACAGAGAAAAAAGTCTAATGTCTGCAATGAAGTAGGTTGGAAGATCAGGACTACATTCTAGTTTATGGAAGGGCCATTCAGTAGCCTGATAACAGAGGGGCAGAAGCTGTTTCTGAGTCTGGCGGTGCGTGCTTTGGAACATCTGTCCCTTCTGCCGGACGGGAGTGGAGAAAAGGAGGAATGGCTAAATTAGGACAAGTCTTTGAATGTGTTGCCAGCTTTCCCGAGGCAGCACAAAGTGTAGACGGAATTGATGGTGGAGAGTCTGATCTGTGTCTCTGTCTTTTAACCTCCTTTTCCTCCACGAATCCCAGATCCAGTCCTCCCGACACTAATGCAGACCATGAGCCAAGTTTGTTTTGGAACAAGCCAATATTTCTGTGGCATGTTCCCAAAACCCACAGAAGTGCAAGTAAACTCAGATATGGCCATTAACAGACACTTCATGACATTAATCTTTAAGCAGCCATATTAAATCCAACGGCATTGATGGGAATTGTGAATGTATCAGAGTCAAGTGAATTCAGGAATCCATCTAATCCATTACTTCCATTGACTCCATCTAGACTTCACGCTGCCTCAGCAAGGCCACCAGCATAATCAAGGACCAGCCACTGCCTCTTCTCCCCACTCCCATCAGGCACGAGGTATGCAAGTTTGAAAACGCACACCTCCAGATTCAGGGACAGTTTTGTCCCAGCTGTTATCAGACAACTGAACATCCTCTCCCAAACTAGAGTGCGGTTCTGACCTCCCATCTATCCTATTGGAGACACTCGGACTATCTTCAATGGGACTTTCTGGACTTTATTTTGCGCTAAACCTTATTCCCTTTATCACATATCTGTGGACGGCCTGATTGTAATGATGTATAGTCTTTCCACTGACTGGATAGCACGCAACAAAATGCTTTTCACCGCAGCTCAGTACACGTGGTAATAAACGAAATGAAACCGTCCAACTACCTTCCTCTGGGAAGTTAATATCGAGACATTCTCTCTCTCTGACCATCAATCCTGATGGCAGATTGATTAATGGGGCAAATCCACCTCTGACTAGAATAAGCAGCATGAGTTACTGAAATGCACTTATAACAGTAGGAAAGTTGGTCATATCTTGGTGTAGGAGTCAAAGAGAGGTCAGGCTTCACCAAGGGTCATTAAGCAGTTTGACGTAGGATTCTGACAGTCTGTAAACCCTGTTGATTTTAGTTTAGTTTAGTTTAGAGATACAGCGTGGAAACAGGCCCTTCAGCCCACCGCGTCCATGCCAACCAGCAATCCCCATACACTCGTGCTATCCCACACACTAGGGACTATTCACAGAAGCCGATTTGAAAACAGCCTGGAGAAAGCCCACGCAGGCCACGGGGAGAACTTACAACTTCTGTACAGACAGCACCTGTAGTCAGGATTAAACCCAGGTGTCTCTGCGCTGCGAGGCAGCAAATATATCACTGCACCACTGAGTGCAAGGATGGCACTTCGATAATGTCCCAATGACGAGGCCACATGAAGATTGGTCCAAGCCTGATCATATCCACTGTAATAATGGATGGCTCGGTGGTCAGAGAAAGCCGAGGAAACAGTCATTTCTGGTGAAAGTATAACGAGTCTTCAGAAATTACTTCAACCCAGAGGAAGATACAGAAACCCACAAAAATTGAGGACAAAAGCGGGCTAAAACCCCGCACTTACAACAACTGGGACTCGAGCAAACTGTGGACTGTGGATGAGGAAGTCGAGGATCTAACTGCAGAGGGATGCGCAGAGACCCAGTTCCAAGAGCTTGGTAACCGGCTTGGAAGGAATGATAGTATTGAACGCCGAGCTGTAGTCTATAAACAACAGCCTGACGTAAGTGTTTTTTATTGTCCAAGCGGTCCAGTGCGGAGTGGAGAGCCAGTGAGATCGCAACCTCCGTTGACCTGTGGTGACGGTAGGCAAACTGTAGTGGAACAAGGTTCTTGTCGAGGTAGGAGTTGCTTATCTAAGATATATCTAAGTGCAAATGTATAGCGATAATTGTTATGGGCCTGTCTCACTTTCACGACCTCTGCCGAGTTTGCCCTTGACTCATACTCGCAGCATGGTCGTCACGAGGTCGTAGGTAGGTCATGATGCTAGTCGTAGGTACTCGTGGCATCAAGTAGGTCGCGCCGTTTTTCTAGCCTGATGAAAAATGTCCACGAGTAAAAAAGGTCGTGAATTATGTCGTGAAAGTGGGACAGGCCCTTTATACAAAAATGAATTTCACCATACCTCGGTACATGTGCCAATAAAGTACCATAGAACATAATCTACTTTGACAAAACTTTCCTCTTTTAGATACTCTTAATGGATGATGCATGCTCTTTTATTCCCTTTCTTTCATTCATCCGTTTAGAGACAAATAAATCAATAATGGTCCAACTTCCTCCATTACATTCTAGACAATGAAGCTTCATGTTTCACTGGTCAGTAAATCACAAAGATAGCTCTTACTGAGCGCTGTAGCCAGCACATGCTCCTGCATTTCCAATCTGCACGCTCAAAATGGGGCAAAGCAGCTAACTGCGATTACAGGATGACATTGGAGTTATTAATGTCAACCACTGTAGTATTGCAACAAAGCTTTGGGTTTCCACATGGAACAAATTAAATCCAGGGTCCACACGTATGATTTATGATAATAATAATAATAATAATCGTACTTTGTTAGCCAAGTACGTTTTGCAACATACGCGGAATTTAATTTGCCATGCAGTCATACCAATAAAAGCAACAGAACACACACAACACATTTTAACATAAACATCCACCACAATGACTCCTCCACAATCCTCATTGTGATGGAAGGCGAAATAAAGTTCAATCTCTCCCTTCTTTGTCCTCCAGCGGTCGGGGGCCTCTAACCTTCCGTTGACGGGACGATCTCACTCCTGTAGCCGGCGGCGGGCCTTCCTCGTTGGGGCGATCAAGCTCCTGCATCGGGGAGGAATCTCAGCTCCCCCGCGCCGGGCGATCTACCCCGGGTCGGGGCTAGTCGAACGTCGTGCGGCTTTTGGAGCTACCCGATTAGGGTAGCCACTGATTAGGCCTGACCCGCAGTGAACGGGCGATTAGAGAATAAATAAGAGTATATTTGAGATTAGAGAATATAAATCATTGTATTTGCCACCAGAATTTACCGATCTTATTCATCTTGACATGCCATAAAGTTACAAGTGTATCAATCAACAAACAAAAAAAAAACACACACACTTCTTTCAAATTTTCTCGACATCCCAAAGTGTTTCACAACCGGGGAATATATTTTATAAGTAGGAAGGAACTGCAGATGCTGGCTTAAACCGAAGATAGACACAAAAAGCTGCAGTAACTCAGCAGGTCAGGCAGCATCTGTGGAGCAAAGGACTAGATGTATCTCTCATTTCCCTTTCCCCTGACTCTCAGTCTGAAGAAGGGTCTCGACCCGAAACGTTACCCATTCCTTTTCTCCAGAGATGCTGTCTGACCCGCTGAGTTACTCCAGCTTTTTGTGTCTATCTTCAATATATTTTATGAAATATATTCACTGATGTGTGAACATGCGCCTTAATTTAGTTCAACTGACAAGTTGCCCAATTAGCAGACAAGTAAAGTTCAATAAACAACAAATTAGATAAACAACAGGTTATTCTAATTTGAGTGATTGTTGCCAGGACTTGGAGCCTAAGCTGCAGGGAGATATTGGGCAGACTGGGACTTTACTCTTTGAGTGCAGGAGGCTGAGGGGTGATCTTATAGAGGTGTGTAAAATCATCAGAGGAATAGATCGGGCGAATGCACAATCTTTTACCCAGGGTAGGGGAATTGAGAACCAGAGGGGATGGGTTTAAGCTTTTACCCATAGTTGGGGAATCAAGAACAAAAGGGCATATGTTTAAGGTGAGAGGAGAAAGATTAAATAGGAACCTGTGGGACAACATTTTCCACATAGAGAGTGGTAGGTATGTAGAACCAGATGCCAGAGGACGCAGTTGGAGCAGGGACAATAACAGCATTAGAAAGACATTTGGACAGGTACATGGATAGGAACGGTTTAGAGAGATATGGGCCAACTGTGGGCTGGTGGGACTATTGTAGCTGGCATGAACGAGTTGGGCCGAAGGGCTGGTTTCCGTGCTGTATGCCGTGAGAGCATTGACTGAGGGATGAATGATGACAAAGGTACAAATAACATTCTCGTTCTGATACGCATAATGCCAGGGGATCCTTGCATCCATCAAAACAGAAATTCTTCTGCAGTTGTATAGGGCTCTGGTGAGACCACATCTGGGGTATTGTGTACAGTTTTGGTCTCCTAATTTGAGGAAGGACATCCTTGTGATTGAGGCAGTGCAGCGTAGGTTCACGAGATTGATCCCTGGGATGGCGGGACTGTCATATGAGGATAGATTGAAAAGACTAGCCTTGTATTCAGTGGAGTTTAGAAGGATGAGGTGGGATCTTATAGACACATGTAAAATTATAAAAGGACTGGACAAGCTAGATGCAGGAAAAATGTTCCCAATGTTGGGCGAGTCCAGAACCAGGGGCCACAGTCTTAGAATAAAGGGGAGGTCATTTAAGACTGAGGTGAGAAAAAACTTTTTCACCCAGAGAGTTGTGAATTTATGGAATTCCCTGCCACAGAGGGCAGTGGAGGCCAAGTCACTGGATGGATTTAAGAGAGAGTTAGATAGAGCTCTAGAGGCTAGTGGAGTCAAGGGATATGGGGAGAAGGGAGGCACGGGTTATTGAAAGGGGACGATCAGCCATTATCACAATGAATGGCGGTGCTGGCTCGAAGGGCCTCCTCCTGCACCTATTTTCTATGTTTCTAAAACAATTGAGTCATCCGATTTGAATACTCTACGAGTACATTTATTTATCGATCAATGGAGCTGTTTAATTAAAATATATACAAAAAACATTTGAGCAGAATCCTTACAGCAAAGCTCATGGTAAATCAAATTCATCTTTATTATAAACTCTGGAATATCATTTCGACAAGCAGGGGTGGCACAGCGGTAGAGTTGCTGCCTTACAGCGCCAGAGACCCGGGTTCAATCCCGACTATGGCTGCTGTCTGTACAGAATTTCCACATTCTCCATGTGGTCGCATGGGTTTCCTCTAGGCGTTTCGTTTTCGTCCCACACTACAAAGACACGTAGGTTAAGTACAAAGTTGTCCCTAGTGTGCACGATAGTGCTAGTATGTGGGGCGGATCGCTAGTCGACGCAAACTCGGTGTCCCGAATGGCCTGTTTCCGCATTGTATCTCTAACGTATAAAGAGAAAACACCTTGTGAATGCCCAAAAATTATTCTACACAAACCCTACAGATGTGACCACAAATTTATATACAGCTGAAAGTATGAAGGGAAAGTTCAGAAACTACAAACTGCCGATGCTGGTTTACAAAAAAGGAACACAAAATGCTGCGGAAACTCAATGGGTCTAGAAAGAGAAGGTTTGGTCGATTTGGTGTTACTGAACGAGGGTACTCAAATAGCTGGAGAAACTCAGCGGGTGCAGCAGCATCTAAGGAGCGGAGGAGATAGGCAATGTTTCGGGCCGAAACCCTTCTTCAGACTGATGGGAGGTGGGGGGGGGGGGGGGGGGGGGGGGGGGGGGGGGGGGGGGGGGAGAAGAAAGGAAAAAGGAGGACGAGCCCGAGGGCTGAGGGAGAGGTGGGAAGGGGAGGAGACAGCAAGGGTGAACAAAATTGAGAACATTCAATGTTCAAGCCAAGAGGATGCAGCCTCCCCAAGCGGAATATGAGGTGCTGTTCCTCCAATTTACGGTGTTGCTCACTCTGGCCGTGGAGGAGGCCCAGGACAGAGAGGTCGGATACGGAATGGGAGGGGGAGTTGAAGTGCTGAGCCACCGGGAGGTCGGGTTGGTTATTGCGGACCGAGCGGAGGTGTTCGGCGAAACGATCGCCAAGCCTCCGCTTGGTCTCACCGATATAGATCAGCTGGCATCTAGAGCAGCGGATGCAGTAGATGAGGTTGGAGGAGGTGCAGGTGAACCTCTGTCAGACCTGGAAGGACTGCTTGGGTCCCTGAAAGGAGTGGAGGGGGGAGGTAAAGGGACAAGTGTAGCATCTCTTGCGGTTGCAAGGGAAAGTGCCCGGGGAAGGGGTGGAGCGGGAGGGGAGGGAAGAATTGACAAGGGAGTTGCGGAGGGAGCGGTCTTTGCGGAAGGCAGACGGGGGGAGATGGGAAGATGTGGCGAGTGGTGGGGTCACGTTGGAGGTGGCGAAACTGGCGGAGGACTATGTGTTGTATGTGCCGGCTGGTGGGGTGAAAGGTGAGGACCAGGGGAACTCTGCCCTTTTGAGAGTGGGGAAATTGGGAGAGAGGGCAGTGTTGCGGGGTATGGAGGAGACCCTGGTGCGAGCTTCATCTATAGTGGGGGAGGGGAATCCCCGTTCTCTGAAGAATGAGGACATTTGTGATGACCTGGTGTGGAACACCTCATCCTGGGAGCAGATGCGGCGTAGACGGAGGAATTGGGAATAGGGGATGGAGTCCTTACAGGAAGCAGGGTGGGAGGAAGAGTAGTCCGGGTAGCCGTGGGAGTCAGTGGGTTTATAGTGGATGTCGGTCAGGAGTGTATCCCCTCCAATGGAGATGGTGAGGTCAAGGAATGGTAGGGAAGTGTCGAAAATGGTCCAGGTGTATTTGAGTGCCGGATGAAAGTTGGTGGTGAAACGAGGAGTTGGCCAACAAATAATGACTAATGTAAATACTGAACAAAAAAAAAATGGCAGCTATTATATTTCTGAACAAGGTGTGAATCCCAGTTTAACATGCCTTTGTCTGAAAAAATGTGCCTCTCAGGTTCCTATTAAATCTTTCCCCTCTCAACCTCAACCTTTCATCCTCGATGCTCCAACCCCGGGAACAAGATTGTGTGCATTCATCCTATTTAATCCCCTCGTGATTTTATACACCTCTACAAGATCGCCTTTCTGGTTCTTGATTTCCACCCACTCTGGGTAAAATACTTCACCCTATCTATTCCCCTGGTGGTTGTATTCACCTCTATAAGATCACCCCTCATCCTCCTGCGCTCCAGGGAATATAGTCCTAGCCTGCCTGACTGATTGACTGCAAGTGTTCTTCACCCTGATAGTCCAATACAATTGAATAATAACATTCCTACAACATTAGGTGGCGTGCATATCATAAATAAATCTGATGGCACGACAGATAATCCCAACTTTATCAATGAAACAGAACAAAAGAACATGGCTTCACAGTTTTACATCAACATTCTGTTGTGAGAACAGCAATGATTTGATTAAACAACGTTAATGCCTTGCCCCATGCAATTGAACATGACGGATTCATTTCACTGTTGGTAATTATTCAGAAGGAGGGGGAGATGTAATGGCAACCAAGCGGTTACGACCGATGGGCTTGGGTAGGGGGTGATCTTAGGAATTGGGACTGCTAAACCTGAGAGATTGGATAGTAAAAAAAAACACCAAGTGCTGGAGTGAAGGGCCTGTCTCACTTGGGGCTCATTTGCACGTCACGCAGATGGCGCGCGAAGATTTTGTACATCCCAAAAACCTGGGGCGACCGCGCGTCACTGCCTACGTCACCACGCACCATGCGCGCGTAATGCGCATCGCGACGCGCATGTCATGCGTCCTCACGCGTAAATTATGTCGCTTAAATGACGCGCAAATTACACCCAAGTGGGACAGACCCTTAACTCAGCGGGTCAGGCAGCACCTCTGGAGAACATGGATAGGCGACGTTTCAGGACGGGACCCTTCTTCATGCACTTGATTATGCCAGGCATAGAAGGACATGGACATAGTGTGGTCAAATGGGATTAGTGTGAATGAGCAAAAAGGTAAGTTTAGAATGTGGGCTGAAGGGACTGTTTCTGTCTTGTACAACTCTGTGACTCTGTGCAATGAATACTGGTCAAGAGATACTATTCTGACAAAGGATCTCAACTCTCTTTTCTCCCCACAGATGCAGCCTGACCTGCCGAGTATTTCCAGCTCATTCTGCTTTTGTTTTTGATTCCAGTATCTATAGTGTGTGTTTGCTTTTTGAGAAACTCAATGCCTTTGCATCATGTAATGGTCGACTTGAGAAAGTGCTGGAGTAACTCAGCCCGTCAGGCAGCATCTCTGGAGAACATGGGCAGGTGATGTTTTGGGTCGAGACCCTTCTTCAGACTCAGGACTGTCTTCAATGAAGGAGTCACGTTGACTCTGGTTTCACACTTTGATCATTTCTTAGCACTAAGTACACAACACCATTGCGGGCACACAGGTCTCTTAAGGGCCTGTCCCACTTACGCGATTTAACGCGATTTTTTCGGTGACCTGCCGGTACCTGTCATAGTCGCAGCAGGTCACCGAAATTTTTCAACATGTTGAAAATCCAGCGGCGACCAGAAAAAGGTACGGCTCATTGGGCCACTACTCACGACCATACTACTCACGCCTTGTCGCAGGGTGACGCCTGTATGGTCGTGAGTAGTGGCCCAAAGAGTCGTACCTTTTTCTGGTCGTCGCTGGATTTTCAACATGTTGAAAATTCACGGCCACCTGCTGCGACTATGACGGGAGTCGCCGAAAAAATTCGCGCAAGTGGGACAGGCCCTACAGAGAAACTGTAAGCTCGAGCAGAGGTTTAAACAGAGAAACATTGAACAGTACAACACAGGAACAGGCCCTTCAGCTCACAATGTCCTTGCCGAACGTGTTGCCAAGTCTAACTCTCACCTGCCTGTACATAATCCCTATCCCTCCATTCCCTGCATTTCCATGTGCCTAGACAAAAGTCTCAAACACCACTATCGTATCTGCCCCCACCACCGCCCCTGGCAGCGCATTCCAGGCACCCACTATCTTCTGTGCAAAAAACTCGCCCCACACATCTCCTTTAAACTTGGCCCCTCTCACCTGAAAGCTACGACATCTAGTATTGAATTTTTCCATCGCGGGAAAAAGGTTCTGACCATCTACCCTATCTATGTCTAATTTCACACACTTCGATCAGGTCTCCCGCAACCTCCGACGCTCCAGATAATAACTCAAAACAAATTCTGGTTTACAGGTGCATTATCCAGGTAATCAGATAACAATCCGGAAGTGGTGTGGGAACATAATGGCTTGTCATCAGTTTTCATGACAATCATATTCGTAATAATTGTCCACAAATAAACGACACAAAACGTTGGAGAAACATTCCCCTCCTTACCACAATCGGTCTGAAGAAGGGTCCTGTCCCGAAATGTCGCCTATCCCTGTTCTCCAGAGATACTGCCTGACGGGCTGAGTGACTCCAGCTCTTTGTGTCTGCCTTTGGAATGTTTCCATGCTGCAAGACTCTATGACATAATGGCCATGTCCCACTTAGGAAACCTGAACGGAAACCTCTGGAGACTTTGCGCCCCACCCAAGGTTTCCGTCCGGTTCCCGGAGGCTTTTGTCAGTCTACCTAATGGTTGAAAGTGGTTTCCGTTTTAAAAATCGGTAATTTTTTAGACGAAGCCGGTTGCGATGCTAAGTTGAAGGTGGTTGCCGGAGGACAAGAACCTCCAGGAACCGCAGGGAAACCTTGGGTGGGGCGCAAAGTCTCCAGAGGTTTCCGTTCAGGTTTCCTAAGTGGGACAGGGGCATTACTCAGCAGATCAGGCAGCATCTCAATATTGAAATCGTTGTTGGAGTTTTACTCCAAGCCAGTTCCCTCTCCTAATATCACCACCAGGCTCATTAATAACCTTTGATTTAATAATCATATTTTCTTTCAAAAGATGAATGTCCCTGCCAAAAGCACCAGTAATTTGTGGCAGATTACCATAGTCTAACCACAAGTTTTTCTGACCTCCCTTTTAATCAATTAATTCATTCATTTGATTCATCCCAACCAGCAGATGCAGTCCATCACAACATACTCCTCACAAATGTGTAGGAAGGAACTGCAGGTTTTTGTCAAAGGTAGATACCAAGTGCTGGAGTAACTCAGCGGGTCAGGCAGCATCTCTGGAGAAAAAGGAGGGGTGACGTTTTGGGTCGAGACCCTTCTTCAGACCGATTGTAGTGGGGAGGAGAAAGTTACTCCAGCACTTTGTGTCTTTTTTTGAGGCTGAAGAAGGGTTCCGACCCGAAACGTCACCTATTGTTTTGCTCCAGAGATGCTGCCTGACCCACTATCTTAGTCCTCACCATCTCTGAGAAGATCATGTTGCAGGGAAGATTTATTTTTAAAACATGCCTCACTATTACCTTCCAGTTGTGTTTCTCATGGAGAGATCCTGCACAGGCCCTTCAGCCCATCATGTCCATGCCAAACGTTCAGTCGCAAACCTACACTAATCCCACTTTATGCTCCTCACTTTCCCCTACCATTCCCGCTGGATTCACGATGGGCAATATACAGAGGTCCAATTAATCTGCATGCTTTTGGGATGTGGGAGGAAACCGGAGCACCCGGACAAAACCCATGCCGTCACTGGGAGAACATGCAAACTCCACAGAGATAGCGGCCGAGGCCAGGATTGAACCTGGGTCTCTGTCGCTGTGAGGCAGCAGTTCTACCAGCTGTGCCACCTCTGCTGCACTGCATACCATTTCTCTGAGAGTTGTGTTTGTAGAATCATATTTTTGGTTAGTTAGCTTTTGGTCACGTGTGCCAACATACAGTGAAAAGCTTCTGTTGCGTGCTAACCAGTCAGCGGATAGACTATACATGATTACAAGCGAGCTGCCCACAGTGTGCAGATACATGATTAAAGGAATAACTTTTAATGCAAGATAAAGTCCAGTATAGTCCGATTAGAGATAGTCTGAGGGTCTCCAATGAGGTAGATTGTAACTCAGGGTCACTCTCTAGTTGATGATAGGATGGTTCAGTTACCTGAGAGCAGCTGGGAAGAAACCTTCCCAGAATGTGGAAGTGTGCATTTTCACACTTCTGTGCCACTTGGAAGAGGGGCGAAGAGGGAGTGACCATATTGTTTGGGCAGGGATGCATGAGATAGTGGAGGGAGCCAACATACAGAGACTCCATTATAAAATGGTCAAATCCATGCATTGCTTCCAAACCCAATTCATCCCAACGCACACTTTTTAAATCAAAATCCAAGATCCAAGGTGACACTTCATGAAGTTTGCAAATGTCAGGAATTCACGTCAGCATTACCCCAATCTTGCACAATTTAGTTTTGAAACTTTCCCTGTTGAGGGGAATCTGCTTAGATAGATGGTGAGGCAAGTGGATGGCATCATAGGGCACTGCAGATGCTGGAGCTAACCAGGCACAGGAGCTCAGCGGGTCAGGCAGCATCCGTGGAGGGAATGGACAGCACATGTATTGGGTCCGATCCATTGATGAAAGGTCTGGAGAAGGGTCCCGACCCAAAACGTCACCGGTTCACGTTCTCCAGAGTTGCTGCCTGACCCGTTGAGTTGCTCCAGCACTTTGTCTTTTATAATAAATGGCCTGATATGTGCAGATGCAAGGCACTGAAATGAGTATGTGGCCTTTTTACAGATTTCATTCATTGCTGGTCCGGCAATGATCACTGTGCTGTTTCAAAGAACCATTAGGAGTAGAAACAAAACTCCCAAGAAACTATACGGTCTATTACACGTCAAGGCTGGAACACCTTTGCAAATATCTTTCCCATTGAAAGAAAATCAGTGCAACTACACAACTGGGCAGTCAAAATGTAGACACGAGGAACGGGGCAGATGCTGGTTTCCAAAAACAGACACAAAGAGCTGGAGTAGCTCAGTGGATCAGGTAGCATCTCTAGAGACATGGACAGGCGACGTTTCGGGACGGGATCCTTCTACAGACCGATTGTGAGGGGGGGAGGGGGGAGAAGAACAAAGTGCGGGTAATCAGCGAACGCAGGCATTCTCCATCCCCACCCTTTGCAATCAGTCTGAAGAAGGACCTTGACCCAAAACATCCCATGGTCTCAAGAGATGCCGCTTGGCCCACTGAGTTACTCCAACACTTTGTGTCTGTTTTATTTTACACACCTGGGTAGCACAGTGGCGCTGCTGGTAGAGCCGCTGCCTCACAATGCCTGAGACACGGGTTCCATCCTGACCTCGGGGGCTGTCTTGTGTGGAGTTTGCACGATCTCCCAGTGACCGCGCGGGTTTCCTCCAGTTTCCTCCCACATCCCAAAGACGTGCGGGTTTGCAGGTCAATTGGCTTCTGTAAATTGCCCCTAGTTCGCAGGGGGTGGATGAGAAAGTGGGATAACATCGAAACCGTGTGAATGGGTGATCGATGGTCAGCCTGGACTCAGTGGGCCGAAGGGCCTGTTCCATACTGTATCAATGAATTAAACTAATTCTCCATTGTACCCCTTCGCTTATGACCCCAGTTATGCTCATAAGCAGCCTGGCCTGCAATTGGAGCTTTCTCTGGGTAACACATAACAAATGAGTAAATCTCCTCACTGATTTAGCATCAGACCTCACTGCTGAGCTACTGAGGAGCGCTGCATAACATTTTAAAATATCTCAAAAGGAAATGAGAAGAGAGCACAAATATTCAAACACTAGAGAGCATTTTCAGCTTGTAACTTGCTGGCTGCCTCTATGATCATTGGATGTTTTTTAATTGAATGCAGAATACTGTGAGCATGCTTGCACCACCTGCATTTAACAGGTATCTTCCAATCAATTAATTTATTACCATCTATTCTACCATCTATTTCCTTGACAACGGGATGTGTACTTTGCAATCCATGTATGCTGACATCTCAGAGGTTACGTTTGGCAGAGAGACTTAGAGATATACAACAGGGAAACAGGCCCTTTTGGCATATGATTATAAATTTATAATGCAACTCAAAGAGCCATTCAGAGTGCAAACAAAACTCCCCACAAATAGACCCTATACTTTATGATATTTCAACGTTGAAACACTTTCACCAATATAATTCCCATTGAGGGAGAAAGAAAAATCAGTTCAACTAGGCTTTGGTCTAAATCAACTTGAAGGGGAATTCAACACACACAGAGCCTGGAGCCAAACCGAGATTCTGCCACCTCCCACAATCGTAGACTTTAAATTTCTGGGGAAAGGAATCAATGGACTTTATGTGCTTAAAGTTACACAATAATACCTTGTTAAACGATCATTAGACCAATCATAAATAATCCAGGGCTGTGGAGACACATTATAACCTGGCTCTAACACAGAGAATGATAGTTCGAGGTGATCCGTGCTAAATGTGCTGAATAATCTGATATTTCATTACAGTGCGGCACTGTGGTGCAGCGGGTAGAGCTGCTGCCTCACGGCGCCAGACACCTGGCTTCTATCCTGACCTCAGCTGCTGTGTTATGTATTGCTTTGTTTCCACTGTGTGCTTCAGTTTCCACCCACACCCCAAAGACATGCGGGTTTGTAGGTTAATTGGCCCTCTGTAAATTGCCCCGGTGTATTGTGGATGGGACAGGGGGATAACATGGAACTAGTGTGAACGGGTGATCAATGGTCAGTGTGGACTTGGTGGGCCGAAGGGCCTGTTTCAATGCTGTATCTTTCAATCAATCAATTTGTTACCATCTATTTTCATGGCATTAGCATGTATTCTTTGCAATCCAAGTATGGTGATATCTAAAAGGTTACATTTGGCCCAGCACCCAGTCACTTAAGAGATATACAACACGGAAACAGGCCCTTCGGCCCACCGACTCCATGCCGACCATTAACCCATCCCCTTTGCACCAATCCAACATAAATCCCATTTTTTAAATCTCCTCAGCTCTCATTTGATTCTAACACTCCCTATACACTAGGGGCAAATTGCAACGGGCAATTTATCAAGTCTTTGGGATGTGGGAGGAAACCAGAGCACCCGGAGGAAACCCACATGGTCACATGGAGAATGTGCAAACTTCACACAGACAGCACCCGAGGCCAGGATCGAACCGGCGGCTTTATAGCAGTTCTGCGGTTTCAAAACAGCCTTTTGAACTTTTAAAACGGAAAGCCACCGAAATGTAGTTTCGCAATTTATTCAACCTTTCCATCATGCAGCATGAAATATTCACAAGCATTTAAAAATGTATTGGCACATTATCATTCAATTGTTTAATTTATAGGTAGAGAATGGACACAGGCGCTTCAGCCCACCGAGTCCATGCTGACCATTCATCACCCATTCTTCTGACCTCGAGAGCTGTCTGTGTTGAGTTTGCACGTTCTCGCTGTGACCACGTGGGTTTCCTTCCACATCCCAAAGACATGTGGGTTTGTAGGTTAGTTGGCCTCTGTAAATTGCCCCTGGTGTGTAGGGAGTGGATGAGAAAGCTGGATAACATAGAACTAGTGTGAATGGGTGATGGATGGTCAGTATGGACTCGACGGGCCAAAGGGTCTGGTTCCATGTTGTGTCTGACCCCAGGCATGAACATGAAAAAGGCTTTCTTGCATCAACTGGTTTGATTGAAAAGGTCAATGATTAATTAAGACCTTTGACACCCGACTCAGTCTCCCCTCCTCTCACTACACTGGATCCCCATCACTCTAACGTCCCCTCCCTCCCTATCCACCTCTACCCTAGTCCCCATCAATCTCTTGCTCCCTCTCTTTCTTCCCCTACCCTCCTTCGCTACCCCCCCCCCCCCAGCCCAATACCATTTTGAAATTCAAATTCTGGCACCTTGCAGTCTCTATGTTCCTCACTCCACCGCCTGCGTTTGTGTGTCAGCTTCCCCATGCCCAACTCAGTTCCTGCAGCTCCACTTCTCCTCCTCGCACCACTCTTCAACGCTGCTTCATCGCCTTCCTCCTCGTGACCCGGCATTCTGAACATTAAGAACTTGACACTTGAAAGCTACAAGATGGTGCTGGGAATGACGCGGCACTTTACGTACTGCCTCGTAAGAATGTTTTTTCCCCCCACTGATTTATGATTGTGCGCATGTATAGTATAATTGTATTGGGTTGCTTACAAAACAAAGCATTGTATCGACATATCAAGACCGTAAGAAATCGCAGTGTTGTAGATGTAGCCCAGCCCATCACACAGACCATAATTCCCACCATTGACTCCAACTACACTTCACGCTGCCTCGGGAAAGCAGCCAACAAAATCAAAGACTTGTTCCACTGCAGTTATTCTTCCTTCTCCCCGCTCTCGCTCAGCAGAAGATACAGAAGCTTGAAAGCGCGCACCATCAGACTCAGGAACAGCTTCCAACCCGCAGTATTCAGGCTTCGGAACGGTCCTTCCATAAGTTAGGGTACTGTCCGATTCACCTCTACCCCATTGCGGACATTGGACTTTGCCTCTGGAACTGATGCACTACAATGCTGAGAACTGCATTCTGCACTCTGTATCTTCCCCTTTGCCCTATCTATTGTACTCGAGCTTGACAATTGCATATTATCAGATCTGTTTGGATGGCATGCACTGAAGTGGTCAAAGAGGATTTTAGGCACATTGGCCTTCTTCAGAGTATTGAGTATAGAAGTTGGGAGTGTCACGTTCCAGTTGGATAGGATGTTGGTGAGGCCGCAGTTAGAGCATTGTGTTCAGTTCTGTGCACCATGTGAAAGGAAGGGTGTTGTCAATGATGCAGAGACGATTTCCGAGGATGTTGCCAGGACTCGAGGGCTTGAGCTATAGGGAGAGGTTGAGTAGGCTGGGACGTTATTCCTTGGAGGGCCAGAGCATGAGGGGTTATCGTATAGAGGCGTACAAAATAATGAGGAATAGATCGGGTAGATGCACAGAGTCATTTGCCCAGAGTAGGGGAATCAAGAGGACATAGGTTTAAGGAGGGGAATCAAGACATAGGTTTAAGGAGGGGGGGGGGGGGGGGGGGGGGGGGGGGAGAGATTTAATATAAGCCCCAGGGGTAACTTTTGAATACAAAGAGTGGAGGGTGTATGGAACAAGACACCGGAAGCAGCAGTTGAGACAGGTATGATCATAATGTTTAAAAAACACTTACGACAGGTACATGGATAGGATAGGATAGGTTTAGAGGGATGTGGGCCAAACGCAAGCAGCTGGGAGTAGTGTAGATGGGACATGTTGGGCTGAAGGGCCTGTTTCCACGCTGTACGACTCTAATGACCATAAACTTTCCCACCTGAGAGCACATTTCATAGCGTTCTTGCGAATAAAAGCCGTTACAAAGGAGAGCCTATTTCATGATGGCAATATGCTGACAAATGCATCTTTCGGTTAGTGCTGACACCGGATTTGATTTACTTTCCATGCTCACAACTAATTAAATCAGGAACAAGTATGCTTGGAACGAGATGAAAGTTGTCCATTTCATGGTTCACTCTGCTCTCCTGAAGGTCCCTGAGAAAGTGTCTGAAATAATGCAACATTGACCTTTATGCAAACAGTAATAACTCTTCAGATTTTTATTGGGCAGTTTCTCAGCGCTGCTTTTGCAGCAGTTTTGTTTAAGTTTAGATATCGTTACAGAAAGAAGCCTTTTGTCACACCAAGTCGGCAACGACCAGCGATCCCCTTACACTGGCACTTTCCTACACGCTAGGTACAATTTACAATCTTTAATGAAGACCTACAAAAGTGCACATCTTCGGAATGTGGGATGAAACCAGAGCACCCGGAGAAAACCCACACGGTCATAGGGAGAACGCACAACCTCCATACAGACAGCCCCCGCGGTCTGGAAGGCAGCAGCTCTACCGCTGTGCCAAGGTGTTGCCGCAAGCCCTAGTAGGCAGCGACAGTAACAAAACGGGAACAGACTTTCATTAAATAATCTGGCTTGTTGGGGAAGAGGGGAGAAATTGGATTAAAATGAAAAAAAATATTGTTGGAGAATGCTGCGATCAAAAATGGCTCCAAATCACCAATAGTGACAATGATTTAATTGATTATTAAAAGATACGGTGTGGAAACAGGCCCTTCGGCCCACCCAGTCCACTCCTAATCACCCGTTCACATTAGTTCTACGTCACCCCACTTTCTCATCCACTCCCGACACACTAGCGGGCAGTTTACAGAGGGCCAAATAACTTGCAAACCCGCACGTTTTTGGGATGTGGGAGGAAACCGGAGCACCCAGAGGAAACCCACGTGGTCACAAGGAGAACGTGCAAACTCCACACCACAGACAGCACCCGAGGTCGGGATCGAGCCCGGGTCTCTGGTGCTGTGTGGCACAGCTGGTAGCGCTGCTCCCATGTCATCTTTTAGTTTGCAGAATTGTAACGCGGGTAGGATTTTATCCTTGCGCCATGTTCTTGCATCAGAACTCCCCAGTGTTATATCACGTGGTTAGGCTGCGATTTGTCAGGAGGCCCCGAGAGACTGGAGCTGTTGATGCAAAAGGTCTGAATTCAAGCAGGCTCTCTGGAAGAATCCCTCTTGCGCAAATCTCAAAGGAATTTCACTGAACTCCAAATGCATCGAGGATTTAAGCTCAAAGATGACAGGAGGTGTTTAATTGCAATTTCAGCTTCAGCATTGGATGTGAACAAATAGACTCTGTAGAATTATGTATTTAGAATTAGGAGCACATCCACCTCGTATATATTGTTGGGAAGCGAGACGCCCTAACATCCTTTCACCAGTGCTGAGAGAGTCATACAGAACCAAAACAGGCCCTTCGGCCCAACTTCCCTATGCCGACCAAGATAACCCATCTACAGTAGTCCCACCTGCCTGCATTTGGCCCATGTCCGTCTAAATCTAGGCTATCCATGTACCTGTCCAATTGTTTCTCAAACATTGTTATAGTACCTGCCTCAACTACCACCTCCAGCAGCCGGTTCCATACACCCACCACCCTCTGCGTGAAAAAGCGGGCCCTCAAGTTCCAAGTAAATCTTTCTGCAGTTAATGGTGCGAATTCATGTAGCTGTCCTTGTCCCGGATTGAAGAGTGGTTCTCATCGGTACTTGATTTACAGTCTGGTTTAGGTTTATTATTGTCACGTGTACCGAGATACGGTCAAAGCTTCGTTTTGCTTGCTATCCAAACAGATCAGATACACCATCCATAAATACAATCAGGTCAAATTCAAGTTCAGTAGACGGAGATACAGTGTGAAGAGTAGTTCTCAGCATTGACTAAGAAACTGATACCCTTCGGTCAATGTGGCAGAGGTAAATTGAATAGTGAAAATGAAACTGCAGATGCTGGTTTATACCAAAGATAGACACAAAATGTTGGAGTAGCTCAACAGCATCTCTGGAGAACATGGATTGGTGATGTTTCCAGAGGCAAACACAAAATGCTGGAGTAACTCAGCGGGCGAGGCAGCATCTTTGGAGAGAAGGAATGGGCAGCGTTTCAGGTCGAGACCCTTCTTCAGTTTCCGGAGTCTATCTTTGAATCGTACGGTAACCTAGCTTATGGAAGGGTCCAGAGAAGGGCCACAACCTGCAAAGTCAAGCGCCCATTCCCTCCACAGATGCTGCCCGACCCATTGAGATCCTCCAGCACTTTGCGGTTCCTTAATTTGTAGTAACTGGTTGAAATCCCCATAACGCTCGAACGGTGTCACCTGCTGAACAAACCTCAACAATTGCAATTAAATAGTACATCGTTTAAAAAAAAACACACAATTTTATACAATACCCTGGATTAATTGGTGCTTCATCCAGTGCTGTTTTTATTGTACACACATCCCAAAGACTCAGTCCCACATTCCAATTAGATGCAGGCATAACCGATGCATTTTAAAACTTGCGATGTGTGGACATATTAGCAACGATGAAATAAATTTGTATAATTTCACGAACAAAACAATTTCCCTGCAGCTTTTCATGTTCAACATGTGGAGTTTGCACGTTCTCCCTGTCACCACGCTGGAATCCTCCAGGTGCTCCGGTTTCCGCCCGCATCCCAAAGTCATGCAGGGTTGTAGGATAATTGGCCCTCTGTAGGTAGTATGGATGAGAAAGTGGGATAACATAGAACTATTGCGATCGATGGTCGGTGGATGGACTCAGTGGGATGAAGGGCCTGTTTCCATGCTAAATGTTTTAATTAATTTAATCACCTGCTCTGAAATATAGTGGCAAATATTGTTGGCACAGCGCGACCAAAATGAGTGAAAGCTTGTTCTCTTGGTCTACATTGTCAGAGTGTGAAATAGTCAGAAGAGGGTGAACCACAAAAAAAGGGCAGTTCATATCTCAGCATCCTATTAATATTGATGCTACACACAACTTACCATATTCTTTTATGAAAAAAAATGGCATTGAGCCTCAAATTTATCCAACTAGTCCAACACGTAGGACTAAATTATTTCTCCAGCTTTCTCCACAAGATCTGAAATGTCACCTGTCCATTCCCTCCGCAGATGCTGCCTGAAAAGCCGGAAAACTGTAACATCCAGGTTCAGGAACAGCTTCTTCCCTACAGCCATCAGGCTATTAAACACTACAACAAATAAGGTGAGCTCTGAACTGCAAGAGACTATATTATTATTCCACTTTATTTGTTATTTATTGAACTTTTTTCTTCTCTTTCCCCCATTATGTAGTACGTTCACATATTCTGTTGAGCTGCAGCAAGTAAGAATTTCATTGTCCCATCCGGGACAGATGACAATAAAACACTCTTGACCCACTGAGTTCCTCCAGACTTTGCGTTTTGCTCAAGATTCCAGCATCTGCAGTTCCTTGTCTCTCTGTTTATAAACGGAGGCCAGTCATCAAATGGAGCAGCATTATGATGGAGGCATTCTGATGTCGGTGGGAGGTGGGTCAACTTTTTGCAATGTTATTGCAGCCAGCTTTTCGTAGGAAGCGTGACGCGATTGTTATCTTGGAATGTGATTTAATTACTGCAGCCATCTCACTCCTGCACACATCATTAAAAAATATATTAATTTCATGCAAGACTCGATCTCCATTGTTGGTCTTGTAAGCTTTCTTTGCAATCACCGCATTGCAATTTTAATTAAAACAAAATGAACGATTTGGAACAAAAACATCTAAGATCCACCAAGACCTGCTGGATCTCCCAGTTGCTGACCACTCCTTCCCATTCCCACACTGACCTCCCTGTCCTGGGCCTCCTCCATTGCTAGAGAGAGGCCTCAAGCAAACTGGAGGAACAGCACCTCATATTCTGCTTGGACAGCTTAGAGCCTAACGGCATGAACATTGAATTCTCCAATTTTAGGTAACATCCCTCTTTCCCACTCCCACCCCCCCAACGCAGTGCACAATCATTTATCTCACTATCTTTCCCCCTCTCTCATATCTCTTCCTCAGGCTTTACCTTTCACTCCTCCTCTTCTCTCCTTATCTGATACACTTTGGTCTCCTTTTTACCTCCAGCCTGTCACTTACCCCACCCATCTCACAATCAAAAGCCCTTCATCTGTATCCACCTATCACTTGCCAGGCTTTGTACCACCCCCACCTCACTTTTCCAGCATTCGCTCCCCTCTACTCTGTCAGCCCAAAGAACAGCCCCGACCCGAACTGTCGCCTCGTCCACTGCCTCCACAGATGCTGCCTGACCCACTGAGTTACTCCAGCACTTTGTGTTTTACTCAATGCAGGCGACAGGTTGGAAGATGAGAGAAACGTCTCTAGAACAGATTCGGAGTTGGTGGGGGGAGGGAGATGGGCTGCGGGCAGCGTTGGGGGGGGGGGGGGGGGGGCGGACAATGGTCGGGGAAAGAGAGCAGCAGAGGGAGTATCAGGCGTAGACACTGTGGACCAAAGAGACTGCTCTTGTGCTTCCACCGTCTCTGAAACAGAAGAGCAAGTGGAGGCTCAAGGAACTGCAGACACTGGACTCTTGAGCACAACGCAAAATGCTGGAGGGACTCAGCGGGTCAGGCAGCATCTGGGGAGGGAATGGACAGAAGACATTTTGGGTCAGAACTCATCATCACACTGATTGCGGTGAACAAAGATGTAGCTGGAAGATGGCAGCAATGAACAGTTAACGAGGGAAACAGTAAACCCACCACAGACGGTCTTTTTGTGCAAAGAAATGGAAGTACAGGGAAGACTAAAGGTGTGGAGAATAAAAGGCCTGGGAACGGCTCCATCCAAGACCACACAAAGTTGTGGACGTAGCCCAGACCATCATGCAAACTTACCTCCCTTCCATTGACTCCATCTACACTTCACACTGCCTCGGCAAGACCACCAGCATAATCAAGGATTAGTCTCACCTCGGTCAAGCCCTCTGCTCCCCTCAGGCAAGGGGTACAGAAGTGTGAAAACGCACATCTGCAGATTCAGAAACAGTTTCTTCCCAGCTGTTAACATGCAACGGAACCATCCTCATTGGCTGGAGTGCGATCCTAACCTCCCATCTACCTCATTGGAGACCTGTCAACTATCGTTTAAGAAGGAAACTGCAGATGCTGGAAAATCGAAGGTAGACAAAAATGCTGGAGAAACTCAGCAGGTGAGGCAGCATCTATGGAGCGAAGGAAATAGGCGACGTTTCAGATCGAAACCCTTCTTCAGACAGTCTGAAGTAGGGTTTCGACCTGAAACGCCGCCAATTTCCTTCGCTCCATAGATGCTGCCTCACCCGCTGAGTTTCTCCGGCATTTTTGTCTAATTTCAACTATCGTTAATCGGATTATATAGGACCTTATCTTGGACTTAATGTTATACCCTTTATACTTAATCTGTGCTCTGTGAACAGCTTGATGGTAATCATGTCTAGTCTTTGACTGGATAGCACGTAAAAAGCGTTTCACTGTACCTCGATATACATGACAATAATTAACTAAACTATCCTTTCTGTGCAGTGTGTGGCTTCATTGTATTCACATATAGTCTTCTTTTGACTGGATAGCTCTTCACTGTATCTTGGTACACATACTAAATAACATATATACACACACATATATATACGTGTGTGTGTGTGACGTATATATGTATGTGTGTACATATGTGTGTGTGTGTGTGTGTGTGTATGTGTGTATGTATATATATACACACACACATATATACACACACACACATATATATATACAGTACTATATCGCAGTTTCAAAATAACTTTATAACGTTAGCATGAACATAGATATGATCATGATCCTGCAGTGCATGGTGTCCTTAAACGCTCTATTTTCTAGGAGAATATCTAGAGGGGTAAAGGTATTACTGTACTTTGAAAAGAATGTTCAAATTACATTTGGTTCACATTGTCTATTCAAAGGAGGTACTTCATTTTGTAAAGATAATTCTATACCTAACCCGACACTGTACACAATGTCTGAAACCAAGATTGCTTGCAAATTAGCCACCACTTCCACTAAGATTTATACAGCTTTAGTCATTTGCAATTCCAACCCGAGATCTCAGACATTGATAACACCAATCAATCAAAACCAAATTTGCAGCCTTGTGCAAAATGAGAAACCCATTTGAAATTAATTCTGCATTTCATTGCTTTTCAATAATTCATTCGAATACATCCACATATCACACCCAGCAGCAGCAACAGAAACATGTGCAGTCTGTCTAATATTTAAGGCAGGAGCCAAATATTCTGCAGATTTGATTAAGTTAGTGCGGGTGTCAGGGGTTATGGGGAGAAGCAGGAGAATGGGGTTAGGAGGGAGATTGAATGGATCAGCCATGATTGAATGGCAGAGTAGACTTGATGGGGTGAATGGCCTAATTCTGCTCCTATAACCTACGACAGTACTAGCTGAAGTTCAGAGGGATGAGGGGGGGATCTCATTGAAACATCAAATAATGAAAGGCATAGAGTGGATGCAGAGAGGATGTTTCCAATAGTGGGAGAGTCTAGGACCAGAAGTCACAGCCTCAGAATGAAAGGACATACCTTTAGAATGGAGACAAGGAGGGAAATCTTTATCCAGAGAGTGGTGAAGTTGTGGAATTCATTGCCACAGACTGCTGTGGATGCCAAGTCATGGGTATTTTTTAAAGCAGAGATTAAGAGGTCCTTGTGGTGAGGCATTGAAAGTTATGGGGAGAAGGCAGGAGAATGAGGTGTCGAGGGAGAAATAGATCAGCCAGGATTAAATGGTGGAGCAGACTTGATGGGCTGAATGGCCTATTTATATAACCATATAACAATTACAGCACGGAGACAGGCCCTCTCGGCCCTTCCAGTCCGTGCCGACCATTTGTTTTCCCCTAGTCCCATCTACCTGCACTCAGACCATACCCCTCCATTCCCTTCACGTCCATATACCTATCCACTTTACTTTTAAATGTTAAAATCGATCCTGCCTCCACCACTTCTGCTGGAAGCTCATTCCACACAGCCACCACCCTCTGAGTAAAGAAGTTCCCCCTCACGTTACCCCTAAACTTCTGTCCCTTAATTCTCATGTCATGTCCTCTTGTTTGAATCTTCCTTACCCTTAATGGGAAAAGCTTATCCACGTCAACTCTGTCTATCCCTTTCATCATTTTAAAGACCTCAATCAAGTCCCCCCTTAACCTTCTGCGCTCCAAAGAATAAAGACCTAACTTGTTCAACCTTTCTCTGTAACATAGTTGCTGGAAACCTGGCTATGTCTTATGGTTTTAATACAACACATGCAAATCCAAATTAAAGACAAGTATTTGTAAACTCTATACTACCATCCTCAACAGATTGCAGAAAGGCCCCCCGCCCAAAACGAGGCCTGTCCATTCCCTCCACAGATGCTGGCTGACCCGCTGAGTTCCTCCAGCACTTTGCTCAAGTTTCCAGCACCTGCAGTTCCTTGCCTCTGCATCTTATACAACATTCTAGTTAGATCATGAATGATTTAAAAGAGCTTTCTTCAGGCAGCAAATTAATATTAATATAAAAGTCAAATTTTATTTACATAATTTGTACACATCTTAGATTTTCAAGATGCTTAATAGCACATGGAACACAAAATGAAAGGGGTAAAATGCAACTTAGAAATATAATGGCAATAATGAGTTTACATAGAACATAAACAAAGTCTGTGCCAAACACAATGCCAAATTAAGCTAATTCCTTCTGCCTACATTTGATCCATATCCAGGTTCCTATGTAAAAGCCTCTTAAAGGCCACTATTGTGGCTGGCTCCACTGCCAGCGCTTTCCTGGGCCCCCACCACACTCCGTGGCAAAATAACAATGACACCCAGCAGATCCCCTTTAAACATTTCCGCTCTCACCTTAAAACAACGCCCACTAGCTTCTGACATTTCCCTGGGAAAAAGGTTTTGACTGTCTACCCTATCTCTGCCGCATAATTAAACTTGTGTCATTAAAAGTATGTTTTCAGAGGTTTGGTTTTCAATATATATCTGAACATACCCAGAAGCCTTAATACATTTAATTAAACCCAATTTTACAGGAGGTGAAAAGCAGCCAGGTTAATTAAAACTCTTTCTGTTAACAAGGTGAAATAAATAATTTTGCCAATGCACAAAACCCCATGTTGTGGACCGCTGGGAAGTTGGTATTTGAATGAATGCACAAAGTGACATTTAGCTAAATGATAAAGAGTTTTCAATAGGGAGAAAGAATATCATCTCCAATCAACTACCCCCAATGCGTACACACTATTGAATTTGCAATCTGAGCTTCTCATTGTTCTCTACGGTAAAGCATCAAATGTCACATACAAAGCCAACGGTTGATTGGGGCCTGCCTGAAGGCTCGGTGGGAATGGGAACCCTCCCGAAGGCTCGTCGGTCGGCGTAACCAGGATGGAGCAGGAGAGGTATGATGTGAGGAGCAAGGAGGGTGAACCAGGGCAATGCCTGCAGGGTCCAGGGTCAGCTGCAGGAGGAGCCCCCAGGACACAAAGATGGCCAGGTGAGGAGAGGAGGGATGTTGGCTTACACCAACACTATCCTGCACACTGGAGGTAATCTGCAGAATAAAATTAACCTACAAACCTGCATGTCTTTGGAGTGTGTGAGTGTGTGAGTGCGTGAGTGAGGTAACCAGAGCACCCGGAGAAAACCGACATGGTCACAAGGAAAATACACAAACTCCATACCGACAGCACCCGTAGTCAGGATCGAACCTGGGCCGCTGGTGACGCGAGGCCGCAACTCTACAACTGCGCCATTCTGCACCCCATGTTCTTCAATGTAGCTATCAATACTTCCCAGTCCCATTTATCCTCCACCAATCACCTTCCCATGGAGTTGTCAGTGATCAGAGATTGATCAGAAACCAACCCATATGTCTCATAGCATCTTTACTTAATACACGCTTGTAATCAATTAACATTTTGATAGCGCTTGAAGCTGAAGCCAATAATCCAGTGGGGAAATGGGTCAGCATAGGTGGTACTTTTGATTCATTAATAAAAAATATTTAGAGGCATGTAAAAATTAAAGAGCAAGAGCAGCATACCAGAGTGAATGGGTTTGCAGATAGTGAAGACTGTTGCGAACGACTGCAGCAGGAACTAGGTCAATTGGCCAGATGGGGAGGAGGAATGGTTGATGGCATTTAATTCAGAGGTGTGACGTACATTTTCAGAGTTAAAGTTCTTGCTTTTGTTCTTCCTAAAGTTTCAGTTAAAGTTCTTGCTTTTGTTCTTCCTCAGTCGGGGGCCTCGAGCCCCCGTTGACGGGACGGTCTTGACTCCCGTAGCCGGCGGCGTTCGGGCCCTCCACGTCGAGGCGCTCAGCTCCCGCATCAGGGAGATGTCAGCTCAAACCTCGCGTCGGGGCTGGACGAACCTACTGCGGCGTTGGAGCTCCCGACCAGCCTCTCCCGAGACTGCAAGCCCTTGATGGTAAGTCCGTAGGCCGCGGTGGGAGCGATCCCAGGCAAGGGATCCACTCCGATGTTAAATCCACGCCCCGCGGTGGGGCTCACGACAGTCCGCGGCGGCTTCCAGCAATGGTAGGCCGCAGAGCTCTGAGAACGTGATCCGAAAAATTGATCACATCTCCAAGAAGGTAGGAACTTGAAAAACGTTTCCCCACGACGCCCTCCCACCCACATAAAACAAACTGAAGTACATTAAAAACTTTTAACAAACGCTAAAAATAACAAAAAGGTGAAAACAAACAGACTGCCGGCAGGGCTGCCATCTCCCCGGCGGTCTTTTATTTGGGACGTCGAATAAGGGCAGAACTTACACAGTAAATGGTAGGCCTCTGGGTAGTGTTGCAGAGCAGAGGGATCTAGGAGTACAGGTGCATGGTTCCTTGAAGGTTGAGTCGCAGGTGGTTAAGGTGGTCAGAAAGGCTTTTGGCCTTCATCAGCCGGAGTATTGAGTATAGAAGTTGAGAGGTCATGTAGCAGTTGGATAAGACGTTGGTGAGATCGCATTTAGAATATTGCGTTCAGTTCTGGCCACCATGTTATAGGAAAGATATTGTCAAGCATGAAAGGGTTCAGAAAGGATTCACGAGGATGTTGCCAAGATTAGAGGGTGTGAGCTATAGGGAGACGTTAAGTAGGCTTGGTCTCTATTCCATGAGGATGAGGAGGGATCTTATAGAGGTGTACAAAATCATGAGAGGAATAGACCAGGTAGATGCACAGTGTCTCTTCCCAGAGTAGGGGAATTGAGGACCATAGGACATGGGCTCAAGGTGAAGGGGAAAAGATTTAATAGGATTCTGAGGGGCAACTTTTTCACACAAAGGGTGGTGGGTGTATGGAACAAGCTTCTAGAGAAGGTGGTTGAGGCTGGGACTATCCCATTGTTTAAGAGACAGTTAGTCAGGTACATGGATGGGACAGGTTTGGAGGGATATGGACCAAGCGCAGGCAAGTGGGACTAGTGTAGCTGGGACATGGTTGGCCGGTGTGGGCAAGTTGGGCGGAACGGCCTGTTTCCACACTGTATGACTCCAAGAGATCAAAACGTGATGGTAGATTTCCAGAATAGGGCTTGAAAATGTAGAAGAGGCCCTCTCTTTTGTGCCTCGCCTGGATCATGCACACCCATTTGTCCCACAATTCCTGCCATTCTTTTCCCTTCCTCACACCACCCGCCCCCCCCTCTATCCGCTAACATTGATATCTTATCGTAGTTTAGTTTAGAGATACAGCATGGAAATGGGCCCTTCAGCCCACGATGACCATCGATCAACCTTTCACACTAGTTCAGTTATCCACTTTCTACACACTAAGGGTAATTTGCAGAGGACAATTAACCTACAACCCCACGCGTCGTTGGGATGCAGGAAGAAACCGGAACACCTGGAGGAAACCCACGCAGTCACAGGGAGAACATGCAAACTCTGCATAAACAGCATACAAGGTCAGAATCAAACAGGGGCACCGACACTCATCACCTCAAAAATAATTAGATGAATGGCTATTTGTACATTGCCTCGAATATTGTACATGACACGGTATTAGGGCCAGAATGCCATTATATTCAAATGTCTTAAATTAATTCCATTCCACTCGATTAAATAAGGAGAAACAAAGCATACTTTCTGAAACTCCGATTCTCTAGCAATTTTCAATGGTGAGATTTTATTAACATTATCAACAAGATTGGGAATGATTCAAGCAGCAGGGAAGCAAAGAAAAGAAAGCATTGCATTAATCATACTACATTTGACTGATAATGTGGAACGGAAATGTTAATTTAAGGAGAGCTGGTGTCAATTGTTTCTAAAAGAAGTGTCTGCCTTTAAGCCAAAAATTAACGTGGTTGCCAGGATACAGTTTCATCTCATGAACTATACAGGAAGTTCACACCTCTGGAAGATGAGAGAATTAGACTTCATTGTTCCTGGGAATTGATGGGACATAACTGGATTCTGACCTCATGCAAGGCACAAAATGCTGGAGAAACTCGCAGGTCAGGCATCTGTGGAGGGAATGGACAGACGACTTTCCGGGTCTGGGGCCTTCTTCGGGCTGATTGTAGTGGCGGGATAAAGCGGGAAATTAGAGGCCCGAGCGGGACAACGCCTGGCGAGTCATTGTGGAAACAAGGAACTGCAGATGCTGGTTAAATGGATACAAAGTGCCAGAGTAACTCAGCTGGTCAGGCTGCATCTTTGGAGAACATGGATGGGTGATGTTTCGTCAGTACACAGTCTGAAGAAGGGTCTAACCTATCCATGGTACACAAAAAGCTGGAGAAACTCAGTGGGTGCAGCAGCATCTAAGGAGCGAAGGAGATGGGCGACGTTTCGGGTCGAGACCCTTCTTCAGACTGGTCAGGGATCAGGGAAACGACAGATATAGACGGTGATGTGGAGAGATAAAGAACAATGAATGAAAGATACGCAAAAAAGTATCGATGATAAAGGGAACAAGCCATTGTAAGCTGTTTGTGGTGTGAAAATGAGAAGCTGGTGCGACTGGGTGGGGGAGGGAGATAGAGAATAGAGGGAATGCCAGGGCCCGAGGGCTGAGGGAGAGGTGGGAAGGGAGGAGACAGCAAGGGTTAACAGAATTGAGAAAATTCAATGTTCAAGCCCAAAGGATGCAGACTCCCCAAGCGGAATATGAGGTGCTGTTCCTCCAGCTTGCGGTGTTGCTCACTCTGGCCGTGGAGGAGGCCCAGGACCGAGAGGTCGGATGCGGAATAGGAGGGAGAGTTGAAGTGCTGAGCCACCGGGAGGTCGGGTTGGTTATTGCGGACCGAGCGGAGGTGTTTTTCGGCGAAGCGATCGCCAAGCCTCCGCTCGGTCTCACCGATATAGATCATCTGGCATCTGGAGCAGCGGATGCAGTAGATGAGGTTGGAGGAGGTGCAGGTGAACCTCTGTCGGACCTGGAAGGACTGCTTTGGGTCCCTGAAAGGAGTGGAGGGGGGGGGAGTGAAGGGACAAGTGTTGCATTTCTTGCGGTTGCAAGGGAAAGTGCCCGGGGAAGGGGTAGAGCGGGAGGGGAGGGAAGAATTGACAAGGGAGTTGCGGAGGGAGCGGTCTTTGAGGAAGGCAGACAGGGGGGGGAAATGGGAAGATGTGGCGGGTGGAGGGGTCACGTTGGAGGTGGCGAAACTGGCGGAGGACTATATGTTGTATTTGCCGGCTGGTGGGGTGAAAGGTGAGGACCAGGGGGACTCTGCCCTGTTTGCGAGTGGGGGAATGGGGAGCGAGGGCAGTGTTGCGGGGTATGGAGGAGACCCTGGTGCGAGCCTCATCAATAGTGGGGGAGGGGAATCCCCGTTCTCTGAAGAATGAGGCCATTTGTGATGACCTGGTGTGGAATACCTCATCCTGGGAGCAGATGCGGCGTAGACGGAACCTATCCATGTTCTCCGGAGAAGCAGCCTGACCCGCTGAGTTACTCCAGCACTGGGTCTCCTCTTGGCAAGTGTTGGAGGGGTGAGGTTTGATTAGTAGTTGGATGGACACGGGTTAGAGATGAAAAGGAGACAAAAGGATATTGGACAAAGAGAGAAAAATGAGGTGTTAAGCCAGAGGAAGGGGATGGGGAAAATGAGGAAGAGAGGCAGTAGAGTGGGAGAATTGTGTGTGCAAGGGGTTGGGAGAAACAGAACGAGGCGGCGGTGGTGAAGGGAGGTTGTTACTTAAAACTGGAGAATTCAGTGCACAGACCTTTGGCGTGTGAGCTACCTAGACCTGGAACTGGGTGACAGCTCATATGCACAAATAAAGCTTGTGCAAATACTGTGGCTTGGGAGAACTAAGGGCCTGCCCCACCAGGACAACCTAATCCACGAGTTTAGAAGACCCTATATGGGTTGAAAAAAAATGTCATGGTCGTATTGACTCGCCAAAGTAAAAGGCCTCTTATGACTATGTCTACGGCCTCCTACACGAGCCCCCTCGACCCCGGTCTTCCACACTCAAGACCATCTACGAATAGCTACAAGTGGAAAATGATCACATAATAAAATGTCATGTTTGCATTTTTTTCTCGGGCTAGTTACCGACCTACGACTTACCTACGAGTAAATAGTATCAATTCTTTCCATGCCGACCTTTTTTTTTAACCCGTGGACATTTTTTTATCAGCTGGAAATAAACCTACTTGAGGCCACGAGTACACGGAGACCACTCACGATCATGAGGAAGAGTTACGAAGACCTCCTACGACCTCGTGGCGACCATGCTGCGAGCATGAGTCAAGGGCAAACTCGGCAGAGGTCGCCAATTAGGTCGTGAAATAGATTTCCACATCTGTATTTATTTATCTGTATTTACCTATATATTGCTATCACTTCGTACTGTCACTAAACTGCATTTCGTTGTACCCATACTTGTATCTGTGCAATGACATTAAAGTTGAATTGAATTGAATTGAAAGTGGGTCAGGGGCTTTAGGAAACAACTCCAAGACAATGTAAAATATAATCAAAGTTAGTCACAAAATGCTGGAGCAATCCAGCGGGTCAGGCAGCACCCCTGTAAACAAGAAATAGGAGAGGATTCAGGTCGAGACCCGTCTTCAGAGATCTCATCCAGAGATGCTACATGTCCCGCTGAGTTACTCCAACATTTTGTGTCGCCCTTCTTTAAGACGTTTGACCAACATCTGCAGTTCCTTCCTATGCACTAAATATAACTGAAGTATTTACACATGGACTACCAATAGTCTCCAGAATCAAAAGGCAATTAAAACGGCAGGATGTTCTTCAATACCCAAAACCACCGGAATCAAAATGGGCAATCTGAAAATTATTAAAAGGTAAACTGCAGATGCGTGAAATCTGAAATAAAAATGGGAGTACTCAGTTAGTCAGGCCGCGTCCGTGGGAAGAGTAAAGAGCCCGTCCCACTTGGCAATTTTTTTGGCGACTGCCGATGTCATATCAGGGTCGCCAAAAGATTTTGAACATTTCAAAACCCAGCGGCAACAAGAAAGAAGTTGTGACACTGGAGGAAACACCACGCGACATACGTCATCATGCCACATCACGCCAGTGATCGGACACGTCAGTCAATGATGCCGGCAGTCGCCGAAAAAAAAAGTTTAAATAAGATGTGCGGGGCAAGGTTTAATTTTTTTTTAATTTTTTTATTTTTTTATATACAAAGAGGGTGGTGGGAGCCTGGATGGTCGTGCTGGGGGTGGTGGGAGAGGAAGAGATGATAGTGGCATTCAAGAGGCTTTTAGATAGGCACATGAATATGCAGGGATAGGCAGAGGAGATTAGTTTATCTTGGCATCATGTTCGGCACGAACATTGCGAGCCAAAGGGCCTGTTGCTGAACTGGTTGATGTTATATCTGGAAAGGAGTCAGTGAAAGACGCAGAGAGGCTGAGAGACGGGAATGTCTCTTCAAAACTAAAAACCATGGCAACCAAGGGGATGGGTTCAAAACAAGGTTATTTGGTCAATGAATGAAAAGGGACAGTTGGAGAGGGAGAACATGGATGAAAACCCGGGCAAAATGAGGGAGCTGTGAAATACAAAGCTGGAGCACATGCTCACCAGGTCATATCGGGCATGTCCTTCACTCCCAGGGAGATTGAAACAAGCTGGTTAATATTAGCTGGACAAAGGTAGACTTCCCTAATCCTCATCTTCCACCCTTTCCAAAGCCTCCAAATCATTTCTGTAATGGGGCAACCTGAACTGCACGCAACACTCCAGATGTGACTGAACCAATGTCCTCTCAAGCAAATGACTTCCTAACTCACATACTCAATTTGCTGAACCATGGATTCTAATCCAAGGGTTCCAAGGGAAGGGGCCACAGCAGCAGTTGTTTGAATCTTTCAAAATTCCCTCGATTCTCCAAAGGCATCAGAAGAGAAACTGCAAAAGGTAACGGTTAGTTAATAATAAGACTGCATCGCTGGAGAACGTGGATGGGGCGACGTTTCATGTTGGTAACTTTCTTCAGACTGATTGTTGGGAGGGAGAGGGAGCTGTGAGGGCAGTGGGAAAGGACAAAATGTGGCAAAAAAAAAATAGGTGGATACAGGCAGATGATTGGAACAAAGGCCAGAGATAGAAGCAGAAGGTGCGAGACAGAGGATTGAAGAGTTGTGAATTGTGAAGCCAGAGGAATGAATGTAGGTGGAGGGGAGAAATAGACGCAAGTCCCATATCGCTCTCAACCTATCCGATCCATGTACCTGGCCAAATGCCTTTTAAAACTATTCCATTAGAGTGCATGGAATTAATAATAAGGATAACAATATTGATATTAGCACAAATAGCAGGGATAAACGGATGATTTTCAGATTGGTAAGATGCGGTTAAAGATCGGCACCAAGGCAGAGGCCACAATGTCACATTTGATATTTGTTGAGTCAGATGAAGAGACCAAGTTTGCTTCAGTCGGCAGAATGGGTTAACAGCACCGAGACGGGTGGGAAAGCAAGTTGTGGGAATGAGACAAGGAACCTGCAAATGGCTGGGAGCCATTTGAGAAGGCAGATGGAGCACAATGTGGACAAATGTCACGTTCTTTCCACCACAGTGGATAACAAGAGAAGCAGATTATTGAAGTCGCGAGAGACTAATGAACGTGGTGCTGAGAGAGATCTGTGTGCCTTTGTAAAAATAAACACAGATGGTTAGTATGCAGGTAGAGGGGGTAATTAAGAAAGCAAATTAAATGCTAGCCTTTGTCAGTAGGCTTTGAGGATTAATGCAGAGAAACCTTGCCACAACTGCACAGGGATCTGGCTGGACCACATCCGCCATACGGCAGGTAGATATGAATGGAAGGGGATGGGAAGGAGGGAACATCATCCCACTTCCGCAACCACTCCCTACACACTGGAGCAATTAACCTCCAGACCCGTTTGAAGGACATGCAAACTCCACACAGACAACACCCGAGTCGTGGTCGAACTCGGGTGACCTGGTGCCACGACGCAGTAGCTCTACCCGCTGCACCACCGTGACGCATTTACTCCAGCACTTTGTGCCTTTTTTTTTTTCTAAACCACAAGGGGGAAACAGGGAAAAATTGGGGGTGGGAGATGAGTGCGCGGAGGAGGCAAATGGAGTAAGATGACTAGAGGGGGAGGGTGGGTGGAAAGGGAGAGCACCAGGGTCGGGGGCATGTGAAAGAAAGAGGGGGTAACAAGGTATGTTGAAGTCGGAGAACTCAGTACTCATACCGTTGGGTTGAGAGCTACGGAGGTGCTGTTGAACTGGACTGCGGATCTCTTTGCAATCCATTTTAGAAACTTTTAAGTAATAACCTTCCATTAGCAATTCCATTCATCTTGCTTTTTTTGAAACTCCGGTACAAGTTTGAGGCATTTGAATATATTCGGAGCAAGATTGTGAAATTAAATAATGCATGCATACAATCCACTCCAGTTTAGGAGATCGATGCAGGCTTGGTGCAACAGTAGCCGGCATTGATAGACACAAAATGCTGGAGTAACTCAGCGGGTGAGGCAGCATCTCTGGAAAGAAGGAATAGGTGACGTTTCAGGTCAAGACCCTTCTTCAGACTGAATGAAGGGTCTCACCCGCTGAATTACTCCAGTATTTTGTGTCTTCTTTCGATTTAAACCAGCATCTGCGGTTCTTTCTTACACAAATAACTGTCATTGCCTCTTGCTCAAACCCATACATGATGCATAATTCAAAGCAAATACTAATCTTCCCATTTCATATTAGAACAAGGGCATTTCTTCCTCATTTAACTTTGATTTCATGCTGCTTAACCAGCCCTAAGCTCAGCTGCTCTGCATTTAGGCAGGCATGATGTGTGAAAATCCACCACAGATGGATCACACAACAGGAATGCGATACACAAGATGCTTTTACCCGGGAACAGGCTCGAAATCAAGATGAACATTGGCACACAAGAACAAACAATTTTGCAGAGAAGGACTGTGCACTTTGCAAACCATTGCAGCATTAGTTACATCCCTGCTTGGTGTCACGGACCAGTCTGAAGATGGGTCCCGATCGAAGACATTGCCTATCCATGTTCCGCAGTGATGCTGCCTGACCCACTGAGTTAATTTTAGGTTAGGGATACAGCATGGAAACAGACCCTTCGGCCCAGAGTCCACTCCAACCATTGATCACCCGTTCACACAACCCTATGTTATCCCACTTTCTCATCCACTCCCTACATGCTAGGGACAATTTACAGAAGAAAATGAACGTACAAACTCGCACGAGTAACATGCAAACCACACACACACACACACACACACACACACACACACACACACACACACACACACACACACACAGACAGCACCCAAGGCCGGGATTGAACCCGGGTCCCTGGTGCCACATTTACTCCAACACTTTGTGCTTCTTTTGGCAAACCAGCATCTGCAGATCGTTGCATCTGCAGCATTTATTATACTTGGTGACTGCAACTGGATTAGACCATGGCGTGGACCAGAGTGGAACTGTCATCATCTGTGATCCCCAGCCGAGTACCTCCAGCAGATAAGACCTGGAAGCAAGGTAGGAGGACCAATGAGGCCATTCCCTATCCTAACCCAGCAGGGAAGCTAGTAACATTCAGCCTCAGGAATGACCACTAAATCCAGATCACAGATTAAGGCCAGAACCTAGAACAGCTCCAGACCCAAACCGTTGCCCATCCACTCCCTCTACAGATGCTGCCTGACCCGCTTTAGTTTGATCCTGACCACGGGTGCTGTCTATACATTCCCCCCGCGAGCTTTCTCCGGGTGCTCCGGTTTCCTCCCACACTCCAAAGTCGTGCAGGTTTGCAGGTTAATTGGCTTTGTGTCCCTGGTCTGTAGGATGGTGCTGGTGTATGGGACGATCGCTGGTCGGTTCGGATGGTTGGCCCAAAGGGCCTGTTTCTGCGCTGTAATCACTAAACAAAACCAGCACATTGTGTTTCACCCAACTAATCTTTCTAGTACAGCTACTCCACATCGCAACCCAGTAACGTACTGAATGAGCAACAGTGACAATTCTCATGCACGCACATCCATAGTGGATTTAACAACTCCTAGATTTTATCAGAGGTGCTTTGCATGCAATAAAGTGGCGATTTGTAGAGATGCACAAAACATAAGACTTAAGTCTCGAGTGTTTAGTGGTCATACGTACTGAGACGGAACAATGAAACTTGGGTGCAGCAGCGTGACAGTCTGTGAATACCGCACTCAATAGATAATATAATAAAACAAAAAAAAAGTTAAATAAATCAGAAAGCCAATAATGGTGTAAAACCTGGCCCAACGCCCCCCCGAGCAACCAAGAACACGTGCGGCTTTAGTTTAGAGATATAGCACGGAAACAGGCCCTTCGGCCCACCGAGTCCGCGCCAACCAGCACATTAACACTGTCCTACACACTAGGGACAATTTATAATGATACCAAAGCCAATTAACCTACAAACCTGTATGTCTTTGGAGTGTGGGAGAAAACCCACGTGGTCACCAGGGGGGGGGGGGGAGAGAAGACATGCAAACTCCGTACGGACAGCACCCAGAGTCAGGATCAAACCTGGGTCTCTGGCGCTGTAAGGCAGCAACTCTACCGCTGTGCCACCATATTGCTTAGTTGGAGTATGCAGCGTTCAGTAACCTGATGGTTGTTGGGACAGCACAGAGTGACCTACTTAAACACAGCAATCTTTCGCAAATAGGCTGATAATTTGTTTCTGGGATGTTATTTGAGGGACTAGGAACACGTTGCCTGCTCTAGCATGGAATAATGTCGATACGTCCATGGAAGAAAGCAGACACACGCTTGGATTGCCTCCCATGCAAGGCCAGAACTCGCTGGAAGTGTGGCACGTCCACAGAATTGAACTGGAATGTCAGCCTGGATAATTGGAGAGAACCTCTGTAGCAACCAGGAACAGATGGAGGATTAAGAAGGAACTGCAGATGCTGGAAAATCGAAGGTAGACAAAAGTGCGGGAGAAACTCAGCGGGTGCAGCAGCATCTACGGAGCGAAGGAGATAGGCAACGTTTCGGGCCGAAACCCTTCTTTAGACTGATGGGGGGGGGGGGGGGGGGGGGGGGGAGAGAAGAAAGGAGAAAGGAAGAGGAGCCAGAGGGCTGAGGGAGAGCTGAGAAGGGGAGGAGACAGCAAGGGCTACCGGAAATTGGAGAAGTGGATAGAGGATTATCCAAGCTGGAAACTTCCTTGAATACATTCTTGCCTTGCAACCTACGTCTACCTCCTGACATCCATTGCCATTGGTCCATGGAAACATTTTGACAAAAACAATCCATTCCACAAACAGATGGATTAAAATGTAGATGTATATAAATTTACCGCTGCAGATGCACACACTATGCATGAAAGTGTCATGTACTACACAAAGTAACATACATTTACAATTCCTGATGTTAAAATGTACATCTTCCACAATTTCATCCACAAGAAAAGCTGCTTTTGTTATTTTTAAAATCTGTTTCTCTCAGGTGACTTGTCAAATTTATCAAAATATGCTGACACGTGTCACAGGCAATTTCTATGTGGCTCCTGCAATGTGAACCAGGCTACAACCCACTGAGCAAGGACCACTAGAAAGCAGAGCTGTGTTGCCCTTGGGATACTGGTCTATTTAAACCCATGCAATGAAAAGGTGAATGTACTTTCCTTGGATCTCGGGCATTTAAAAATACATTAATCTTGCTACATGCTAAAAAGGGAGAAGGTGGGGGGGGGGGGAGAGAGAGGAGGGAGAGGAGAGAGAGAGAGAGAGAGAGAGAGAGAGAAACAATGGATTTCAGACAGACAATTTTGACAATTTATTTTTTTTAAAGGTTGAATAAAAATGTCCACAATCAGACTCCCTTTCTGAACAAGTATCCAGTACAAGATCATGTTTATCGAACGTGGTTAATCCAGGACACAGATTTAAATGCAGACTAGTGCAGTGTATAGTCTCCTCGCTGTGTCTGCAAATATATTATGCAAAATCGGCCCTTTTTTTGTTTGCCTGCTTTGGTCATGAAAGGGGAAAGCAATTGCAAAGATGCTTGAAACAAATATACTAGCATAATACCGACTAACAAAGCAATGACAGCAATCCCCCCCCCCACCACCACCACCACCACCTTGTGCGAGCGACACTGCTCCTCGGTGGAACGGTGTTGTTTCACACTCCATCACCACCACCTACCTTTAAGGCGAAAAGGAAGCAAGTGATAAGAAGCACCATTGGGCAGGCGGCTCCTCTTTGCAGATCCCAAGGCATTTAACGAGGATAGAGACGGCAGAGCAGCAGGGGCAAGGCTGTTAGCACAGACAATGGCGCTTCCCAGCACCATCCCTCTCTGCCCACTCTGAATGCTGGAGATTGAGTCTCTGCCTTCCCTTAATCTCTTTCCTCTCCCCCCCCTTCCCCTCGCCCCGTCACGACTCCGCTTGCAACTACAACACATGCAAAAAAAAACCCCCAAAAAATCTGCACCCTTCTGTTTTATTTAGTTCTCCGCGATTCCTGCAGGCAGCTTGCTCCAGCAGCTCGCTGTGTTGCAATGATCAATGGGCAGAGAGCATCCCCATACAAAAAGCTCATTCTCCCCTCCTAACCCCGCCCTCCCTCTCACTCTCACTCTCTCTCTCCACTCCACAGAGACTCTGACTGAATCTTGTAACCCGCTTTAAATGCCCGAGAGGTTTCCGTTCCTTTGCATTTAACAGAGCCTCCCATCGTCTTATGTAGGGCAGGGAACGGCTGTGAAAGCCAGAGGAGCTCTCAATGCCGAGAGGGGTGCAGGGCGAGAGTTACAACACCGCGCTAATTCTCAAATGTCTCCCATGCAGATAGTCTCGTGTGAACATTTAAATGCCAAGTCATTCTGATCGACTGTGTACAATTAATAAGACGCCTTTCTCGAACGACAGAGGACTTGGTCGAGGTGGGGGGGGGGGGGGGGGGGGGTCCAAACTGTGCATCCAAATACAACGACTGTAAGGTCACAAACATCTTCCTTCAAGGCTGTTCGTCCAGGCAGCTAACAAAGAGAGTTCACAATTTTCACTTTTATTTTTGTAATAATTTGGATGAACAAGAGAAAGGGTTTTGGTTTCAAATTCAGGGTCATGAGCCACTTTACAGTGAATCTATTGATGTTATACACACACTTAATACAATCAAAGCCTTTATTTATCTGCCACAAATCGAATCAGTGATAACCAAATCCTCTCTCCTGTACGGGAACGAACTGCAGATGCTGGTTTAAACCCCAGATAGATACAAAAAGCTGGATCAACTCAGCAGGTCAGGCAGCATCTCTGGAGAAAAGGAATGGGTGACGTTTTGGGTTGAGACCCTTCTCACATGCCAGTCACAGAGAGTGGAAACAGACCCTTCGGCCCAACTTGCCCAGACATGCCTGGCCAGCACACTAATCCCACCGCCTATGTTTGGCCCTTATCCCTTCAAACTTGCCCTAGCCATGTAACTGTTTCTTAAACGATGGGATAGTCCCAGCTTCAACTACCTCCTCTGGCAGCTTGTTCCATACACCCACCACCCTTCATGTGAAAAAGTTACCTCTCAGATTCCTATTAAATCTTTTCCCCTTCACCTTAAACCCATTTCCTCTGGTCCTCGGGTTCATCTACTCTATGCATCCACCCAATCTATTCCTCTCATGATTTTATCCACCTCTATAAGATTACCCCTCATCCTCCTGCACTCCAGGGAATAGAGTCCCAGACTACTCAACCTCTCCCTAGAGCTCAGACCCTCTAGACCCAGCAACACCTGGGGAACTTTAAGTGAGAGGGAAAAGATTTAATAGGAACCCGAGGGGCAGGTTTTCCACACTGAGAGTGGTGGGTATATGGAACGAGCTGCCAGAGGAGGTAGTTGAGGCAGGTACCATGACAGCATTTAATAGACAGTTGGACTGGTACATGTGTAGGAAAGAACTGCAGATGCTGGTTTAAATCGAAGCCAGACACAAAATGCTGGAGTAACTCAGCGCATCTCTGGAGAGAAGAAATGGGTGACGTTTCGGGTCAAGACCCTTCTTCAGACTGGTACATGGATAGGAAGGGTTTAGAGGTAAATGGGCAAGTGGGAATAGTGCAGCTGGAGCATCTTGGTCGGCATGGATGAGGGCCCGTTTCTGTGCTGAATTACTACGATTTGATAATTTATATACTTGCTACCCACAATTTATTAGATTATTGTTCAGAGTTATTCTCAGCGATTCTGTCCACAATAGTAACCATTTATAAATCATACCTTTAAGTGACCAGCTCTTACACTCTAGAAGGGTTCTGATCCTTGCAATAGCAGGCTATTTTTACAACATATTTATTTTATAGTATGACACATACATGCATTCACACATTATATTTATACATGCATGTGTATATACACACACACATACATATGTGTGTATGTATGTATACATATGTGACAACAATAAACCTAAACTTTGCATTATATACTGAAGTACGGTGAAAAGCTTTGTTTTGTATGCTATCCAATCAAATATACATACACAGATACAAGAAAGATATTCAAGAGTGAAGTAGACTCGATGTGCCGAATGGCCTAATTCTGCTCCTATGAATTATGAACCTCAGGTCAATAGGTAGATCAAAGGGGTACAGAATACAGTTCTCAGCTTTGTAGCACATCAGTTCCACAGACAAATGTTCACAATGGGGTTGAGGTGAATCGGACAGTATCCTAGCTGATGGAAAGACCGTTCCGAAGGCAACATTCCGAAGCTGCTCCGGGATCATCCAACTCTGGGTTGTGAGGCAGAAGCTGCTCCGGGTTGTGCCTACAATACAGGGCCAGATTTATGTATAAGCTTCACAAGCTTAAGCTCAGGGCCTCGAGATCTAGGGGGGCCTCGGCAGGGCCGGATTTACCTATAGGCTTCATCGGCTGAAGCCTCGGGCCTCAAAATCTAGGGGGCCTCCGGCCAAGGTGTCTTTTTCCCCAGAGTAAAGAAAAACATGTGAAAAAAAAAAATTGGAGCGCTATCAGCGTTTCCACTTTGACGGAAATTACCCGAAATTCTGGTTCCGGCCCGTTGGAAGTTTTGGGGAAAAAAAAAAAAATTGCGACCATCCTCCGCCTGCGCAGTTGGGGGAAGCCAGTGACACAGTAGCGACACAAAATTATGCGGTCTCTCCCCGCGTGCGCAGTGGGCCCCGGTGGGTTCAGATCTCCATTTGCACCACACAATCACCTCAATGCCTCATGTCTACCAAAATTCCTAGGCGTCTACTCCAGGTAAGTAGTGGAATATTTCTCCGGGTGGGGGGCCTGAGGTGCGGAGTCGGAGCCTCGCTGCTTGGGAGGGCGAGAGAGGGCGAGGGGGGAGAGAGAGAGGTGGAGGGAGAGAGGTGGAGGAAAAGGAGGATTATCTTTAGTGAAATTGCAAAATTAAGGTAGAGTTTAGAGCAATTATATTTTCTCATCCATATGAATAATATCAAACAATTGATATTATTCTTTTCCTTGATAACAATACTGAAAAATATGTATTCCATAGTTTGCAACTTTCATTTTGCATCATATTTTTAATGTGCACACACTAACACAGTCGAACAGTAACAGGCAATTAAATCAACAATTTACTGCAAAAACCTAGTATTTTAATTGCAGTGTTTGCATGCTCCTTTATAACATTTTACATAATATTTTACAGTACGATTATTAAAACAAGGACAGCTTCAATTCTTGATTTAAAAAAATGTATACAACAATGACCTCAATCACCCCATTCCAACCACTCATTACTCTTGACTCAACCAAAATTATTTCTGAAATATTGGTCATAAATCTGGTGCAAAAATGCTCCAAAATCAGGCTCAGAATGCACCAGAGAATCTAAAACCCCAGACGCTAGGGGGCACTGGACTGCCAGCAGCCTCTGCCTGCAGCCTGTTTGTTTTTCCAGCTTTTTTTTAAATTTTTAGTCCGTTTAAAGTGTGTTTTTGGGGAAACTTTAACTTTTTTTATGTGTGGGATGGGGCAGCGTAAGGGGGAAACTAACTCCCAGTCGCTTCCTGGGGACGCGACTATTTCTCCGAGTGGCGTCCTCGCCCCCACCTCGCGGCCTACCTCCTGGATCGGAGCGGCCTTTCCTGCCGGGGACCGGGAACAGGACCAGAGCTGCAACAGCGGCGGTGGCGCAGCGCTGGAGTCACCACGGAGCGGGCGATGCCTACCTGGGTCGCTGTTGGAGCTCCGGAGCGTTGGGCCGCTGCTCCAACATTGTGGAGCTCTGGTTTAGAGAGCTCCCAACGCGGGCGGCGCTGACCGTCATCGTGGAGTCCTGGGGCCCTTCGCCGAGGGCCTCCAGCGCTGCATCTCCACCCGGCGCGGGCTGCGGACTTTGGGAGCCGCGGACTCCGATAGGAGGGGGCCGACTCGGTGTCCAGGCTGCTGAGGAGGTCCCCCAGCCCCGGCGTCGGACTTCCATCACCCCGGGGAGCGGCCCTGAATATCGGGCCGCTCATAGCGGCGACTGCAGGGGGCTCGGGAAGGCCCTGACCACGGGGGAATATTGGGGAACATCAGGGGAAGAGACTGACTTTGGTGCCTTCCCTCACAGTAGGAAATTTTGATCCTGCTGTGGGGGGATGTTTTATGTTGAATCCTATCTACTCCATGTTGTGTTCTTTATTTATAATGCCTGGCTGCATGGTGATTTAATTTTGCTGTGCCAATTGGCACATGTGACAAATAAATGCATTTTATCTTATCTTCCATGGCCCTTAAGTGGGCCCTGGATCCCGGCCGTAAGGGTCTTTCAGCTTCACGCTTGTGATATGCACTGCATGCACTTATCTCACATAAAATTTGGGTAGTCCTGGCATGCCACCCCCCTTTTTGAAAAGCTTCGTAAGGGCCTGGTATATAATATTTTTGACACTGCCACAGGCCTTTCTTACATATGCTGTCACAACGTACTAGTCTCTAAACAACACTTCAGTAATTTTCCTTGCCCTCCATTTCAGAATAGTGCTTTAAGCCGATAACTCGACACTAGCACTGGCAATAAATAAAAAGTGCAGCTTTCCACCCCTCATCTCATTGGCCACGCTCGGCTACACATTGGTGTCAATCTGGTGGATTCTTCCATCTTCCTCTCGTCGTGGGGGATTGGGAGGGGCCTCACAAAAGGAATAGCCTAGGGCCTCCCTTCATCTAAATCCGGCTACAATACAAATGTAATACAGGCTGGAAATATAGCCAAGGCTGTATTTTGCAAATGGCTCATTGTCATGATACAGTGAAAAACCTTGTCTGCGTTCCATCCAATCAAATCATACTTTACACAAGTACAATTAAGCCATAGAACATGCAACAGTTCAGCACAAGCGAAAGCCCTTCAGCCCACAACATCTGTGCCCATACGATGCCAGGTTTATCTAATCTCCGCTTGCACTTGATCCATATCCCACCATTCCCTGCATGTCCATGTGCCAATCTGAACGCCCCTTAAATGCCACTATTGTATCGGCCTCCACCTCCACCCCCAACTGCACATTCCAGGCACCCACCAACTCCGAGTAAAAACACTTCCCCTGTACATTTTCTTTACACTTCACTCTTCTCACCTTAAAGATATACCCTCCAGCCAGTGACATTTCCACCCTGGGGAAAAAGGTTCTGACGGTTTTACCTCTGTCCAGTTGGTACACTTTTATTAGGTAAGTACACGGGTACAACAGGTCGTGCAAAGAAGGAAAAACCAGTGTTCAGATTGTCACAGCATTAGATTGAGCTCTTCGGGCTAAGGGAAGCTACGGCCAAGGGATATGGGGGAAAAAGACAGAAAGGGGTACTGATTTTGGATGATCAGCAATGGCCATACTGAATGGTAGTGCTGGCTCGAAGGGCCGAATGGCCTTCTCCCACACCTATTTTCTATGTTTCTATGTCTACGCTTATTGTTGTATAGAAAGTGCAGATAAGAAAAATGTACAAGTTCTTTAATGAGGTAGGTTGGGAGATCAGGACGACACACTAGCTTCTGGTAGGACCATTCAGAGGTGGAATGAAGCTGTTCCTGCATCCACTGGTGCATTCTTTCAAACCTTAGCCTCTGCAGCAAAATGGGAGAGAGGAAGATAAGGAGTGTCTAGGGTGAAAATGTTCCCTATACAGTATTATGTTGGCTGCTTTCCCAAGGCAGCGAGAAGTGTAGATGGAGTAAATGGTGGGAAGTCTGGTCTGTGGGCTGGACTGGGTTACATCCCAAACTCTCTGCAATTTCTGGCAGTCTTGGCCAGAGCTGTTCCCAAACCAAGCTGTGATGCAACCTGACAGTCTGCTCTCTAATCAGCATTCCCCAAACTAAAAAAGCATACTTCAGCCAACCGAGTCTGCACCATCCAACGATCCCCTGTACACTAATTCTATCCTACACATTAGGGACAGCTTACAGAAGCCAATTAACTCACAAACCTGCACTTTCTTTGGAAAGTGGGGGGGAATCCAGAGCACCTGGAGAAAACCCACATGAAAACCCAGGGAGAACATACAAACTCCGTACAGACAGCGCCCAAAGACCAGGATCATACCCGGGTCTCTGGTGCAGTAAGGCAGCAACTCTACCGCTGCACCACCCTGCCAACCAGGACCTAACCCAGGGGTAAGTCCTCTATTTTTCCACCATCTCTCTTGGCCATAGCTTCAATGCAGTTGGCCCAGGGCAAATTATTGGTGATATTTTCCACTAGATTTGTCAGCACTAGAGGGTCTGAGCGATCGGGGGAGGTTTAGTAGGCTGGGACACTATTCCAGAGCACAAGAGGATGAGTGGTGATCTTATAGAGGTGTATAATATCATAAGAGGAATAGATGCATAGGTAGATGCATAGTCTCTTGCCCAGAGTTGGGGAATTGAGGACCGGAGGACATAGATTTAAGGTGAGGCGGAAGATTTAATAGGAATCTGAGGGGTATCTTTTTCACACAAAGGGTGGTGGGTGTATGGAACAAGCTGCCGGAGGATGTAGCTGAAGCTGGGACGATCCCAACGTTTAAGAAACTGTTAGACAGGTACATGGATAGGACAGGTGTGGAGGGATATGGACCAAACGTAGGCAGGTGGGACTGGTGTAGCTGGGACATGTTGGCTGGTGTGGGCAAGTCGTTGGGCCGAAGGGCTTGTTTCCACGCTGTATCACTCAAAGCTCTTCACTTCAGTACCATTGAAGCTAGTTGGGTCATGTACTAAAGTCTATAATTGCCACCTTTGTCTTGCTGACTTTGAGAGAGAGGCACAACGGTAGAGTTGCTGCCTCACAGCACCAGACCCAGGTTCAATCCTGACTAATGGGTGCCCCCTGTATGGAGTTTGCACGTTCTCCTTGTGGCCACTTGAATTTTCTCCAGTGGCTCCAGTTTCCTCCCACACTCCAATGACGTACAGATTTAAAGGTTAATTGGCTTTGGCAAGTTGTAAAATTCCCCCTAGTATGTGTAGGTTAGGGTCGCCAACTTTCTCACTCCCAAATAAGGGGCAAAAGATCAAAATAAGGGACAAATTCCCGACGGCAATTCTTTGACCGACTCGGCTGTGGCTGTGTGAGTTGGCCCGGGTGCTGGATTGCACACAAAGCCCAGCCAGCGGACTAGCTCAGGAGTTTGGGCCCGGGCGTCAGGCTTTGTGTGTGACGTCATGCGCATAGTCCGGTGTCCCATCCAACTCATGAACTGATGATCGGCCATGAGAAGGAGGGGTGGTGGTGTCGGCGGTAAGCGAAGGTCGGAAAGCTGGCCGGGCTGCCGACCAACGGGGCCACGGGCGAGGAGCTGCTGCTGCACTCCATGGGCTGCACCACGTCGGGACGAGTGAGACGGGGCTGGACGCGGTGCTCCGACCAGACAGTCCCCTCGACCCGAGTAGTAGCACTCAAATACGGGACAAGGCCAATATACGGGATGTCCCAGCTAATACGGGACAGTTGGCAACCCTAGTGTAGGTTAGTGTATGGGATGATCGCAGGTCAGTGCAGACTCAGTGGGCCAAAGTGCCTGTTATCACACTGTAAAGACTAAAGGGCCTGTCCCACTTGCATGCGTCTGGCGCGACCAAACGCGGTCGCTTGAGGCGTACGGCCTCGCAGGGCCCGTCCCACTTCCAAGCGCGGAGGCGTATGGAGTTGTGCGGGGCTGGTCCAAACATCGCTCGGGGCTCCAAAAATCCCACACTGTCCAAACATTTCGCGCGGCAACGGCCTGTCGGCCCGCAGGCGCATTACGGAGGTACGAGGTGTCTTGACGGCGTACGCCTAGTGCGTGGCGTTGCGTGATGATGTCACTGCCCGGCGTGGCGCGATAATGTCACCGCCGTGCGACGTCCAAATTCAGTTGGTCCGCCTCCTGCCCAGCTGATTGGCGAGTATGATGCGAATTACGTCACTCGCGAACTCCGCTTCCATTTGGTCGTGTCAAACGCATGCAATCGCATTCAAGTGGGACAGGCCCTTTTAAGGTGTTTAACATGCCTCACAGAGTCTGCGCTACAAATCCACTTACAGTAAACATAATAAAACAAACAGGTACAGACCAGTTGACCCCTTTGGCTACTCCCCTGTTAAGCAAGCTTATGATTGCCCTCGGTCTATCCCTACAACACTCAGCATTTCTCACAGACCAGAAATCTAATAGTCTTGTTTTTAAGAGTATTTAGTTTAGTTTAGAGATACAGCATAGAAACAGGTCCATCGGCTCACCGAGTCCAGGCCGACCAGCGATCCCCACACATTAACGCTACCCTTCACACCCTAGGGACAATTTACACTTATACCAACCCAATTAACCTACACACCTGCAAGACTTTGGAGAGTGGAAGGAAACCAAAGATCTCAGAGAAAACCCACACAGTCACAGGAAGAACATACAAACTCTACAGACAGCACCCGTAGTCAGAATCGAACCTGGGGCTCCATTCGCTGTAAGGCAGTAACTCTACTGCCCCAAGTGACTCAGCATCCTCGGTTCTCTGGAATCGAAGAGTTCCAGAGATTTGTGACTATCAGAAAAAACATCTTCCCCTTAAATAGGCAACTGTGTATCCCAAAACTGTCGTGGAGAGGAAACCTCTTTACAACTTCACCCTGTCAACCTTCCTCAGAATCTAACATTCTTCTGAACTCCAGCAGCTAACAAAATCAAATGATAACAGCAGAATTAGGCCACTCGGCCCATCAAGTTTACTCCACCATTCAATCATGGCTGATCTATCTTTCCCTCTCCATACTAATCAAGAATCTATCTATCCCTTAAAAATATCCATTGACTTGGCCTCCACAGCCTCCTGTGCCAATGAATTCTACCGATTCACCACACTTTCACATTAAGAATTTGAACAGCCACCTAGGCAAATAGATCCATACATTAAAGAGCTAAAATATACACAGTTCTCCAGATATGGCCTCAATAAAGCCCAAATGTTAGCATAACCCATACCTTATCTCCTGCAACAGGAGTAGCCAGAGGTAGCTGCGCATTCCATTAAACATTTATTTTCCCCAATTTTGAAATTAATTCTAATCTAAAACACTTGTGCACCTCTCAAGCACAGCATGAAGGCGTTTATTGTTGTCTGGTGCTAATGATTATCAGGTGTTTGGATTTATTGGAGTAAATCCTAGTGATCTGATTACTCCAGTGTTAGCACTTGGAATAAAACAAGTCTATTAAAAGACACCTTGCAGAATAAGGGCAAGTAACAAAAACATTTGTTGATTACAGTAACCATTCCTTCCTGCAGCACCTTAGGCATGGAAAAGGTGCAAGGAAGATGTACAAGGATGTTGCCAGGAATCAAGGGCCTGAGCTGCAGGGAGAGGTTGGGTGGGCTAGGACTTTATTCCTTGGAGCGCAGGAGGAGGAGGGGTATAAAATCAGGAGGGGGATCGATAAGGAGAATGCACAGTCTTCTGCGGAGAGGAAAGGAGAGGAAAGGAAAGGAAAGGAAAGGAAAGGAAAGGAAAGGGAAAGGAATCAAGAACCTTAGGGTTTAAGATGAGAGGAAAAAAGGATTAAGGTGAGAGGAAAAAGATTTAATAGGAACCTGAGGAGACAACGTTTTTACTCAGAGGGTGGTGGGTATGTGGAACGAGGTGATATGAGGGGTAGAGCTGCTGTCTCACAGCGCCAGAGACCCAGGTTCGATCCTGACCTTAGCTGCTGTCTATGTGGAGTCTGCACCTTCTCCCTGTGACCACGTAGGTTTTTCCTTCCCAGATCCCAAAGACGTGTGGATTTGTAGGTTAATTGTCCCTCTGTAAATTGCCCTTGGTGTGTAGGGAGTGGGTGAGAAAGTGGGATAACTCAGGACTGGTGTAAACGGGTGAACACAATGTTCCAGCCAAACATGATGCCAAGGTAAACTGACCTCCTCTGCCTGCATGTGATCCATATCCCTCCATTCCCTACACATCCATGTGCCTATCTGAGAGCCTCTTAAATGTTACTATCATATCAAACAAATCATGGAACGGCCACATTAAATAATCTAACAGTGGTTGCACCATGTCATACTCCGGGAAATATAGCCCGCCTGTCTGAAAAAGGGTCCTGACCTGAAACGCCACCCATCCTTTTTCTCCAGAGATGCTGCCTAACCCGCTGAGTTACTCCAGCACCTGGTATCTATCTTTGATATGAACCAGCATCTGCAGTTCCTTTCTACAGACTCCAGTTTATCCATATTACTATCGCATGTCCAAAGCTACTCGCAAATCAGGTTGTACTCTCAGTCTCCGACAACCATTCATCAACTGAGACATGGTCTTTATTTAGCTTAGATGGAGCAAATGGGCGAGATAGTCAATGGGTGCAGGAGTAGGCCACTTGACCCACCGAGCCAGCACCGCCATTCAATGTCATCGTGGCTGATCATCCCCAATCAGTACCCCGTTCCTGCCTTCTCCCCATATCCCCTGACTCCACTATCTTTAAGAGCCCTATCTAGCTCTCTCCTGGAAGTATCCAGAGAACTGGCCTCCACCGCCCTCTGAGGCAGAGAATTCCACAGACTCACAACTCTCTGTGAGAAAAAGTGTTTCCTCGTCTCCGTTCTAAATGGTTTACACCTTATACTTAAACGGTGGCCCCAGGTTCTGGACTCCCCCAACATCGGGAACATGTTTCCTGCCTCTAGCGTGTCCAAATCCTTAACAGTCTTATATGTTTCAATAAGATCCTCTTTCATCCTTCTAAACTCCTGAGTGCACAAGCCCAGCCGCTCCATTCTCTAAGCATATGACAGTCCTGCCATCCCGGGAATTAACCTTGTAAACCTACGCTGCACTCCCTCAATAGCAAGAATGTCCTTCCTCAAGTTAGGGGACCAAAACTGCACACAATACTCCAGGTCTCGCTAGGACCCTGTACAACTGCAGAAGGACCTCTTTGCTCCTATATTCGATTCCTCTTGTTATAAAGACCAACATGCCATTTAAGAGCATTATCTAGCTCTCTCCTGAAAGTATCCAGAGAACCAGCCTCCACCGCCCTCTGAGGCAGAGAATTCCACAGACTCCTAACTCTCTGTGTGGAAGAGTGTTCCCTCATCTCCGTTCTGAATGGGGCCGAAGGACTTATTTCCATGCTGTATGATCACATAACTCGACATAATATACATTCTCGGGTGCAGTTTTGTTGTTGTTCCTATTGAATCATCATTGACCTCAGACAATGGTGCCAAGGGATGTATTCCCGACACCAAATCTACCTCTTGTGGACCTCACACTTTTAAAAATCTACACTTTCTCTGCAGCTGTTACGCCTTATTCTGCATTCTGCTTCTGTTCTCTTTGCAGTACCTGTTATGGTCGTGTATCCTCCTGATTTGAATGAATTAATACGTTTATTGACCAAGTATGTACACACACTAGGAATTTGCCTTGGTGCTTCGCTCGCAAGTAACAACACGACATACAGTAAACAATTAAGAATCAAACATAAAATATTAAACATTAAGAATAAAACATTATAGTTCAAAATGTAAATGAAATAAAATACCAGAGCAAAAGGAGGCTACAGACTTTTAGTTATTGATTAGAGCTGCTGCTCGTGGAAATAAGCTGTTTTTATGTCTGGCTGTGACGGCTTTGACAGTCCGGAGTCGCCTTCCAGAGCGAAGTGATTCAAAGAGTTTGTGGCCGGGGTGAGAGGGGTCAGAGATGATCTTGCCCGCTCGCTTCCTGGCCCTTGCAGTGTACAGTTCATCAATGGGGGGGAAGGTTGCAGCCAATAACCTTCTCAGCTGATCGAACGACTTGCTGCAGCATCATTTTAATAATGTATAAATGTTTCATTTACCTGTGATAGCACGCTAAAAGTAGCAGGTCAAAATATCAGCACCCCCGTATGTATCGATGGGGCTGAAGGGGAGCTGGTTCAAAGCTTTGTTCCTAGGTAGGAATATCACCAATTTATCTGCAATTTATCTTGGACCAACCACATCGAAGCTATCGCTAAGAACGCACACTGCCTGTACTTTCTTAGGTTTAGACATGTTTCGAACAACTCTCACCAACTTCCACAGATGCACCGTAGAAAGCATTTTATCAGGATACATCACAGACTGGTTTGGGAACAGCTCCATTTAAGACCATAAAAAATCGTAGACAGCTGTGGGCATAGCCCAGACTATCACACATCCTCCCATCCTCCCCTCCATCAACTCTATCCATACACGGCTTGTTGTCTGTATGGAGTTTGTATGTCCTCCAACCTCATATATTGCATTAGCTGCTCTAGGTATCAACTGCTCTACATCGGTGAGACTAAGCGCAGGCTTGGCGATCGCTTCGCCCAACACCTCCGCTCGGTTCGCACTAACCAACCCGATCTCCCGGTGGCCCAGCACTTCAACTCGCCCTCCCATTCCGTATCTGACCTTTCTGTCCTGGGCCTCCTCCATGGCCAGAGTGAGTCCCACCGCATATTGGAGGAGCAGCACCTCATATTTCGCTTGGGCAGTTTACACACCAGCGATATGAACATTGACCTCCAATTTTAGGTAGTCCTTGCTTTCTCCCTCCTTCCACTCCCCTTCCCAGCTCCCCCACAGCCCACTGTCTCCGCCTCTTCCTTTTTTCTTTCCGCCCCCACCCCCACCCCCACCTCAGTCTGAAGAAGGGTCTCGACCCGAAACGTCATCTATTCCTTCGCTCCATAGACGCTGCCTCACCCGCTGAGTTTCTCCAGCATTTTTGTCTACCTCCTTGTGACCATATGGGTTTCCCGTTTTCTCCCACGTTCCAAAGACGTGCGGGTTTGTAGGATAATTGGTTTCTGTAAATTATCCCCGGTGTGTTAGACGTGGACGTGAAAGTGGGATATCATGGAACTAGTGTGAACGGCTGATCGATGGTCGGTGTGGACCCGGTGGGCCAAAGGGTCCGGTTTCATGCTGTGTCTTTCAATCAATGAATGTGGGCGGCACGATGGCGCAGTGGTAAAGTTGCTGCCTTATTGCGCTCGCAGCACCGGAGACCCGGGTTCAATCCCAACTATGGGCGCCGTATATACGGAGTTTTTACGTTTTCCACGTGACCGCGTGGGTTTTCTCTGAGATCTTCGGTTTCCCACACTCCAAAGACGTACATGTATGTAGGTTGATTGGTTCGGCGTATGTGTAAATTGTGTAGGATAATGTTAATCTGTGGGGATCGCTGGACCACGCAGACTCGGTGGGCCGAATGGCCTGTTTCCGCGCTGTATCTCTAAACTAAATCACTCATTCAGTCTGCAGTGGAGCAGTGTAATATACCTCCGTTAAGAAAACTCATTTCTATTCCAATACAATACAATATGCTCGTGGCCTGAATATTGTTCCTATTTAACATCCACAGCATGGAATATTCAATGCCAAGTATTACAGCTTCTCCTTTACATCCTTACATGGGAACAAATTGCTCTCAGTGGAAGGAACAAAGTGAAAACAAGTGAAAAGGTCAAATATTTAACGGATCTTTTCTTGAAGCAGGAAAACTAGTCAAAGCGCTGGCAAGGAGTACTTGGGGAAGTAGAATTGTGCCCAAGGTTATTCCACACTTATAATTGGAAACCATCTATCCAATAATGTGAGGAAAGCGATGAATATTATATTTGAAGCGCGCCTAAAAATGTTTGCATTGCTTCAACAAGAATAACAATCTGAAGAAGGGTCCTGACCCCAAATGTCACCTTCCCACGTCACCTTCCCAATACTACAACATGCATTGGTAATGACGAATGTGAAATATTAACAGATGTGATATAATATTAGCATCAAATGGTTCCTTCATGTCCTTCTTCCTCTCTTCCCAATCTAGCCTCCATGTAACTACAGACCCCTGGTGTTGCAAATGACGAAATTAAGGAACTGCAGATGCTGGTTTACAAAAAAAAGAAAACACAGTGCTGGAGTAACTCAATGGGTTAGGCAGCATCTCTGAGAAACATGCGTAAGTGATGTCTGGGGTCGGGACCCCTCGGGCTAGTGTTTTGGGTCAGGACCATTCTTCAGGGACTGAAGAAGGGTTCCAACCCAAGATGTCACCCATCCGTGTTCTCCAGAGATGCTGCCTGACCCACTGAGTTACTCCAGCTCTTAGTGTCTTTTTGTTTTGTGTTGTTTTAGCTGCCTTCTGGGACGATATGGAAACCAATCAGTGCAAGAGCAAACACGGATGGACAATTAAAGCCGGTCTGCTCACCCATTTCAGGATCGATGTGGAGATTTTGGAGAGGGTGCAGAGGAGGATTACCAGGATGCTGCCTGGACTAGAGCGTATTAGCTAAACGGAGAGGTTGGACTGGACACACTTGGATTGTTTTCTCTGGAGTGTTGGAGGCTGAGGGGAGACCTGAAAGAAACATATAAAATTATGAAAGATATACTGTTGATAGAGTAGACAGCTCAGAATCTTTTTCCCCCCCCAAATGAAAATGGCAAAGACTCGAGGGCATTGCTTTGTGGTGTGAGGGGCAAAGTTTATAGGAGATGTGCAGGGCAAGTGTTTCTTACAGAGAGTGTGGTGGGTGCCTTGATATGTGCTGCCAGGGGTGGTGGTGGAGGCAGGTTCAATAGTGGGGTTTAAGAGGCTTTTTGATGGGCACATGGATGTGCTGGGAATGGATCAAGTGCAGGCAGAGGGGATTAGTTGAACTTGGCATCCTGTCCAGCACAGTGTGGGCCAAGGGGCCTGTCCCCTGTGCTGTACTACTCTATGTTCTCTGTAGTAATGTCTACCTCTCCTGAATGAATGCATTATTGAAAAGGTTAGCCTTCTAGGCAACAAACGTCAGCACTTTATTTGTTATCGTCTGATGACACCCAAGGAATTTATCGAGCAGGAATGCGATGATCCTAATAGACAATTAGTCCATTCTCCATTTATAGCAGAGGAATTACAACAGCCACTTTTCCTACTGGATGGAGACAAAGTGGCAGTTGTATATCATGAATTGAGCCCTGATCATTTGCTTTGTGAGTTGAATTATTTGTCCCTGATGTGAAGGATGTGATTTTAAGGACAGACATATGTCAGACACCAAGCATCTGCTTTGTAGAACTTCAAAGGTTTACAGCATGGGGCAAAGTCATTTGGCCCATGGTTTGTATGGTAGCCCAAAGCCAATCCTAGCATGTCCTCCCTTTAACTCCTTATCACTACAAATCCCACTACAGCGGGATTAAGCTCTGTCACAGTTGTAGGTTTGAGAAGTGGCAGACGGAGCTGAACCCGAGCATGTGTGAGGTGTTGCACTTTGGGAGGTCGAGTGTATGTGGAAAGTGTAGAGTTAATGGCAGGAGCCTAACAGCATTAATGTACAGAGGGATCTTTGGGTCCAAGTTCTTAGCTCGCCGAAGGTGGCAGCACAAGCGGATAGGGTGGGAAAGAAGACGGTGGCAGCTTGTCTTCATTGGTTGGGGCATTGAGTATAAGCATCAGGAAGTCCAATTTAAGGAGATGTGTGAGGCAAGATCTTTACACTGAGTATGGCGGTGGAGGCAGATATGATAGAGGTGTTTAGGAGGGTTTTAGATGGGCACATGGGTATGTGGGGAATGGGAGGATATGTATCTCAGAGGAGATTAGTTTAACTTGGCACCATGTTTGACACAGACACTGGGGCCAAAGGGCTGTAGATACTGTGTCCATCAATGTGTTGAGGGAAGGCATTATGTTCATCAGGGACATTGTGGGCTGAAGGTCCTATCCCCGTGCTGTACTGTTCTATGTAGTGATGTCTACGTCTCCTGAATGAATGAATGCATTATTAAAAAGGATAGACTTCTCAGCAACAAATCTCAGCACATTATTTGTCATCATCTGATAATATCCTGGGAAGTTACTGAGTTCAGGGATGTGATGTTCTAAATAGACAATGAGCCCATTCTCGATTTATAACGGAGGATGAAGAAAAAGTGGCTGTCACGTATCTTTAATTGAACCCTGATCATTTGCTTTGTGAGTTGCTTTTAAGTTACCAGACTATCTTCGACTGCTGGGGAAAGGAGCCGTGGTCAATGGCTAGAGCACCAGGCCACATTGCCAGCTGCTGTTCCAATATTTCCCCTCTGGTTTGTGTGTCCTGCACTACCTCTAGTAGCATCTTGCACAATGGTGAACCTGCACACATGGAGCTGGCACAGTTACAGCTTTGTGTGGAATGGAACTGCAGATGCTGGTTTAAACCAAAGATAGACACAAAATGCTGGAGTAACTCAGCGGGATGGTCAGCATCTCAGGAGAGAAGAAATAGGTGACGTTTCGGGTCGAGACCCTTCTTCTTCTTCTTCTTAAGAAGGGTCTGAAGAAGGGTTTCAATCCAAAACGTCACCCATCCCTTCTCTCCAGAGACGCTGCCTGACCCACTGAGTTACTCCAGCATTTATGACCATCTACAGTTACTGCTTTCTTTAAACTCTTTCACCTGTTGCTCAACGTTTGATGGTCACCGGAGGAATAATTTTCAGCATAACCTGCCTGAAAAAAGCCTTCTTCCTGCAAGTATTTTACTTGCTGTGTCCTTCTCAATTTATTTCAAATTCTGTTCCTTTCCAATGAGTTCTGAGTGGTGCTGGAATGGGAAGGATTTCCTTGGGGGAATTGTCTGGGCTCCTGTTGCACTGGCCATTGCCAAAAAGCTGCCTCGGGCATCTCAGCTCCTGTTTAATGTAATTCCCAAAGCTACCATATCCTTTCCCTGAAGATATTCCAAGGTTTTGTTCAAAGTCCAGATCTCACCTGTTAGTTGTTCCAGTCTTAATTGAAGAAAATGGCATGTTTCATTCAAATATCCTTCACATACGCTCAGCAACCCTGCCAAGTACATTTTCCAACAACTTCTCCAGCCGTGGGCTCCATTCATACTAGTTCTGTTATCCCACTTTCTCATCCACTCCCTACACACAAGGGGCAATTTACAGAGGGCCAATTAACCTACAAACCCGTGCGTCTTTGGGATGTGGGAGGAAACTGGAGCACCCGGAGGAAACCCACGTGGTCACAGGCTACACCATTACATCAATGACCCCATGGACGTCCCTGGCCAGGACCTGCCCCGAAAGCAGTGGACAACCCTCAACCGCTTGAGGACAGACATTGGACGCTATGGAGTAGCGATGAAGAGGTGGGGCCTCATGGACAGCGTGTGTGGGGACCCAACACAGACAGTGGAGCACATAGTCACCAGTTGCCCCAAGCACCGGCCAACGAATGGTGAACGAGGTCTGATTGACCTGGACGATGGCACGTTGGCCTGGCTCGCCTCAACGGAGCTGCAGGTCTAAAAGACAGACGACAGAAGAAGACAGGGTGAACGTACAAACCCCACGCAAACAGCACCTGAGGTCAGGAGAAACCCAGTAAAGAACAAGAGAGGGCAGTTCCAAAAATGGGCTTCGGGGAACATCGGAAAACATGAAAGAAGGAGAAAGAATTTGCTGTAACTGGAAATTACCGTACTGTAGTTCCATATGCCATAGAAATAGGCCCACCTCTGTCACTACTCCACTCACACTTGCTGCTTCTACCTATCACTGGCTTTGTTCTTCCTGGGTTCTTCTGGTCCATACCTCTATTTCGTTGGCTGTCCATTTGGTTTAGGTTTTGGTTTATTATTGTCATGTGTACTGAGGTACAGTGAAAAGCTTTGTTTTACCTGATATCTAATCAGATCAGATAATACCATACATAAATACAATCGCCAAACTCGAGTTTAATAGGTAGAACAAAAGGAAAGATAAGATACCGAGTGCAGAATATAGTTCTTAGCATTGTAGTGCATCAGTTCCAGAGACAAGGGCCAATGTCCGCAATGGAATCGGACAGTACCCTAGCTTATGGAAGGACCATTCAGAAGCCTGATAACAGAGGGGAAGAAGCTGTTTCAGAATCTGGTGATGTGCGCTTTCAAGATTCTGCACTTTCTGCTGGACAGCAGTAGGGAGAAGAAGAGTTGTTCAAGAAGGAACTGCAGATGCTGGAAAATCGAAGGTAGACAAAAATGCTGGGGAAACTCAGCGGGTGCGGCAGCATCTATGGGGCGAAGGAAATAGGCAACGTTTCGGGCCGAAACCCTTCTTCAGACTGATGCAGGGTGGGGGCGGGAAGAACAAAGGAAGAGGAGGAGCCAGAGGGCTGAGGGAGAGCTGAGGAGACAGCAAGGGCTACCGGAAATTGGACAAGTCAATGTTCAGGCCACTGGGATGCAGACTGCCCAAGCGAAATATGAGGTGGTGCTCCTCCAGTTTCCGGGTGGTGCTCACTCTGGCAATTCAGGAGGCCTAGGACAGAAAGGTCGGATTCGGAATGGGAGGGGGAGTAGGGAGAAGAAGAAATGACCGAGGTGGTTGTTCCTGACAGATTTCCTTACGATGAGAAATTAGTAGGATTTAGTATTTCCCTAAACCTTAGCTTTTACTTCAGAGATTCTCCATTTTCACTAACTGTCTGGGACTGCTCAGTTATTAAAATATTTTCAGCATATTACCAACCCCATAATAATGCATTTGAATATATTAAATATCAGCATATATTTAAATATCATTATCATTAATATAAATATCATTAGATATTTAATCAGTACAAAGTTAATAATTAATCAGTGCAAGAAGGTCGGTTGCTGATTCCTCTTCAATACATTCTATGTTAAGTGTTGCATGTTCCTATGAACATAGAACTGTACAGCAACAGAACAACAGGCCCTTCGGTCCACAATTTCCGTGCTGAGCAAGCTAACACTAATCTCCTCTGCCTGCATGTGATGCATATTCCTCCATTCCCTGTATATCCATGTGCCTATCTAAAAGTCTCTTAAACCACCACTTTCGTATCTGCCTCCATCACCACCCCCGGCAGCACATTCCAGGCCCCCATCTAACTCCCTGATTTAAAAAAAAACCTTCTGAAGTAGGACAGCGCTTCCTTTGTGTTCTATAAGTGTCTGAGTCATAGTTTTTAATGAACCATGAATCAAGATAATAACTCAATGCTGCTAAAGTGTACTGAGCTATGAAAGCAGAGTCTTGTGTAGATGGGACTATTGAATATCTTGTTGTATTGCGTTGGGCATTGGAGCTTGTGATGAGGATCCCTCTCACTATCAGCAACGCCACCTCTCCATCGAATGTCATCACTAACGTCACCACGTCTCAGCAGTTGGACACAAAATGCTGGAGTGACTCAGCGGGTCAGGCAGCATCCCCGGAGAAAAGGAATTGGTGACGCTTCGGGTCGAGACCCTGCAGCAGACACATCTCGGCAGTCGCCAGTTCACAGTGTAACTGCCAGCCGCCCCCTCGGGTTAAAAAAAAAAGACACAAGTTGCAGGAGTAGCTCAACAGGTCACGGCACGGCAGCATCTCTGGAGAACATGGATAGGTGGCGTTTCCAAACAACGCCTTTCCATGTCCTCCACAGATGCTGCCTGACCTGCTAAGTTACTCCAGCACTTTGTGTCTTTTTTTATTTTGTTGTAAACCAGCATCTGCAGTTCCTTGTTTCTGTATCTCCTCTGGCATCCGTTTTGCTGTTCTGAGTTTGTTGTTTTGCAGTGCTTAAGCCAGCAGCTTGGTTGCAAGTGTGACTTCTTTTGACAACACATTGTCACACAGCGCTACTTTGTGCCAGCCACGTAGCTGGTGTCATAGTTGTCCAAGAACACTCTCCTGACTGGTGTTGTGTTCCATCATTGCAAATGGACTATATTTTGTGTTGTATTTTTGCTTGTAATTTCTATAAGGTAGGACTTAGTAGAACGTAGCAAAGGACCAGGCCCTTCGGCCCACAAGGTCCGTGCCAAAGGAAGCTAATTCCTTCTGTCTGCATGTGATCCATAATGCCCACGCTAAACATGATACCAAGTTACACTAATCTCCTCTGCCTGCACGCGATTCATATCCCCCCATTCCCTACATACAACTGTGCCTATCATAAAGCCTCCTAAACGCCACGATCGTATCTTCCTCCACCACCACCCGGGTGCTCCTGTTTCTTCCAACGTTCCCATAGACGTATGGGTCTGTAGGTGAATTGGCTTTGGCAAAGATTGTAAATTGTCCCTAGTGTGTGTGAATAGTGTTAGTGTGCGGGGCACGGGTTCAGTGGGCCAAAGGGCTTGTTTCCACGCTATATCTCTAAATTAAAAAATAAAAAATAAAAATAGATGGACGGATGGATGGATAGATAGATAGATAAATAAACAAGACTGCAATGTTGACGAGTCCATCTGTGATTTTCCTGTCGGCAATGTTCACAGCCCTGCATAGCAAGCTCTGCTCACAGTGTAGCCTATACCCTCCAACAGTGGTGCTCTGCACACATCAGGGAACATTGCTTGAATGTAGCTGACAGTTGCACGCATGCAAGATCAATGACAAAGGCACTGAAGTCTACTGCTTGCATTCTTGGCAGAAGTTCATAAAACCGAGAGTAACCGCAATGTCATTTATTTCCTCCGGTTATTGGATTGTAACTGGAGAATATATATTTTCAAATTCACATCTTTTTTGTGTAACTCTGATCATAGGTCTTAGCAGTTGACATATTCACAATTAATATAGCACGGCTGGTAGGGTCGCTGCCTCACAATGTCACAGACCCGGGTTCGATCCTGACCTCAGGTGCTGCCTGTGCGGAGTTGGCACGTTCTCCCTGTGACCGCGGGGGTTTCCTCCCACGGGTGCACCGGTTTCCTCCCACATCCCAAAGACGTGCACGTTTGTAGGTTAATTGGCTTCTGTGAATTACCCCATGTGTGTAAGTGGATGCAAAAGTGGGATAGCATGGAACTGGTACAAACGGATGATTGATAGTCAGTTTGTGGACTCGATGGGCCGAAGGGTCTGTTTGCATGCTGTGTCAATACATCAACCTATTAATCAATCAGTCTGCAGTGGAGCATTGGCATACACTTCCTGTAAGCAAACACATTTATATTCCAATACAACAAGCTCATGGCCTGAACATGAATTGCTATTCAACATGCACAGCGTGGAATATGAAATGTGAAAATGTCAAAAATGCAACCAATTTTTTTCCTGGAGCAGGAAAGCTAGTCAAAGCACTGGCAAGGAAAACATGGTGAGGTAGGAAATGTGCCCAAGCTTATTCTATGCCTATTACTGCATATCAGGTGCTGACTGTGTGGAATTTGCATGTTCTCCCTGTGACAACAGACAATAGGTGCAGGAGTAGGCCATATGGCCCTTCGTCAATGTGATCACGGCCAGTACCTATTCCTGCCTTCTCCCCATATGGAGCCCTATCTAGCTCTCTCTTGCATCCAGAGAACCTGCCGTCCAAGGCATATTTGTGACTCCCCCAACATCGGGAACATGAGCATCCGTTTCCCCAACTGTGCCCGGCACAGAAGGACCACATGCATTCACTTTTTTTCACTGCCCAATCCCACACGGATCGTTCCCTGTTCCTGCCTTCTCCCCATATCCCCTGACTCCACTATCTTTAAGAGCCCTATCTAGCTCTCTCTTGAAAGCATCCAGAGAACCTGCCTCCACCGCCCTCTGAGGCAGAGTATTCCACAGACTCACAACTCTCTGTGAGAAAAAGTGTTTCCTCTTATCCGTTCTAAATGGCTTACCCCTTATTCTTATACTGCCACCCTTGGTTCTGGACTCCCCCAACATCGGGAATATGTTTCCTGCCTCTAGGTTGTCCAAACCCTTATCAATCTTATATGTTTCAATGATCCACTCTCGTCCTTCTAAACTCCAGAGTGTACAAGCCCAGCCGCTCCATTCTCTCATGACAGTCCCGCCATCCCAGGAATTAACCTTGTAAACCTACGCTGCTCTCCCTCATTAGCAAGAATGTCCTTCCTCAAATTAGGGGACCTAAACTGCACACAATACTCCAGGTGTGGTCTCACTAGGGCCCTATACAACTGCAGAAGGACCCCTTTGCCCATATATTTGACTCATCTTGTTATAAAGGCCAAAATGCCATTTGCTTTCTCACTACCTGCTGTACCTATAGGCTTACTTTCATAGACTGATGAACTGGGACCCCCAGATCCCGTTGTACTTCACATTTTCCAAACTTGACGCCATATAGATAGTAATGCATCTGCCCACTCCTCCAACCTGTCCAAGTCACCCTGCATTCTCATAGCATCCTCCTCGCAGTTCACACTGCCACCCAGCTTTGTGTCATCTGCAAATTTGCTAATGTTACTTTGAATCCTTTCACCGAAATGATTAATATATATTGTAAATAGCTGCGGTCCCAGCACCGAGCCTTGCGGCACTGCCTGCCATTCTGAAAGGGACCCGTTAATCCCTACTCTTTGTTTCCTATCTGCCAAACAATTTTCTATCCATGTCAGTACTCTACCCCCAATAACATGTGCCCTAATTTTGCCAACTAAACTCCTATATGGGACCTTATCAAATGCTTTCTGAAAGTCCAGGTACACTACATCCACTGACTCTCCCTTGTCCATTTTCCTAGTTACATCCTCAAAAATTCCAGATGATTAGTCAAGCATGATTTCCCCTTCGTAAATCCATGCTGACTCGGACCGATCCTGTTACTGCTATCCAAATATGCCGCTATTTCATCTTTTATGATTGACTCCAGCATCTTCCGCACCACTGATGTCAGGCTAACTGGTCTATAATTCCCTGCTTTCTCTCTCCCGCCTTTCTTAAAAAAAGAAAGGCTGGGGACCTCGGGGATTTCATCCGGGTGCTCCGGTTTCCGCCCACATCCCAAAGACGTGCGGATTTGTAGGTTAATTGGCCCTCTGTAAATTACCCCTAGTATGTAGAGAGTGGATGAGAAAATGGGTTAACATAGAACTAGTTTGAACGGGTGTAGACAGAAATGCTGGAGAAACTCAGTGGGTGAGGCAGCATCTATGGAACGAAGGAATAGGTGACGTTTCGGGTTTTTATTTATTTACACATTATACTTATGGGCGCCTTATCAAAGACTCTCAAGGACGCCTTACAAAATTTAATAAGCAGATTACAAAACATATAAGCAGAATAAAACAAAATACAAAACAAAAATAGTAGGGACAAGACACAATTCAAAGATCCTTCTTCAAGACCCTCCTTCGTCTGAAGAAAAGTCTCGACTCGAAACGTCACCACTTCCTTTGCTCCATAGATGCTGCCTCACCCGCTGAGTTTCTCCAGCATTTTTGGCCACCTTCGATTTTTCCAGCATCTGCAGTTCCTTCTTAAACATAGTGTGAACCGGTGATCGATGGTCAGTGTGGACTCGATGGGCCGAAGGGCCTGTTTACATGCTGCGTATTTAAATTAAGCTTTTAACAATATCTTTATAAGGCTACAGTTCAATGCAATATTTCTATTTATGCCGTACTTCACATGTATTAAACATTTATTTGCACTCAACACATCATAAAGCTTCACTGTTCAAATATGCTCTGTTTGCAAAGTGCCGTGCCTACATTACATCCCCACCTATAAAAGACGGCAGCCAAATAAAATCTTACCATTTAAAATTGCTAAGAGGCACAAAATAAAAATAGCCCGGTTTATCACTTATTGCCGGGGTCAAAAGAAAATAAAATGTAAGAAGAAAGAAGATTAAAATATAGAATTTCAGAGGCCAAAGTCAATGTGCAGGTTGAAGCTTTTATACTCAACTTGCATTAAGTTCCAGTAACTCACACGGTAACATGGATTTATACGGGATTTCATTTTACTATTATTTCTAAAGCCACCGCTGCCATTAACCTTTTCAGCATCAGTGAATGGTTAAAGTGACCTTGAGCTCCACTTCATTCATCTCTTCCCAGAATATGGGTGTTCCTGGCAAAGCCAGCATTTGATCCCCATCCTTAATTGTCTGTGGGTAGATGGTGGTGAGTCATCCTCTTAAACCACTGCAGCTCCTACATTGAAACTATTACCAGACTGCAGGACGGCTGAACTCTGAGCGGATCGATCAATATTTAGCTCTTCTGTTATTTAACACCTGGTCTGATCTATCCCCCTGTCTCAGTCAATATCTTGGAGACACAAGGAACTGCAGATGCTGGACTCTTGCAGCTGGAATCTTGTGTTGGCAAAGTAAATATGTTGGATTCACGCAGCGGGTCAGGCAGCATCCGTGGCGAACGTGGATAGGTGACGTTTCGAGTCCGGACACTGCTTCAGACTGATGGAGTAGGTGGGAGAAAGCTGGGATGGATAAATCTCACCCCCCCCCCCCCCCCCCACCTCACCTGCATCCACGTTTCACTGGCAGGTTTAATGGCAGCGCAGTGGTAGAGTTGCTGCTTTAGTGTGCAAAAGACATGGGTTCGATCCTGAAGGTGGGTGCTGTCTGCACAGAGTTTGTACATTCTCCCTGCGATCACATGGGTTTTCTCTGGGTGCTCTGGTTTCCTCCCACACTGCAAAGACGTACAGGTTTGTAGGTTAATTGGCTTCGGGAAAATTGTAAATTGTCTCTAGTGGGTAGGAGAGTGCCAGTGCATGGGGTTCGCTGGTCGGTGGGGACTCGGTGGGCCAAAGGGCCTGTTTCTACACTGTATCTCTAAAGTCTAAAGTCTTTGCCACACCCCCCCCCCCCCCCCCCCCCCCACCACCACCTCTCTTATCCACCTTTCTCCACCCTTCTCCATCAGTCTGAAGAAGGGTCTCGACCCGAAACATCACCTATCCATGATCTCATGAGATGCTGCCAGACCCGTTGAGTTCCTCCAGCATAGGGTTTTGCACTATTGAAATCCTGGTACATTATGGTCTGATTTGTAGCCTAGCGTACATGCAGCCCTCTTCAATAGCTTCACCAGGTTGTTTCCATGCTTTTAGGTAGTGCAGGAAGAAATTCTAGGGTTTCAATCTGGCAAAGATGGTGATATATTTCCATATTCCACACGGCCTTACGACATACAAAATGGCTATTTTGGCCCATTCAGACTTGTGTTACCTCAAAGACCAATCCCACAAGCCTACTAATATTCCCCGACCCCACATCCCCATCAACCCCTCCCGTACGATTCTACCACTCACTGACTACCACTAACCTTGGGGGAATTTTCATCCTCGGGATAGTTTGGTTTGGTTTAGTTTAGTTTGGTTTAGAGCAAACAGGCCCTTTGGCCCACCGATTCCATGCTGTCCAGAGGTCACCATACACTAACACTATCCTACACACACTAGGGACCATTTACGATTTACAGAAGCCAAATGAATCTACAAACCCGCACGTCTTTGGAATGTGGGAGGGAACCGGAGCACCCGGAGAAAACCCACGCGTCCACAGGGAGAACATGCAGGCTCCACACGCAGGCAGCACCTGAGATCAGGATCGAACCCGGGTCTCCGGCACCGTGAGCCAGCAGCACTACCTGCTGTATCGCTGTCTGGTTTATAAGTCGTAACCGTATCAGCTTCTACAGCTGGTTCCAGGTACGGACACCCTTGAATGATGATGAACCTCATGATTGTTATTGGAGCGAGATTTAGAATCAGATGGCCGTGGAGATTTATGCACAGACACAGGCCCTTCGGCCCACTTTGTCCATGCCGGCCAAGTTGGCATTCTGGGCTATTCCCATTTGCCTGCATTAGGCCCATAGCCCTTTAAACCCTTCCTTTCCAGATTCCGGGACAGTTTATTTCCAGCTATTATCGGCCATCCTCTCACCAACTAGAGAGTGGTCCTGATCCCCCACCTACCTTACTGGAGACCTGCTAAGTGTCTTAAATCAGACTCTACTGGACTTTATGTTGCACTAAACGATATACCCTTTATGCTGTATCTTTACATGGTGGATGGCTTCATTGTAATCATGTACAGTCTTTTCGCTGACTGGATATTACGCAGTTAAAATGCTTTTCATTGTACCTTGGTGGGGTGGGAGATTGCAACCTTCACGTGGTCCACCCTGTTTCGATGAATGCAATCAACCTGCCGTACACAAACAGAAGATCAAACAGAACAAGTTGTATTACAACTTTAGGCTAACGCAAGGAGAAGATTGTACCTTGGTGCATGTGATAATAGTAAAATGAAACGAAAGACTAAACCAAATATCTGTCCAAGAGTCTTTTAAAAGTCGTAATTGTACCCGCTTCGACAGCTTCCCCTGGCAGCTCATTTCAGGTAAGGACTACCCTCTGATTGAACCAGTTGCTCTTGAAGTCCCTTGGACATCAGGAGAAGCTGGACTGAACAAGAAGAAGGAAGAAACAGAAGGTTATGTTGATAGGGTTAGTTGAAACAGAGTGTTGTGGAGCCTGAAGATAGACACAAAATGCTGGAGCAACTCTGGAGAGAAGGAATGGGTGACGTTTCGGTTCGAGACTCTCTTCTTCGGACTGAAGTCAGGGGTGAGGGAGACTCCTAGATAAGGAAGTGTAGGTGTGAAAACAGGACAAATAGGGATGGAGATCAAGGAAAATGTAGAATTAGATCATTGTTAGCTGGGAGAAGGTACAACAAAGTAAACAGAGATAAAATGTAGTCGGAGATAGTCAGACTAGTCAGAGAACTGGGAAGGGGGAGGGATGGAGAGAGAGGGAAGGCAAGGGTTACTTGAAGTTAGAGAAGTCAATATTCATACTGCTGGGGTGTAAGCTGCCCATACTAAATATGTGGTGCTGTTCCTTCAATTTGTGTTGGGCCTCAATCTGACAATGGAGGAGGCCCAGGACGGAAAGATCAGTGTGGGAATGGGAAGGGGAGTTAAAATGTTTAGCGACCGGGAGATCAGGTAGGTTTAGGTGGACTGAGCGGAGGTGCTCAGCGAAACGATCGCCGGGCCTCTGCTTGTGGAGCCTGGTCAAGTTGGGCCGAGCAGCCTGTATCTGTACTATGAAGGGACAGAAGCTTAGGGGTAACATGAGGTGGAACTTCTTCACTCAGAGAGTGGTGGCTGTGTGGAATGAGCTTCCAGATGAAGTGGTGGAGGCAGGTTCGATTTTATCATTTAAAAATAAATTGGATAGGTATATGGACGGGAAAATAATGGAGGGTTATGGTCTGAGTGCAGGTAGATGGGACTAGGGGAGAATAAGTGTTCGGCACGGACGAGAAGGGCCGAGATGGCCTGTTTCCGTGCTGTAGTTGTTATATGGTTATATGGTTATGCACTTTGGCATCTTTCCAAACCTCAAGCTAATTTAGTGTTTCTTGCAAATGCAGATTCACTTTCAGTTGCAACACAACAGGGTTCATTCTTGTCCCCCCCCCCCCCCCCCCCCCCCCCCCCCCCCCCCCCCCCCAGTGATTTAAAATCATTTACCAAATGTCTGAGACTGTGAACAGCATGAAATTTGTTTTACAGTGCGTTTTGTTGGAGGAGTGGATCCAAAAATCACAAAGGAAGTACAGGATTCAGAATTACTGGTCGCGCCTCAGGCTTTACAACCATTGCCATTTGGCACAGAGAGGCATAATATATAAAACAACTTAAGCAGATCATCACAACTAGTGCCTGACAAGAATAAAATGCAGAAATCAGTGCTGACTATTAACATGGAGACTCAATGAACTGCTAATGCTGCTTTAGAGAAAAAGGCACAAAGTGCTGGAGTAACTCAGCAGGGCAGACAGCATCTTTGGAGAACATGGATAGATGACGTTTCGGGTCGGGACCCCCCCTTCCTCTATCTACCTGTTGCTTACCAGGCTTTGTCCTGCACGCCTCTCTTCCAGCTTTCTGAGACTCTGACCTTTAGTCCTAGACTCTCCCACTAATGGAAACATCTTCCCCCACTCTATCCACTCTATCCAGGCCTTTCACTATTCTGTATGTTTCAATGAGCCCCCCCCCCCCCCCCCCCTTCATTCTACTAAAGTCCAGCGAGTGCAGGCCCAGTGCTGACAAGCACTCATCATAGGTTAACCCACTCATTCCTGGAATCAATCTTGTAAACCTCCTCTGGACCCTGTCCAGAGCCAGCACATCCTTCCTCAGATAAGGAGCCCACAATCTCACAATATTCCAAATGCGGCTTTTCCAGCACCTTATTGAGCCTCAACATTACTTCCCCAATTTTGAACACAGGTCCTCTTGAAATAAATGAGGTTGCTTTCTTTACTACCGATTCGACATGCAGATTACCTTTTCGGGAATCCTGCACCAGCCCTCACAAGTCCCTTTGCACCTCCGATTTCTGGACTCTCACCCCATGACTCCACACTTTGCTACACCATATTCCATCTGCCACTTCTCTGCCCACTCTCCCAACCGGTCCAAGTCCTTCTGCAGAGCCCCTGCTTTCTCTACACTACCTGCCCCTCCATCTATTTTCGTATCATCTGCAAACTTTGCCACAAAGCCTTCAATCCCCTCGTCCAAATCATTAATATACAACGTGAAGAGTAGTGGCCCCAGCACAGACCCTTGCGGAACTCCACTAGTCACTGGCCAGGAAAAGCCCCCTTTATTGCCACTCTGTGTCTTCTGCCATCCAGCCAACCTGCTATCCGTGCTAATATCTGGCTTTAGATAACGTGTGCTCTCATCTTCATCAGCAGCCTAACGTGTGGCATCTTATCAAAGGCTTTCCGAAAATCTAAGTAAACAACATCCACTGACACTCCTTTGAAGAAGTTCTCCTCTCTCTGATGGGAGTTCTATGAGACCCTCTCTCACTGCTCCCCCTCTGTGAGTCTTTAGAAGAGTCCTGACCTGAACCGTCACCTATCCATGTTCTCCAGAGATGCTGCCTGGCCCCGCCAACTTACTCCAGCACTTTGCGTCCTTTCCTGTACTATTTTGCCTGACATACACTGAACAAAGACTGGAGATGCTTATATTGCTGAAGGTACTAATCCCAGGCAAAGTGAAACTCCGCAGGCTGCAAATGTGATATAAAAGTTAAAAGGCAGTCTGACACAAACAGGGGTGTCACTTTATCTGGCTGGTGCTTCACTGGAAACTCTGCGGATTCACATCAAAGACTTGCTGAGTCTGCAAATGTGCGCTAATCATCGCGGCTCTGCCTTCACCACAACACCGTTAGTCCTGCTTGAAAAGAAAAAAAAGGCTTCTGTGATGTTTTGCACATTTAATGCAGGCTGAAGCGTGCTCGAGTGATGAATGGCAGCTTGATGCACAGACTGTGGCACAAGTGCTGAGCTGGGGCTGATCTAACAACAAGAAAATGACTGAAGTTAGGAACCCAACCATATAAATATCATTTGAAATGACAGTAAAGTTAATTATTTACAGCCTCGTAGCTTAACAAAAATCAATATGTAACATTATAAATGACACAAATGCCTGATCAGTGAGCAGGTTCAGTGCACTTTGTATACAGCCCACAAGAGGGAGATAGATCCCTTCATTTGGCCTTCATTCCCAGCGCTGTTTCATATTTTACTGCGAGTGTTTGGTTCAGTTTATTTCAGTTCGGAGATACAGCACGAAAACAGGCCCTTCGGCCCACCGGGTCCGTACCGACCGGCGATCCCCGTACACTAACACTATCCAACACACACTAGGGGCTATTTACAATGATACCCAGCCAATTGACCTACAAACCGGCATGTCTTTGGGATGTGAGAAAAACCGGAGCACCCGGAGGAAACCCACGTGGTCCCAGGGAGAACATGCAAGCTCCACACAGACAGCACCCACAGTCAGGATCGAACCTGGGTCTCTAGTGCTGGGAGGCAGCTGGTTTACCGCTGTGCCTCCCCCATGATTCAGAGGTACTTTATTGTCCCATCTACTTAGATACGGTGGAATTCTTTGTTTAGCATTCCATACAGTAAAATCTTACTCATCATCTGCGCAATTGTACCCAAGGGCAAGAGTGTAATGACTGCAGTGTAGTCTAAGAATAGTAGGTCGCACCGAGCCAGTGCATCAGAATCACCACATCTCCAGCACCAACTTGTATACTTCGGGTTTCAAAGTTTTGTAAAATATTGAGTCTTATCTCGGCCTTAAAGTCCCGTTGTCCTGGTGACGGCCGTGGGTGGGAGTTGCAGGGGTGGGCCTGGCCTGGCGATGGTGTTGGTGTCTCCACCGCCGTTCCGTGCCGCTGCCGGCCGTGTCCGATTCACACGCTCGCCCTCTTGGAGCGGCGCCCGTTCCAGTTGAGCAACTCGACCCGCGGACATGCCGTCCTTCACCTCCAGCGGCCCACTCCACCGACTCCTCGACCCAGGGCATCGAGACTAGCGGACATGCCGTCCTGCACCTCCATGAAAGCGAATGGCATATTGGTCTTTATAACAAGAGGAGTCGAGTATAGGAGCAAAGAGGCCCTTCTGCAGTTGTACAGGATCCTAGTGAGACCACACCTGGAGTATTGTGTGCAGTTTTGGTCCCCTAACTTGAGGAAGGACATTCTTGCTATTGAAGGAGTGCAGCGTAGGTTTACAAGGTTAATTCCCGGGATGGCGGGACTGTCATATGCTGAGAGAATGGAGCGGCTGGGCTTGTTTGGAAGGATGAGAGATATCTCATTGAAACATATAGGATTGTTAAGGGCTTTGGACACGCTAGAGGCAGGAAACGTGTTCTCGATGTTGGGGGAGTGCAGAACCTGGGGCCACAGTTTAAGAATAAGGGGTAAGCCATTTAGAACGGAGACGAGGAACCACTTTTTCTCACAGAGAGTTGTGAGTGTGTGGAATTCTCTGCCTCGGAGGGCGGTGGAGGCAGGTTCGCTGGATACTTTCCGGGGAGAGCTAGATAGGGCTCTTAAAGATAGCGGAGTCAGGGGATATGGGGAGAAGGCAAGAACGGGGTACTGATTGGGCATGATCAGCCATGATCACATTGAATGGCGGTGCTGGCTCGAAGGGCCGAATGGCCTACTCCTGCACCTATTGTCTATTGCCCGAGAACCGTGCTCGGAATCCCCATAGTGCCTCCTAGTGCACGAGAGGTGAGCCCACCTACCAGCACCAACCCTCTCCCTCTGTCCAGTACTGAGTAAAATACCGATCAACCATGATCTCATTGAGTGGTGGAAGGGACGTTTGATGGTTTTATACGTTTGTCAATACCTGCATCATCATGAGCACTGTAGAAATGCTAGGGTGATCGTTGGTGAACCACTTGTCGTATGCCCAACCAACTCTTCATTATCTATCTGGGACATATGACAGTAAAACACACTTGACTCTCTTGACTCTTTGTCACCGACTCACAGGAGGTTCCGTTTTTAATATATGTTTCAGTTCATCAGGAAAAATAATTTTGGAAAACCGTTGGATTAATTATTGATGTAGATGGATGTTGCAAGCAGACTCACTAAAACGCAGCCTCTTCAATCATGCTCCACTATTGATCATCTTGTCCGGATGCTGCACTGCATGTTGGTGCCTGTGGAACATTGCAAACAAAAAAACATTTCCCCGTGCCTGCAGAGTGGGATAATCGACCTGCCTCGTTCTGCTCACCCCCACCCTTCCATGTACAATGAATTAATCCATCCATCTTTCGTTTAGTTTTGTTTAGTGATACAGCGCGGAAACAGGGCCCTCAGCTCACCGAGTCCGCACCTACCAGTGATCTCCGCACACTAACGCTGTCCTACACACACTAGGGACAATTTCAATGTTACCAAGCCAATTAACCTGGGAACCTGTTCCCCTTTGGAGTGTGGGATGAAACCCGAGCTCCCAGTGAAAACTCACGCAGGTCACAGGGAGAACGTACAAACTCCATACAGACAGCAGCTGTAGTCAGGATGGAACCCGGGTCTCTGCTGCTGTAAGGCAGCAACTCTAAAGCTGCACCTCTGTGTCGCCCCTTGGCGCTGTGCTCGCAACTCTTGCAGCAACTGAGCACTGATGTCTGGACAGAAAACTGAGGAAGGCTCCCGACCCAAAACGTCACCTACTTCAGGGATGCTGCCTGACCCGCTGAGTTACTCCACTGGAACCGAAATTCCTTCGAAACCACACCGCTGAGTGACTCCACCACTTTGTGTTTTTGTTTGTAAACTGGCATCTGCAGGGAACTGACTGTGTCTACTGACTGAAGCTTTACAGGTGGAGAGTGTAACTGTTAGAAGCTCAAAGTTCCACAAGTGAAAATGTGTTGGGCAATAAGGCTTGACAGCTGCAGAAACACACACACACACACACACACAGGGAGTCGACCTCTCTCCAATGCACCAGGCAGTGTCTACCAAAGATCCTATCGCGGAGCAAGATAGACCACTCCTGCTAAATGCAACGGGCTGACGTGTAGTACGCAACGGAGCGGAACGTGGGCCTTTTTTTCATCCATTTCAGTAACCCGACCCGACCCGACCCAACTCGCAGTGTAATCAACGTTGTGGGGGAACAGTTTGCGTTAATAAATTATAATTCTGAAAATGAGGAGAAGATTTTTACCAAAGAACTTTTATTTTTACGAGGATGTTTCCGTAACCGGCTTACGTCGCCGCACTAGTATCTTTGCTCCGCTCTGGGATCTGTGGTGCGGAGACGGAAGCCGGTTACGGAAATGGGTCCGAAAATTACCCGTGAATCCGCCCATGACCGTACTGCGTCTTTTTTGTCGAGTGGTTTATCTTGCTCGCTGTAGGGTCTTTGGTGTCTACTGCTGCCTAGATTAGCTGCCCAGAGGGAGACAAGGACAATATAGGTATGGATTAACGAACAAAACCAAAGACCCTTTGGTAAGATGTGTCCATAGAGATGGTGTGAACTCGTGCAAGGAGTATGCTCAAGCTGTCTTCTGCTCTTTTAGCTTTCTCTATAGAATGTTTTTTTGGAAGCTTTACAGCTTCGCCCAAAATAACAAACTTGAAAAATACAAAGTGCATTCATTTTTTGAGGGTGGCACAGTGGCGCAGCTGGTAGAGCCACTGCCTCACAGCGTCAGAGAGCCGTGACTCTTATCACTTTAAGACAGTTGCCAAGTTCAGTAAATGTAGGAGAGTGTGAATATAACTCACCACATATACTAAGAACTATCTTGCAGCACGGAAACAGGCCCTTCAGCCCAATTTGTCCATGCTGGTGAAAATGGCACATCTAAGCTAGTCCCATTTGCCTGCATTTGGCCCATATCTTTCTAAACCTGACAGGTCCATAATCTTAGCCAAAGTTTCCTCAAGTTTCCTTCAGTCATGAGCAAACTGTCAACACAAGACAAGACCCTCTGGTAAATAAATCATTGGCTTTCTAAACAACGTATGCTTCTCACTGTCATTATTAGTGAGGAAGGACATTTTCACAGTTCCCAAATGATCACAGCAAACACGGCAGCACAGTGGAAAGCCAGATGGCCATTTAGGAAAGTCCCATTTGTCCACATTTGCCCATCTAATACTTTCCTCCCACGGACCTGTCCAAGTGTCTTTTAAATGCTGCACAAGGTCATTCAATATTAGCCGTGAATCATTACTTAACACGCAACCCAACGGTATGAAACATCAGACTCAACAACAGCTTCCTGCCCACTGTCATCAGACTTCTAAACAGCCCTTCCATAAGCTGGGGTACAGTCCCGATCCTCCAACCTACCTCATTACGGACATTGGACTTTATCTCTGCAACTGTAATGTTGCACATGTGTGATGTAAGCACATATGGCGACCTTTAACCAAGAGTTAGCACTAATTCCGATGTTTCAGATGTCTCCCAGTGTTTATCTTATGCAGCGCTCACTAACTCTACTATAGACCATTCCCAGACATGGCCATCTGTTCAGCTTTGCTGCTTTTCAAGAGATAAATATTAGATAGGGCTAGAAAATGTCCTTGCCTTTTTTAACATTGGTCGGGGCATCGAGTATAAGAGTTAGGAAGTCATGTTGCAGCTCGAGAGGACGTCAGTTTGACTGCATTTGGAGTATTGCGTGCTGTTCTGGTCGCTCATTACAGGAAAGATGTGGAGGTTTTGGAAAGGGTGCAGAGGAGGTTTACCAGATGCTGCCAGGATAAGAGGGTATTAGCTACAGGGAGAGGTTGGATAAACTTGGATAGTTTTCTGTGGAACATCGGAGGTTTGAGGGGAGACCTGATAGAGGTATATACAATTATGAGAGGTGTAGATAGGGTAGACAGTCAGAACCTTTTTCCCCAGAGTGAAAATGTCAAAGAGCAGTGGACAGAGTATTAAGGTGAGAGGGACATGTTTTTTACAGAGTGTCGAGGGTACCTGGAATGTGCTGCCGAGGGTGGTGTTAAAGATGCCCATGTCCCAGGTAGTTTATAAAGGATCCAAAAGATCACCTCTCCATGTTCTCCAGAGATGCTGCCTGTCCCGCTGAGTTACGCCAGCGCTCTGTGAAACAAATCGCCTCTCCTTGTTCTCCAGAGATGCTGCCTGACCCGCTGAGTTACTCCAGCACCGTGTGTCTATCTTTTCCCGGATGGTTTAACCTGTTTAATGTGTTGTGCTGTTCTGTGTTTTGTGTTCTTCTACGTCTAAATACGATACCTGAGATGAAGGAAGAGGCACAATCGATGGGAAACATTTGTTCTTAGTGTTACAGAATTGTTGTGTCATCTTATATTTTCTGCTCATGTTCTTTGAGCTCAATGCACAGTTGCCCACTGTTTCAACCATGAAGAGTGTGTATGAGTAATGCAGGCATTATAACGAGGGCATCCTGCCCTTTGTTTCTGACTAAGGAACAACCTCCTTACACATGGAGAGTATGCTACCTTTGTCCATTTATTTCAACGTTTAGCTTGTGGGAAATGTAGCCAGGCCCATTGACACACAGAGAGTACAAGTGTTATTTATAGTTTTTTTTGACTGTTGAAAGGTGTATGGTTACAGTTGAGGATACAATTACTTGTCAGCTTTACCCTTGGATCTTTGATTGCATGAGGAATATTGAGCTTTTCTGAAAAGTTGTCACTGTTTTCTGTTACTCTCTTCTCCTGCTTGATTCTGGATGTTCTCTTCAAAGAGACTTTGCACAAACTGACTTAGAAAAAGCAGTTAAATATGTGCTCAAGGATTAAGTGCCATATGGCTGCTCGGAATCCAACCAAGTCCCGCTCTGACCGAACCTGTAAAACCACAACTTATGTAGGAAGGAACTACTGGTTTATGGGGCTGTCCCACAGTACGAGGTAATTCAAGAGTTCTCCCGAGTTTCCCCTGATTCGAACTCGGAGGATTACGGTAATGGGCCCTTGTAGGTACTCAGGGCTCTAGTGGACATTTTTCAACATGTTTAAAAATCTTCACGAGCTTACCGCGTTTCCCGAGTACCTGCCGTTAGCGTTACGAGCCGCTAAGAGACGTCCCCGAGCTCCGACGTACCCGCTACGTACATTCTACGTGCTTGCCACGAGTTTCATTTTTTTTAAAACTGGGGAGAGCTCTTGAATTAGCTCGTACAGTGGGACAGCCCCTTAACACCCAAGGTAGACACACGCAGCGGGTCAGGCAGCATCTCTGGAGAAAAAGAATAGGTGACCTTTGTGACCCTTCTTCAGACCACAGACCCTTCTTCAAAACACAAATGTAGTTTTAGGTTTATTATTGTCACATGTACCGGGACACATTGAAGAGCTATCCAAACAGATCAGATAATACTATACTTAAGTACAATCACTTAACTTGAACTAAAGTACAATAGGTAGAGTGAAGGGGACGATACAGAGTGCAGAATATAATTCTCAGCATTGTGGCGCATCAGTTCCAGAGACAAAGACTAGTGTCCGCAATGGGGCAGAGGTGAAATGGACTCCATGGTGAATCTGTGTTGTGGGCAGATCAGTGAGTTACGGGCTGGGGGAAAGAGGGGAGACGCATTAAAAGAGGAATTTGTATTTTAGGTCTAAATTTTAACACATGAGCAGCAACCAATCAGCAGCAGATCAACAGGAGCAGGCTCCAACGTCTCAGCAGCAAACCGGCCCGAGCCGGTTTGGATCACATTGCGCGAATCCATCCCTCATTAGGCCTGTTCAGATAAAAAAACAAACTGTTGGCTCGGAGAGGAAGTTTTCAGGTAGATGGTGGTGCAGCACAGTGGCACAGCGGTGGAGATCTGCCTTACATCCTCGGAGAGTTCGATCCTGACTACGGCTGCTTGTCTACAGGTACTGAGTTTGTACATTCTCCTCGTGATAGCGTGCGTTTCTTCCGGGCGCTTGGGTTTCCACCCACATCCCAAAGATGTCCAGGTTTGTAGTTCAATTGGCTTTTGGTAAAATTGTCAATTGTCCCTAGTGTGTAGGATAGTGCTAGTGCTAGTGTGGTTGTTTCCACGCTGTATCTCTAAACTAACCAAAAGTAATTCCACAAATAACGTTTTCACGAGTGTACAATCGATGTGGACATTTAATGTCACAATCACATTTTGCCTTGGTGGTGATGAATTTTGTTTCTTCAGTGAACTGCTTGGAGCATCTTAACTAAATTTGCCATTTCTATCACACGTAGCTATTTAATTTGAGATTAGATTTAAATGTAGAGCATTGTAGCGCATCAGTTCCAGAGACAAAGTATCTTCTGCTGGATGGGAGCAGTCTGTGATTATTTTGTCTGATTTCCCGCGGCAGCGTGAAGTGTAGATGGAGAGAATGGTGGGGAGTCTGGTCTGTGTGATGGACAGTGGATGTGTTACATCCACAACTCTCTGCAATTTCTTGCGGTCTTGGTCAGAGCTGGTCCCAAACCAAGCTGTGATGCAACCCAATGGTATTCTTTCTATGGAGCGACTGTAGATGGCTGTAAGAGTCATTGAAGACATGCTGATTTTCCTCCAGTCTCTCCTGAGGGAGTAGCTCCATTCTTACCACCAGTGCATTGTTGAGATGCTAAATCAATAGAATGTGACCCATAAATGGAAATTCATAAGCTCATAAGTAATAGGAGCAGAATTAGGCCATTTGGTCCATCAAGTCTACTCAGCCATTCAATCATGGATGGTCCATCTTTCCCTCTCAACCCCATTCTCCTAATTTCTCCTCATAACTCCTGACACCTGCACTGATCAAGAATCTATCTATCTCTGCCTTAAAATATCCATTGACTTGGCCTCCACAGCCTTTGGTGGCAATTAATTCCACAGATTCACCACCAAAGTGTTTTTGCCCAGAGAACGTCTCTAAGCAGCTTCTGCTTAAATAGCATGCCAAGACTTCAAACATCCTAAGTCTGGTCCATGGGTGTAGAGGTTTATAATTTAAACAAGGAGGCAGAGTAATGTATATTTGAGTTGGGTTTAGTTTATAGTCACGTGTACTGAGGTACAGTGAAAAATATTACTGGGTTGGGGTGGAAATGTTTGTAGAATGATAATGCTACACGTATATTTGTGAACGTGTAGAGGCGGGACTAGTGTAGATGGGGCAACTTGCGTAGCATGGACAAGTTGGGACGAAATAAAAATCACAAAGTGTTGGAGGTCAGGCAGCATCTCTGGAGAACATGGATAGATGACGTGAAGCATCTCTGGAGAGAAGGAGTGGGTGACGTTTTGTGTCGAGACCCTTCTTCAGGCTGATGTCAGGGGAATGGGAGGTACAGAGATAGAAGACAGTAAGACTGGTGGGAGAGCTGGGAAAGGGGAGGGGATGGAGAGGGAGGCAAAGCAAGGGCTACTTGAAGTTAGAGAAGTCAATGTTTTTAGCGTTGGGGTGCTGTTCCTCCAATTTGCGCTGGGCCTCCTCCATTGTCAGAGTGAGGATTGGGAGGGGTAGCTGAGCAACCGAGAGATCAGGTAGGTTAAGACGGACTGAGCGGAGGTGTTCAGCGAAACGATCGCCAAGCCTGCGCTTGGTCTCGCGGAGATACAGGAGCTGACACCTGGAACAGCTGGTACAGAATACGAGGGTGGAGGAGGTTTCCCTCTTCAATTATAGATGAGGCTCACTAGGGTCTCCTTGATATCCCGCAGCTCCGCTCTTACTCCCCATCCCCCCATTCATAATAAGGACAGTGTCCCCCTTGTCCTCACCTTCCACCCCATCAACCGTCGCATACAACATATAATCCTCCAATATCTTTGCCACCTCCAACGGGATCCCACTACCGGCCACATCTTCCCATCTCCACCCCTTTCTGCTTTCCGCAGAGACCGTTCCCTCCGCAACTCCCCGGTCAACTCGTTCCTTCCCACTCAACCCACCCCCTCCCCAGGTACTTTCCCCAGCAACCGCTGGAGATGCAACACCTGTCCCTTTACCTCCCCCCTCGACTCCATCCAAGGACCCAAACAGGTGAGGCGGAGGTTCACTTGCACCTCCTCCAACCTCATCTACTGTATCCGCTGTTCCAGGTGTCAACTCCTGTATATCGGCGAGACCAAGCGCAGGCTTGGCAATTGTTTCGCTGAACACCTCCGCTCAGCCCGCCTTAACCTACCTGATCTCCCGGTTGCTCAGCACTTCAACTCCCCCTCCCATTCCCAATCTGACCTTTCTGTTCTGGGCCTCCTCCATTGTCAGAGTGTGGCCCAGCACAAATTGGGGGAACATCACCTCATATTTCGCTAGGGTAGCTTACACCCCAGTGGTATGAACATTGACTTCTCTAACTTCAGACAGCCCTTGCTTTCCCTCTCTCTCCATCCCCTTCCCCTTCCCAGTTCTCCCACTACATTCTACCTCTGACTGCCCACTCCCGACATCAGTCTGAAGAAGGGTCTCGACCCGGAGTGTCACCCATCCCTTCTCTCCAGAGATGCTGCCTGTCCCGCTGAGTTACTCCAGCATTTTGTGTCTACCTGCACCTGCAGTTCTTTTTTACACGTGGATAGATGACATTTTGAGCTGGGACCCTTCGTCAGACTCATGTTTCGGGTCACGACCCTTCTTTTGACTTTTAGCAAGGCCACTGTTTGAGATCAGGGTCAAGGGGGAGAAAAACAGCAAAACATCATGTGCAGAGCGTGGGCTGTCCGTCCTTTAACACAGGGCAGCGTTAAACCCGTGTTCGCCTGCTTTTAGCCAACACTTTTGATACAGATTTAAATTGATTTAATATCACAAAGTGCTAACCTTTAACAAGGAGGATTTGTTTTTTGTAAAGTGTCCAATATGGATTTATTATGGTCTTTTGAAGCCTTTGTCCTGAAAATGGGCCAGTGTTGTAAAGCTGGATTAAAAAATATAATGAAGGGCAAAATTGTGATTATTTTTAGCTGGATTCAAAATGAATTAAAATGATCATCCTGTCTTGTATAAATATAGTTATTTTTAGCCAAATCTATATGTTGTAGAATAGCAGAGAGACAGCCCTTTGTGTGAGAATCCCCTGTGAATCAATGGAATACAAGGTCCTGATAGTTTGGTTGTGTCCCTGAAACAAACATTAACGTTGGGACGAGAGGGGATTTATGGTGTTGTTGAGGGGGATGTTTTTCCTTTTTAGGAAGGGAGATGTTGCCAACTCTTGCTTACTCCCCACGTTCATTTACGGCTGAGTGTGCGTTCGTGACACACGGCCTCTGAGAGATCGATTATTTCCGACCGTCATGGGCCAAACGCAAAGGTCGTGGAAGGTAAGGGGATTTTGTTTTTCTTTCGTGACGGCAAGATAAACGCAGACTTAAAATTGAATGAGGATGCGAACCAGGCATTGACAGAGAAAGGGAATTGGGAAAGGCATTAGTTATAGAAAATACAAGTTTAGTTTAGTTTATTGGTGACATGTGTACTGAGGTACAGTGAAAAGCTTTGTTTGGGTGCCATCCAGTCAAAGAAAAGACTATACATGAATACGATCAAGCCATTCATAGTGTAGAGACGAGGGATAAGGGTACAACATTTCGTGCAAAGATTGAAGACCAATAAAGACCGATTAATGAAAGTTCAAGGGGCTCCTCTAAGGTAGATGGGAGGTCAGGACCACACTCCAGCTGATGAGAGGATGGTTCAGTTGCCTGATAACAGCTGGGAAGAAACTGTCCCCGATCTAATGGTAGGCGTTTTTAAACTTCTGTATCTCCTGCCTGATGGGAGAGGGGAGCAGAGGGAGTGACCGGGCTGAGACTACTCCTCGATTATGCTGGTGGCCTTGCCGAGGCAGCAAGGAATGTAGATGGAAGGGTCGTTTGAAGGGTCGATAGAATGCAAGATAACAGATCAGAACAGGCAGGTCAAACAGACAGGGAGAAAACGATAAAGATCAGTATTTTAATGAATATTTGTTCTGCGGATGACAGTATAAGTCATTTTATAGACCTTGCAATTAATAGCTCACTCTGTGAAGAGTGATCAAGAAATCTTTATACAAACCAGATTTTAGGTATTGATACTATTACCATTAAATCTTTCTGATCATTGTGAATAAATGTTAACTTATGGGACTTTTTGAAATTTGGTATTAAAATCATGTTTTAGAGCATTGTAGAAGTATGATTTCAATGCTTTTTGTTTAAAGTACTTTTAAGAGGTAACTTTTTAAGGGGTAACCTTTTTCACACAAAGGTGGTGGGTGTATGGAACAAGCTGCCAGAGGTGGTAGTTGAGGCAGGGACCGTCCCAACATTTAAGAAACAGTTAGACTGATACATGGATAGGACAGGTTTGGAGGGATATGGACCAAAAGCAGGTAGTGTCGCTGGGACATGTTGGCGGGTGTGGGCAAGTTGCGCTGAAGGGCCTGTTTTCACACTGTATCACTCTATGACCACATTATACCTCCACCATGCATGAATGCTTCAAAATCAAGTGGTCGAGTTTTATTGCCATATATTCAAGTACAGAAACATAGAAAATAGATGCAGGAATAGGCCATTCGGCCCTCCGAGCCAGCACTGCTATTCCATATGATCATGGCTGTTCATCTAAAATCAGTACCTCTTTCCTGTTTTTTCCCCATATCCTTGATTTTGCTAGCCCCAAGAGCTAAATGTAACTCTCTCATGAAAACATCCAGTAAATTGGCCTCCATTCCACAGATTCACAACTTTCTGCATGAAGAAATTTGTCCTCATGTCAGTCCTTATGGCCTACCCCTTATTCTTAAACTGTGACCCCTGGTTCTGAACTCCCCCAACATCGGGAACATTTTTCCTGCAGTTACAGTAAGTGAAAATCTAGCAGGCAGGCAGGATGCTTTCTCCAAACAACCCAATTTGAAGGCCACTATCTTCCACCGCTTCTACCCAGTGCTTGGTACCTACTTCCAGCAGCCACTGGTTGTCCTCCAGGATGCACTGAGCCACAGCCTGGTCCATGCCGGTCACCAGGGCGAATTTGGCACAGAGACTCTCACGGCAGCAGCGCAACACTTCCAACACCTCCGACGGCCCGAGACTCTTGCACTGAGGCTGCTCCATGGCCGGAGCTGCAGCGAGCGACTCGCGAGCCCGGCAAACACTCGCCAGCCCCAGCTCCCCGTCCGCATCTGCCCCCGCCGCTGCCTCTGCTTCCATCCCTCCCTCCGCCTCGGCTCTCCAACGCCCGCGGCCCGTGCAGTTGATATTAGTTTTGAGATTCTCGTTGATCACAGAATTTCTCACGACAGGGCGTGAGAAATGTGTCATCAGCGTGAGAGCGTGAGAACTGGGTGAAATGCGTGATTCTCACGCTCAATGCGTGAGAGTTGGCAGCCCTGACAACGTACAGGCAAGAGCAGAGCGCAGACAATGTGGGCCGAAGGGCCTGTTCCAGCGCTGTGCTGTTTTATGGAGAAACAAGGAAATGCAGATGCTGGTTTACTAATAAAAACACAAAGTGCTGGAGTAACTCAGCAACTTATCTGTCCCGGGGGTACACAAAAAGCTGGAGAAACTCAGCGGGTCCCGCTGAGTTACTGCAACACTTTGTGTTTTTTATTTCTGCACAGTTGTTCTATGTTCTATGTAAGATTTACATTTGAGGGGAAGGGAATACTTAATTTATCTTCTACATACCACCACTTGTTTTTTTTTCTCTGCTGTTCATTTTCATATGGGACTAAATTAACATGATAGACTAGATCACGTTCAGAAAGTGTTATAAAACCACCCAGGTAGGGGAGGGTCCTCGTCTATTGTGATGTTATGAGAGCAATCAATTCCATGTTTATCTCTCAACCTAAGCACCAGTCATTTTCTTACTTTTGTCCACAAAATTCTTTTGTGAAATGTGATATGCTTTCTGAAGTTAAAGCTAAACTGTGGCATGTGCACAGAAGGGCAGGCGACGTTTCTGGCCGGGACCCTTCCTCCATTCCATTCCTCCAGCATTTCGTGTTTTGCTCGAGATTGTCTCAAATTTCTGACGGGAATGAGTTTAAGTAAAGGATACACGTAAGTAATCGTATTTACTGAGGTGGAATTCAGTTCCAACTTCTTCCATACATCTAACATTATTATCTATTTTAAGAACTATTCACACCCCGAGTGATTAAAAAGCAGTTTTCAAGAGTAGACCTCGCTGTCGTGAGTTACAAGCAGCGGATTTGCTGCAATCACTGTAGAATTCAATATACTGAAGATTAAAAAATATACTCGCAGTAATCTGGTCTTTGGGATTAATGTAGTCTCTTAATCCATGATCTCCTTTGAAATGCTGTACATCGAGGTTTTAGAGCACATGGTATTGGGGGTAGGGTATTGACATGGATAGAGAACTGGTTGGCAGACAGGAAGCAAAGAGTAGGAATTAACGTGTCCTTTTCAGAATGGCAGGCAGGAACTAGTGGGGTACCGCAAGGCTCGGTGCTGGCGCTCCAGTTGTTTACAATATATATTAACGATTTAGACGAGGGAATTAAATGCGACATCTCTACGTTTGCAGATGACACAAAGCTGGGTGGCAGTGTGGGCTGCAGGGTGACTTGGATAGTGTGCAGAAGCATAGCAGATGCAGTATAATGTGGGTAAATGTGAGGTTATCCACTTTGGTGGCAAGAACAGGAAGGCAGATTATTATCTGAATGGTGTCAGATTCGGAAAAGGGGAGGTGTGCTTGTACATCAGTCACTGAAAGTAAGCATGCGGGTACAGCAGGCAGTGAAGAAAGCCAATGGCATGTTGCCCTTCATTGCAAGAGGATTTGAGTTTAGGAGCAAGGAGGTCCTACTGCAGTTGTCCAGGGCCCTGGTGAGACCACACCTGGAGTATTGTGTGCAATTTTGGTCTCCTAATTTGAGGAAGGACATTCTTGCTATTGAGGGAGTGCAGCGTAGGTTCACCAGATTAATTCCCGGGATGGCGGGACTGACGTATGATGAAAGAATGGATCGACTGGGCTTGCATTGGCTGGAATTTAGAAGGACGAGAGGGAATCTTATAGAAACATAAAATTCTTAGAGGACTGGACAGGGTAGATGTAGGAAAAATGTTCCCGATGTTGGGGGAGTCCAGAACCAGGGGTCGCAGTTTAAGAATAAGGGGGAGGCCATTTAGGACTGAGATGAGGAAAAACTTTTTCACCCAGAGAGTTGTGAATCTGTGGAATTCTCTGCCACAGAAGGTAGTTGAGGCCACATCACTGGATGTTTTCAAGAGAGATTTAGATTTAGCTCTTAGCCCTAAGCCCTAAGCCCTGAATCAAGGGATATGAGGAGAAAACTGGAATGGGATACTGATTTTGGATGATCAGCCATGATCATATTGAATGGATGGCTCGAATGGCCGAAGGGCCTACTCCTGCACCTATTTTCTGTTTCCATGTTTCTATGTAATGATCATGGGACAGAACTATATTTTAAAAAATTGCAAATATGAAGCACAAGGGGTTAGGCATACATAAAGTGAGATGGTTTTATGGATTTCCGCTGAATATAAATCTTGAAGTGCTTTCAGTATTAGTTTAGTTTAGTTTACTTTTATTGTCACCTGTACTGAGGTACAGTGAAAAGCTTTTGTTGCGTGCTAACCATTCAGCGGAAAGACAATACATGATTACAATCGAGCCTTTTACAGTGTATAGATACATGATAAGGGAATGACGTTTATAACATTCATAAAGTGATAGTAGGAGAATTAGGCCATTCGGCCCATCATCTACTCCACCATTCATTCATAGCTGATCTATCTCTCCCTCCTGACCTTATTCTCCTGCCTTCTCCACATAACAGGCAGGAAACATGTTCCCGATGTTGGGGGAGACCAGAACCAGGGGCCACAGTTTAAGAATAAGGAGTAAGCCATTTAGAACAGAGACGAGGAAACACTTTTTCTCACAGAGAGTGGTGAGTCTGTGGAATTCTCTGCCTCAGAGGGCGGTGGAGGCAGGTTCTCTGGATGCTTTCAAGAGAGAGCTAGATAGGGTTCTTAAAAATAGCGGAGTCAGGGGATATGGGGAGAAGGCAGGAACGGGGTACTGATTGGGGATGATCAGCCATGATCACATTGAATGGTGGTGCTGGCTCGAAGGGCCGAATGGCCTAATCCTGCACCTATTGTCTATTGTCTATAACCCCTGACACCCATGCAAGGTTCAAGGTATAGCCAGTAAAGTCCAATCAAAGATAGTCCGAGGGTCACCAATGAGGTGGATAGTAGTTCAGGACTGTTCTCTAGTTGTGTGCATTGTGTAACCTCCGTCATATGTGGGAAAGAGCTTGTCACTTACGGATGTGCTGGGTGGGCATACCTCTTTGTGACTCAGGTCTGGGCCCCTGGAGCGATGTTACACCCTGGGATTTGTAGAGGAAGTCTGAAGTGTCACCAATTGATTTCCCAGCTTTACAATTTCTTTGAAACTTAATAAATAACTTGGAAAATCAACAACGCAAAAGTGTTGTTGTTCTGGAGAAGTGTGCCGACCCGAAACCTATCCATGTTCTCCAGAGATGCGGCCTGGCCCACTAGGTTAGTCCAGCACTTTGTGTCTTTTCTTTTGTAAACCAGCATCCGCAGTATTTTGTGTTGACTTGGCACTCATGCCTTCTCTGTTGTGGTACTTAGGTTAATGTTTTCACCCTGCGGGTGAAAAGGGTGAATAATCAAAAACAAGAGGACATAGGTTGAAGCAGAGTGGGGCAAGATATGAAGGTGAGGGGCCACTGTTTCACTGGGAGGGTGGTGGGCATATAGAATAAGCTGACAGAGGAGGTATTTGAGGCCGGTACAATAACAACAGTTCAAAGACATCTGGACAAAGGTACATGGATAGGAGAGGTTTAGTGGGGTATGAGGCAAGCGCTGGCAAATGGGACAAGCTCAGATGGGATATCTTGGTCAGCATGGACAAGTTGGTGTGAAGGCCCTGTTTCCATGCTGTCTGACTCTAGTTCAATTCAGTTTAGTTTATCGTCCACATGTACTGAGGTACAGTGAAAAGATTTGCTTGCATGTTATCCAGTCAGGGCTACGACTAACTCTAGGACTCTATTTGGTGTTCATGCTTTCTCTGTGGAGGTATTTAGGTCCATATCTTATAGGAGCGTAATAGGATATCTGAATTTCCCCTGAAAAGGGGATTAATAAAGTATTTATTATTATTATTATTATTAATTAGGCCATTCGGCTCATCTGGTATACTCCATTCAATCATGGCTGATCTATCTTTCCCGCTCAACCACATTCTCTTGTCTTCTCCCCATAACCCCTGACACCCATACTAATCAAGAATGTTTCTATCTCTGCCTTAAAAATATCCCTTGACTTGGCCTTCATAGCTGTCTGTGGCAATGAATTCCACAGATTTACCACCCTCTGACTAAATCCTCCTCATCTTCTTCCTAAAGGAATATCTTTTTATTCTGAGGCTGTGCCAATGAGGTTTCAATGAGGTCCACCCACGTTTGGGTTAACGTTTCCATCCTGAAGGTGGTAGATTAAGCTGCCCTCCAGCTTTGTATAAGCTTAGTACCAGCTTAGGGTGGCACGATGACACAGCGGTAGAGTTGCTGCTGCGCCGGAGACCCGGGTTCGATCCCGACCACGGGTGCTGGCCGTGCGGAATTTGTACGGTCTCCCCGCGACCTTCTGGGTTTTCTCCGAGATCTTCAGTTTGCTCCCGCATTCCAAAGACGTACAGGTGTGTTGGTTAATTGGCTTGGTGTATGTGTACATTGTCACTAGTGTGTGTAGGATAGTGTTAATGTGCGGGAATCGATGGATGGTGCGGACTCGGTGGGTCGAACGGCCTGTTTCCGTGCTGTATCTCTAAAAGTAAACTTTTTTTTCACCGACAGCGACAACACTCTAGTTCAAATTGCTGTGAAATCCAAGGTTGAGCAGAGATTGTGGCGATGAGGATTTCTTTTCTCTGCTCTGTCATTGAATTAGCCACATCTGAGTGGGTGAGCTAATTGCCACATGGTGGTTTAATCTCCAGCAGTGGAAAATTATAGCATCTTTCCTTAAAACCCCATTAATCAGATATTAACAGGGCCTAATTGGCAACCGCTGACTTTTGGATGCAGGCCACGTTTGTGTTTCCCACTCTCTCTTTTTGATCAGACTGGTGCATCGGGAATAGAGGGGCAAATTAACCAAATGATGGCTGCTTCAGTTACGTCCCGGATTACGTCCCGTTTACGGGACTCGTGCTGCCACTGCAAGTGCAAAATGGTTATGACAGTGCAAAATAAAGCTGGAATCACGCAATAAATGAGGCCCCAGCTCAGCAGACAGTAAAAGATGTTTATGTGGAAAAGGTTATGAACAATCTGTGTTTTGGTGGATGGGCCCTGCAGACTCAGCTTTAGCTTTTTTTCCAGAATTCCTTTGTCCCTGCATTGCTGCTATTCAGACGTTACTTTTAGACTTTATATACAGCACGGAAACAGGCCCTTTGGCTCACTGAGGTGGGAGATTGCAACCGTCACCTGGTCAGCCCTGTTTCGACAAATCCAATCAACCCGGCGTGCACAATCAAATAAGATCAAATAGAACAAGTTGTCCTACAACTTTAGGCCGTGCACGCCATACGCAAGAAGAAGCAGAAGACGTAGGAGGGAGGCTCACCAAGTCTGCACCGACCTGTGATCACCCCGTATACCAGCACTATCCGACACACCAGGAACATTTTAACAATTTTTTTTTTTTACCGAAGCTAATTAACCTACAAACCTGTACTCCTTGGAGTGTGAGAGGAAACCGGAGCACCTGGAGAAAACCCACACAGGTCAGAGGGAGAACGAACAAACTCTGTACAGACAGCACCCCATAGTCAGGATTGAACTCGGGTCTCTGGCGCTGTGAGGCAGCAACTCTACCGCTGCGCCGTGCTGTGCTGCATTTGTTGAACTTTTTCCCTTTATGGTGTTGGGCTTTGAACAAGCTGTAAATCGCATCGTGCTTATCTGCGGTCATGCCACATGCGTAAGTGCCTGTCGCAAATGAATGAAGTTTAAGATTGCGTGGAGAAGAATGGGAAGGTAAGACAGCTGAATCCACATCCACGATAAGTCCTTGCAATCCACTAGCCGGCAGCATACTGCATGAATGCACATTAGTTGAGCATTTCGCCAAACACTCAATGCTCGGTCCGCCAAGGCCTGCCGCATCTCTCCCCTTCCCATCCCCACACTGACCTTTCTGTCCTGGGCCTCTTCCATCGCCAGAGTGAGGCCGCATGCCAACTGGAGGAACAGCACCTCATATTCTGCTTGGGTAGCTTACAACCCAACGGTATGAACGTTGAATTCTCCATTACCTGTTTCAGCCCAAATCCCACTCTCCTCTTTCCCCCTCCCCCACATCCCCTCTATCCCTCTTTTCCCTTCTCCCCTCCCCCATCCTCTTTCACCAATATTCCTACCTCTGCCTTCACATTTTTTATTTATCTCCTTACTTTTTGTGTTTTCAACCCTGGCCTTTGTCCACCCATCTGCCCTTCAAACCCCCCCCCCCCCCCCCCCCCCATGTATCCACCTATCATTCTACAGGCTTTGCCCCGCCCTGTCCTCTCTACCAGCTTACTTACCCCAACACTACAATCAGTCCAAAGAAGTGTCCCGACCCAAAACGTCACCTAACCATGTTCTCCTCAGATATGAAGAAAGACTGGATAGACTCGGCTTGTACTCGCTGGAATTTAGGAGATTGAGGGGGGATCTTATAGAGGCTTACAAAATTCTTAAGGGGTTGGACAGGCTAGATGCAGGAAGATTGTTCCCGATGTTGGGGAACTCCAGAACAAGGGGTCACAGTTTAAGGATAAGGGGGAAGTCTTTTAGGACCGAGATGAGAAGATCTTTTTTCACACAGAGAGTGGTGAATCTGTGGAATTCTCTGCCACAGACGGTAGTTGAGGCCAGTTCATTGGCTACATTTAAGAGGGAGTTAGATGTGGCCCTTGTGGCTAAAGGGATCAGGGGGTATGGAGAGAAGGCAGGTACAGGATACTGAGTTGAATGATCAGCCATGATCATATTGAATGGCGGTGCAGGCTCGAAGGGCCGAATGGCCTACTCCTGCACCTATTTTCTATGTTTCTATGATTCTATGCTGTATGACTCCAGCAATTTGTGTCTTTTTTTTGTAACCAGCGTCCGTAGTTCCTGGAGTCTACAGAATACTATATAGTTGATGGAACAATTTTAGAATACAGTTATTGCTGAACAAGATCGCAGTAATATTTGGCTAATTCAACTGTCTCTGCGGGAAGCTGCAATTGTTAGTAATGTGCGTGGGATGCAGGGAATGCTCCGACCTGCACTAGCTTTGAGAGTGGCTTCTTCCCAGTTGAGGAAGATTCTTCAAAGTGCTCCAAAGTGGCAATGCAGCGGGAAGCCACAACTCCCAAATCCAGGCATTATCATGTGGTGGACTCCAGGAACTGCAGGTGCTGGAATCTTGCTTGAAACACAAAGTGCTGGAGGAACTTCAGCGGGTCAAGCAGCATCTGTGCAGGGAACGGACTGCGACGTTTCGGGTCGGGACCCTTCCTCAGGCTGATTGCAGTTGGGGGAGGAAAAGGCTGGGAAAGAGAGGTGGGAGCAGGACAAAGTCTGGCGAGTGATAGGTGGATAGGGGAGGTTGATTGGTAGATGGGCGGACAAAGGCTTGAGATGAAAAGGAGACAAAAGCGAAACAAGAAGTCAAATGAGGAGAGATATCTGCCTCCACCACCACCTGAACGCACGTTCCAGGCCCCCACCACTCTCTGTGTTAAAAAACTCATCCTGCAATTTCCTTTAAAATTTTCCCTCTCACCTAAAAGCTGTGATCTTGTTTTTGACATTTCCACTGTGGATAAAAGGCTCTGCCTGTCTACCCTATCTGTGTCTCATAATTTTATATACTTCCATCAGATCTCCCCTCGGCCTCTGGTGCTCCACAGAAAACAATCCAAGTTTGTCTAACCTCTGCTTTGTAGCTAACACCCTCTAATCCAGGCACCATTCTGGTAAATCTCTTCTGCACCTTCTGACGGACAATAGATTTACCACAGCTTTGTTGATTTTTGTGCGTACATTCCATATTCCTCTAGTTAAGCAATCTTACTTTTTTTAAAAATACGATCAATTTTCAGCTAATTAACAAAATTAGCTTCATCCTAATTAGAAAGAGCCAGCCAATTTGCTTGAATTCTGGGCAGTGGACTCCCGCAGACACCAAGCGGAGGCTTGGCGATCGTTTCGCCGAACACCTCCGCTCGGTCCGCAATAACCAAGCCGACCTCCCGGTGGCTCAGCACTTCAACTCCCCCTCCCATTCCGTATCCGACCTCTCGGTCCTGGGCCTCCTCCATGGCCAGAGTGAGCAACACCGCAAGTTGGAGGAACAGCACCTCATATTCCGCTTGGGGAGTCGGCATCCTCTGGGCTTGAACATTGAATTTTCTCAATTCTGTTAACCCTTGCTGTCTCCTCCCCTTCCCACCTCTCCCTCAGCCCTCGGGCCCTGGCATTCCCTCTCTCTCTATCTCTCCCCCACCCTAGTCGCACTAGCTTCTCATTTTCACACTACAAACAGCTTACAATGGCTTGTTCCCTTTATCATCGATACTTTTTTGCATATCTTTCATTCATTGTTCTTTATCTCTCCACATCACCGTCTATATCTCTCGTTTCCCTGATCCCTGACCAGTCTGAAGAAGGGTCTCGACCCGAAACGTCGCCTATTTCCTTCGCTCCTTAGATGCTGCTGCACCCGCTGAGTTTCTCCAGCCTTTTGTGTAACCCCCGGTGGTTAGACACCATTCTTTCCTGAGGATTTTTGAAGTGGGTGTAGTTTGTGAGATACTGCACGGAAACAGGCCCTTCGACCCATCGAGTCCACACCCACCAACGAGCCCCGCGCATTAACGCCATCCTACACACACCAGGGACTATTTATTCAACCCAATTAACCTGCAAATGGGAGGAAACCGAAGATCTTGGAGACACCCCGGGCGGTCACGGGGAGAAAGTACAAACTCCGTAGTCGGGATCGAGCCCATATCTCTGGTGCTGTATGCGCCACTCTACCGCAACTCTACCGATGCGCCACCATGCCGCCATATTGGCCAGAGAGATCTCCTCTGCTCTTCAAAACATCGCCACAAGATCCTTCCTATCCGCTTGGAAAGGAATAAACGGTTTAATAATTTAACCTGAATTATTTACCTAAAAGGGCACCTCTAACAATGTGGCTCAGAGCCGCAATGAAGTGTGAGGGTGTACAAGCCTTTGGAATAAGACCAGAAGGCATAGGGGCAGAATTAGGCCATCCAGCCCATCGTGTCTGCTCCGTCATCCAATCATGGCCGATCAACCTCCTACCTTCTCCCATGTAACCTTTGACTCCCTTCCCAATCAAGAAAAGCCCATCCCAATCAGGAAATGACACTGCTTTGACCACTGTCCCAACGTGTCCAAGTCCTTCTGCAGCCTCCCTGCTTCCGCAGGGAAGAATGTGGCTTTGATATTCAGCGATGCAGAGATGAGAATGTAACCAGTCAGCCAAGGTTGCAATATAAAAATACTGCCTTTATCAGTAATTCAGACATAATGGTGTCTGTGGCTTTGAGGCACTCTTGAGAGGAATAGATCGGGTAAATGCAGTCTCTTGTCCAAAGTACGGGAATCGAGAACCAGAGGACATAGGTTTAAGGTGGGGGGGGGGAGGTTTAATAGGAACTTGAGAGGTAACTTTCTTTACACAAAGGGTGGTGAGTGTATGGAACGAGCTGCCAGAGGTAGTTGAGGCAACTTTTAAAAAAACATTTAGATAGGTACATGGATAGGACAGGTATCGAGGGATATGGGCCAAACGTAGGCAGGAGGGACTAGTGTAGATGGGGCATGATGGTTGGTGTGGGCAAGTTGGGCCGAAGGGCCTGTTTCCACACTGTATCACTCTATGTGCAAGCAGAGGAGATTGGTTTGTTGTGGCATATGTAAAGCATGGACATTGTAGGCTGAAATTATTCCAAAATCCTGACTCAAAACGTCACCTATTCATGTTCTCCGCAGATGCTGCCTGACCTGCTGAGTTACTCCAGCACTTTGTGTCCTTTTTTGGAAACCAGCATCTGCAGTCCCTCGTTTCTACATTCTGTGTTCTGCAAAACATAGAAAATATGTGCAGGAGTAGGCCATTCGGCCCTTCGGGCCTGCACCGCCATTCAATATGATCATGGCTGATCATCCAACTCAGTATCCTGTACCTGCCTTCTCTCCATACCCTCTGATCCCTTTGGCCACAAGGGCCACATCTAACTCCCTCTTAAATATAGCCAATGTACTGGCCTCAACTACCTTCTGTAGCAGAGAATGCCACAGATTCACCACTCTCTGTGTGAAAAATGTTTTTCTCATCTCGGTACTAAAAGACTTCCCCCTTATCCTTAAACTGTGACCCCTTGTTCTGGACTTCCCCAACATCGGGAACAATCTTCCAGCATCTAGCCTGTCCAATCCCTTAAGAATTTTGTACGTTCCGATGAAATCCCCCCTCAATCTTCTAAATTCCAGCGAGTACAAGCCGAGTCTATCCAGTCTTTCTTCATATGGAAGTCCTGCCATCCCAGGAATCAGTCTGGCGAACCTTCTCTGTACTCCCTCTATGGCAAGAATGTCTTTCCTCAGATCAGGAGACCAAAACTGTACGCAATACTCCAGTTCTGGAGCATCTGCAGTCCCTCGTTTCTGCATTCTGTGTTCTGCAAAACGATATTGAACAGCTAGGCAAGTGAAGGCACCGCTCTGATCTCGTGAAAGTAAAAAAATTTAAAAACGAGGGCACATGTTATTCCTTAGCTGTTGTGAGCTGTCAGTATCGTTGCCTCCCGAGTGTGAGGCTGAGTGATGGCCATCCCATCCCATCCCATCCGCGTGTGCCCGCACTCCGCTCCGCGTTGTGGAGGTGGCCGGCCGGGGGTGGGAGTGTTACAGCGAGTGGCTCGCAGCCCGGAGAGGGCGAGCGCTTCTCCCGTGAGTGGCCGGATCGCTCGCAACTCGCCCCCTCCAGTCCCCATTGCGAGAAAAAAAACCAAAAAAAAACAAAGCCCACTCCCTTTGCAAATTGCAATCCGCCAGAGCGGCTCATCATCGTGCGGCTGTGGTGTGGTCTGCGAGGAGTGGGCTGTTGCTGCAGCGGGTCAGAGAAGTGTGTTTGCTCGGGGCTGGTCTAGTCTGGTGAGGTGAGTGGAGGGCGAGTGTGTTCAACATCAGCGGGACCCCCCCCCCCCCCCCAGTCTCAGCTTCTGCAAGGACGAGTCTCAGCCGCTGCACACAATCTGCCGAGGCGATTGCATGAGTCGCAAACAGTCGACAGGGGTCTTGCGCCGAGTCGCAACCTTTGCAATCTGCCGGGGTCTTGTATTAAGTCGCAACCTTTTGCAAAAGGGATTTTTTATTTTTTTTTTTTTTGGCATGTGTCGCAACCCTTGCAAACAATGTTGCACCAAGTCGCCGGTTGCAGAGTTGAGCGCTCACCTCGCCCCCTCCGATGCACCGCAGTCTCCCGAGCCCCCCGCCTCCTCTCTCCCCGCCTGCATTGGGGGCATTGCGAGGGGCGAGCAAGTTGGTTTGATTGCAACCGTTTGCAACGCACCTTCTGAAGCGCAAGCCTCCTGTTGCAGTGTGCCAGTGATACCCCCCCTCCTCCCCAGTCTTATTTCAGCGTCGCAGCGAATGGCAAACTCAAAGAGACCCTCTTTAGAGTGCAAGACCTGCTTCTCGTTGCTGCACTGACCCGACTGACAGTGAGAGAGAGGTCTCTTCATCGTTGGCTGTCTCTGTTGGTGCAAATGTCAAAGTAACTTTCACCTCTTGTCTCTTCCCCATCCCACGCCCAGGGTGGTGCTCCAGAGGGAATGAGATGGTGAGGATTGGCTTGGGCTCGGCTTGCTGTCGTTGTTGCTGCTGTGCGTCTGCTGGCTGATTGAGATCCCCCGTCGCTGTCTGTGCCATGGCTAAGAGCGCCGAGGTGAAGCTGGCTGTCTTTGGGAGAGCCGGCGTGGGCAAGTCAGGTAAGCCATGTCCCCATGGCTATTTGTTTCCAGTTATCGCCTTGTGGCCAAGCTACCCCTTTGATGTGCTCCGAGTTATACATCACTGGAGCATGCAGTGCAAAAATGTCAACACTGGGGCCATCTCCTCTGATATGTGTGGCTGCACATTCTTATTTCGTTAAGATGGGATTTCCTTGCCCGGCAGTTGCCGGCCCTGCCTGTTTGTGCAATGCACAAGGTGCTGGAGGAGGTCAGAGACACAAGGAACTGCAGATGCGGGTTTACAAAGGAAAAAAAAAGACACAAAGTGCTGGAGTAACTCAGGGGGTCAGGCAACATCGGTGGAGAGGGCAGAGTCATATAACGCCCTTCGGCCAAACTTCGACCAACATGCCCCATCTACACTAGTTCCACCTGCCCGCGTTTGGCCCATATCCCTCTAACCTGTCTGGCGCCCAACCCAGCGACTCTTTGTGTGCTGGCCACATATGTGGATCTGCAATCACATTGCAATCACTTCACTCTTTTAAACCTCTACTCCAACAGCAGAGTTTCTTACTTTACCTTGCACTAAATGCTATTCCCTTTATGACACATCTGTACACTGTGGGCAGCTCAATTGTAATCATGTATTGACTTTCCGCTGACTGGTTAGCATGCAATAAAACCGTTTCACTGTACCTCGGTACACGTGACAACTAACTAAACTAACAAACCACCATGTAACTGTCCAAATGTCTTTTAAATGTTGTTATAGTACCTGCCTCAGCTACCTCATCTGGCAGCTCATTCCATACACTCACCAACCTCTGTGATAAAGTTTCCCCCTTTGCCTGATGGACAGGGGATGGGTTAGGACCTTTCTTCAGACCTGGTCATTCCCTCCACAGATGCTGCCTGACCTGCTGAGTTCTCCCAGCTCCTTCTGTCTTCAATCTCCTTCAATCAGTAAAGATTGGTGTTGGTTTGAGTGCCTGTATAATTCAGAGTGGATTAATTTGGGGTATAATCCATCAGAATATTCTCAATTGAGTCAAAAGTGTTGAGTTTTATAGAGGTAGGAAATTGCAATCAATCTCAACTCAGCGAAAATAAGAACAAATGTAAGTTAGCTCATGGAATTATATGAAGGCATCTGGGAATTTATCGAAATACTTAGTACAGCATGAGCCAAAAAATAATGATTGCATGAATAGAATCATTATTGGTTGGTAATGATTGGTTGAATAGAATTGTAGAATAGTGGAAAGAAGGTATATAGTGTCCCTCCTGTGTTAACGGGTCCAACCCCATTAAAATGTCACCCAATTCCATCCCAAGAGAAAGGTGGAGGATGAGCTGTACACATATTTAAGGTGGAGACTGAGAGTTTTGTTTAGCTATTGAGGAAATGAAAGGGCTTGAAGTTGGTGGAGGGGAGCTTGGTTCCTATAGATGGGAAAGAGTGATATGAAGAGACGATTGAAACAGATCAGGCTGATATTAGTCATAGAGTGATACAGTGTGGAAACAGGCCCTTCGGCTCAAGTTGCCCACACAGGCCAACAATGTCCCAGCCACACTAGTCCCATATGCCTACAATTGGCCCATATCCCTCGTAACCTTTCCTATTCATGTACCTGTCCAAATGTATTTTAAATGTTGTTATAGTACCTCCTTAACCACTATGTTTCTACACGGACCAGGGGTTGCAGTCCTAGAAAAAACATTGGCTATCCATAGGAGAAGACATTTCTTCACCCAGAGCATAGGGAATCATCAAACTGCTCTACTGAAGGGGGATGCGCAAGTTAAGTTTGAGTGCATATCGTTTTGGATTAAGGCGATCGAGGAGAGAGTATTAGTGAAGGAAAGGGGAGCTGAGGTGACAGATCGGCAGTAATGCTATTGAACATTGCTGAGACTTTAAAGAGGCATTCAAGAAACTGTTGGATAGCTACCTGTAAGTACATGAATGCTATTGGACATTAAAGAGACTGAAGAGGCATTTAAGAGACTTTTGGATAGCTACATGTACTGTATGTGCAGGGAAGGGAGGGATATGGATTGTGTGCGGGCAGATAAGAGTTGGTCTTGGCATCATGCTCAGCACAGACACTGTGGGCTGAAGGGCCTGTTCCTGTGCTGTACTGTTCTATGTTCTATATAAGTGGAGAGGGTGCTAGGAGCTAAATAGCCCAGAGACAGACAGCACGGAAACAGGATAGTTCAGATTGTTTTATAATTTTCCTTCAATGTAAAACATTTTTCTACCAATGACCTGCCAATTTATAGAATCATAGAGCATGGAAACAAGTCCTTCGGCCCAACTTGCCCACACCGGCCAACAAGTCCCATCTACACTAGTCCCCCCTGCCTGCGTTTGGCCCGTTAATGCCTTCTAAACCGTTCCTATCCGCGTACTTGTCTAATTGCATCTTCAGACGAACAGTCGTGAGGAGATTCTGAAAACTCTGCTTCTCTCAGAGTGGGCATTGACATCTCACCACGCCTGTACAGTGATTTTATTTGTGACTTGGAGAAGTGTGGTTTTATAACCCATGTTTGCAACGCTCTTTGTTTTCATCAATCAAAATCCGACCCTACTGCCTGTACTTTCTTCGTTTCACATTCCAACAGTTTTCCTTAAACTTGGAAATTGTTTACAACATATAGTAGAGCACAGAACGGGAACAGGCCCTTCGGCCCACAATGTCCATGCTGAACAGTATGTTGAGTTAAACTAATCTCCTCTGCCTGCACATCATTCATATCCCTCCGTTCCCTGCATATTCAAAAGCCTCTTAAACGCCGCTATTGTATCCCCTCCACCACTACTCCTGGAAGCGCATTCCAGGCACCCACCACCCTCTGTGTAAAAACACCCCTGCCCCACACATCTCCTTTAAACCTATCCCCATCTCACCTGAAATACCTCTTGACATTGACACCAGGCTTCTGAATGATCCCTCCACAAGCTAGGCTACTGTCCGACTCGCCTCTACTCCATGCCGGACATTGGGCTTAGAAACATTGAAAAATAGGTGCAGGAATAGGCCATTCGGCCTACGAGCCAGCACCGCCATTGAATATGATCATGGCTGATCATCTAAAATTAGTACCCCGTTCCTGCTTTTTCCCCATATCCCTTGATTCCTTTAGCCCTAAGAGCTAAATTGAAACTCTCGCTTGAAAACATCCAGTGAATTGGCCTCCACTGTCGTCTGTGGTAAAGAATTCACAACTTTCTGGGTGAATTTTTTTCCTCATCTCAGTCCTAAATGGCCTACCCCTATTCTTAAACTGTGACCCCTGGTTCTGGACTCCCCCAACATGGGGAACATTTTTCCTGCATCTAGCCTGTCCAATCCCATAAGAATTTTATATGTTTCTATAAGATGGCCTAATCCTTCTAAATTGCAATGAATACAAGCCCAGTCGACCCATTCTTTCACATCATATGCCAGTCCCGCCATCCCGGGAATTAACCTGGTGAACCTACACTGCACTCCCTAAATAGCAATAATGTCCTTCCTCAAATTAGGAGACCAAAATTGCACACAATACTCCAGGTGTGGTCTCACCAGGGCCCTGTTCAACTGCAGTAGGACCTCCTTGCTTCTAAACTCAAATCCTCTCGCAATGAAGGCCAACATGCCATTAGCTTTCTTCACTGCCTGCTGTACCTGCATGCTTACTTTCAGTGACTGATGTACAAGCACACCCAGGTCTCGTTGCACCTCCCCTTTTCCTAATCGGACATCATTCAGATAATAATCTGCCTTCCTGTTCTTGCCACCAAAATGGATAACCTCACATTGATTCACAATGTACTGCATCTGCCAAACATCTAATCTCTCACCCAGCCTATCCAAGCCACCCTGCAGCCTCATAGCATCCTCATCGCAACTCACTAGTCACTGCCTGCCATTCTGAAAAGGACCCGTTAAGTCCTACTGTTTGCTTCCTGTCTGCCAACCAGTTCTTTATCCATGTCAATACCCTACCCCCAATACCATGTGCTCTAATTTTGCTCTTGTGTGGGACCTTGTCAAAGGCTTTTTGAAAGTCCAGATACACCACATCCATTGGCTCTCCCTTCTCCATTCTACTTGTTATACCCTCGACAGATTCCAGAAGATTAGTCAAGCATGATTTCCTCTTCATAAATCCATGCTGACTTTGACCGATCCTGACCCTACTTTCCAAATGCGCTGCTATAACATCTTTAATCGACTCCAGCATCTTCCCCACTACCGATGTAGACTAACTGGTCTATAATTCTCTGTTTTCTCTCTTTTCTTAAAAAGTGGAGTTACATTGGCTACCCTCCAGTCCACAGGAATTGATCCAGAGTCGAGAGAACATTGGGAAATGATCACCAGTGTATCCTCGATTACTAGAGCCACCTCCTCAAGTACTCTGGGATGCAGACCCTCAGGCCCTAGGGATTTATCTGCCTTCATTCCCAACAGTTTGCCTAACACCATTTCTTGACTATTGTGGGTTCCCTTCAGTTCCTCCCTCCCACTAGATCCTCGGTCTCCAAGTATTTCTGGGACATTGTTTGTGTCTTCCCTAGTGAAGACAGAACCAAAGTACTGTTCTGCCATTTCCTTGTTTCCTATTATAAATTTGCCTGTCTCTGATTGTATGGGATCTACATTTGTCTTCACTAATCTTTTCCATTGTACAATTTCCTTTATACATATCTAATATTTTGTCTCTGGAACTGATGCGCTACAATGCTGAGTATATTCTGCACTCTGTATCTTCCCCTTTACTCTAACTATTGTACTTGAGACTGGCTTGATTGTATTTATGTGTAGTATCATTTGAACTGATTGGATAGCATGCAAAACATAGCTATCCACTGTACCTCAGTATGTGAAAATGAAAAATTTAAACCTTAATATTTCCATTCCTGGAGAAAGGTTCTGACTATTTATCCTGTCTGTGCCTCTCATCATTTTATATACTTCTATCTGGTCTTCCTCAGCTTATATACTTCTATCTGGTCTGTGGTATTGCATCTGGCAAGGTGCCCCAGGCTTTTAATTTCACTCGGGGTAAATAATACCCCTAACCATTCTCCGCAGTTATTTTGTAATTTTAGAGTGATAAACGTTGATCATTCAGTTCCCAATTGCAGGTAACCTTTAGACTGTAGAAATACAGCGTGGAGCTTCAACCCACCGAGTCCGCGCGACCAGCGCCGGCCCCGTACGCTAACACTGTCCAACACACTAGGGAAAATGTACAATTTAAACCTACTAATCAGTACGTCTTTGGAATGTGCGAGGAAACCTGAGCACCCTGAGAAAACCCACGCGGTCACAGGGAGAACGTACAAATTCCATACTGACAGCACCCGTAGTCAGGATCGAACCCGGGTCTCTGGCGCTGTAAGGCAGCAACTCTACTGCTGCGCCACCCAAACCGTTCTCCTGTTTGCTCTTCCAAAATGCTTCATAATTTTAAACGTAATGGCAATTATTCTTGGCTAAGGTGCGTCTTTTTTCCTTTAAATCAGAAGGTCATGGATTCAAGTCCAAGGTCAGGTCAAATAAATCAGACTGACACTCCATGCATTTCTAATTATTTTATGTAGATCTCCCTCCGCTTTAGTGCTTCAGTCATATTTTTAGTTCAGTTTTGTTTCAGATATGCAGCATGGGAACACTGCTGGCCATCGATCACCCTTTCACACTACAGATGGGTTAGTTTAGCACATTAGTGATGGTGGCACCCGAGGTCGGGATCGAACCTGGGTCACTGGCGCTGTGAGGCAGCAACTCTACCGCTGCGGTACTGGGAGCAAGTACCTTGATTACTAGAGCCAGGATGTTTAGGCTGTAAAAAAATAAAATAGGCAGTCAAAAAGGGAAAATAAAATTACAAAAAAGGCACGAAAAAGGCATTTATTGAAAAAAAAAGGCATACAAAGGCATTGATTTCCACCACCAAAATATGGTTAAACATGATAATATAAAGATATTGTACATTAAATGACCAAAGTTGCCAGGTTGCACATAATTACTAGCAATTTTTTCAAATTACCTGGTGTTAAACTATGCCGTCTGTCAGACAGAATATGCTTCAGTTGTGAAAAACTTCTTTCTACCCCAGCTGAGGTCACTGGTGCATACCCGAAACAAGCTACCGACTCTATATATTCATGTCAATATCTTGTGCAACTACCTTTGAGAACTTTAGCTATGTTTTGTATTTCTTCAAGATTTTTGTTAGCTAAAATCACTCTCTCACATTTCCATTATTCACTAATGTTTCGCCACGTTTCTCAAGGGACGTGATAGCTTGTGGGAAGTTTTTAAAATTGGAAGCAATAAACACAAGATCGTGGTGGAGGGACTTTTTCTGCATGATTTCACTGACGATTCTGACTGCAGAAGATTCTTCTTCTTCAAAACAGTTGACAATTTATTTTGTCTTTTCAAAGTTTGCAGCAGAGTAGAGTACAGCAGAGAGCCTTGTATCCCACCTAGTCAAAACGGGCTGAGGAGGTAGTGGAATCTCGGGTGCCATTTCCTTGAACAACTGCACAAGTGACGGTGCTTTGAGTTAGATTTTCTTGACATTGGAAACTAGGCGATCGACATTTGGAAACAAGCTATGTCTGTGCTTGGCAATTATATTAAGTCCTTGAGCTAAGCATGTCAAATGCAACATTTTGGGGAATAAAACTTTAAGTCACAAACAGAAGTACATTCTCGTGTTTTATAGAACAGCAAGTGAAGATGTAAACAACTGAGCAATAGTTGAGCTGTTTGACTTCCTCAATACTTCCGATGTCAACTCCTTTGATGTTGACCTGCCTCCAGTGTACTGATGACCACATTGGCAACATAACTCCCCACAGCATCGTTGTCTCGCCTATTAGGATCCATCATTTGTTGCATGCAACTTAATCTCTAATTTTCTGCACGGCAATTTTGGTTGCTGTCAACATAATTTTTCCATAATGATGACCTGCTTGGTATATGTTCCTCTGTGTATTACTCTAAAAAATCTGAGAGATTTGTTTTCCAATTTCGATAGTGGAATTCCAGCATCAATGAATGCCTTGCACAGATCACTCGAAAACTCAGATTTGCGACTGGAGCCAGCAGTAAATGTAGTGAGGAGACAAGCTTGGGTATTTTGTTTGGGTAGTCAGCACCCCAGCGATATCAACATTGACTTCTCTAATTTTAGATAGCCGTTGTCTTCTCCCTCCTCCCCACTTCCCAGCTCTCCTTCTAGTCCTACTGTCTCCGCCTCTTCTCCCCCCCCCCCCCATCAGTCTGAAGAAGGGTCTCAACCTGAAACATCGCTTATCCCTTCTCTCCATAGATGCTGCCTCGCCCGCTGAGTTTCTCCAGCATTTTTTGTCTACCTTTGATTTTTCCAGCATCTGCAGTTCTTTCTTAAATAGACCTTGGAGAAGACTGAATCAGCGGGCAGTGGCACGAACGAATAAATGACCGACGGTGGAGCCCCAGGTTTCGCCTGGTGGTGGGAGTTTTCTTATGAGTGTTAACATAGAAAACATCATTGTAATCATGGAACAACTAGAGAAAATAGCACGGCCTTTTAGCAAAACGGCAAAAAAGGCTGATTTAGGCATTATCCTGGTGATATCATCAAAAATGCACGAAACGGCACATGGCATTTATGGCAAAATCCTGGCTTTATTTATTACTGTACCCGCTGTAGCAGCCGTTGAAGAACTTATTCAGCGTTTGTGAATTATATAGAGCCAGCTATAATACAGAAACCGCAGTCACGATGATAAAATAATTAACACTCGATCGGTGTCTGTAAGAATTACGATTCTGCTGGTGAGGGACCAACTGATGCAGGATTTACCGAGTGGATTTTACACTGCGGATCTTAGCATGGTAGCTGCGTGCGGTACCGGAGCATACATTTTACTGTGCAGTGTTCAGATGTAAAACAGAGCAGAATATTTCCATCTTGCGGATGGAAAAGAAGCTTAATGCAGAAACCTTCAGAGGCCAGAACCACTGGCAGTAACGATTATGCAGGCTGCAGTTTCAGAGTCATGGAGAAGGCGTGCTTTGTGTATATATATATGTGTGTGTGTGTGTGTGAGCGGGTTTCTGTGTGTGTGTAATGAAAAGGAAGAGAACTAATTAAATAAATATGTAGCAGGCTTGCCAATTGGAAACAGACATGTTGGAAGCCTAATGAACCAAGTCTGCCAGAGAGTGTTACTCAAAGCCTCAAACCCTCAAATGCCTTCTTCATTACATTTTACACTGCTCTTCAGCAGCAGAGAGGAGCTGAAGTCTCATCTTGTGCAGGAGGGGGCCACGTTTCTGCTGAGTTTAGACAGGAAGAAATGTATTCTTTGTTTTCTTAAAAGTGTATGTCTTAACCCTATGCTTGAGGAGACATGGATAGAGTGGTGGAGTCATACAGCATGCAAACAGGCCCTTCGTCAAGGCTGCCGGCGTAATCAAGGACCACTCCCTCTCCCCTCTCCGACCCGGCAAGAGGCACAGATGTGCGAAAACGCACACCTCCAGATTCAGGGACAGTTTCTTTCCAGCTGTTAAGAGGCAACTGAACCATCCTATCAACGGACCTGATCTCTCATCTACCTCATTGAAGATCCTCAGACTATCTTTAATCGGACTTCACTGGATTTTATCTTGCACTGAACATTCCCTTTATCCTGTGGACAGCTCGATTGTAATCATGTGTAGTCTTATCCGCTGACTGGATAGCACGAGGCAAAAAAAATTTTCACCATGACAATACTAAACTTAAATAAACTTTGGCCCAACTTGCCCGCGCCAACCAACATGCCCCATCTACACTAGTCCCACCTACCCACGTTTGGTCCATTATCCCCTTAAACTTGCCCTATTCTGGATAGACACAAAATACTGGAGTAACTCAGCAGGTCAGGCAGCATGTGTGGAGAAAAGGAAGAATGGGCGACGTTTCTCGTTGGGACCCTTCTTCAGACTGAAAGATGGTGGTGGGGGAGAACTGGGAGTGAGAAAAGGCCAGAACAAATCTGGGCCAGCTACTGATGAGCTCAGGGTTGAGCCCACAATGGCCCATTTTTGGCTGGGCTAGCTAAAAGTGATACGAAGATGCGAACAGTGGAAGTGGTAGGATGACTGGGATGGGGAGGAAGAGAATGCAGGAATTCTTATCCTGGATCATGGCCATCCTGGAGTTTTAGTGCTGTATCTCTAAGCTAATTAAAGATACAGCACGGCAACAGGCCTGTCAACTCACTGAGTCCGCATAGCCCAGCATAACCCATGCAAACTCCGTACAGAAAGCACCTGCGTTCAGGCTCGAACCTGGGTCCCTGACGCTGTAAGGCAGCAGCTCTACTGCTGCGGCACTCCCGAATATTTAACCTAAAGCCTTACCCACTGGCCCACTTACTCTGAATTGGCAGCACACTGTTCTCAGCCTGATTCAAGTGACACGTCTCCAGAACTACCGAGAAACAAAGAGAAGGTTCTGAACCAAAACTGAATTCTTGGAAAAAAACATAACTTTAAATCCCTGAATTCTCCGCAGTTTATTTTTAAGTACAGATTGAAAAACTTTCCATCTGTTGTGTTTTGCTAAAGCCTGGATTTTCTCCCTAATCTATACTTTTGAGAAGATTGCACTGAATGGCGGTGGTTTAAGGGGACGGCATTTCTTTGTTGAAGCAATGAGTATAGAGGTTTGTAAAAGGAGTAGGTGGCTGTCCTTACCACATTAAAAGATGCAGTGTCTGATATCGAGTCATCGCGCTCTAGAGAGTTGGTGTACATATTGAACAGAGAAGGCACGACAGCACAGCACAAGTTCACAAGTTGTAGGAGTCGAATTAGGCCATTCGGCCCAATGCGTCTAACACTGCCATTCAATCGTGGCTGATCTCTGCCTCCTAATCCCATTTTCCTGCCTTCTCCCCTTAGCTCTTGACACCCCGTTCTAATGAAGAATCTGTCTATCTCTGCCTGAAAAGTATCCACTGACTTGGCCTCCACAGCACTCCGTGGCAGTGAGCCCCACTGATGAACAGATTCCACAGATCCACAGCTTGAGAATTAACCCTTGGGTCCACAGAGTCTGTGCCAACATGCTGCATTCCAGGCACCCGTCAGCCTCTGTGTAAAACTTGACACTGGGAGAACTTACAAACTCCATACAAACAACACCCTTAGTCAGGATCGAACCCGGGTATCTGGCGCTGTAAGGCAGCAACTCTGCTGCAGAGTCACTGAGCCGCCCATGTATATGACACTATACCATAGAAGACACGTGAAGGAACGCTTGGCCAGAGATGTACTGCTCTGGCTAAAACCTCTCTATCATAGTCCCACTTGGTGGGACTATGGATGAAATTCCGTCTCATGGTCCAGATAGCTGAAGGTAAAGTTGCCGACGGTGAGGAAAAGGGGGTGGCTCAGTGGTGCCCCTCATCCTTCTAAACTCCAGCGAATACAAGGCCCAGAGCCATATAATGCTCCTTGTATGTTGGGAAATACACACGAGGCTGGTGTTGAGGACTGCCAATTTGTTTAGAAAGGAACTGCAGATGCTGGTTTATCCCGAAGATAGACACAAAGTGCTGGAGTACCTCGATTGTTGAGTTTGTTTTTGGGAGCGTCACAAACACAAGTATTTGAATAGTTCCATCTGACGGATGATTTCAGACCGATTTTACAAATCTTGATGCTCTTGAATGATTTTCCTGTTAGCATGGAATTAATTATTTGAACATATTGGCCATTGGAAGCCAATAAGCTGCGTAAATGTAGTGTGGTGTTGCCAAGGAACTGAATTTACTATTTTTGTATAACCCAGAACAAAAACTCGGACCTTGTAGATAAACATCTTTGAGGAGGCAGAGTTAGGGCCCCCTTTGATTTTTAGTAGATGTCAATCTTCTCCACAAAGGAAGGATTAACGGTTGGTCGTTCCGCAGCAGTGGGTTCATAATTCTCAGCCAAATGCTTATTGCCGTGGGGTATGTTTCATATGAATGAACTCCCTCACACGGCGAGTGTTTGGACTATAGACACAACGACACAGAGTGCTGGAGTAACTCAGCGGGACAGGCAGCATCTCTGGAGAACATGGGTAGGTGACGTTTCGGGTCGAGACCCTTCTTCAGACTGATGGCATTGCGGGGGTGGGTAGAAATGGGGGAGAGAGGAGGGGCAGGACAAAGTGCTTCAAGAACCAGAGGCCATGGGATTAAAGTGAGTGCAAGATTTAATAGGAGCTCGAGGGGTAACTTTATTCACACAGGGCGGTGTGTGCATTCAACGGGCTGCCAGAGGATGTAGTTGAGGCAGATACTATAAGAACATTTAAAAGACATTTGGACAGGTACATGAATGGGAAAGGTTTAGAGGGATATGGGTCAAACGCAGGAAGGTGGGACCAGCGTAGATGGGCCATCTTGGTCTCAGACTCTGAATTCTCTGTAATGTCGGAGGTTGAAGGGGGATGATAGAGAGGCATAGCTAGGGCAGGCAGCCTGAATCTTTTTCCCAGGGTGGAAATGTCAAAGAGTTGAGGGCATAGCTTTAAGGTGAGAGGGGCAAAGTTTGAAGGAGATGTGTGGGGCAAGTTTTTTTACACGGGGTGGTGGGCGCCTGGAACGTGTGGCGGGGGTGGTGATGGAGACAGATATGATGGTGGCATTTAAGCTGGTTTTAGATAGGCACGTGGATATGCAAGGAATGAATGGATGTGAATTATGTGCAGGCAGTTTAGTTAATTTTAGTTTAGAGATACAGCATGGAAACAGGTCCTTCAGCCCTCCGAATCCATGCCGACCATCCATCGCCCGTGGTCACTAGTTCTATGTTATTCCAGTTTCTCATCCTCCCTACACACTAGGGGCTATTTATTGAGGGCAATTAACCTACAAACCCGCACGTCTTTGGGATGTGGGAGGAAACCGGAGTACCCGAAAAAAACCCATGCGGTCACAATTAGAACGTGCGAACTCCACACAGACAGCACCCAAGGTCAGGATCGATTGCGGGTCTCTGGCGCTGTGACCCAGTGGCCCTATCAGCTGCGCCACTGCGCCGTCCAACTACTGTCACTAAATCGTATAGCACGAAACCAGGCCCTTCTGCCCAACTTGCTCATGCTGACCAAGATGCCCCACCTACACGAGTCCCACCTGCCTGCGGTTGGTCCATATCCCTCTCAACCTTTCCTATCCAAGTTTAAAACATAAATTGTAGCTGGCAATCTGTGGACGTCACCGCAGTGTATAGTTTGCCACCCTGTCACTTTCTCTAGACCTATTTCTTAACCACTGACTCAGAAGTTAAATTAAGTTTCTAAACTCAGTCTGAGGAATAACAGAGAGGGAACCAACATAATCATCGCGCTGCTCTGGGAGAGAAAGAACATTTAATTAAAGCAAACCGCCAGTCCCTTAATCTCAGGTCTGCCTGCGCACCCACATTAGAACAACCAAAATAGAAAACCAATATAGCTATTATTGTGAGAAGTTGTATATTTTTGTCAGTGTGTGCGGGACATTTCTAAGGTCAGGGTAACGTGTTAAGACAGGTTGTTTATTTTAACTTGGGATTGATGGGAACCCTTATTATTGCAACTAAATATTTGCGTAGGCTGGGAATAGACGACCCATCGCAGGTACTGACCTCCCCACCATCGAAAGGGTCGATGAAAGGCGCTGCCACAAAATGGCAGCGAGCATCATCAAGGGCCCACACCACCCTGGCCACGCTCTCACCTCACTCCTGCCATCGGGAAGAAGGTACAGGAGTCTGAAAACTGTGACCTCTAGGTCCAGGAAGCAGCTTCTTCCCAACAACCATCAGCCCCTTGAACACTACAAACACCAGCTAAGCTACAAATAGGTGACGCTCTTGAGTCTTCAGACCATTTTTAGTGGGAACGGGGGATAGGATGTAATGAAGGTATGTCAGCATGAGTTCAGTGGGGCAGGAGCAGGCAGAAACAATAGGGCTGCCAGGGCAGTTCTGTTTGTGGACTTTAGGGAGGAGATAGAAGTGGGAACTATGGGGCTGGGGAAGGATAAGTTTGGAGGCTGTGGTGGGCAGATCGCCAGAGGTGATGAGATCTGCAACAGTCTGGGAGATGATGGCCTGGAGTTCGTCTTTGAGGTCATGGTCAAGGGCTGGGGTATGTGGAGGTGTCCGAGAGCTGGCTCCTTGCCCTGCCCTGAAGCGTCCCCTGTCCATGTTCTGCAGAGATGCTGTCTGACTCACTGAGTTACTCCAGCACTTTGTGTTCATTTCTGTAAACCAGCATCTGCAGTTCCTAGTTTCTACAAACTACGGACTTTCTTGGTTGCATCAGGGGCTCTGGCCTTTTGTTTTGTACTGATATTCTTTTCTGAAAATTCATTGGTATCTCTTTGGTTCATTGTGTTATCCAAAAGCATTGTGTTTACAGGGCCTGTTGTGCTGCTGCAAGTAAGAAACTCATTGTTCTGTTTCCGGTACATATGACAATTAAACACTCAACCGGGCAAAATTGGAACGAGTTGATAATCTTCTCTTCTGTATTGACCGTAGCGAGGTAGTAAGGGTTCAATCATTTTTACAATTTAATGCAACCGTCTGATATATTTGAAGCTGATTTTACAATAACAGACTGATTTTTGTAAGCCCATTCCATCTGTCATCCAAACGCCTGCTTGTGAAAATATTTGCACTGGGCTTTGGAAGATTAAAATCCAAAGCTTCCCACTCGTTGTGGACCTTGGGGTGGGTAGTGCTGGTTTAAAAACCTTATTTTGCACTGTGGTCATTTGCATGGTGGAAGAATACATGTAATCCTACGCTGCCATTGAGAACCCCTGCCGCACTGGGGCGTGGATCAGAATTAGTACCGCAGCTCCCTTTCCAATCCCACAAGACATTGCAGAGAGTTGTGGATGTAGCCCAGACTCCCCACCCCATCGACTCCATCTACATTTCACACTGCTTTAGCAAAGCAACCAACATGATCAAAGACTTGTTTTACCCCAGTCATCCCTTCGTCTCCCTGCTCCTGTCTGGCAGAAGGTACAGAAGCTTGAAAGCGCGCACCACCAGACCCAGGAATTTCTTTCTTTCTTTCTGTCTTTCTGTTTTTCTCCCACAAATGTGTAATTACTGATTCTGTTGCATTCTGTTTTGTAGTTTTTCTGCACAATCCGCGAGCATTGCCACTTTTTCATTTCACTGCACGTCGCGTATGCGTATGTGACGAATAAACTTGACTTGTGCTCCTTCCCCTCTGTTGTCAGGCTTCTGAACGGTCCTTCCATACGCTAGGGCACTGTCCGATTCTCCTCTACCCCATTGGGCTTTGTCTCTGGAACTGATGCGCTACAACGCTGAGAACTATTTTCTGCACTCTCTACCTTCCCCTTTGCTCTACCTTTTAAAAAAATTTAGTTTAGCTTAGAGATACAGAGTGGAAACTCTGATTCTTTCCGCCCACTGAGTCTGTGCCGACCAGCGATCCCCGTACATTAACACTAATCTACACGCACTAGGGACAATTTACAATTAAACCAAGCCAATTAACTTACATACCTGCACGCCTTTGGAGTTTTGGAGGAAACCGGAGATCCACGGTGAAAATCCACACAGGTCATGGGGAGAACGTACAAATTACACGCAGATTGCACCCAAAGTCAGGATCAAACCCAAGTCTCTGGAGCTGTAAGGCAGCAACACTACCACTACGCCACCGTGCCGCCCTCAAAAGCAGTTCCTCGGGATTTAGGCTGACCTGCCTCTCCTGAGGTTTTTATGTTCTGAGGTGGCTTTTAGAAACCAATATGGGAATGGTGGACTCTCATAGATGTGGCTGGAGGTGTCTGATGGGATGGGCAGTTTGTGTGGTCATTGAATCATGGGCCCACCTTGTCCATGCTGACCAAGTTCGCACACTGTATTGGTCTCATTTGCTTGTATTTGGCCCATAGTTGTCGAAACCTTTCCTATCCATGCACCTGTCTAAATGTCTTTCAACCATTGTAGTTGTATCTGGTTCTATGGCTTCCTCTGGCAGCTCATTCCAGACATGGATGACTACCCTCTGGGTGAAAACCTTGCTCCTGAGGTCCCTCTTAAATCTCTCCCCTCTCATCTTAAGCTTGTGCCCTCTAGTTTTAGAATCCTCTGTCCTGGGTCAATTTGTGAAAGTGTTCACTTTTTGTTGATAAAGATCCTTGTCGCAGGTAGCAGACACAATGCTGGCATCTGCCGAGTCTGATCACGGTCTCCTCTGAGAGTTTGATTACTTTACCATTACAACTCGTCATTCTAATTTGCTCTACAGTCAGGCTGCTGGAGGATCTCTGTGGGTAAGGCCTCGTCTGTGGAGGGGAATGGACAGACGATGTTTAGCCTCTGGCACCTTCTTCAGACTGAACTTGTGGCATTGCTACATGAAGTGACTTCTACATAGGTTAATGGGGGGGAACTAATGGGTATCTCTAAAGTAGGTTGTGGTGATGAAACATTTGGTTAGATCATCAGGGTAGAGCGACAGTAGGATCTGTATTGTACTTAACATTCCTCTGTCCCTAAAGCTTCAAATCCAAACTGATTGTCAACTCATCCTTTTCTTTTATCAAGGGAAGTATTTGAACCTTTTGCTCTGAGTTTGATCTATATTCATCATCCATTATTTAGACATACCAGTCCACCTCTGATTTTCCGCAACCGGTGGTCCAGGCCCTCTTTAATCAGGATAAAATCTCACCCCCCCCGGTAATACCCCCTCCCCCCTGGTAATACGGTCCCCAAGCCAGGTGAGGCGGCCAATCTCGACCTCATCGGGACTTCCGCGATGATCGTGGGTCGAATTTGCCACCTGAGGCTGGGGCTCTGGAACTCTGGCCCGGCCAGAGCTGGCAGATCCACTCCCATATCCGACTTCCATGGCTGAATTTGATCTTCCCCAAGGCCGTGACCGCCATTCTGGTAACAAGGCTCTGGAACTAAGGGTGCCAGAAAATCAGTGGTGGACCTGCACTATTCCATCGAAACTTTCTAATAAGCGAATCACTTTTTTTGTAAAGCAATAACATTACTGTTGCAGAAGTAATCATCTTGGCATTAACACACAGCGAGGTGCCACAAGCAACAATGTGGAAGCTAATTGGAACGTATGCTTTTTGCCGTTTTTGAGGAATGAAATGATTACCGAGATGTTGGGAAGGTTCCTTTGCTGATTGAATTGATTGAAAGATGCAGCATGGAAATATCTGTCTACGAATGTGTCCGTGGTAACAGTTTGTAAATCAGAGAGTCCTCTGTTATAGAGCTGTTCATGTTAATGTGATAGGAGCAGAATTAGGCCATTTGGCCCAACGTCTGCCATTCAATCATGGCTGATCTATCTCTTCCTCCTCACCCCATTCTCCTGCCTTCTCCCCATAACCCCTGACACCCGCACTAACCAAGAATCCTTAAAATTATCCATGGATGGCCTCCACAGCCTTCTGTGGCAATGAATTCCACAGATTCACCACCCTCTGACTAAAGAAATTCCTCCTCATCTTCCAAAAAGAACGTCCTTTAATTCTTGAGGCTATGACCTCTGATCCTAGGCTCTCCCACTCGTGGAAATACCCACTCTATCCAAGCCTTCCACTGTTCGGGATGAACCATGACAAGACATCATTCTCCAGATCCTCTTCGCAAATCACACTCTGCAAAGAGGTCTCCTCTCCGTAGCAGCGGAGCAGGAAGGATCTGACTAGGTGGGCCCCGGCTCACTGCCAGCCAAGCCAGGTCTCTGTGCTTGTTGGTGAGTCCAGGAGATGTAGCATTTCGCTCAGTCGCTTGCCTATTAACTTAGGAAACAAATACCGCAGACTGTGTACATGGCAACGCAAATGAATCAGTGACTCAGCCTCCCTTTGTGAAACTGGTTAGAAAAAATGCAATTCTGCCCAAACAGTGCGAAGAAAATCTAGCAGTGCTTCAAGGTGAATGGGTACTCTGGTCTCTTGTCATAACGACATTGTTGCTGAAGGTGAATTGTTCCTTGAGTGAAGGCAGCAATTTCTCAGAGCTGAATGTTTGGGAGCTGCAAGGTTTTTTTCTGAATGAAGGTGCTAATTAAAGAATGAGTGACTTAACGTTTACGGATGACGGCAGTGTTTGCCGTGGCTATGCGTCTCCACACGAGACAAAAAAGAGGTTTTCATATCTCCGACCTGTGGCTCCCTTTTAACAAGAGGTGCAAAAACTACATTTTTTAAAATCCGTTGATGTCTCTGAAATGCCAAGGTCTTTAGTTTTAGATAAAGTTAAGCGCATGCTACATGTGAAAAGCTGTTTTTTTTTTAATGCACGCTATCCAGTCAGCGAAAATACTATACAAGATTACAATTCACAGTGTACAGATACAGGGTGAAAGGTATAATATTTAGATATAGTCCAGTACAGCGATTAAAGATAGTTCAAGGGTCTCCAATGAGGTAGATGGTAGGTCAGGACCATTCTCTAGTTGTTGGTAGGATGGTTCAGTTACCTGATAACAGCGGGGAAGAAACAGTTCCTGAATCTGAGGTGAGCGTTTTCACACTTCTGTACAGAAGTACATTTCTCTCGTACAGATTTAGCCTCGTTTAGAGATAGAGCATGGAAACACGCCTTGTCCACGCCGACCATCGGTCACCCGTTCACACTAGTTCTATGTTATCCCACTTTCTCATCTGCTCCCTACACACTAGAGGCAATTTACAGCGGGCTAATTAACCTACAGACCCACACCTCCGGGTGATGTGGGAGGAAACCTGAAGGAAACCTACGCAGTCACAGGGAGAACATGCAAACTCCACACAGACAGCACCTGGGGTCAGGATCGAACCTGTGTCTCTGGCACTTTAAGGCAGCTACATCTTTCAGCTGCACCGCCCTGAAAACAAAATGGCACATATTTTTCAAGTTCATTATATTGGCCTAATCTGTAAAGCTTCCGAAACGCTTTCTGAAAATCCTTCCAAAAGGACATTCTGGCCAATGGTTGTCCTGTGGAGACTGTGTTCGAGTTATCTGCTCAGACTATGCATAAAAGAAGACGCAAAGTGCTGGGGTAACTCAGCGGGTCAGGCAGCATCTCTGTAGAACATGGACAGGTGACGTTTTGTGTCGGGAACCATTCAGACTGGTGATCAGACGGATCAGTCTACAGAAGCGTCCCGACCCAAAACGTTACCTTTCCATGGTCTCCAGAGAAGCTGCCTGACCTACTGAGTTACTCCAGCACTTTATGTATTTCTTTTGTAAACCAGCATCCGTAGTTCCTTGTGCCTACATTTTCCAGTAGATAATTGATAATGACAATATTGGGAATGAATCATGTTCTTCAGCAGTTGCGTGCCTGATCCCTATCCGTTGTGAAAGCCGCAATCAGACAGCGCTTTCTCCATTGACAGTCGTCGTGTGTTATTAGTTTCATCGTAAACAGTGTGAATCCTGATTACGTTCACGAACACTCATGCGGTTGGTTGTCAAGTATGTAGGTTTTGTCACAACACGGTTGTTGAGGCGCTAAAGTATTGAATTTGGTCGTTCATCTTTGGCACGCCACTTTCATTACCTTTCGCCTTCATCCGCAACGAAGCTGCTAGATTTAAGACAATTGGATGAGGATTGTTCGCAGGAGTGAATTAAAAAAAAAAATTAGCCTTTCTTACCTGAAACCTATCTCCTCTGGTTCTTCCTTTCCCTCCCCGGGGCAAAACACTCGATGCATTCATTCAGCTTATCGATTCCCTTCATGATTTTATACACCACTACAAGGTCAGCCCATAGCCTCCTGCGCTCTAAATCCTTTTGCAATTTTACTGGCACATGTGAAGAACATCGGTAAAATAAAGGGCTACACAAAAAGCTGGAGAAACTCAGCGGGTGCAGCAGCATCTAAGGAGCGAAGGAGATAGGCGACGTTTCGGGTCGAGACCCTTCTTCAGACTGTAAAATAAATGTGGGTGTGTTAGAGATAAGGAACTTAAGATGCTGGTTTACCAAGGAAAGGCTCAAAATGCTGGAGTAACTCAGTGGGTCAGGCTGCATCTCTGGAGAATGTGGATAGGTGACATTTCAGGTCGGGACCCTTCCTCAGACTGGGAATGTCTGATTTGGGAATTTCTGATTTTAGTCGGTGTTCCAGCTGTTTCTCCAGAGGTTGATTGAGTCCGTCTTGCCTAACATACTGCTTTTGTTCTTTCTAAATGGACACTATGACATGCTGGATGTCTTATTTGACCAGAGTACTTAGCAAGCAAAATACATATTGGTTACATAGTCAGAAATGATTTAATACTTTATAATTCATATTTGTGGATCGCAGGAGGCTCCTGTAGAAACGTATCAAATCATGAGGGGAATAGATAGGGTGAATGCACGGTGTATTTATGAGCTGTAGAAACCTAGATGAAGCAGAGATTGACAGATATCTGGTTATTAAAAGGATGTCGGGACAGTGCGTGAAAATGGTGCTCGGGGGAAAAAGATTAGTTGTGAGAACCAGGGAATGTCATTAAGCTGGAAATGGTACAGAGGATTTACAGGGATGTTGCCAGAAGTCAAAGGCATGAGTTACAGGGAAAGGTTGCAAAGGCTAGTATTCCCTGGATTCAGGAGGCTGAGGAGCGATGTTATAGATGTGTACAATGAGGGGAATAGATAGGGTGAATGCACAGAGTCTCTGGACCGCTGATGGCGAATCGAGAACCATAGACATAGATTTAAGGTGAGAGAGGCAAGATTTAATAGGAACCTGAGGGGCAACCTTGTTCACACAGAGGGTGGTGGGTATATGGAACGACCAGCCAGAGAAGGTAGTTGCGGCAGGTTCTATCACAACATTTAAAATGCACATGGATAGGAAAGGTTTAGAGAGATACTAGACAACCCGTGGACCCGTTGGATCCCCGTTGTGAAGCCAGAGAACCCCGTTGTGACGCCAGTCAAAATGGCGATCGGAAAATGGCGGTGGGCCCGGCAACCCTCCCCGAACTGCGCACGCGCGGATAGAGGGCCCGGCATAAATAACAGGCGTTATAGTTAAAAATAGGATATTCTGAACGGAGCTGTTACCATAGATGCAATATCTTCATCAGTGCTACGCTGTTTTGGGAACATTGTTTCTCGGAGAACCTCCCCCAACTGCGCAGGCGCGGCTGACGGACCCGGCAAGTGGTGGAGCTGTGCTGCTCACGGTATAAAGTAATTAAAGTTTATAAAGGGTAATACTTTGTAAAATCAAACAAAACGTGCTGCTGCACACCCTAGGCGAATGGTGAGTTAGGTGGGCCTAAAATCGTGGCGCTATCGTGTACCGTTTTGGCTGTATTTCAAGAACATACATACAAATACATATACATACAAGATGAGAGTTTTAATTATGTATAGATGGACCAAATGGAACTAACTTAGATGGGGTATCTCGGTCGACATGGACAAGTTGGGTCGAAGGGCCACTGTATGTGCTCCATGATGCTGATTCTATAACTCTGTGACTTTTCACACACTCTATCATGCGCACAGTTTATTGCCATTCTTCAACAGGAACTTACTTGGTTGCCGATGGGTGGAATGGGAAAATATTAAGTTGGGAATGGTGTTCAGCCCGGAAAGATTGTGGAGGGAGGAGTGAGTGTGAATTGGGTGCTGGGAAGAGCATTGCCCTGAGGTACGTGAGGTATTTGGAGAAGAGATAAATTATCCTGGAATATCACTCTAACAGGTCAAGTCAGTGACAGAGGATATAAATTTAACTTGGCTTAGAAACAAATTTGAAACAGATGAGTTATAAAATAGAAATTCTTCTCACAAAGAGTGATGTATGTTGGAATTGATGTACCCATTGATTTTCAAAGACAGTGGGCACATTCATAACACTGTTGGCTGCCAAGGTTGGGTGAGTTGCAACAAACCTGAAGGAACAAATGGATTTTCTCGAACTTAATGTATGATTGATTGAGAATAGAGAGTTAAAACAATGTTCCATCCATCCATCCATCATCTGTTCACTCTAGTTCCATGTTATCCCACTTTCTCATCCACTCCCTACACACCGGGGGCAATTTACAGAGGGCCAATTAACCTCCAAACCAGCACGTCTCTTGGATGTGGGAGGAAACCGGAGCACCCAATCGGAACGCAGGCAGTCACAGGAAGAAGGTACAAACTCCGCACACAGACAGGACCCGAGGTCGGGATCAAACCCGGGTCTCTGGTGCAATGAGGCCTTACCAGGAGCATTGACAGTACGATTAACACTGACCACGTTCCGGGCCAGTTAGACTGCTCCTAATCTGATATGGTGTTTTCTTTTGCTTTGCTTTTTGTCCAAAATAGATATCTATATTTCCTCACTTCACAGCAATAATTTTCTAGCATATTGGCAGAGTTGGCGTGATCTTTGTCGTGAAGTTATGATTCTACAGTGTATGCAGGTCATTTGTGGGCTCTGCCACAAGCCCTGCCTCTGATGGATGAGGCCAGGTTCACTGGAGTCAGTCTGACTGTGATCTTTGACCCACAAGACTGAACGCATAACTCTCATCAGCTAACGGCTTTCATAAGTAGACGTACGGAGCCTCCTGCCCTGAGTAGGGGAAGCGAGAATCAGAGGACATAAGTTTAAGGTGAGAGGGAGAAGATTTAATAGAAAGTTGAGGGGTATGTTTTTAACACAGAAATTGGTGGATGTATGGCATGAGTTGCAGGAGGAGGTAGTTGAGGCAGGGACTATTGCAACATTTAAGAAACATTTAGATAGGTACATGGATAGGAAAGGTTTAGAGGGATGTGGGCCTAATGCAGGTAGGTGACACCTGTGGGACATGTTGGTCAGCGCGGGCAAGTTGGGCCAAAGGGTCTGTTTCCACACTATATTACTCTGGCAGACAATGATGGGAGTGTTCTGCACATCAGGCAACATCTGTAGAAAGGACAGTAGATTTTCTATGGACTGTGTCTTGGGTTGCACCACATACATTCCTTTACTTTGTATAATAATGGTCACTTAAAACAGCACAGGAATAGGCCCTTTGGCCCACATTGTCTCTGCTGAATTTCTTGCCACATAAAACTAATCTCCTCTGCCTGACGTGATCCATATCCCTCCATTCCCAGCGTATCCATGCACTTATTGAAAAGTTTATTAAACACCACTCTCGTCTCTGCCTCCACCACCACCACCACCTCTGCAAGTGTGTTCTCGGCACCCTCCACCCTCTGTGTAAAAAAAGCTTGCCCTGCACACCTCCCTTAAACGTTGCTCCTCTCGCCTTAAAGCTGTGCCCTCTAGTCTTTGTCATTTCCATCTTGCGGGAAAAAAGGTTCTGACGGTCTACCCTATCCGCGCCAAGGTTATTCATTTGTTGAGCAAAACACAAAGTGCTGAGTAACTTGACGGGTCGGGTAGCACCTGTAGAAGGAATGAATGAGCGATGTTTTGAGTTGGCACCCTTCTTCAAGCCTGGCCCAAAACATTGTCAATCATTATGTACTATTGCAACAGGGATATGGGCCAAACACAGACAGGTGAGACGAGTGTCAGTGGGACATGTTGGTGGGCATGGGCAAGTTGGGCCGCTGGGCCTGTTTCCACTCTGTGTGACCCTATTAGTGGTGGTAGAGTTGGTGAGACCACCAGGGCCTATTGAGTCAGTGTAATGCCGGGGCATCAGTCTCGTCGTGTGGCAAAACGCACAGTGCTGGAGGAACTCAGCGGGTCAGGCAGCATCTGTGGAAGGAATAGATAGCAAGTGAAAGGAGACAAAAGAGAATGTTGGATGTGAGGACAGGTTCCGCCAGGGGGAGGACAGGGTTACCAGAGGAAGGGGAGGAATCCAGATGATCTACACCCGAAACGTCACCAGGGCTCTCACTTAACCTTTTTTTCCCTGTTGCCAGCCGGGCAACCTTGACAGCTTTTTAGGTTGCCAAATGACAGCTTAGGTGGTCATTGAAGACAGTTTGCATGACGCGTGCGATAATGTGCTCGGACGAAGTGCGTAGTTACTAGTCGGAATTAAGCTCAATGAAGCATTCACATGTTATGTTCAAGAAGATGCTGGAAAACTGCAGATGCTGGAAAATCGAAGGTAGACAAAAGTGGTGGAGAAACTCAGTGGGTGCAGCAGCATTTATGGAGCGAAGGAAATAGGCAATATTTCAGGTCAAAACCCATCAGTCTGAAGAAGGGTTTCGGCCCAAAACATTGCCTATTTCCTTCGCTCCATAGATGCTGCCGCATCCGCTGAGTTTCTCCAGCACTTTTGTCTACACTCACATATTATTTCTGCTTCAAGTAACTCACAAACTAAACATATTCACCAATCAAGACATGATATATACCACAATGACATGCAGCAACATTACAATACAATATCTCAACTCTTTTTACACATTGCAATGAATGCAATTTCTATTAGTTCTTTCCACTTCCAAACAAAAATGTGGTTGGATTATTCAGCGCATAATCAACCTGTGTCAATAAATCCTGGACCATGGTAACATATATGCTTGACCATGCACACTACAGATTGATGCAAGCATGTTTTCTGTGAAGGACCGAAAATTACCATGACATGGCCATAGCGTGGGTCGTTATTGCTATTGGCACAGAAACACTCTGGCTTCCCACATGATTTATCCATAACAAAATGTACAGGTTGCAAGGAAATTTCTAAAGGCATTTTATGATAATAGCTGTTAAAACCGACTATACCCATCTGACAGGTTAAACATTACACTAACTGACTAGAGATGGCCAAAGGACATAACTGCAGCAAATGTTCTTTTGGTAATATGTTTTAAGGTGTCAAAACAAATAAAAACATTGGGAATTAAAACACATTTGACTACATTCCGTTATCAAACATAATCAATGTTCGCTCTGAAGACCATGAATCACAATAGGGTCAGGGGGTGTGTGAATCAGTGTGGGGTGGATAGATGGCGGGGGGGGGGGGGGGGTGTGTGTGAATCAGTGCGGGGGGGGTGAGAAGGCAATCGGTGTGGAACGGATGGACTGGGGCAGGTGAATTAGTACCTGTTGGTTGGATTATGTAAAATTGTGAGGGGAGAGCACGGGGGATGTCAGTGGTGTTGAATGGGGGGGATCAGCAGAGATGCCAAGTGTCCCGGATTCGCCGTATTTTGTCCCGGCGAAATAACCTTTTTACGGTGTTCCGGCAGTCAAACATGCTGTTACGGAACACCGCCGCGCCGGTGTTCCTCCCGTGGTGAACGCCGGCGCCATGTGTCCCCGGTTTGCCGGCCCGCGCGATCAGCGGCACTTTGCCGGGCCCTAGTATCCGCGTGTGCGCAGTGGGGGAGGGTTGCCGGGCCCCAGTGGCCGCGCGTGCGCAGTGGGGGAGGGTTGCCGGGCCCCAATGGCCGCGCCTGCGCAGTTGGGGAGGGTTGCCGGGCCCCAATGGCCGCGCGTGCGCAGTGGGGGAGGGTTGCCGGGCCTGCCGCCATTTCGAGCCACGCCACGCCCGGCCCAGAGCCCGGCGGCGACCGGCCCGCGCGATCAGCGGCACTTTCTTGCCGCTAGCCGGCCGCTCGCGGCAGCCCCATCACCGGGCCTCCCCCCCACCCCCACCCAGTGCGCAGGCGCAGACCCGCCGGCAACCTTGCCAAGTGCGCATGTGCCGCACCCGCCCGCCGGCAGCCCGCTGATCTGCACCAGTGCGCAGGAGCAGACCCGCCGGCAACAACCCCAAGTGAGTACGGAGAGAAATGCATTTAACCCCATTTGTTACGGACAAATGGGTTGAATGTTACTGTGAACTAAATTTAGGGTTGGCATCTCTGGATCAGTACGGGATGGATGGGGGGGGATCAGTATAGGATGATTGGGGGCTTCAGTACAGGATGGATGGGGGTAGACAAAAATGCTGGAGAAATTCAGCGGGTGAGGCAGCATCTATGGAGCTAAGGGAATAGGCAACGTTTCGGGTCGAGACCCTTCTTCAGACTGTTCCCCCCATTCTTTAGTAACTTGTCAGTTTCTTTAGTTGAACTAAATTAAGGTGCATGCTGCAATCAAAAGCACTTGAACAATGGGTCGGGATGAAAGCCAAACTTATCAGTACAGGATGGATGCGGGGGTCAGGACAGTGTGGATCGGAGGGTCTATGCAGGATGAATGGGGGATCACGACAGGATGAATGAGGGGATCAGTATAGGATGAATGGGAGGGCAGTACGGGATGAATGAGGGGATCAGTACAGGATGCATGAGGGAATCAGTACAGGATGAATGAGGGGATCAGTACAGGGTGAATGGGGGATCAGTAAAAGATGAATGGGGAGACCACAACAGGATGGATGGGGGTTTGGTGCAGGGTAAATGGAATGTGGGTCAGTACGGGATGAATGAGGGGATCAGTACAGGATGCATGAGGGATCTGTACAGGATGCATGAGGGGATCAGTAAACGATGAATGGGGAAGATCACCACAGGATGGATGGAAGGATCAGTACAGGGTAAATGGTGGGTGGATCAATACGGGATGAATGGAAGGATCAGTGCAGTATGAATGGGGGGAGAAGTGCAGGATGGATGGGAAGGGGGGGTCAGTACAGGATGAATTGGGGGACCAGTGTAGGATGGATGGAGGGGGGGGGGGGGGTGGCAGGAGAATCAATGCAAGGGGGATAGGATGATGAATAGATTGGGGGGGGGGGGGGGGTCGATGGGGAGGGGAGCACAGGGGATGTCAGTGAGGACTGAATAGAGGAGGGAATGGGGATCAATGCGGGATGGAAAGGAGGGGTCCCAGGATAAGAGGGGTGGAGGGGGGCGTACAAGAGAGAGAGAGAGAAAGGGGGGGGGGGCAGAGGAGGTGGGGAGGAAGGAAGGTCAGCGCTCCTCAGACAACATTGCCCCGCTGCCTTGGCCGTCCCTGTCCAACGCCAAAGTGCGGCCGCCTCCTAGTCACCGCCTCCCCTCCTCCGCCAGCCGACAGGTAGGTGCGGGGCCGAGCGGTGCAGCTCAAGGATCCTATAGCTATAGGATCTTTGGTGCAGCTGCTTCAGATGGTGGAAGGAGACCTCCCTCCCTCCCTCCTCCCGGCCTCGGCGTGCGAGAGGGGTTGTTTTGAAAGCGCCGTTATCAGGGCGGATTGGGACCCTTCTGCTGGTAATAATTGCTTGGGTGCTGTTTGTGTTAAGCTTGCATGTTCTCCCTGTGACCGCGTGAATTTCCTCCGGGTGCTCTGACTTCCTCCCACACCCTAAATGCATGCAAGTTTGTAGGTTAATTGGCCCTCTGTAAATTGCCCCTGGCGTGTAGGGAGTGGATGCGGAAATGGGATAACATGGAACTGGTGCGAACGGGTGATTGCTGGTTGGCATGGACTCGGTGGGCCGAAGGGCCTGCTTCCATGCTGTATCTTTCTCTGATATCCTCATAATTCTTCTCTGCACTCTTTCCTGCTTAACGACATCCTTCCTACAGCAATGGTTGAAACAAAACCCAGAAGTGTGTGTTCATCGCCAAGACTTTCAGGGGGGGTGTCGTAAATAGATGGAATTTTAGAAATATGAATTTTATTGTTTAAGTAATAAAAACAGCTATTGATTATACATTGTTATTCTGGGAGATAATATGAACCTGAATTGCACACTTTATCTTAAAACTAGTTCATGAAATAGGAAGACGGGGACACAAGGACATTGGTTTAAGGTGAGAGGGGAAAGATTTTAATAGGAACCTCAAGGGTGAATTTCTCACACAGAGGGTGGTGGGTATGTGGAACGGGCTCCGAGGGACAATAGTTGAAGCAGGTACTATCGCAATATTTGGACAGGTACATGGATAGGAAAGATTTAGAGGGATATGGGCCAAACGTGGGCAGGTGTAGATGGTTCATGTTTGTCCGGTGTGGGCAAGCTGGGCCGAAGGGCCTCTTTTCGTACTGTATGACTCTCTACTTGATGAAGAACAGGCTAGAAGGGCTATGTGACCCTCTGTTTCTATATCTAACGTTTTTAAAGCATATCTTTCACCCGGAGCTTCCAGCTAATGGATAAAGCTCATAATTTATGTCGTCAAGCGCTGGTTATAAATTTAAGTGTGTGATCCGTTATCGTTGAAACCCAGCATTGCTGTCTCTCCGACTAGAATAATTTTATCAACACAATTAACTCCTTTCCTCCTCTTGCGTTGCAGTGGACAGCTGTAGTATCTCAGATCTCCGTTTAGAATTATAGCCCACAGCCTCGTGTAACAGGGTGGAAAGGTGACGCAGTGGTCGAGTTGCTTTTAAGGCAGTGTAATTGTGACACCGCAGGGTTGGTAGTACAGATATTGTTTTAAAAAACTTGAAAATCAGAATTTAAAGAATCCAACCACACGCCAGCACCAGAGAGCCGGTTTCGATCCCGACTACGCGCGCTTGTCTGTAGGGGAGTTTGTACGCTCTCCACGTGACCTGCGTGGGTTTTCTCTGGGAGCACCGGTTTCCCCCCCACACTCCAAGGACGTACAGGTTTGTGGGTTAATTGGCTTGGTATTGTTGTCAATTGTCCCTAGTGTAGGATAGTTTGAGTGCGTGGGGAACGCTGGTCGGCGTGGACTCTGTGGGCGGAAGGGTCTGTTTCCGCGCTGTATCTCTAAACTAAACTAAAATATAAACTCTGATGAGCCCACATTGTATAATCTCCAAGTTGAATGGATATTCAATGGTGCTCATACTAGTACATCTCTGTTCAAACCAATATGAAGTATAAATTTATCATTGATTCTTTCCCTCCTATCCCATGTCATAGAAACATAGAAACATAGAAAGGTGCAGGAGGAGACCATTCGGCCCCTCGAGCCAACACCTCCATTCATTGTGATCATGGCTGATCATCCCCAATCAATAACCCGTGCCTGCCTTCTCCCCATATCCCTTGATTCCACTAGCCCCTAGAGCTCTATCTTACTCTCTCTTAAATCCATCCAGGGACTTGGCCTCCACTGCCCTCTGTGGCAGGGAATTCCATAAATTCACAACCCTCTGGGTGAAAAAGTTTTTTCTCACCTCAGTCTTAAATGGTTTCCCCTTTATTCTAAGACTGTGGCTCCCTGGTTCTGGCCTCATTCAACATCGGGAACATTTTTCCTGCATCTAGCTTGTCCAGTCCTTTTATAATTTTATATGTTTCTTAAAGATCCCCTCTCATCCTTCTAAACTTCAGTGAATACAAGCCTAGTCTTTTCAATCTTTCCTCATATGACAGTCCCGCCATCCCAGGGATCAATCTCGTGAATCTACGTTGCACTGCCTCAATCACAAGGATGTCCTTCTTCAAATTAGGAGACCAAAACTGGACACAATACTCCAGCTGTGGTCTCACCAGAGCCCTATACAACTGCAGAAGAACCTCTTTACTCCTGTACTGAAATCCTCTTGTTATGTCCCGCTAAATTAACTCTTAAGAATCTCAAAAGCATGCTCCAAATCATTTTTAAAAGGCTAGTTCAATAGGTGTGGCAAGAAATCAGTGTGAAGAAGGGTTCTGACACAAAACGTCACCTATCCATGTCCATCCGTGATGCTGCCTGCCTGACCTATTGAGCTTCTCCAACACTTTGTGTGTTTTTGTTTGTAAACCAGCACCTGCTGTTCATCGTGTCTGCACTCCTATGAATCCAATATTTTTATGTTCATCGACAAGTATCTGAGGAAATGTGGCTTCTTGGTTAAAAAGAAAATACAAAGTGTTTTTCTCAGTGGGGCACATGAGAGGAGAGTACAGAATCAATGGTAAATTTATATTGCGCATTCGTTTCACCAGAATTATACCACTCTGAGCACCTTTGAACATCCCATAAAACCAATGAGATTATCTTCCTTTAGGAAGATCGTCCTTTAGGAAAAAGTGTTTTCCTTTAGGAAGAAGGGTCCCGACCCGAAACGTCACCTAGCCACGTTCTCCAGAGATGCTGCCTGACCCACTGAGTTACTCCAGCACTGTGTGCCTTTTAAAGAGTAATTGATACGTGGAATACATCATCATGTGAGATAGCGGAGCCAAAATTCTTCAATCAATTAAAAGACAAGTGAAGGCAGTATCTTTTGTACGAGGTGACGTCGTCCTTTTCATTCATACTTATCTGGTGACTGAGTAGAAGGTCACACTATTTCCTGTTTGTAACGCTATCACCTTTGAAAAGGCACTAACTCATTTCCTTTTCATTACAGCTATCGTGGTCAGGTTTCTCACCAAGAGATTCATCTGGGAATATGATCCTACATTGGGTGAGAATGCTTTATACTGTTTATTAATATTAATGATCTGATCACTAATCAGGACTGGACAGTCAGTCATTCATAAAATGTCTAATTGGTAAGATTTGCTTAAAAGATAGATGAGTAAATTAATCAGAAAGCATGGTTAATTGGCTTTGCAGATGACACTAAAGTGGGTGGTATCGATGGTTGTCAAAAATCACAGCAGGATCTTAAATGTAATTTAAAGGAACTGCAGATGCTGGTTTATGCCGAAGATTAACACAAAGTGCTGGAGTAACAACAGGAGAACATGGACAGGTGACGCTTTGGGTCGTGACCCTTCTTCACAATGATTGTACGGTCTTTTTTTAGCATGAAGGGTTCTGACTTGACAAGCAGATCTTGTTCAGCTGGTCATGTGGGCTGAGGAATGGCTAATGGAGTTTAGTGCAGATACGTAAGTGTGAGGTGTTAACATTCTGGTTGGGGAAACCAGGACAGGAACGTCACAGTGAACGATAGGGCCCTGGGGAGTGTTGTAGAGAAGAAGGATCTGGGAGTACAGGTACACAGTCATTGCAGGTAGACTTTTGGCACGTTGGCCTTCATCAGTCAGGGAACTGAGTATAGACATCAGGACATTATGCTTGCTCACGTTTCCAGCAGCAGCAGCTTTTTCAGATAGATGACGTTTCAGGTTGGCACCCAGTGTGAATGGGCGATCGGTGGTCAGCATGGAGCCAGTGAGATGGAAGGCCTGTTTCTTTCGATCAAACCCTACAAAGAGTGGCTCTCTCAAAACATTTAGGTTCGCGAATGTTAATCATGGCATTCTGGTTAAATATGAGGGACATCGAATCAAACAACACAGGATACGAACAATACAGTAGACACAAGAAGCTGCAGATGCTGGTTTAAAAAGTGCTGGAGTAACTCAGCGGCTCAGGCAGCATCTCTGGAGAACACGGAGAGGTGACGTTTTGGGTTGGGAACGTTCTGCAGACAGTGGGCAATTTGTGTCTATTTTCTTAGACGTTATTTAAAGAATGGATGTTCCGCTGGATGTTACCCACCAGCCAAATCACAGGACTAGTCGAGCCAGGATCATGTCGGCGCGAACTGGATGAAACTCAACAATGACTTCACTTCAAAATCGTTTGAAGTTTCTGATGCTGAAGAGAAACAAAAAAAAAAGCTCTCATTAAATCCATTCGCCTTTCAGTTTTGTCTTGCTGATACATCAATTATCCTCCTGTCTGGGTGACTGGTTTTTCGATTGACTGTGTGTTCGGTGGTGCTATAATTAAACTGGACACGAATGAAAGGAATGCGGTTCTTCACCGAATAAACGATGTAATCAAAAATAAGCCATTCGCAGGTACTATTCTGATCGGTGTTACATATCTAAATTTATGAAGTGCATGTGCACAGGTTTTGAAGCCATTATTTCCCATTTAGTTCACCCTGAGATGAGATGAACGGTCCAGCATTTTCTTAGAGGCCGTCATGTTCACAGCAATTTATAGACCGTTGTGTGAAATGCAGCCATTGACTTAAAATAGGGAGTACTGAAGGGGGCAGTCAGTGCAACAGCCCTGTCAGAAAGCACCCACAGTCCAGAGTCCTATCACCAATGGATACAGAGGGATTAGACTCTCTGTAATAGTCCGAGTCATGGAGTCCTACAGCACTGAAACAGGCCCAATTCCTCCATGCTGCCCAACATGCCCCACATTGAAGTCAAGTAAGGAAGTGCAGATGCTGCAATCTTGCACGGAGTGCAAAGTGCTGGAGTAACGCAGCGGGTCAGGCATCAACTTTGGAGTACGTGGATAGGTGATGTTTTGGGTTCAGCCAAGCCAGCCAGGCATTAAAGACTTTTGAAGAGCTCTTGAGCAGCATAAAGAGCTCGGGCCCTAATCCTACCATCATCAACAGTTCAAGTTTAACGGCGGGAATCAGCATCCGAATGGCAACTTTATACTTGGACCGTAAAATAGACACTTTGTACTTCATTATCACAGGTGACGTGTCACCGTGGAATTCTTTGTTTCGCATGCTGTGCACAAAGTATGCAAAGGGTCGCCAGGTATAGGGCGCCAATGAAGTTACAACGTGTTCATGTAGTCCCAATGGCCCCTCTTGGCTCTCAGCAGCCTCGCATACTTTGTGGATAGATCGGAGATCTTGTATTGAAAACCGCCATGATTGGTGGAGAGAATGAACCACTTTTGGTGAGACGTTAGGCTCCTTCTCCATAACATGTGGTGTGCCAGGACCGAGTTGAATGGCATTGATTTAGTGTTTTGCTCTTGCATTGGATGTGTCTTTGCAGAATAAAGTCAAGATGACCGCAGTTGATACTTAAGATTCTTTAAAAGAGTTCAATTGAGTCGTGGGTTGACTATAGAAAGAATGGAGCAATGGAAACGATATTAGGTTGAGGTTTATTATTGTCATGCACAAGACTTTGTTTTGCATGCCATCAAATCAGATTTAGTTTAGTTTAGAGATACAGTGTAGAATCAGGCCCTTCGGCCCATCGAGTAAGCACCGACCAAAGATCCCCGCACACTAACACTATCCCACACACGCCACGGACAATTTTACATTTGCACCATGCTAATTAACCGACAAACCTGTACGTCTTTGGAGTGTGAGAGGAAACCGAAGATCTCGGAAAAACCCATGCAGGTCACGGAGAACGGACAAACTGCGTACAGACAGCATCCGTGGTCAGGATCGAACCTGGGTCTCTGGAGTTGTAAGGCAGTAGTTCGACTGCTACGCCACCGTGCCGCCCATCAGATATACTATACATAGATACAATCGGGTCAAATTTGATTTGCAGCAGAGAAGGCATATTTGTTCTGATCTGCAGGCGTTATAGACAATTGATAAAAAATGTTGCTGGCTGCAGCCAAGCTCGAAAATGTGAAGAGTTGTTGAGCTGCATAAAGAGCTCAGCCCTTGCATCAGCCATACAATGTTGTGAGCTGGAATCAGCTTCTGTATTTTTGGTGAATCCGAAGGTGATATCTCAGCTGGAGTGCAGAGACCACCTTTGGCATGTCACCGGGTTCTGAAGTACAGGTCGACCACTGATCTAACGGCAACTGGTGGTCCGCACCCCCCCCCCCCCCCCCCCCAACCCCCCCCCCCCCCCTCCGTATTCGGGACAAAAATCTGATCCCTGGGAAGTGTTTCCCCCCCCCCCCCCGAAAACGTGGCGCCTGGGCCAGGTGAGGCAGGCGATCTCGACCTCATCGCTGACCAGCGATCACCTGTTCTATCCTACACATGAATGACACTTTACAAAAGCCAGGTAACCCACAAACCTCCACGTTTGTGTGGGAGGAAGCCTGAGCACCCGGAGAAAACCCACACAGTCCCTGTCAGGATTGAACCAGGGTCTCTGGTCCTGTAAGTCAGCAACTCTGCCGCTACGCCACCGTGCCACCTAAACATCAGTAAATCTAGAGTTCTGGAGTAACTCAGCGGGTCAGGCAGCATGTCATGGATGGGCGACGTTTCAATCGGGACCATTCTTCGCTATTAAAACATGGTTGTCTGGAGGTTTCAGCCAATTTCCAATGTATTTAAATTCTTGGACTGACCTGATTAAAGATTTGCTTTTGAGCAGTTTTATTAAGAAATCCCAGTTGTCTGGATTTGAGGTCAATTTATATGTACACTTTATAACATTGAAGGACTGTGGATATCTGTTCTAATGCAGGCTTTTTTTTTCTATACAAAATTTGCCAGAATCAACCTATCGCCATCAAGCCACCATCGATGATGAAGTGGTTTCCATGGAAATCTTAGACACTGCTGGGCAGGTGAGTTGTATTAATTGAAATCGGAACAGGACCTTCGGCCCACTGTGTCCGCTCCGACCGTCATTCACACTAGTTCTATGTTATCTGTATTAAATGTATTTGACAAAATTGTTTTTCACACAGAGAGTGGTGAATCTGTGGAATTCCCTGCCACAGAAGGTAGTTGAGGCCAGTTCGTTGGCCATATTTAAGAGGGAGTTGGATGTGGCCCTTGTGGCTGAAGGGATCAGGGGGTATGGAGAGAGGGCAGGTACAGGATACTGAGTTGAATGATCAGCCATGATCATATTGAATGGCGGTGCAGGCTCGAAGGGCCGAATGGCCTGCTCCTGCACCTAATTTCTATGTTTCTATGTTCATCCCACTTTCTCATCCACTCCCTACACACCAGGGGGAATTTTACAGAGGGCCAATTAACCTACAAACCCGCACATCACTGGGAAGTGGGAGGAAACTGGAGCACCCGGAGGAAACCCACGCGGTCGCAGGGAGAATGTGCAAACTCCACACAGACAGCACCCGAGGTCGGGATCGAACCCGGTCTCTGGGGTTGTGAGGCCATGGCTTTACCTGCTGCGCCACCGTGCCGCCCGTTAATGCAAATTTGCTTCAAAGCCCAAGTTCTGAGGTCATTGTTAAACTTGGCAATGATTACATTTATTTACCACATTGATTTTTTTCTTGTATTATATCCTCTCCACATACATGCTTGAAAATAAACCAGAAAAAGGTATGGGAACTATGAAATTATTTCTGATGTAATATAATTGGTATAAGATTGCTTTCCATTTCTTAATCCTTTGTTAGACTGAGCCACACGGTTGTGTTCAGTTTTGCTTTGTTGCCTTCAGTTTTGGTCACTCTGCTATGGGAAGGACGCTATTAAGTTGGAAAGAGTACAGAGAAGATTTGTGAGGATGTTGCCGGGACTCGAGGGCCTGAGCTATAGGGAGAGGATGGACAGGCTAGGATTGTATCTTTGGAGTGCAGGGTGATGAGCAGCGATCTTATAGAGTTATATAAAATCATGAGGAGGATAGATAGGGTGAGTATACAGACTACTTTAACTAAGGTAGGGGAATCAAGAACCAGAGGACGTGTAAGTGGGAAACAATTTAATAGGAACCTGAGGGTCAGCAGAGGGTGGTGGGTATATGGATCAAGCTGCCAGAGGAAATAATTGAATCAGGTCCTGTGAAAAAGACATTTGGACAGGTGCATGGATAGGAAAGGTTTAGAGGGATATGGGCCAAACGGGGGAAATGGGACTAGCTTTGATGGGGATTTTGGTCGGCATGGATGAGTCGGGATGAAGGGCCTGTTTCTGTGCTTTATGAATCAATGACTATATCTATATCCTTTGCCTTGGCCGTCACTAGAACGAGGTTGCAAGTTAAATAAAGATTGTGATTTAAATAAAGGCAGCAGCTTTTGGACGAGTTGAAGACGATACAATGTGAAGACTCGTAGACCAGTACTGCACAGGAACAGGCCCTTCGGCCCACAGTGTCCGTGCCGAACATAATACCAGGCTAAACTAATCTCCTCCTCCTGCACACGATCCATGGCCCTCCATTCCCTACGCATCCACAAACCGATCTAGAAGCCTCTTAAAGGCCACTGTCATGTCGGCCTCTGCCACCGTCCCTGGCAGCGCGATCCGGGCATGCTGGAGAGAGGAGGCCAGAAAAACAGTTAAATAGTCTGGTGAGAAGGGTCAAAGAAGCTGAGGTTATCCACTTTGTGAAGTTATCCACTTTGGTGGCAAAAACAGGAAGGTAGACTATTATTTGAATGGTGACCGATTAGGAAAAGGGGAGATGCAGCGAGACCTGGGTGTCATGGTACACCAGTCATTGAAAGTAGGCATGCAGGTGCAGCAGGCAGTGAAGAAAGCAAATGGTATGTTGGCATTCATAGCAAAAGGATTTGAGTACAAGAGCAGGGAGGTTCTACTGCAGTTGTACAGGGTCTTGGTGAGGCCACACCTGGAGTATTGCGTACAGTTTTGGTCTCCTAATCTGAGGAAAGACATTCTTGCCATAGAGGGAGTACAGAGAAGGTTCACCAGACTGATTCCTGGGATGGCACGACTTCCATATGAAGAAAGACTGGATAGACATTGGCTTGTACTCGCTGGAATTTAGAAGATTGAGGGGTGATCTCATAGAGACTTACAAAATTCTTAAGGGGTTGGACAGGCTAGATGCAGGAAGATTGTTCCCGATGTTGGGGAAGTCCAGGACAAGGGGTCACAGTTTAAGGATAAGGGGGAAGTCTTTTAGGACCGAGATGAGAAAATCATTTTTCACACAGAGAGTGGTGAATCTGTGGAATTCTCTGCCACAGAAGGTAGTTGAGGCCAGTTCGTTGGCCATATTTAAGAGGGAGTTGGATGTGGCCCTTGTGCCTGAAGGGATCAGGGGGTATGGAGAGAAGGCAGGTACAGGATACTGAGTTGGATGATCAGCCATGATCATATTGAATGGCGGTGCAGGCTCGAAGGGCCGAATGGCCTGCTCCTGCACCTAATTTCTATGTTTCTATGTTTCTAAGCGTGGTTAAGAACTTCGACAGACTGTGGCACCTCCACAGATATTCATCTAGGGGAGGTGAGGTGGAAATTGTCGGTCTTTGTGATATCTTTGGGTGAAGGTGATAAGGTTCTTTTCCCTTTGTTTCTTCTTGACAAGGCGCAGACTGCAGGAGAATCAAACATACTGACGGGCGAGAGATGACTTTCCTGTGAAGAATGCGTTATTTGTCAGGCCTTATTGAGTGCACATTACTTATTCACTGCCTTCAATGACACAGAGCCAGGCATGTGATGAGAAAAGAATCAGCTGTAACTTCAGGACCTTTTAATTAGCAAGTTGATAGCATCTTCAACAAAAGGAAAAAAATCTCTAACATATAAGGATATGTCGGAATTGGTGTCATTTTGTGTAGACACAAGGAACTGCAGATGCTGGTTTACCAAAAGTGACACAAAGTGCTGGAGTAACTCGGCGGGTCAGGCATTATTTGTGGAGAGCACCGATAGGTGATGTGTTGGGTCTGGACCCTTCTTCAGACTCTGTCTTGACCCAAAATGTCATTTATCCATGTAGTTCAGAAATGCTGCCTGGTCTGCTGAGCTGCTCCAGTACTTTGTGTCCTTTTTAATGGAGAATTCAACTTCTGTCTTAATAGATCGTAAATATCATTTTATTAACAATTGTTTTAAAAATAACAATGATCAGCAAGCTAGATTGAGCATGGGACAGATGGGCTTCAGGCACTGCGTCACGCACCACGGGAGTATCCAGCCCTTTACTCCCTCTCCTGATTTGTATCTAATGCCATTTGGCCAAGAGCACCATGACCCACTTAACAGCTCGCCTCTACCCCATAGAGAACATTGAATTCACCCTCTAGCTACGGCTAGAGTCTATACTAATAAGGCCATCCGTCGGTGTGAGGAAAGGAATTTTTTTTCCTGATTACTGCAACTCTCAGAAGCTTGAAAGCACGCTCCATTGACTCCATCTACACTCCACGCTGCCTGGAAGGGTTTCGGCCCGAAACGTTGCCTATCTCCTTCGCTCCTTAGATGCTGCTGCACCCGCTGAGTTTCTCCAGCTTTTTGTGTACCCTCGATTTTCCAGCATCTGCAGTTCCTTCTTTAACAACATAATCAAAGACTTGTCCCACCCCCAGTCATTCCTACTTCTCCCTGCTCCGTCTGGCAGAAGATACAGAAGCTTGAAAGTGCACGCCACCAGACTGAGGAACAGCTTCTTCCCCTCTGTTATCAGCGTTCTGAATGGTCCTTCCACAAGCTAGTGTACTGTCCGATTCCACTCTACCCCATTGCGGACATTGGACTTTGTCTCTGGAGCTGATGCACTACAATGCTATATTCCGCACTCTGTATCTTCCACTATTGCTCTACCTTTTGTTCTTGAGTTTGACTGGATTGTATTATTGTAGAGCATTATCTGATCTGTTTGGATAGCATGCAAACAAAGCTCTTCACTGTACCTCAGTGCATGTGACAATAATAAATCTAAACCTTTGCCTCACTTTTGTGAAGAGTCTCTAAGAGCCCCAGGTCTCTTTTATTTGGATTCCAGAGAGGGGTACTGCAGTGTTTTTCAGTTCAAGGCAAGATGAGTAATGGTGGGTTCTCATTCCATTCGCATCTTTTGATGTGGATTCCCATTCTGTCACTCAGTGGTGGCTGTCGCTTCAATGAAGGATGCAAGAATGAAAGACTTGTCTTTATATAGCGCACTTGGCTGTTCCAGTGCTTAACAGCCTCGTCACATTTGCAGTGTAGCCATGTGGCCTAGACGTGCGCAATGAAGTCAAACAATGTGGGATAATGAGGAACGAAAATCACAAAGTGCTGGAGGAACTCAGCAGGCCTGGCAGCATCTGTGAAAGGAATGGACCGATGTGCTCAAGACTCCACCGTCTGCAGTTCCTTCCATCAAAATAGAACTGTACCTCACCGGAACAGGCCCTGTGGCCCACAATGTCTGATGCCAAGACCAACTCCTCTATGACTGTACATAATACACGCCCCTCCATTCCCTGCATACCCTTTGTGCTTATGTAAAAGTCTCATCATTGTATCGGTCTCCACCATCACCCCTGCTAGTGCATTCCAGGCACTCGCCACCCTCTATAAAAAAAACTTGCCCTGCACATCTCCTTTAAACTTCTCACCTTAAAGGTATGTCCTCTAGTTCTTGATTTTTTTCTTCTGGGTGGGGGGGGGAGGGGGGTGGGATTAAGGTTCTGACTGTCTACCCTATCTATGCCTCTCATAATTTTATATACTTCTATCAGGTCTCCCCATTCCAGAGAAAAGGAACATGAGATGATGACTAGATTTGCTGGTCTAGCACGATTGATGGATGGAAAGGCACGGGCACTGGAGATGGCAGTCATTCTCAGCTTCTAGTCTATGGAATGAGCATTGAATCTTACTCCTCCAAGTCTCCATTTTAGTTATCTAATATATTTAACTAGCCTGGTCTGGAAGCAGCAACCTAATTAATTATTGTTGGCTCTAAAGTCTCCCTCACCAGAAAGACCACAGGATTGCTTCATTGTTTAATAACCTCATAGGGCTAGATAGACTGGTCGTCACAGAGTCATACAAGCCCTTCGGCCCAATGGCCCACACTGACCAACATGTCCCATCTACACTAGTCCTACCTGCCTGCTTTTGGCCCATATCCCTCTAACCCTGTCCTATTGTACCCGTCTAAATGTTGCAGTATTACCTGCCTCCTCTGGCAGCTCGTTCCATAGATCCACAACCCTTTGTTGGAAAATGTTATCCCTTAATAGATTCCTATTAAATCTTTTCCCCTTCACCTTAAACTTATGTCCTCTGGTTCGCGATTCCCCTACTCTGGCCAAGAGACTCTGTGCATCAACCTAATCTATTCCTCTCATTAGTTTGTACATTTGAGCGCTTTGTACAGGCAGTGTTTGGTGTGATCGGTTCTTATGCCCTCTTTTCCTGTAAAGAGGATGGGAAAAGGATCCTGGAGGTGTAGTTAAATTAGAAATGAGATCTTGTGTAATTCCTAATGGACTGATGGTCTCCGGGGAAGGTTCTGCCTGTATGAATTCATTAATACACTTGTCATAGGCCAGAGATGTGGTTATATGGAACTCAGCATCTCTGGAGGATAAGGATAGGCAACGTTTTCCCGTCGGGACCCTTCTTCACACTGTATGTTTTAGCTGTATGTTGCGTTCAATGGACATGCAGTTTCATTCCTACATTGAATACCTCAGAGTCATTGAGTGGAAACAGTACCTTCGGCCCAACTTGCCCTCACCTGCCGACATGTCCCGACTACACTAGTCCCACCTGCCTGCTCTTGGTCCATTTCCCTCTAAACCTGTCCTATCCATGTAAGTTTTAGTTTAGAATTACACCATGGAAACAGGCCCTTCAGCCCACCAAGTGCATGCCGACCATCGATCTCCTGTCCACACTAGTTCTATGTTATCCCACTTTCTCATCCACTCCCTAAGGGAAATTTGCCACAAACCACAAACCACAAAAACTATTGGCTCGACAATTAAGGAAAATTGAAGCGGAAAAAATTATACATAGGATTAAATCACAAAACGGTGAATTATTAATACAACCCAAGGATATTAATGAAAGATTTATGCAATATTATAAAAAATTTGTATACTGGTAACACAACAGTAAATAAAACAGAAATAGATGCCTTTTTAAATGTATGTAACTTAAAAGAATTAGATTTACAAAATAGAGAATTTTTAAATGCCGATATTTCAATAAAAGAAATCCAAGAATCTATTAAATCTTTAAAAAATGGTAAAACTCCAGGACCAGATGGTATAGGCTCGGAATTTTATAAAATTTTTCATGCCCAAATGGTCCCATATTTAAAATCATTATATGAACAGATATATATACAAGAGAAATTACCAGACACATTGAACGAATCTATTATAACACTTATACCCAAAATAAATAAAGATTTGGATGACCAGGATCGTATAGAGCAATTGCTTTATTAAATACGGATCAAAAAATTTTAACAAAAATTCTTGCACAAAGACTAAGCAAAATTGTTAACGAATTAATTCATCCTGATCAAACAGGATTTATACCTAAAAGATATTCTTCATATAATTTAAGACGGTTATTTAATATTATATATTCGAAAGGAAGTGATAAAAAAGACTTAGTAGTCATCTCGTTGGATGCAGAAAAAGCTTTTGACCAGGTGGAATGGCCTTATCTATTTTCGGTGATGGAAGCCTTTAAGCTTGGTGATAAGTTTACTACTTGGATTAAATTATTATACGCAAATCCAACAGCTAGAATAATAACAAATTATATGTTATCAACTAAGTTTAGTTTATCTCGAGGTTGTAGACAAGGCTGTCCTTTATCACCATTACTGTTTGCGTTAGCAATCGAACCCCTTGCTCAAAGGGTAAGATTACATCCAGAAATATATGGATACGATACTAAAGATACTAAGAATAAAATCTCGTTATATGCGGACGATATATTACTTTATATTACTAAACCGGAAATAAGTATCTGTAATTTGTTAAAACTAATAACGGAATTTGGTTTAATTTCAGGATATAGTATCAATTGGAATAAAAGTGAACTTATGCCAATAACCATGAATAATTTACAGATATTACAACAATTTCCTTTCAAGATAACAAATGAAAATATTAAATATCTTGGTATTTTTGTTACAAAAAGATTTGACTCTTTATTTAAATCTAATTTCCCGTTATTATTGAATAAATTAAATAAAAATATCTTATATTGGAAAAGCTTACCTATCTCAATGTTAGGTAAAATAAACGCAATAAAAATGATTTTTCCTCCCACAATTATTATATTTATTTCAATCAATCCCGATATATCTCTCTAAAAATTTCTTTAAAAAAGTAGACTCAATAGTCACTAACTTTATTTGGGACTATAAAAATCATAGAATAAATAAAAAACATTTATGTAAAGCTAAAATAAACGGGGGCTTAGCTTTACCAAATTTTTATGTTCTATTATTGGGCAGTTAACATTAGAAATATGAATTTTTGGTTAGGAGAAATAGATAATAAACCAAATTGGTTAAAAATGGAAAGAGAAGACTGTTTTCCATTTGAAATTAGCTCTATAATATTTGCTAATATTAATGCACCTAAGAAAATTTATAGTGAAAATTCGATAATAGAAAGTGGAATACGTATTTGGAAACAAATAAAGAAAACACTAAAACTAAAATTTATACCGCTAGCTCTTACAATTGCCAACAATTTTACGTTTAAACCGTCAATGATGGATAAAGCTTTTATACAATGGAAAAATAAAGGAATTCTAAATATAGGGATCTTTATAAGGATAATTTTTTTCTTTCATTTCAAGAGTTACAACAAGCTTACGGGCTTCATAATAATGATTATTACCCAAATCAGCCATCTGAGGTATGGTTTTACCAAATCATATTCCCTTCATTTTTTACTGCCAGCAGGGCTAACAGGGGAATATTTTCTTATATTCCCCTTTCTAGCCAACCCCTATGGAGTTTACCTGTTTAAACAGCGGGGAATATAACCTTATATTCCCCTGGTCTCACATCCGGGAACGTGACGCTGCGTGACGGCAACGTCACGCTGCGTGGGAAATTTAAAATTTATTCTCAAAAAAAAAAAATGGCTGCCGTTTGCGAGAAAAGGTTCCCGTTTTAAAACTTCGACCTTCACATTGTCACATAAATGAATGACATAAATTACATAAATGAAACATAAATGTTACATTGTTTTAGTACCCTTATATACAATGTTGCAATGGTTTTAGTACCCTTCTTTACAATGTTGCAATGCATATTGCAAAATGTATAGATACATTCATATCATATGAGATGTTCAGATTTTCCTCTAGATGTCTGATAATGGGTAATAATAACAATATTGACTGTCCTCTTTCGGGAGATACGACATATATTGCCCTCACTAGATCCATATTGCCCTCGTCTTCGACTCGGGCAATATGAATCTACTTCAGGCAATATATGTCGTATCCCCCTCAAGGCCAGTCAATATTCTATTAATATTTCAGATATTTACAAATCAGAAACTATATCTCTGCAAATACACAAGAACTTAGAAATAGAAAGAGTGAAATTTTAGATGAATGCTTGAATAAACACCCAAATACAGAAAAAATGATATCATACATTTATAATATTTTGTTGGAAAGTGATATCCCATCATCGGAAATACATAGACAGCGCTGGGAAAATGAACTAAGTCAAATAATAAGTCCAGAAATATGGGAAGAAAGCCTACAACATATACATTATTGCTCTTTAAATGCTAAACATGCACTTATACAGTTTAAAATCTTACATAGATTACATTATTCTAATCCAAACTACATAATATATTTCCAAAACTATCACCTATATGTGATAAATGTCAAATCATGGAAGCAACTCTGTCACACTCATTTACTAATTGTACGAAGATTTTAGAATATTGGAATGAAATATTCAAAATAATCTCGAAAGTTATTAATATTACTATGATTTATGACCCAAAGTTAATCATACTTGGAATACCGGAAACGGAACAAATAATTACAAGGAATCATAGAACTTTTATCGACTACTCTTTAATAATTGGGAAAAAATTAATATTAAAATTTTGGAAAGGCCCTGTATCCCCAACAATTAAAATGTGGAATACAGAAATGACGGAGACACTTCACTTGGAGAGATTGAGACTTGTCCTCATGGACAGGTTAGATCTCTTCAAGGAGATATGGTCTCCCTATATTAAATATCTACAGGGTCACAACGGTTCGGCGCAGGGACTTGACTGAGGCCTGAATATCTGAATGGATGAAGAAATACACATAACAAATCATGAATGTATCTCCAAGATTGGATTACTTAGTAATACTTCAATCTCCATCAAACTTTTCACACTTTCTTTTCTATTTTCTATTCTTTTTCTCTATCTCTCTATCTTTAATTAAGGAAAAAATTATAGAAACATATTATATAAATTTTTAATACGTACACACTTATTTCTGTTCGTATGAAAAAGATTATAGATGTCTTAAACTTGTAATTATATAAAACTATGTATTTTCAATTATACAATAATTATGAAATATAAAATTAACAATAATACAAACATTATTAATATTTTGATAACATTATGAATATTTAAAAAAAAATTTTGTTTAAGATTGGGTATTACTCCCAATTATATAAAATAAATAATAATGAAATGTATAATGGATAATACTACAATTATCATAAATAGTACTAATCAATAATCAATATGTTATAATTTTATACATTATATAACTTTCAATGTCGTATAAGAGTGTACTTGGTATATATTGTTTCTACAATAAAAAAATATTTAAAAAAAAAAAAAAAAAAAAAAAAAAAAAAAGGGAAATTTGCAGAGGGCCAATTAACCTACAAATCTGCATGTCTTTGGGATGTGGGAGGAAACCCTTGTGGAAACCCAGGGAGAACGTGCAAACTCCACACAGGAGGTCAGGACTGAACAAGGGACTCGGATGCTATACCAGCTGCGCCACTGTGACACCCCTGTAAAAGTGGTCTCCATTTCCATTTGTAACTCAGTAATTACCACTCTTGCTCACTGACCACCTTCCCACCCTTGGTTGTGACGAAGTGTGATTTGATTATTGCATAGATTTCTGATACAGCACAGGCCCTTCGGTCCACCAAGTGCATGCCGACCATCGGTCACCCGTTCACACTAGTTCTATGTTATCCCACGTTCTCATCCACTCCCTACGCACGAGGGGTAATTTACAGAGGGACAATTAATCTACAAACCTGCGCGTGTATGGAATGCTTTGCTCAAGGCTCCAGTATCCGCACTTCCTTTTGTCTCCTGAAAGTTATTCTTGTTTGCTTTGGCTACTGGCGCAGATTGGCTGCCAATTCTTAACGCAAGGGCTGTTTCATCTAGAATGCGAAGTGATTGCAACATGATTGTTTTATTTTGCCTTTTGAAGTTTAGTTTGGTTTAGAGATAGTTGAGAGATACAGGCTCTTCAGTTCAGCGAGTCCGCACCAACCAGCGATCCTCGCACACTAACACTACGCTGCACACAATAGGGAAAAGTTGCAAGTTTACCAAGCCAATTAGCCTACAATCCTGTACATCTTTAGAGTGTGGGAGGAAACCAGAGATCCTGGAGAAAACCCACGCAGGTCACGGGGAGAACGTACAGACAAGCACACATAGAAAGGATCGAACCCGGGTCTCTGGCGCTGTGAGGCAGCAATTCTGAGTTAATAAAGTCAGTCTAAAGAAGAATCTCGAACGGAAACATCAGCCGTTCCTGCCTGCCCCGCTCCAGCATTTTGTGTCCATCTATAATGTCAGTGTTGTGCGATGTGAATCCTATCTCATGCGACATTATCTTTCCCCAGGAAGACGTTGTTCAGAGGGAGAGCCACATGCGTTGGGCCGAGGCCTTCATCTTGGTTTACGACATCACAGATCGGATCAGTTTTGAGGAGGTGATTTCGTTGAAGAACTTTCTGGACGAGATCAAGAAGCCCAAAAACGTGACCCTCATCCTGGTGGGCAACAAGGCCGACCTGGACCACTCCAGGCAGGTTGCCACGGAGGAAGGGGAGAAGGTGGCCACGGAGATGGCCTGCGCTTTCTACGAGTGCTCGGCCTGCACCGGCGAGGGCAACATCAACGAAGCCTTCTACGAACTGTGCCGCGAGGTGAGGCGCCGCAAGATGATCCAGGGCAAGACCCGGCGGAGAAGCTCCACCACTCACGTCAAGCAAGCCATCAACAAAATGCTGACCAAGATCAGCAGCTAAATCCCCCCCCCGCGGGGAAACTCTCTCTGAGAACTGAGGAGAAACTACAGCCGCCTGATTGGAAACACACAGCTGAGGGTGTTAGCTTCCCAAGTAACCTGAATGGACAAAACCAAGCGTCATTCTGACAGGAAAAAAAAACGGTGTTCGAGTCACAGAGTCATTCAGGCCCTTCTGCCCAACTCCAAGATGTCCCATCTAGGTTAGTCCAACCTGCACGTATATTTGTTCCATATCCCATCAAACCTTTCCTATCCATGAACCAAGGGTGGTGATGGAGGCAGATACAATAGTGGTGTTTAAGAGGCTTTTAGACCGGCCATGCAAGTGCAGGGAATAGAGGGATATAGATCCCGTACAGGTGTGATGAGTTTAACGCAACCATGTTCAACACAAACATTGTGGGCCAAAGGGCCTGTTGCATTGTTATACAATTTAGTTTAGAAATACAGTGCGGAAACAGGCTCTTCGGCCCATCGAGTGCACACACACACACACACACACACACACACACACACACACACACACACACACACACAAACACACACACACACACACACACACACACACACACACACACACACACACACCACACACACACACACACACACACACACACAACACACACACACACACACACACACACACACAACACACACACACACACACACACACACACACACACACACACACACACACACACACACACACACACACACACACACACACACACACACACACACACACAACACACACACACACACAACACACACACACACAAACACACACACACACACACACACACACACACACACACACACACACACACACACACACACACACACACACACACACACACGGAATCACTTCATGGACCTTTTCCACCCACTCCCAATTACTTCAGAGTCCACCACTCACCATAGGTTTCAATGTTTGCTCATTTAGAGGAAGGGATTGAATCTGCCTGCGAATCTGTCCCCCAGCCCCCCACCCCCACTCCCGCCCCTCCCTATGCCAACCACCCCTCCCTTCATACCCCCATCCAACCAGGCTCAAACCAATGACCAGATATCTTCTTCACTGCCGTGAAAACTGCTCACAAATAAGGGCAATCACCTCCGATAGAATTGGATTCTTGGCTCTCAAAAGAGACAGAACATAGAACAGTACAGCACAGGAGCAGGTCCTTCAGCCCACAGTGTCTGCATTGATGTAATACCCACTAATAAATGGAGGGAGGAAAGATTTTTAGATTGCAAATATATGTGCGCTGCTTTCAAATCTTTAGATAGTCTTTTTACTGAATACCGTGTTGGTTTATTAGGTCCCGCAAATCTGCACTTGTTTATCGAAGGTTTTGCTGATAAAATCTAGTTTATGCTTTGCTTGGAAATACTGCTGTCAGTCCTTTTAATAGAATCAGCTGGAGTTTACTATTAAATCCAAGCTTGGCTATCTCACGTCTGCTGTTTACCCACCACTTTGTACGATGAGTGCAAGGATGACGATTTTTGTCAGTTGATGTTGTGGTGAGTCAAGATTCAAACGATTACATTAAATAAATGAATCAGTTATTAAAATAGCAAACAACTATTAAAAATCTAGAAGGTTTTTATGTTACATGTAATCTTTCCATATGTTTTTTTTTCCCAGTAAATTTATTGGTTGTTTAAAAATAAATGTTCTCAATGATTTTAGTTAAGGAAGTCCAAATCAATTAAAACGCAAAGGTAATGTTCTCACCAAGTTCCGCTGATTACAAATTTAATACTTTTAAAATCAGAAATAAGTGGCAAGATTTGGAAAATGGGGTAAAAACAATGTGTTGGAGGAACTTGTATAGGAAGGAACTGCAGGTGCTGGTTTAAATCGAAGGTAGACACAAAAAGCTGGAGTAATTCACCGGGACAGGCAGCATCTCTGGAGGGAAGGAATGGGTGGCGTTTCGGGTCGAGACCCTTTAGACTGAAGGTCATGGGGAAAGGAAACGAGAGGTATCGTCACCCATCCCTTCTCTCCAGAGTTGTTGGAGGAACTTTGCAGGCCATAGAGTCATACAGTGTGGAAACAGGCCCTTCGACCCTACTTGCCCACACCGAACAACATGCCTCATCTTCACTGGTCCCACCTGCATGAGTTTGGCCGATATCCCTCTTAACCTATCCTACTCATGTACCTGTCCAAATGTTTCTTAAACATTGTGATAGCACCTGCCACAACTGCCTCCAGCAGGTCGTTTCATACACCAACGCTCTTTGTGCTAAGCAATGGCACAGGCTCTCAGGGTCAGGCAGCATCTATGGAGAGAGCAGGCAGATTACTTTTCTGGTCAGGACCCCTCTCTTCAGATCAGTCTGAAGAAGGGTCCCAACTGAAAACTGTCCATTTCCCTCTACGGATGCAGCCTGACCTGCTGAGCTCCTCCCAAAGAGTTCTTTGCTGAAAATTCCAGCATCTGCAGTCTCCTGTGTTCCCATAATATTAAAAATGTCTTATTTACTCTTTCTGCACTAAAAGAAATGTTCTTGTGAACAATGGATTGACTTCTCCAGTGCATTCCAAGTTTTGAATACCGAACAAATGTACAAAAGATGTCTCCTGGTATATATTTACTGACTCATTATTGTTGTAACTGGCTTTGTCATGTAAAATAAATCCTGAAATATTTGCTATTCTTCAAAACGATTGACTGCAAATGTGCGTCCACATTTCTGTGCTCTGATACGTTCCAACCTGCCGGGTGCGATCGGATCTGCCAGTGGAGGTGGGTGCTGCAGTGTGCGGGTGCGTTATACGGGGAAACCGAGAGTACCAGTACATGCTTTGCACATCTCTGTCTCTGACACATCACAGAAAAAAAATAATTGTTTAGGCTGCAGACCAGCATTAGAGTCATACAGCAGGGAAGCAATGATCCAGTCCAATGATCAATGATATTTATACATGTACTTATCCAAATGTCTGTTACATGCTGTTATAGTACCCCAACTGCCCCAATTACCTCTTCTGGCATCTCGTTCCATATACCCACTGCCCGCTAAGGCTTTCTATTCATTCAGCTATCAGAGATATTAGTAGTGGAATTTCCTATCTGCAACCAGGAAGTCCATGGTGCACCAGATGATGACATTTAATTTATCTATTATGAGTGCAGAGGTAAATTTTAAATTTTGTTCTGCATGCTATCCAGGCCTGGATAGAGTGAATGTGGAGAGGATGGTTCCACTAGTGGGAGAGTCCAGGGCCAGAGACTATAGTCTCAGAATAAAAGGACACACCTTTAGACAGATGAGGAGACATTTCTTTAGTCAGGGGGTGGTGAATCTGTGGAATTCATTGCCACAGAAGGCTGTGGCGGCCAAGTCAATGGATATTTTTAAGACGGAATTTGACAGACTCCTGGTTAGTCAAATGGCTGTCAGGGGTTAAGGGGAGAAGGCAGGGGAATGGGGTTGAAAGATGGATCAGCCATGATTGAATGGCGGAGGAGCCTTGATGAGCCGAACGCTTCCGAAGTTGCAAATTGGTGCTGGAACGTTGCAACTCTCTGCGTGCTGTTGCAGAAGAAGATCCATTGTATTCATGTCCAGTGTGATTCGACTGGATGGCAGGCAGGGCAAGCATTTCATTGTATCACTGTACTCACCAGGCAGGAGCCAGCAAGCTCGAGAGGCAACAAGCTGCCACAAGCCACAGTGATCAGAAAAGCTGTTGTAATGATGTTAGTTATGAGATAAGTAGGAGACAGGGGAGAGCAGAGAACTTGCACGGACTATGAATCTTGCCAAGGGATGACTTCTCCCCATCTGATGGGGGCTGAGTGTACCATCTCCCTACACCCGCTGCTGTAATATGCTGCCATATTGTTGGTCACCAGGCAACGGGAGCACTCGTGAACGTAAGGTACCTTGAATAGTCACCGTGATTTAGCGCCATTACACCTGACCCTGGATGCTGTCTGTACGGAGTTTGCACGGGACGGACAGGTACATGGATGGAAAAGGTTTTGAGGAACATGGGTATTATGGACGAGCGTAGATGGGGTCGGTATGGACGAGTTGGGCTGAAGGGCCTGTTTCCGTGCTGCGTGACTCTGTGAGAGCATTGAGCTGATAATGTTATTCCGGACTGATGGAAAGGCTGTGGTGCCTCCTGATTCCACTTTAATGGCACTTGAAGAAATGCTGGATAGGAATAACATGCCGTGCTGTGTGGTATTTGACGTCTCAGTGTGAAGCCACTTTAAGGAAGCTGTTGCCTGGAGATGGGGTTGATGGGAGGCCCTCACGTGCCAGCGGCCGCTCGTTCTCAGTCTGTACCCCGCATGGTCGAGCTTCCAATGATCTCATCCGTGACAATTGGCCTGCTGCCGCAGCACCATCTCCCCAGGGAACCTGGTGTGACCGTGGGGCTTTAAGGAAAGTGGTAGAGAAGGGCGGCACAGCGGTAGAGTTGCTGCCTTACAGCCGCAGAGACCCAGGTTCGATCCTGACCACGGCTGCTGTCTGTACGGAGTTTGTATGTTCTCCCTGCGTGGATTTCCCCAGGTACTCCGGTTTCCTCCCACACTCCAAAGACGTACAGGTTAATCGGCTTGGTAAAATTGTAAATTGTCCCTTGAGCGTGGAGAATAATGTTAATGATCGCTGGTCGGCTCGGACTGAGTGGGCCGAAGGGCCTGTTTCCATGCTGTATCTCTAAACCTAACTAAACGAAGAAGGCAAAACCTAACTAAACGAAGAAGGCAAAATGTTGCAGTACGAAACATCACCCGTTCCTTCTCTCCAGAGATGCCGCCTGTCCCGCTGAGTTACTCCAGCTTTTTGAGTCTATCCTCTATCTAAACTATGAAAGGCTGTGGAGGCCAAGTCAATGGATATTTTTCAGGTGGAGATTCGTAGATCCCTGATTAGTACGGGGTGTCGGTGGTTACGGGGAGAAGGCAGGAGAATGGGGTTGAGAGGGAAAGGTAGATCAGCCAAGGTTGAATGGTGAAGTGGACTTGATGGGCCGAATGGCCTAATTCTGCTCCTCCACCTCCAACTTATGAACTGATGAACTAGAGGGGAGGCTGCGGGGAGATGGTCGACAGAAGGGATGGTTAGAAGAGGAAAGGCAAAGTACAAAGGACGTTCGTAGTGTAATAGAGTCGTACACTTGACTCTCAAAAGTGCGATAACAGAACTGGTGTGAACAGCGATCGATGGCCAGCGTGGACTCAGTGGGCTAAAGGGTCTGTTTCCATGCTCTATCTTTCAATCAATCAAACAAGTGGTGGTGCAAGATAGACTCAAAATGCTGGAGTAACTCAGCAGGTCAGGCAGCACCTATTCTCTGGATAAAAGGAATAGGTGATGTTTTGGGTCGAAACCCTTCTTCAGACTGAGTGGGGAGGGAATCTAGACATGTGAAAAGGTTCAGAGGAAATCGGAGCTGTCATCAGTGATCAAGGAAAGGTGGAGCCCACAATAGTCTATTGTTGGCTGTGGAAGAGGTGATAATGAAAGATTATGATGGATGCAAACAGTGGAACTGGCAGGACGACTAGGGTGGGGGAGAGGAAGAAAACGCAGGGGTGACTTGAAATTTGAGAAACCAACGTTCCTACCACTGGCTGGAAGCTGCCAAGTAGTGGATTTGTGTTGTGTTATTGGAGTGATCAATGACCTGAAGGGCCTGTTTCCACACTGCATCTTTCAATCAATCATTTCAATCACCACTGTGAAACTTGATGCTATTTCCCTTCCTGAGGGTAACTCTTCAATCCATGTCGCCATGGAACAGCTGAGAGGTATTCAGCAGGTGGTAGAGTTGCTGCCTTACAGCGCCAGAGGCCCGGGTTCGATCCTGACCACGGGTGCTATCTGTATGGAGTTTGTACGTTCCATGGTGCTCCAGCTTAATCCCACACCCCAAACACGGACAGGTTTGCCGGTTAGAGGTCAACTAATATGCTGGAGAAACTCAGCGGGTGAGGCAACATCTATGGAGCCAAGCAAATAGGCAACGTTTCAGGTCTAAACCCCTCTTCAGACTGAAGAATTTCCCCTGAATAAGGGGATTAATAAAGTATTTGTTATGTTATGTTAAGTTAGTGTACGGGGACCGCTGGTCGGTGTGGACTCGGTGGGCCGAAGGGCCTGTTTCTGTACTATTCGGTGCCAACAACCCCTCTGTGAGTGTGCTCTGTTCCCATGGCTGATGCCTGTAGAATCTCCAACACTGCAATCCCTGTTTCTGCTGCTTTCTGTGCAAGCCTTTGCTTTCACCTCTGCATCTCCCATCGTCTCTCTCAGTGTCAATACCACCCACCCACCTCTAGAAAACACTCGCCATTATTTCCCTCAAAGGGCTAATGAAGAGTTTTAATACAACACTTCAATGGTGGTGAACACAAGTATTTTATACCGGAGTCATCTTAAAAGAGCAAAGGGTCTCGACCTGAAACGTCACCAGCCAGAGATGCTGCCTGTCCCGCTGAGTTACTCTTGCATTTTGTGTCTATCTTCATCTGTAAACCAGCATCTGCAGTTCCTTCCTATACATAGGGTCATAGAGTCTTACAGCGTGGAAACAGTCCCTCCGGCCCAACTTGCACACACGGCCAACATGTCCCTACACTAGTCCCACCTGCCTGCATTTAGCCCATATCCCTCTAAACCTGTCTTATCCATGTAGTTCTAACTTTAGAAGAAAGTTTAATCTTGCTAAGGCATGCACCAGATGGCACTTTGCCACATTACAGGATATGTACGCAGTGTATCTTCAGATTATAGTTCCAGTTTCATTAGCGCACTTTAAACACCTCGTTGCCCTGTAACTCCTTCCGACTTCATTATTCATCTAGCTCATTTTTGAATTGCTGACAATTTATATTGGCTCATGGCCAAGTTCACTTGTTGAATATAATTAAGGTGATACACAGCCTCCATCTTAATGCAGGTGATTGAAGTTGTTGGGTAATAGTAGGTTGGGTTTGGCTTGGCCAGTCCGAAGCAGCTCTAACTTGTCAAGGGAAACAAACTCTAGTTTGCTAGAACTTCCTCTGGACTCAGACGTAGATCAGGCGCTGGATATATGAACAAAAAACGTTGAAACAAGGAACTGCAGACACTGGTTTACAAAAAAAGGTACAAAGTGCTGGAGTAACACTGATAAACAATTCCGACCCGAAACGTCATATCTCTGTTGTCCAGAGATGCTGCCTGACCTGCTGAGTTAGTTTAGTTTAGTTTAGTTTAGAGATGCAGAGTGGAAACAGGCCCTCCCACCCACTTGAGTCCGCACCGACCAGCGATCCCTGCACACTACACACTATCCTACACCCACTAGGGACAATTTGCACTTATACCAAGCCAATTAACCTACAAACCTGTCCGTCTTTGCATTGTGGGAGGAAGCAGAAGATCTCAGAGAAAACCCACAGGGTCACAGGGAGAACGAAAAACTCCGTGCAGACAGCACCCGTAGTCGGGATCGGACCCGGGTCTCTGGCGCTGTAAGCGCTGTAAGGCCTCAACTCTACGGCTGCACCCACAAGATACTCCAGCACTTTGTGTCCTTTTGTGAACAGAAAATATGGCTGATGTTTCAATTTTCAATTTCCCCATCACTTCTAAAAACATTTAGCGGCGATATCACCACCAAGAAAGTGAATATAGACATTGTGAAGTGGGAGGAATCCATAAATCTCTCCTACAATGTTGTGATGTTTTATCTTGTCTTAATGAGAGTGTGTAGAACATGGTTGGTTACACGGTACGAGAGATGTTGGAGGAGACATAAGGAACTGCAGATGCCGGTCTGCAAAAAAAGACACAAAGTGCTGGAATAGCTCAGTCGGGCAGCATCTCTGGAGGACATGGATGGGTGATGTTTCAGGTCGCGAGCCCTCTGAGAACTCAGATGTAGAAGCACTAGTCCTGATCGGAGATGCACGGATGATTCAAACTGTTTTCAGTAGCGAAAGGGGTTTACGTTTAGTTTTATTATTGTCACGTGTACTGAGGTACAACGAACAGCATTGTTTTACATGCTACCCAATCAGGTTAGATAATATTCCACATAAATACAATCTATTCAAACCTAAGTATATTAGGTAGAGCAAAGGGGAAGATACAGAGTGCAGAATATAGTTCTCAGCATTGTGGCACATCAGTTCCAGAGACAAAATCCACTGTCTGCAATGGGGCCGAGGTGAATGGAATAGTACCCTAACCTTTGAAAAGACCTTTCAGAATCCTGATAACAGAGGGGAATAAGCTGTATTTAAGTCAGAGAGTTATGCCCCTGTCCCACTTAGGAAATCTGAACGGAAACCTCTGGAGACTTTGCGCCCCACCCAAGGCTTCCGTGCGGTTCCCGGAGGTTCCCTGAGGTTTTTGGCAGGTTCCCGGAGTTTCCCGGAGGTTTTTTCAACTTTTTGAAATAATCGCCGGAACATAGGAGAAGCGGAAACCACTTTCGACCATTAGGGAGACTGACAAAAACCTCCGGGAACCTGACAAAAACCTCCGGGAACCGCACGGAAACCTTGGGTGGGGCACAAAGTCTCCAGAGGTTTCCGTTCAGGTTTCCTAAGTGGGACAGGGGCATAAGAGAGCAACACAGATTGCTCTCCTTGGTAACACACATCAGGGGTGACCTAATATCACACCTTTTGTCTTTTCATCTCTGGTCTTTGACCAACCATCAAATCCTTCCCTGTCTGTACCCACAGATCACTTGCCCTGCCTCTCCTCTCCTCAGGCTTTCAACAGCCCCATTTCTCCTAACCCCTGCCCACAATTGGTCTGAAGAAGGGTCCCAACCTCTCCATGTTCTCCAGAAATGCGGCCTGACCCGCTGAGTTACTCCAGCAATTTGTGTCTTTTTTTGTAAACCATCTTCTGCAGTTCCTTTGTAATCCCAGCAGGAGCAGGTTGGTCAGGCAATTACGCAGCAGCTGCTCAATGAAGCACATCCATTAAAATTGGCCGCAAGTGTGATTTAAAATTCACGCCTTTATTACCGTTCGGTATTAACGAGGCTGAGCGGAAGACCACTCGAGCCCTAAAGGAACTCATTTTCCTTGTAATTATCTTTTTTAGAATTTGGAACTGGCAGGAGAATGAAATACAATTTAGTCATTTTTACGTGGAGATTTTTTACCATCAGATTTCTTTTCCCTTGAGGTCTGCTGAACATGAACAAAGTTTCAAACAAGAAGGGCTTCAAACTATAGTGAGACTGCAGTGGCTGGGGAAGTTATTTAGGGTGCAGTTAATCAGATACATTGCTGTTGTTCCAACCATAGTGTGAATCTAACGGGTTAGATGGCACTGTCTCTGTCTTGCACAGTTAACAAGAACAGCAAAATACTTTAGTCAGGGGGGGCACCTTGGCGCAAGCTGGCGTGAAACACTGGTAGAACCACTGCCCTACAGCACCAGAGACCCGGGTTCGATCCTAACGTCGGGTGCTGTTTCTGTGTCTCTCAGGAACATGCCCCCTGTAAATTGCCCCCTAGTGTGCAGGGAGCAGATGAGAAGGTGGGGTAACGTGATCACTGGTGTTTACGGGTGATCGATGGTCGGCACGGATACGGTGGGCTGAAGGACCTGTCTCCATGCTGTACCTTTCAATCACCCATGTTATTCAGGGGAATATATACAGGTGCATTTCTGCTATATCTACACTGGCTATCTTTCTTCCATGGGAGGTGAATGCTCCTGGCAATGCTGACAATTATCATTTATACAAACTCTCTCTGTGTTGGGAATCTGGACTCACTTATAAGGCCAGCAGATTTCATTTCCTGAGAGACATTAATCGATCGGGTGACAATCCAGTTGTTTAGCAGTCAGCTTTACTGAGTTCCAGCATTATTTAAGTACACGGACTTGAATTTTCCTTTATTAAGAAGCCATTCTCAGGGCCATTGTTCATTATGTGAAGCACATTGAAAGTTTATAACGGACAGAAAGAATAGGGCCCGACCTGAAATATCACCCATCCATGTTATCCAGGGAATAACTTTCCATTATTAAGATGTCATGTCACCTATCAGTGTCAGTAAATTAACCATTATGCTACCATAGCCCTGTGCAGGCATAAAAGGAAGTAGACACAAGGAATTGCAGAAGGGTTTGAAGAAGGGTCTCGACCCGAAACGTCGCCTATTTCCTTCGCTCCATAGATGCTGCCTCACCCGCTGAGTTTCTCCAGCATTTTTGTCTAACAAGGAACTGCAGATGCTGGTTTACAAAAAAAAAACAACAAAGTGCTGGAGTTCTTCTTTTCGTGTCCATCTTGTTCCAAATGTTGACCTCGCTGTCATCGTCCGTCCTGAAAAGGACGCAACCTTCCGGCGACAATCAGTGGGAGCCATCACCTGTCACAATAGATGACGGTGGTAGCAGAATTAGCTCGGGATGCTTCCAGTTTCCAGCTCCCGCGACGTGGACGCTTCTGCTATGGGGCCAGTGCTGGGGTAACTCAGCAGGTCAGGCAGCATCTCTGGAGATAGGCAATGTTTTGGGTCAGGTCCTTCTTCAGACTAATTGTCGTAGGGGGTGGAAATGGAAGCGAGGTGGGGGCTGGGCAGAGCCTGGCAAGTGATAGGTGGATACAGAAGAGAGAGGTTACTGATTTGCAGATGGATGGCCAAATGCCAAAAGACTAAAAGTGTGAATTAAGGATAATAGGGCTAAGAAATGTGAAGTCAGAGACAGAAATGGGGATATTTAATGCTCACCGTCTAAATCAAGTGCAAGCATTTTTACGCATGTAATTGTGTGGTGGTAGGTCGATCTAGTGCCTAATCAGTATTCTTTTAACAGCCCCCCGAAAATGTGGCTCTGTTCAGAGTTATAAGGCCTGTGTACAGGAGACTGCAGATGTCGGAATCTCGAGTAAATCCTCAGCGGGTCAGGCAGCATCCATGGAGGGAATGGACCGACAGCTGTTCAGGTTGGGATCCTCCTTCAGTCTGAGCATTGAACTATCTCCATTCAATGGCAGTCAATCACACACAAAATAAGGAATTTGCAACCTCGTTCCTTCATAGAACATAGAACAGTGCAGCACAGGAGCAGGCCCTTTGGCCCACAATATCCGTGCCAGGTTAAACTAATATCCTCTGCCTGCACATGATCCATATCCCTCCGATCCCTGTGTATCCATGTCCCTGCGCATCCCCGTTATGTTTTGCCCCTTTCACCTTAAATCTAAGAGCCACTGGTCTTCGACATTTCACCCTGGGAAAAAGGTTCTGACTGTCTACCCTATCTATACCTCCAGTAACTTTCCCTCTATCAGGTCTCCAGTTGTACAAACCATTGATGGGGCCACATTTCTGGAGTATGAAGTTCAGTTTGGTCACCTTGCTATCGGAAAGATGTTGGAAAGGGCACGGAGAAGATTTACGAGAGTGTTGCCAGGGCTTGAAGGCAAGAGCAATGTGAAGTGGTTGGGAAGGCGAGGAATTTAGTCCTTGAGAGTGCAGGAGCCGTGGGGTGATCTTATAGATGAAAATCATGAGGGGAATAGATAAGGTGAATGCAATCTCTTTTAAGGTGGGTAGGGGAATCAAGAACCAGAGGACATAGGTTTATGGTGAGAGGGGAAAGATTTAGTGTGGGACCTTTTTCACACACAGTGTGATGCATATATGGAATGATTTGCCAGAGGAGGTAGTTGAGGCAGGTACTATAACCATCTTTAAAAGACATTTGGACAGGTACATGGACAGGAATGGTTTAGATGGATATGGGCCAAATGCAGGCAGGTGGGACACATCCAGATCTTGATCATCAGGGACGAGTTGGGCCTAAGGGCCTGTTTCCATGCTGCATGACTCTGACTTCCTTCAACCTCCGACATACCAGAGAAAACGATTCTAGTCTGTCCAACCTCTCCCTGTAACTAATGCCCCCCCTAATCCAGGCATCATTCTGGTAAACCTCTTCTGCAGTTCTAGAAACTCTTGGGTATTTAGCCAATCTCTCACTGAAAAGGTGAATCATCTTACAGTATTTCAGAATGTTGATGGAGCTAAAAGTACATTATAATAAGCAATAGACAATAGGTGCAGGAGTAGGCCATTCAGCCCTTCGAGCCAGCACTGCCATTCAAAGTGATCATGGCTGATCATCCCCAATCAGTACCCCGTTCCTGCCTTCTCCCCATATGCCCTGACTCCGCTATTTTTAAGATACTGACTAATTATTGCAGTGGAATTTAGTAGAAGACTCTCATTCTTTCAAAATACTTTTAAAAGATAGGTGGAATTGCTTTGTAAGGATCAGTCTTTTCACTAGATAGCAAATCATATCTACGGCATATAAAATAAACACCAGCACATCCCCTCAGAATTAAAGGACATTCCTTTGGGAAGGAGATGATGAGGAATTTCTTTAGTCAGAGGGTGGTGAATCTGCGGAATTCTTTGCCACAGAAGGCTGTGGAGCCCAAAGTCAATGGATATATTTAAGGCAGAGATAGATAGACTCTTGATTAGTATGGGTGTTAGGGGTTATGGGGAGAAGGTAGGAGAATTGGGTTAGGAGGGTGAGGTAGATCAGCCATAATTGCGTGAAGAATAAGAAATGAAGTGGATGAGCTTGAGGCTCAGTTAGAAATTGGCAAGTATGATGTTGTGGGAATTACAGAGACATGGCTGCAAGAGGACCAGGGCTGGGAGCTGAATATTCAGGGTATACGTCCAATCGAAAAGACAGACAGGTGGGCAGAGGGAGTGGTGGGGGAGCTCTGTTGATAAGGAATGAAATTCAGTTCCTTGTGAGGGGTGACATAGAATCAGGAGATGTAGAGTCAATATGGATAGAACTGAGGAATTGTAAGGGTAAAAAGACACTAATGGGAGTTATCTACAGGCCCCCAAACAGTAGCCTTGGATATAGGGTGCAAGTTGCATCAAGAGTTAAAATTGGCATGTAGCAAAGGTAGTGCTCCGGTGGTTATGGGAGATTTCAACATGCAGGTAGACTGGGAAAATCAGGTTGGTACTGGACCCCAGGAAAGAGAGTTTACAAACTCCCTTTCTTGGGGTCCAGTACCAACCTGATTTGAGTGCCTTCAAGATGGATTTTTAGAGCAGCTTGTACTGGAGCCTACCAGGGAGAAGGCAATTCTGGATTTAGTGTTGTGTAATGAACCGGATTTGATAAGGGAACTCAAGGTAAAGGAGCCATTGGTAGTGACCATAATATGATAAATTTTAATCTACAATTTGCGAGGGAGAAGGGTGAATCGGAGGTGTTAGTATTACCGTTTAGCAAAGGGGACTATGGAGGCATGAGGGAGGCGCTGGCCAAAGTTGACTGGAAAGAGACCCTAGCAGGGATGACAGTGGAACAACAATGGCAGGTATTTCTGGGAACAATACAGAAGGTGCAGGATCAGTTCATTCCAAAGAGGAAGAAATATTCTAAGCGGAGTAAGGGGCGGCCGTGGCTGACAAGGGAAGTCAAGGACAGTATAAAAATAAAAGAGAAGTACAACGTAGCAAAGACGTGCGGGAAGCCAGAGGATTGGGAAACTTTTAAAGAGCAACAGAAGGTAACTAAAAAGGCAATATGGGGAGAAAAGATGAGGTACGAAGGTAAGGTAGTCAAGAATATAAAGGAGGATAGTAAAAGCTTATTTTCGTATCTGAAGCAGAAAAAAATAGTTAAGACAAATGTGTGTCCCTTGAAGACAGAAACAGGTGAATTTATTATGGGGAACAAGAAAATGGCAGACGAGTTGAACAGGTACTTTGGATCCGTCTTCACTAGGGAAGACACCAACAATCTCCCAGATGTACTAGTGGCCAGAGGACCTCGGGTGATGGAGGAAGTGAAGGAAATTCACATTAGGCAGGAAATGGTGTTGGGTGGACTGATGGGACTGAAGGCTGATAAATCCCCTGGGCCTGATGGTCTGCATCCCAGGGTACTTAAGGAAATGGCTCTAGAAATCATAGACGCATTGGTGATCATTTTCCTATGTTTTATAGATTCAGGATTAGTTCCTGTGGATTGGAGGGTCGCTAATGTTATCCCACTTTTTAAGAAAGGAGGAAGAGAGAAAACAGGGAATTATAGACCAGTTAGCCTGACATCGGTGGTGGGGAAGATGCTGGAGTCAATTATAAAAGATGAAATAGCGGCACATTTGGATGGCAGTAACAGGATCGGTCCGAGTCAGCATGGATTTACAAAGGGGAAATCATGCTTGACTAATCTTCTGGAATTTTTTGAGGATGTGACTAGGAAAATGGACAAGGGAGGGCCAGTGGATGTAGTGTACCTGGACTTTCAGAAAGCATTTGATAAGGTCCCACATAGGAGATTAGTGGGCAAAATTAGGGCACATGGTATTGGGGGTAGACATGGATAGAAAATTGGTTGGCAGACAGTAAACAAAGAGTAGGGATTAACGGGTCCCTTTCAGAATGGCAGGCAGTGACTAGTGGGGTACCACAAGGCTCAGTGCTGGGACCGCAGCTGTTTACAATATACATCAATGATTTAGATGAAGCAATTCAAAGTAACATTAGCAAATTTGCAGATGACACAAAACTGGGTGGCAGTGTGAACTGTGAGGAGGATGCTATGAGAATGCAGGGTGACTTGGACAGGTTGGGTGAGTGGGCAGATGCAGTTTAATGTGGACAAATAGTAAGATTAAATGAGAACTTACCAGTTTGAAGTTTGATCCTTATTTTATGAGGAGTTACGATGAGGGATTACATGAAGACCCCGCCAGCACGCGTGCGCGACATTCTTCAAAGCAGCGGTGTGAAATTACAGATAGTAGAGTTGATTGAAGATAGTAAGATAAGAGAACTAACATACCAGTTGACCTTATAATAGAGGGTTGGGAGCGGAGGGCACGTAATCCCTCATCGTAACTCCTCATAAAATAAGGATCAAACTTCAAACTGGTAAGTTCTCGTTTAATCTAGGGTCTCGACCCGAAACGTCGCCTATCTCCTTCGCTCCTTAGATGCTGCTGCACCCGCTGAGTTTCTCCAGCTTTTTGTGTAACCCTCGATTCTCCAGCATCTGCAGTTCCTTCTTTAAAACTCTCGTTTAATCTTACTGTTTTACTTCGGAGTCATGTGAGTGACTTCGTGAAGACTTCAAAGCTCTGTGATTTCATGCCCTGGAAACGAGTCCATGCTCACACGCTGCCATAATAACCAATGGAGGAAGTATGTTAATGTATTTCAGACTTGACAGTGCTGAAAAACAATAATGTATTATTTAACAAATAATAATAACAACCCCTAACTTCAGGGAAATTATAATACAGAACTTAAAATAGTGTCTGCAATATCTCAGGCATGGCCCCAGGTTTGTTATAAACCGCTGGAAGTTGTTTCATTAGACCAACCTGCTGTTGCAAGGGCGTGGCCCAGAGGAACTTCCATCATCCTCGCTGCAGGATGTAGCTCCAGCACTGGTAGAATGAGATTTAAAATCTGCTGCACCTAACACCACCCTGAGCCAGGTAATGTAGAAGGTGGGTCACTATGCATAGGCGTCTATCTACGGGATAAGCCAGGAACTCCAATTTGAGGCCAGATGACCCAGGCCTGTTTTTGTTTAAGTAACTCATAAATGTGAAAGGTTACCTTATTTTGGGATGTTACCATGGCGTCCAGTCTAGTTTGTGCAGAGACTGGACCTGCTGCGTCGTTACAAGTGCCATCAGCATCACGGTTTAATACGTGAGTTTGGTTAGTGAGAGGGACGTGGTGTCCAATCTCTGAATAGGGTCAGGACAATGCCAATCTCCCAGGTCTGGGAATATTGAGCCCTGGGTGGATTTGAGTTAAAAATCCCCTCATCGTTTTGACACCAGAGGGTGAGATCCTCCTCCATGGAGTTCTAACCCCTGTCCCAGGTATGAGGATAGGGCACTTCTAGCACAGTTGATGGCACTATAACTCAAGCCTTCATCGAAATGTAGACTTGCCAGGAACTCCAGCACATCCGTGATGGTGGCTGTGTTGTAAGTAGTGTCTGTCCTGGTACAAAATACCTCCCATTATTTGATATAGGTGAGGTACTGTTACCCGGTGGACTCTGCATGATGCTGCGATGATATTCATGGTTCGGTCCAACAGCCCAAATTCCAGGAGCGGTCTTACCAATCTGCAACCCAATAGGTTAATTTGGTCATGGCACGGATGACTCTCCCATCACAGGATGTACCAGGGGACTCTCCCATCACAGGATGTACTCGGGCGTTTGTAGATCGGAATTCATGGCTCTGAGACCATGTCGAGTACCACAGGGAACCATGGCTGAGTAGGCCAATCGGGAACTCCCAAAATACCTTATGCGGAGTCTTGTTGAATTTTTCGCAAGACCCGACTGATGAGGCAGAAGGGTCTGGTTCCCATGCAACATACGTTGGTATCTGGTGATTAAGTCTTGATGCAAAAAGGTCAATATCTTGCGTTACATGTCAGTAAATGTCAGTAAATAACTGGTGGTCCAACATCCATTCGGTGTTGTCATTGAATTTGCGTGACCTAGTGTCCGCCAGTGTCCAAATGTTTTTTTCTATGCACTAGTGCCGGATTGTATTGATCAGTTCATCACAAGATATCGACTTGACTCCACCCATATGATTAATGTATGTCACCACGGTGGTATTATCAATTTGTAGACGAACATGCAAATGATGCATGTCTGAAAGGTAAGCTCGAAGTATGCTCCCAACATCTTTAGATGATTGATACCCTGAAGTAAGGTTAACTTATGTGTATTCCATCTACCACCACATCTGAAGGTGGTATTGGTTGCTCCCCAGCCGTAATTGCTGGCGTCTGTTTGTAACACAACCGAAGGGTTTGTGATTGTGAAGGGATTTAGAGCAATGTCGAACATTGCTAATCCCCATTGTAATTTCCAATTTGCTTTGGCTAGTCTGTCAAAATGGTCAGCATGGTGTTTTTGAGTGCTGTAGTTTTGGCCCTTTGTAGATTTTGGTAATATAGGGTCCAAATTGTGGCTGGGAAAAAGGCAGCCACGAGCTTCCCAATTACCCTGACTTTTGCCGAATAGGTGGTTAACTGACGCAAACAAAGCTGTTATATGCCTCTATCAAGTCTGTTGCTTTGTCCTTTGGCAAGGTGACAGACATATGAACAGAGTCAACCGTGAATCCCAAATCCATAGTCACCGGAAGGCATTTACCTGGATTTGTCTGGATGGATAATAACCCCGATTTTTGAAATAGGAGCTTGGTGGCTGAGACAGCAAATTTAGCCAATTCCAAGTTATTCCCACAATAAGATGTCATCTAGATATGCCATGACAATATGTTTTTTGTTTCCAAAGAAACGCCAAAGCTGGTTTCAATAATTTTGGAAACAGTCTGGGGCTGATGTTAATCCATTAGGCAGTGCTTTATACTGCCAGAGCTCCCATCCAGATAAATTTCAGGTATCTGCGGTGATCTTTGTCTATTGTTCTGAGTAGTGAAGCACCCCTTGGAAACTAGTTGTTTTAGCAGTAACAAAAATTTTCCATTTTTAAGTGGGTGTACTGCACAAAAGTATTCAGTTGTGTCAAATCAAAATGATGCGGCATCCGTCATCTTTTTTGTTTTGGGTGAAGATGTTTGATACAAACTCAAGAGACTCATGTTTGGTTTCCTCTATAGCTCCTTTAGTATATAGTTTTTAACAGTTCCGCATGACCTTCCACTTTCTCTTTTTTGTGAAAGCACCAACTTTTGGCTAGGTGCACGTTGAACCGGAAAGGAGGAGTTTGTCAACAAATTCAATGTTGTATCGCTGAATACTGTGCAGTATGAAAAGATCAGAAGTTATTCCCTGTACAATTGTAACCTTCCCCAAACCTGTGAAGAATTTACACATACTATGTTCCGGGGGCAACCAGACCCACCGACCTCCATGGTTACTGGTGGTGCTGTGTTGGTTTCCTCCTTCCTTGGTTCCTGGGAGGAGGAGGCGTTGTGGTGTGGGGTTGGCGCATCTTCCAGGAAGGCCGTTCTGGGACATGGCCTGACAAAGGCCTTTGTGTAGGTTGTACGGCCTTCGAGCTTTCACCAGCTTGTCTTTCGATGATACCGCAGCCTGCTGGTGGATGCGTAGGGGTGCTGCTCTCTGTCGAGGTCTTTTACCTGTTTGGGCAGGTTGTCCCCGAAACAGCCCGAGTAGCTCCTCTTCTTGCACCCCTAGCATGTTGTGTTTCTTCTGCCAACACCCCCTCTTCAGAGTCAGCCCAGACCTGACTCCTTATGCTCCCCTGCGAAGAGGGTGAGCATTTGGCAGCCCTGTAAAGGGTACTGCCGTGGGTCTGCTAGGAGACCCACGGTGACCAGACTCCTGCTGGAGTGTGGCACGTTGGAGATAATGCTCCCCATCCGCTCCATGCGGGACTATCGAGCCCGGACCCTGCCGAGTCAACGGGCTTGCCCGACTTCCGGGTTGTTGTGCCATCAGCCTTGTAGTGGCGTTGAGTCGGGCTGCCGCTCTGCCGTTGCTACCCGCGAACGGCGAGTCTCCGAGCCAGGACCCTACCGGGTCAACGGCTGCCCGGCTTCCCGGTAGCATTGCCGCCAGTCCGCGGTGTTCCTGCGGGCTGCGGCGTTGAGTCGGGGCTGTTACTCTGCCGTCGCTACCCGCGAACGGCGAGTCTCCGAGCCCGGACCCTGCTGGGTCAACGGGCTGCCCGACTTCCCGGTAACATTGCCGTGAAGTCTTTTGCCGCCGCTGACCGCCCGCGGACCCCAGTCAGTCTTTCGAGGCGGCCCCTTGGTGGGGTACTCTGTCCCACAGAGTCCCTGAAAGAAAAAAAACGACCTCAGGTTAGTTCACCTTACCTGCAGGTCCGTTCCGGTGGAGGAGCGACCCTCCTCCCTGTCTGTCGCTTCGACATGCGGTCGACGATATGTCGCGCATGCGTGCTGGCGGGGTCTTCACGTAGTCACTCACGTGACTCAGAAGTAAAATGTGAGGTTATCCACTTTGGTAGCAAAAACAGGAAGGCAGATTACTATCTAAATGGTGTCGTTGGGAAAAGGGGAAGTACAACGGGATCTGCGATCTGGGGGTCCTTGTTCATCAGTCAATGAAAGTAAACATGCAGGTACAGCAGGCTGTGAAGAAAGTGAATGGCAATATGGCCTTGATAGCAAGAGGAGTTGAGTATAGGAGCAAAGGGGTTCTTCTGCAGTTGTATAGGGCCCTAGTGAGACCACACCTGGAGTATTGTGTGCAGTTTTGGTCCCCTAATTTGAGGAAGGACATTCTTGCTATTGAGGGAGTGCAGCATAGGTTTACAAGGTTAATTCCCAGGATGGTGGGACTGTCATATGCTGAGAGAATGTAACGGCTGGGCTTGTACACTCTGGAGTTTAGATGGTTGAGAGGGGATCTTATTGAAATATAAGATTATGTTTGGACATGCTAGAGGCAGGAAACATATTCCTGATGTTGGGGGAATCCAGAACCAGGGGCCTCAGTTACAGAATAAGGGGTAAGCCATTTAGAACGGAGATGAGGAAACACTTTTTCTCATAGAGAGTTGTGAATCTATGGAATTATGTGCCTCAGAGGGCGGTGGAGGCCGGTTCTCTGGATACTTTCAAGAGCTAAGGCTCTTAAAGAGAGCGGAGTCAAGGGATATGAGGAGAAGGCAGGAACGGGGTACTGATTGTGGATGATCAGCCATGATCACAGTGAATGGCATTGCTGGCTCGAAGGGCCGAATGTCCTACTCCTGCACCTATTGTCTAGTGATTGAATGGTGGAGTAGACTTGATGGGCCGAATGGCCTAATTCTGCTGGTATCACTTATGACCATATGACCTTATGAAATGTACACTGCCCTACACACACAAGTGACAATTTTTACATTTATACGGAGCTAATTAAACTACGTTCCCGTACGTCTTTGGAGTGTGGGAGGAAACCGATGATCTCGGAGAAAACCCACGCAGGTCACGGAAAACGTAAAAACTCCGCACAGCCAAGAGGCCGTGGGCAGGATCAAACCCAGGTCCCTGGCGCTGTAAGGCAGCAGTTCTGCCGCTGCTCCCCCATGCTGCCTAAACAGTCCTATTTAATTAAATAGAACTTTGAAAGAAGATATCCCAAATATCTTCATTTGGGATATACTCCCTGGATATCTGGACTCTAACCCAATCCTTGACTCAAACAATAAACAATACAAAATGGTTTAATTGGGATCTTGGCAAGAGGCTCTCCAATGGTAATCAAAACGACATGGGCTTTCAATACTGTCCAAACGGCCAACTGAATTCTCCGGGGAAAAATGAAATATTTATTTCATTCTCGTCCAGATATTTTATAACCATCCGTGACAATGTTTACAGATTCAAATAAACACAATTTGCCACGGAGTTGAAAAACAAGCAACAGGAATTGATTGCCAGAGAACAACTTTCTTCCATGTGCGGAAAATTTAGCATTGAGCTCTTCATCGCAGTTTAACTGCACATTAACTGCACTCTGCTGCTCGTAGACGGCATAGATAAGGTAGACAGTCAGAACCTTTCTCTCCCAGAGTAGAAATATCAAGGACCAGAGGGCCTAACATGAAGGTGAGAGGGGCAAAGTTGAAAGGAGTTGTACGCAGTAAGTTTATTCACACAGAGGGCGGTGAGTACCTGAAAAGTGCGGCCAGGGGTGGTGGTGAAGGCAGATACGAGAGTGGAGTTTAAGAGGCTTTTGGATAGGCACATGGAGATGGAGGGAATGGGGGGATATGGATCATGTGCAGTTGGAGGCGATGAATTTAACTTGGCATCATGTTTGGCATGGCCTTTGTGGGCCGAAGGGCCTGTTCTGTGATGTACTGTTCTATGTTCTATGTAATATCAAGCAGCTGAGGGTTAAGCATTGCCCAGAATACCAGGAGAACTCCCTTTCAGACAGCACCGCTGAATTTTTAATGTCAAACTGAGGGTTTAGATCGCCCCGAGGTCAATTCTTCACCTCAAGACTGGTAACTCAGACCGCACAACATTACTTTGGTATAACACTGGAAAATTGGACATCGAACATAGAACAGTGCATCATTGGAACAGGCCCTTCGGCCCACAATGTCTGTGTTGAACACAATGCCAAGTGGTTTACCCAAAGAATGGCGAGTTTCCAGTGATGGCAGTGAGGCAGATACAATAGTGATGTTTAAGAGGCTTTTGTTTAGGCACATACTATAGATATGCAGGGAATGGAGGGATATGGATCATGTGTGAGCAGAGGAGAGCAGTTCAACTTGGCATCATGTTCAGCACAGATTGTTGGGCTGAATGGCCTGTTCTGTGCTGTACTATCCTATGACAGAACCCTATTCACCTGATTGTGTGCTACATAAGCAGACACAACAGCTCCTTTATATCTGTCAATTTACACTTGGTTAAAGCCCTGTCCCACGGTACGAGTTCATTCCAAGAGCTCTCCCGAGTTTGCCCTGATTCGAACTCGGAGATTTACGGTAATGGCCACTCGTGGACATTTTCCAACATGTTGAAAAATCTTCACGAGTCTTCCCATGCTTACCTACCATTAGTAGGTACCTGCCCGAGTACCTGCCGTTAGCGTTACGAGCCGCGAAGAGACGTCCCCGAGCTCCGACGTACCCGCTACGTTCATTCTCCGTGCTTACCACGAGTTTGATTTTTTTTTAACTCGGGAGAGCTCTTGGAATGAACTCGTACCGTGGGACAGGGCTTTTACCACGTCATACGTATAAAACTAAAATAAAAAATGTTAACACTATAAAAGTAGATAACGCATAATTAGATTATTGTGAGTAAAATGATGGAGTAACTCAGCGGCTCAGGCAGCATTTCTGGAGAAAACAAATAGGTAGAAACCCTTATTCAGACGTCATTATAAGGAAGGATCTCGACAAAAAACATCACCTATTCATCTTCTCCAGAGATGCTGCCTGACCCACTAGGTTCCCCCAGCTTTTTGTGTCCATCTTCGGTTTAAACCAGCATCTGCAGTTCCTTCCTACATAGATTATTTTCATTATTGCTTTTATTAAGTTCTTCTCTGCCATGGGTTTTGACCTTTGGTCTGAAAATTATAGTAGGAATTTTGTGAAACATCTGAGATTTCCTCAACAGTTACAACCCATTTTTGCACTGGAGATATGAGTTTAATTATCCATGTAAGGAAAATGGGGACTTGCAAGGTCCCAGTGAACAATGGGCCAGACAGCTCAAATCAGATCAATGCCGAGCTACTGAAGCAGTAATAATGACTGCTTTGTAATGAAATTTCACATTTCAGTTTCAGTTTCCATTAGTTTATTGTCACGTGTACCGAGGTACAGTGAAGAGCTTTTGAATTATTTATTGAATAACTATTTATTGAATTATCAAATGAATTATTTGTTAAAGCACTCTGTGTGATAGTCTGCACACGGTTAAAGGCTACAAACTTGGGAGTGGATGAGTAGAAACGTAGAAAATAGGTGCAGAAGTAGGCCATTCGGCCCTTCTAGCCAGCAGTGCCATTCAATAGGATCGTGGCTGATCATCAAGAATCAATACAGAAAGTGGGAATACACAGAACGGGTATGGGTGATCGATGGTCGGTGCGGACTGGGTGGGCTGAAGGGCCGTTTCCGTACTGTACCTCTAAACTAAACTAAACTACAAACAATATCCTTCTGAGGTTGGTGTACATGAGTGAGTGCCAACACATCCTCTGTGCCTCACATCCACGCCTCGGTGCATGGGCTAGACTATATATCTCCTCTCATACTTTGTACCAACATGGCGGCATGTTGGCGCTGTGGTAGTTTGCTGCCGTTACAGCGCCAGGGACTTGGGTTCGATCCTGACTACAGGTGCTGCCTGTATGGAGTTTGTACGCTCTCCCTGTGACCTGCGTGGGTTTACTCCAAGATGTGAAGAAGGGTTACTGACCCAAAACGTCACCTATTCCTTTTCTCAAAGGATGCTCTCTGACCCGCTGTGTTACTCCAGCATTTTGTGTCCATCTTCTGCCCACCAACCCGTTTGGGTTTTCTTAAAGAGGAAACCCTGAGGAGCTTGTAGTGCAAAGGCAAACCGTACTTGCAGCATCAGTGTTCAGTCAGTTTGTACACCGCGATATCTCTGCCTATTCAAACCCCAACATATACGTGCAGAATGGAAACAAGGAACAAAGTGTTAGAGCAACTCAGCGGGTCACGCAGCATTTCTGGAGAACATGGATAGGCAAAATTTCGAATCATGACACTTTTTCAGACTGCTTGATTGACTTAATGGTACAGGTGGAATCAGGTTGTTTGGCCCACCGACTCACGCCGACCATCGATCACCCATTCACTCTAGTTCTATGTAATAAAAAGGAATTGCAGATGCTGGTTTATACCAAAGATAGGCATAAAGTGGTGGAGTAACTCAGCGGGCCAGGCAGCATCTCTGGGGAAAACGGATAGGTGACGTTTTGGGTCAAGTCCCTTCTTCAGACTAGTTCTATGTTATCCCACTTTCTCGTCCACACCCTACACTCCAGGGGCATTTTACAGAGGGCCAATTCACCCACTGGGAAGGCACGGTGGTGTAGCGGCAGAGTTGCTGCCTTGCAGCGCCAGAGACCAGGGTTCAATCCTGGCCACAGGTACTGTCTGTACAGAGTTTTCACCTTCTCCCTGTGACCAGGTGGGTTTCCTCCGGATTCCACCCACTCTCCAAAGGTTTGCAGATGAATTGGCTTGTGCAAAATTGTCCCCCGTGTGCAGGGTAGAACTACTGTGCGGGTGATCGATGGTCGGCATAGACTCGGTGGGCCGAAGGGCCTGGTTTTAAGCTGTATCTCTAAACTAAACTAAAACACAAAACCGCACAGTCCCGGTGATTTTATGCGCTCTAGGCCTGGTTTCCTACATGTTGTCTACACTGTGGATTAGGTGCCTACACATGTCGGAGTATCCTGGACAGGTATTAGACCACCACGTCATGAGAGGAAGTGCTGCACTTCAGTAATGAGCAGAAACTGCATCATTCATGTTGAAGATAGACTGTGAGACACAGCAGGAGGTTGCAGCAGTGATTTTTTGATCTGTATTCCAACTAAACCAAGCCCAGATCAAAAGATCTGAAGGAGGGTCTCGACCCGAAACGTCACCCATTACTTCTCTCCAGAGATGCTTCCTGACCCGTTGAGTTACTCCAGCATTTTGTGTCTGACCCAGATCATAAAAATGGATTTACAAATTGCGATATGTGACAGAGTGAGAGAGAGAGACAGAGAGAGACAGAGACAGAGAGTGAGAGAAAGAGAGAAAGAGAGAGAGAGAGAGAGAAAGAGAGAGATAGGGAGAGGGAGAAAGAAAGAAAGAGAAAGAGAGAGTGAGAGAGAGAGAGAAGGAGAGAGAGAGAATGAGGCAGAGAGTATGAGAGAAAAGAGAGAGAGAGAGATACAGATAGAGAAAGAACAAGGAAAAGAGCGAGAGAGAGAGAGAGAGGGAGCAAGCGAAAGAGGGAGAAAGAGAGATGGAGAAAGAAAGAGAGAGAGAGAGAGAGAGAGAGAGAGAGAGAGAAAGGTTAGGGAGAATGAGAAAGACAGAGAGAAAGAGAGAGAGAACGAGAAAGAGAGGAGAGTGAGTGAAATGTTTAGGGTGAGGGAGGGAGAGAGAGATAGAGAGAGTGAAAGAGTAAGAGAGATAAGACTGGAATAAGTAAAATAATGCTCTTAAAATAATCTGTAACATGTATTGCATTTTGATGAGAAGGGCTCCATAGTTGCAAAACTTACTCCGAAGCCAGAGATATTTGGCAATTAATATCACATAGCATGCCAACAAAATGTCACGTTCCTCCGTGAATTATCCCCAACGTTTACAGGCGTGTGGATAAGCAGTCAGTAGGTGTTGTGGACCAATTCCCTGACACTCCTTGGCAAGGTGCTGCACTTTCAGATCTATAGCAATAAACTGTCATTGCACAGAGCACCCCGTTAACCACAGTGGGGGCTTCAGTAATCCACAGATGGTGCCTGATCCGCCGAGTTACACCAGCGCTTTGTGTCTTTGATTTGTAAACCAGCACCTGCAGTTCCCTTGTGGCCACAGTATCTCCTCATTGTTCCCCAGAACGTTGTGTTGACAAGTACTTGACATCTATCCTCTCTAGATGATTTTGGTATCTATTTTTGGTTGAAACCAGCATCTGCAGTTCCTTCCGACACATTCCCTAGCTCTTGATGGGTGCGATAGGCTGTGAATGGATTTGAACACGGTGCGATCATCAGCATGTATCTCCTCTCTGAACGTGGGAAGGAGGGTAATAATGAACCCACTGATGATGGTTGAGTCCAGGATACTGCCCTGTGAACTCCTACTGTGTTATCCTGGGAAAAGTATGATCGACCTTGGATCGCCCCATATACCTGATAGGCCAGAACGTAGTTTTGGATTGGTTACGACCTGATATCCATTGAGTAGTGGACTTCCTTTACCATGGAGGAAGGAGGGCAGTGCTCCAGGATTGGACGGTATTAAGCAGGAGTGTGGGAAGGAACTGCAGAACAAGCATTTCTCTGTATCTCTGTACACTTGACAACAAATAAACAAAACTAACTAACTCCCTGCCAATTTTCCACAACCTCAGGTGGATGCCAGTGTTGTATCTGGAACTAGCGGAGTTAGTTTGGAAGCATGGGGCTGCAGAGCTGATAATTGCTTGAGTTGTCTATAATTAATAAAGGAGGCTTTTTCATGTTGAAGATTATTGCTGGCTACCCTATTGTTAGTTAAATAAATTGTCTGCTTTCTGCAAAATGTGTTTAAATTATATAATTGTGAAGTGAACAATTTGGCATAGGTAGGGTAGAATCTTTTTCCCAGGGTGGGAATGTCTAACACTGGAGGGCGTAGGTATAAGGCAAGAGGGGGAAAGTTTGGTGGAGATGTGAGGGGCAAGTTGTTTTCACAAAGAGGGGGTTGGTGCCCTGGAATGTAGGGGTGGTGGTGGAGGCAGATGCAATAGTGGTGTTTTAGAGGATTTTGGATAGGCAGGGAATGGAAGGATATGGATCATAAGCAGACAGATGAGATCAGTTTAACTTGGCATCAGGTCTGGCACAGACATTGTGGGCCGAAGGGCCTGTTCCTGTTCTAAGTTCTATTGCAAGCAAACAAAGACACATTTGATCCTAAAATTCTCTGACACACACACACACAGTATTTGAGCTGCTGCCTATGCATAAAGCCAAAAGGTTATTTAAAATACTTTGCTCAGACCAATGTAGTTAGTTGTATGGCTTCACATTTAATAAATTAAGATGAAAATACCTATTAATAGACTTTAATAGTAGCAGCTTCCAGGACCAACATTCAAGAAGATGTTTCACTAAAACATTGTAAACTTAAATTTAGTTTAGTTTGGGCAAACAGCATGGAAACCTGCCATTCGGCCCGTTGAGCCCACACCGACCATCTAAAACCCGTTCATACGAGTTCTGGGTTATCCCGCTTTCCCATCCACTCCCTACACGCTAGGGACAATTTGCAGAGGCAAGCTAAACTAATGTATTTGATGTCTTCTTATTTGTTCATCTTTGTCAAGCAACATATTACTATTTAGTTTATTGCCACATGGACTAAGGTACAGTGAAAAACATTCTTGCTGCATGCTGTCCAGTCAGTGGAAAGACTGCAGATGATTATCAGCTGCCCACAGTGTGCAGCTATAGGATCAAGGCAATGGAGTTTAGAGTTCAGAAAGAGTCCGATCAAAGATAGTCTGTCTCCAATGAGGTAGTTAATAGCTTAGGGCCACTCTTTAGTTGGTGAGAGGATAGTTGCCTGAAGTCGACCCAAAACGTCACCTATTCCTTTTCTCCAGAGATGCTGCCTGACCCGCCACCCCAACTTTTTGTGTCTCTCTTCAGTTTAAACCAGCATCTGCAGTTCCTCCTTACGCCTGTAAAGAAACAGTCCCTGGATCTGGAGGTGTGCGTTTTTACCCTTCTGTAGCTCTTGCCTGATGGGATTGGGGAAAAGAGTGTGAGGGGGAAGAGGGGAGAGGTGTGGGAGAGAGAGTGACCGGGGTGGGACTGGGTCCGTGAATATGCTGGTGGCCATGTCGAGGCAGCGTGCAGTGTAGATGGAGCCAATGGCAGATAATGGAGAGGGATATGTGGCACAATTAATTTTAGAATTGCTTTCAGCCTTGACAGACTTTATTAGCCTTTTGATGTGGAATTCTGCATTGAAGTAGAATCCCTGATGTCTCAGTGCATGCAGGCACTGTGCTGAGATCTGTGAAACTGCAATGGACATTGGGAGTTCTCTCTTCTTTGGAAGTGGTGGAGCTGGTAGAGCCGCCACTCACAGTGCCAGAGAGCTGGATTCGATCCTGACCTCGGGTGCAGTCTGCGTGGAGTTTGCACGTTCTCCATGCGACTGCGTGGGATTCCTTCGGGGGCTCCGGTTTCCACCCATGTTCCAAAGATGTGCAGGTTTTGTAGGTTAATTGGCCCTCTGTAATAATTGCCCCTAGTGTGTAGGGAATGAATGAGAAAGCGGGATCAGATGGAACTAGTGTGAACTGGTGATCAATGGTCGCCACGGACTCGAAGGGCCGAAGGGCCTGTTTCCATGCTGTATCCCTAGACAGAGGGCACTGGAGGCCAAGTCACTGGATGGAATTAAGTGAGAGTTAGATAGAGCTCTAGGGGTTAATGGAGTCAAGGGATTTGGGGAGAAGGCAGGCACGGGTTATTGATTGGGGACGATCAGCCATGATCACAATGAATGGCGGTGCTGGCTCGAAGGGCCGAATGGCCTCCTCCTGCACCTATTTTCTATGTTTCCATGTTTCTCTGTTAACTAAAATGAGTAATGTTTGGCTTTGTAAAACATTATGGGACATCAGCTTTGGTGGTAAATAGTCACCAGATATGACTCTGATGAAAGTTAAGTATTGTGTTAAAATTGTAGTGATTTTGAGTCTTGGATTGTGGAAGTTGTAAGCAGACTAAATGAATAGCAATTGGGCGAAGGAGATTCCAGACAACAATTGCCTCAGTGTTGCAAGCTTTTGGAAAGCCTCACATATAATAGTTTAAGTAACTGGATGTTGTGGACAGGGTTCTTATGAAAGTACTGTTAACATGTGGTTATGGTTAGAGACATTTCAATTCCCCATGCTTACTTACTTACTGTAAGTGTCTGCAAAAAAAAATAAAGCAAAAAAAAAAAAATAAGCCTGCGGTTTAATACTTTGACGATGGATCTAATGACATTTTGAATGTTTGTGTGAAGTCGACGTGGAAAAGAAGGGAAGAGTTTGTGATGAATGGATCACAACTGGTCATTAATCAGCCAAGTGTCAAACAGCTCACGTTGTTACAAGCAGTCATGGGTCGTCAGAAAGGTCCCGACCTGAAACATCACCTATCCATGCTCTCCAGAGATGCTGCCTGGCCTGCTGAGTTACTCCAGCATTTGCGTCTACCTGTGGGTTCAATGTAATGACAAGGAACTGTAGAGGGTGGTTTATACCAAAGATAGACACAAAATGCTGGAGTCACTCAGCAGGTCAGGAAACATCTTCGTTGAACATGGATAGGTGATGTTTCTGGTCGGGACTCTTCTTCAGACTTTTACTATTATGCTCAATTGATAACACTTTCAAATAGACATTAGGCTGTAATTTGATGTTCATTCCTCAGTTTAAACACGTTGCCCAGATTCATGATCTGATGTTGCACTGTGGAAGATGCCATTCTTTAGCCTCTTTAGACTTAACTTTCGACTTTAGAAATACTGCACAGAAACAGGCCCTACGGCCCACCCAGTCCACGCTGGGTAGCAATGATTGCACCCTCACACTATCCTAAACACTAGGGACAATATACAATTTTACCAAAGCCTATTAACCTACAAACCTGCACGTCTTTGGAGTGTGGGAGAAACTTGGAGCACCTGGAGAAAACCCACCTGGTCACAAGGAGAACGTACAAACTCCGTACAGATCCATGGTCAGGATCGAACCTGTGTCTCTGGTGCTGTAAGGCAGCAACTGAGCTTCCTCCCGCTCCATAGATGTTGCCTGACTCACCCGGTTTGATTGGTGCTTCAGGTTCCAGCTTCCGTGCATCTGATGTGTCCCTTGATTCTTATTACTCCTCCTGGAGGCAGAGATGGAATGGGGGTGAGCAGGAAGCCTTTCGTAAACACAAGGAGCTCGTCTCCATGTGCAGGGGCATATGGCCGAGACTGCCGGCCTGCATCACAGCCTGGTTTGGGAACAGCTCTGCCCAAGACCGCAAGAAATTGCAGAGAGTTGTGGATGTAGCCCAGTCCGTCACACGGACCCGACTCCCCGCCATCAACTCTATCTGCAGCACGCTCCCTTGACCAAGCAGCCAACATAATCAAAGGCTTGTCCCACCCCAGTCATTCCCACTTCTCCCCTCTCCCATTGGGCAGAAGGTACAGAAGCTTGAAAGCACGCACCGACAGACTCAGCCATATCTTAGCTTCTTCCCCTCTGTTATCAGGCTTCTGAACGGCCTTTCCATGAGGTAGGGCACTGTCCAAATTCTTTAACCTATCTTATTGCGGACATTGGACGTTTTGTCTGAAAACGTTATGCTAGAATACTGAGAAATGATATTCTGAATTTACAACAGACAATAGACAATAGCAGGAGTAGGCCATTCGGCCCGTCGAGCCATCACTGCCATTCAAAACGGTCATGGCTGATCATCCCCAATCAGTACCCCGTTCCTGCCTTCTCGCCATACCCCCTGACTCCGCTATCTTTAAGAGTTTAGTTCCACCTGTTGTACATGTGTTTGGCTTGATTGATTATAAACAAACGCTTTTCACTGTATAGAACATAGAACAGTACAGCACAGGAATTGGCCATTCGGCCCACAATGTTTGTGCTGAGCATGATGCTTAGTTAAACTGATCTTATCTGCCTGCACGTGATCTATATCCCTCTGTTCCCTGCACTTCCACGTACCTGCCTAAATGTCTCTTAAACACCTTTGTTCTCTAAATGTCTCTAAATGTCTCTTAAACTATCGTATCTGCTTCCACCACTGCCCCTGGCAGCATGTTCCTGGATCCCACCACTCTGTGTAAAAACTTGTGCTCCACACCTCTCCTTTAAACTTTCCCCCCTCTCACCATATAGCTATGCCCTCTAGTGTTGGACATTTCCACCCTGGGGAAAACGTTCTGACTGTCTACCCTATCTACGCCTCTCATAATTTTATATACTTCTGCCAAGTCTGCCCTCAACCTCCGAGGTTCCAGAGAAAACAATCCAAGCCTATCCAACCTCTCCCTTGCGGCTGAAACCGTCTAACCCTCTAATCTCCACCCTGTCCAAAGCCCCCGTCTTTCCTGTAATGGGGTGACCAGTACTGCATGCAATACTCCGAATACCTCAGTGCACGTGACATTAATAACCCAATACTAGATGCAACACCAGGGTGTTTACCCATTGCAAAGATCATGATCAAGACAGAACCCGACTTCAAGCAAAAAGCACTGGCTGCCATTCCCAGCGACATCTGTATCATGGCCACGATCCAACAACTTCAGCTAACTTCAGTTACCTCCTGTAAATCGTGCCCTTCACAATCTGCATACTGTAGATCACAACAAAACTACTCACTGAACCCAACGGAAAATGAGGTTAATTAAAATGATAATAGCCCAGGAACTAATTAAATGTGGCTTGCAGGGCTTAGCAAATTGGATTCATTGCAATCGAAAATAGTAGTTACTGGCTTGCGTGATTATACTGTAATGAATGTAAAATTTCCACCTCCGTTCCTGTAAAGTTACATGCCAACAGGGAAATCTAACAGTGCAGCATATACCTACTGCGCGTTTTAAAACTATGTTGGCATGTCCCAAACCCGAAACGTCACCTATCCATGTTCTCCAGAGATGCTGCCTGACCAGCTGAGTTACTCCAGCACTTTGTGTCTTTTTTTTTTTGTAAACCAGCATCTGCAGTTCCTTGTGCCTCCATGCAATAAGGATACTGTTTTTAAGTTCTGCCAGGCTGGTTGGGTCCTTCTTTTGGCTTGCTTATTAATCAAACTCACTATGTTCCTCAAATAAATAGTGCGTGCCAGAGGTGCTCAGCGGGTCAGGCAGCATCTTTGGAGGGAATGGGTAGATAATATTTCTGGTCAGGACCTTTCTTGAGACTGAGTGTAGTAGTGGGGAGAAAGCTGGAAAAGAGAGGTTGGAGTGGGACAAATCCTGGCAAGTGATAGGTGGATACAGGTGAGGAGGGTTTTGGTTGGCAGATAGGTGGAGCAAGTGATAAAGGCGGGAGATGATAAGAAGACAGAAGGGTGTCGGATAAGGAGAGAACAGGAGTGAAATGTAAAGCTGAGGGGGAGATATAGATGGAAGTGGACGGGGGTGAAGGGGAAAGGGGAGCAGGATGGTGGGAGAAATGGGTGAGCACCAGGGTGGGGCAGAAGGAAGGGAGGGAAAGAAAGGAGGCACAAGCAACTGCAGTTGCTGGTTTACCAAAAAAGACACAAACTCAATGGGTCAGGCAGCATCTCTGGAGAACATGATAGGTGACATTTCGGGCAGGGACCCTTCTTCAGCTTCAGCTTCAATAGGGGAAAAACGGTCAGATGGTGTTACCTAGAAAAGCTACCCAAGTGGAATATGAGGTGCTGTTCCTCCAGTTTGCGTGTGCCCTCACTCTGGCAATGGAGGAGGCCCAGGACAGAAAGGTCAGTGTGGGAATGGGAAGGGGAGTTGAAATATTCACAATTTGGTTTTGTTATTATATGATTTATGATCCAATATTTATAACTGTTTGAAGTAAAAGTCACACTCACCCTTGGATTCCATTCATTCCTCTGAGATTTAGTTCAGATAAACATTTGGGAATGGCGTTGCCAAAACAAAACTCACCAGCTGCGACCTCTTATCTTATCTTATCAAATTATTTTAATTTAGATTTTGATTCATTACTTATGTTGTCTGGTTTTATTAAATTATTAGTTTTTTTGTGTGTTTGTTAAAATGAATGAATGAAAAAAGCTTAATGTTTAAGAAGGAACTGCAGATGCTGGAAAATCGAAGGTAGACAAAAATGCTGGAGAAACTCAGCGGGTGAGGCAGCATCTATGGAGCAAAAGGAAATGCTTCGCTCCATAGATGCTGCCTCACCCGCAGAGTGTCTCCAGCATTTTTGTCTACGAATGAAAAAAAGCTCATGGACTTAGTTTAGTTTAGATTTTTAGTTTAGTTTAGTTGGTTGTCACGTGTACCGAGGTACAGTGAAAAGCATTTTTGTTGCGTGCTATCCAGTCAGAGGAAAGACTATACATGATTATAGTCAAGCTGCCCATTGTTCACAGACACGAGACAAAGGGAATAACAATTACTGCAAGATAAAGCCCAGAAAAGTACAATTAAAGTTTGTCTAAGTGTTTCCAATGAGGTAGATGATAGCTCAAGGTCGCTCTGTAGTTGGTGATTGGATGGTTTAGTTTAGTTTAATGTAGTTTAGAGATACAGCATAGAAACAGGCCCTTCGGCCCACCGAGTCCATGCTGACCAACAATTACCCATACACTATGGGTGTCCCGGTTTTGCACCTTACACACTAGGGGCAATTTACAGAAGCCAATTAACCTACAAACCCACACATCTTTGGAATGGGGGAGGAAACCGGAGCACCCGGAGAAAATGCACATGGTCACAGGGAAAATGTACAAACTCCACACAGACAGCACCTGTTGTCAGGGTCAAACCCAGTTCAATGGAGCTGTGAGGCAGCAGCTCTACCCGCTGCTCCACCGGGTCCTCTAATTCCCTATCCCTCCGGAAACATGCGGTGAATTAAAAAACATTACTTGTATGGAGTAACCAGACCAAAATAGAGCAGGCTTCAAATAATAAATCATTTGTTAAGATAAACATAAAGCCCCACAAGGTAAATTTGGCAAACCTACCCTTCCACAGGTATGTGGGAATGTTGGGTGATAATTGCGTAATGCTCCAAACTTCATACCTCCAAACATCTCATGAGGAAGGTCATTCCTTCTCCTCCCTGCTCCCATCTGGCAAAAGGTGCAGAAGCTTGAAAGTGCACACCAGGAACCAGACCCAGGAACAGCTTCTTCCCCTCTGTTATCAGGCTTCTCTAAGGATAAGGGGGAATTCCTTTAGGACCGAGATGAGGAAAGCATTTTTCACACAGAGAGTGGTGAGTCTCTGGAATTATCTGCCACAGAAGGTAGTTGAGGCCAGTTCATTGGCTATATTTAAGAGGGAGTTAGATGTGGCCCTTGTGGTTAAAGGGATTAGGGGGTATGGAGAGAAGGCAGGTACAGGAAACTGAGTTGGATGATCCGCCATGATCATATTGAATGGCGGTGCAGGCTCAAAGGGCCGAATGGCTACTCCTGCACCTATTTTCTATGTTTCTATGTTTCTGAACGGTCCTTCCATAAGCTAGCGAACTGTCCGACTCAACCCCATTGCGGACATTTTACATTGTCTGTGGAACTGATGCGCTACAATGCTGAGAACTATATTCTGCACTCTGTATCTTCCCCTTTGCTCTGCCTGTAGTACCTGAGTTTGACTCGATTGTATTTATGTATAGTATTATCTGATTCGATCGAATAGCATACAAAAAAATGTCACTGTACCTCAGAACACATAACAATAATAAACATAAAACCTAAATTTAATACAAATTGCATAACACAATGACTCTATGATTTTCATCACCCTCTTGTTTTGGCAGCTAACTATATTTGAGAACAAGGCACGGAAGCTGGGCAGAGAATGCCTGATTGACTTGTCACATTGATACTCCTGCAATGGACCACATTGATCAAATGTGACAAACTAATTTTGCTGAAATATTCCTCGGGCTATGTTTGCTGTCTGCAGATATTGAGCTAAAGGTCCTTTCTCTCTCTCCATTTCCAGACTGTAATGCATTTGTTATTTTTATTGAAGCGTAGGAAATTTATGACTCAGAAGGGGGCTCATTGGTGAACCTATGGCAGTGACAAATGTTTAGTTTAGTTTAGTTTATCATTGCCACGTGTACCGAGGTACAGGGAAAAGCAGTTTTTGTTACGTGCTATCCAGTTGAGGAACATTCCTGCTGCTCTCCCGCTCTCCGATATTGTTCTGACCCAGACTTACTACCGAAGCCACATGTCTTTCCTGTCCATTCCCTCCACAGATGGTGCCTGACCCTCTGAGTTCCTCCAGCACTTTGTGTTTTGCTTAAGATGCCAGCACCTGCAGTTCCTCAGTGCAAGAGTAACTCGTCAGGGTGGCACAGTGGCTCAGGGGTAGAGTTGCTACCTTACAGTGATTTCAGCGCCAGCTACCCGGGTTCGATCCTGACTACAGGTGCTGTCTGTACGGAGTTTATGTATGTTCTTCCCGTGACCGCGTGGTTTGTCTCCGAAATCTTCGGTTTCCTCCCACACTCCAAAGACGAACAGGTTTGTTGGTTAATTGGCTTGGTATAAGTATAAATTGTACCTAGTGTGTGTACGATAATGTTAATGTGCGGGGGGGCGCTGGTCAGCATGAAGCAGGGCCTTTTTCCGCGATGTATCTCTAACTTCAGCGGGTCAGGCAGCATCTCTGGAGATACCGTTAGGGGCATCTTTGCTACCGACATTCTGCAGTCCCTCATGTCTGAATTAAACTCTAAGCTTTCCAAAAATACCGAAGTATTTCCAAAATAAGAACCGTGCAAAGCCTCTTTGGACATTTTCAGTGTTTGTACATTCATCAATGTTGTATTTGGTAGTGTTCACAAGCTATCCTTGCACCCAGCACTCTAGGGTGATCTCCCTTCCCTTGTTTGAGGGGTGCCCGCGCCAGACCCCAACCCCCCCCCGATGCACTGCAGACTAACGGAGCCCAGACTGTGGTCCTCCCCCACAGAAACTAGGGGTTAAACCCCAGACGTTAAACTGAGTTCACACGGGAGCATTCTCCTCGCAGTGATTTCTGACCCGGTTTGGATTTTAAGGAGAAAGCAATTCGAACCAAAAGGCAATTAATTGTGTGACTCAGTCTGCGAGAGCTCCCCAGAGATGATTTAGCTGTGGCAATGACTCATAAATGCTTCATTAATCTACTTTGTCATTGTGTTTCGCAACCATCCCTGGGGATTCATTTGTTTTGAGTTGCATTTGCCATGTTCAACACTTGCACCCCATTTAGACTGAAGCCGTTTAGTCTGCACAAATTATTGTTATTTAGTCGTGAAAGGGGGGGGGGGGGAGGGGCGGGCATGGGGGCATTGCTCTCTTCTTCCTCAGTGAACACCTTAATAGAGTAATAATTTAATGTACCAACCGTAAGGCATATTTCAGATTTTCTTTTATTTTTACAGAGTAGTGTAGAAACAGGCCCTTTGGCTCAACTTGCCCACACTGGCCAACATGTCCCAGCTACACTAATCTCACCTGCCTGCGTTTGGCCCATATCCCTCCAAACTTGTCCGATCCATGTACCTGTCTAACTGTTTCTTAAACAGTGGGATAGTCCCAGCCTCAACTACCTCCTCTGGCAGCTTGTTCCATACACCCACCATCCTTAGTGTGAAAAGGTTATCCCTCAGATTCCTAATAAAATGTTTCCCCTTCACCTTGAACCTATTTCCACTGGTCCTCGATTCCCCCACTCTGGGCAAGAGATTCTGTGCATTCGGAGATTCTGCACTATGTTTACATATCGGTTGTGCTGCTTCAAGTAAGAATTTCATTGTTCCGTTTTCGGACAATAAAACACTTTGGACTTGACTCTCCTGATTCAGTGGAACATCACTGAGCAGAACCATTTGCTGTAACATTTGTCCCCACACTTGTTTGTTTCACATTACTGCTAGATCTCGACCCGAAACGCCACCCATTCCTTCTTCTCCAGAGATGCTGCCTGTCCCGCTGAGTTACTCCAGCATTTTGTGTCTATCTTCGATGTAAACCAGCATCTGCAGTTCCTTCCTACACGGGTGTTGAATTATTCTCCATTCACAGAACATAGAGGAGTACAGCACAGGAACAGGCCCTTCGGCCCGCAATGTCTGTGCTGTACAAGATGCCAAGTTAAACCGTCTGAAGAAGGGTCCTGACCAGAAACGTCACCTATCCGTGTTCTCCAGAGATGCTGCCTGACCCACTGAGTCACCCCAGCACTTTGTGGCCTTTTTGTAAACTAATATGGATATGGATCTGCCTGCACGTGATCCATAACCCTCCATTCCCTACGTATTCACGTACCTATCTAAAAACCTCTCAAACCTCACTATCGTATGTGCCTCCACCACCACCCCTGGCAGAGCATTCCAGGCACTCTCCATATCAAAGACGTGCCTCGCATATTTCCATTAAACTTTGCCCCTCTCACCTTAACACTGTGCCTTCTATTCTGTGAATTCAAATGGAGGAACTCGGAGCAATCTACAGAAGGGTCCCGTCCCAAACCATGGCCTGTCTAGTCCCCTGGCCCGTTGAGTTCCTCCCGCACTTTTGTGATTAGGAAGAGTGCTGTCATGTTTGACTACTTCACCTGCAAATTAATACTTTCATTAGTGTTGTCTTTGTCCTGAATAAGAACATTTAGAGATAGTTTTAGTTACAGCTAAATACAGCATGGAAACAGGCCCTTTGACCCACCGGGTCCACACCGATCATCGATCACCCGCTCACACTAGTTCTATGTTAATCCACTTTCTCATCCACTCCTTACACACTAGGGGTAATTGGCAGGTATGCGGTAGAGAGCAAATTGACTGGTTTCATCACGGCCTGGTTCGGCAACTCGAACGCCCAGGAATTAAGGAGATTACACAAAGTGGTGAACACTGCCTGGTCCACCCCATAATTGAAGAGATCTACAGGAGTCGCTGCCTCAAGACGGCAGCCAGCATCATCAGAGACCCACACCACCCTGGCCATAGTGTAGATGGGGCATCCCGGTCAGCATGGCCAAGTTGGGCCGAAGGGCCTGTTTCTATGCTGTATGACTCCACAACTCACTTATTGGTAACTAAAACATTACTTTCAACTGGTTGATCTGATATTTAAATTGTACCAGGAGGCAGTTATTATGTGTGTAGAACATTTGCAACTAATATGGAAACATCAAGTAAAATTGGAATGAGCTCTTTGGGTAATATGTTATAATAGCTGTATACATGCTATATATAAGTGTTGAAGGGCAATTTATTTTCCACTCTTGCAAGATTCAGAATGAAAACCAACTAACCTAGTGGTTAACAACACTGATTGATTCATTTTCTGCATTCGCAGGCATTGATTTTCAAAGAGATATAATGAAAACATAATTTAAATTAATTCCCAGTTTGTAATCTTATCAATCACAATTATTATTCCTCAATTTATTATTTTTAAGCCTGCGATTAATTATCCTTGCATTTGATTATATATTAAAGGAAAAGTTAGTTTTTGTGCTGGATTATTCTACCATCAATTTGGCATTGTTCATGCTAAAATAGAGAATGAATTAATTTATAGCATTCAAGCATTATTGTGAAAAAGGTTAAGGATATTGTTACATGTTATAAATTACTTGTTAGTTTATGGGCGGCATGGTGGCGGTAGAGATGCTGCCTTACAGCGCTTGCAGCGGCAGAGACCCGGGTTCCATCCCGACAACGGGTGCTCTCTGTACGGAGTTTGTACGTTCTCCCCGTGACCGCGTGGGTTCTCTCCGAGAAGTTTGGTTTCCTCCCACACTTCTAAGACGTACTGGTTTGTAGGTTAATTGGCTTCGGTTAAAATAAATAGTAAATTGTCCCTTGTGTGTCGGATAGTGTTAATGCGCGGGGGATCGCTGGCCGCAGCGGGCCCAGTGGGCCGAAGGGCCTGTTTCTGCACTTTATCTCTAAACTAAACTAAAACTAAAACTAAACGTAGATGCGTTGGCTAGTAGGTTTGCAGACGACACTAAGAATGCTGGGGTCGCGGACAGTGAGGAAGGCTGTCAAAGTATACAGAGGGATACAGATCATCTACAGAAAAGGGCGGAGGTCATCATAGAGCCATAGAGACACACAACATGGAAACAGGCCCTTTGGCCCACCCTGTCCCATCTACATTAATCCAACCTGCCCACATTTGGTCCATATCCCTCCAAACCTGTACTATCCATGTACCTGGCTAACTGTTTCTTCAACGTTGGGTTAGAATGGCGGATAGAGTTTAACCTGAGCAAGTGTGAGGTGTTGGAAGGGTGAAGATAAAGGGAAAGTATACAGTTAGAGGAGCGAAAGAAATAGGCAAAGTTTTGGATCGAAACCTTTCTTCAGGTCTGAAGAAGGTTCAACCCTAAACGTTGCCTATTTCCTTCGCTCCATAGACAGTGCCTCACCCGCTGAGTTCCTCCAGCATTTTTGTCTACCTTCGATTTTCCAGCATCTGCAGTTCCTTCTTAAACTTACAGTTAGAGGAGTTTATTTGTGTTATGCCTCAATATAGGTGTTGTAGGGGCTGGAATTAAACAGGAAATTTGGGATTTGTGCCACAAGGCTACGACTGTGATCAAGAGTGACTTTAGTCTGCAAACTGTCTGGTCAAACAATAGTCATGTGGAACAGGAACTACTGGAGGCTGAAGAAGTAAGTCAGAAGAAGGGTCCTAACCTGAAACGGCGCCTGTACATTCCCTCTACAGATGCTGCTTGACCTGTTGAGTTCCTCCAGCGTTTTGTGTTTTGCCGAGGTCTACCAGTTGCAGGAATGGTAGGACTGAGACGTGAGGAGACACTGGGCCATTTAGAAAGTATGTCCATTCTAGTGTAGAAGATTGAGAGGAGATCACATAGTTGAGGTTAGTTTAGAGACACTGCATGGAAACAGGCCCACACTGACCATCGATCACCCATTCACACTAGTTCCACGTTATCCCACTTTCTCATCCACTCCCTACACACTCGGAAAATTTAAAGAGGGCCAATTAACCGGAGCACCCGGAGGAAACCCACACAGTCACAGGGAGAACATGCAAACCCCACACGGTCAAACCAGATAAAGGAAGATGTTCCCGTTCTCTCGTTCTCTTGCTCTCTCTCTGAATGTTGGAAGACAGTCAGAAGGTACACAAGGACCTGCAGATGCTGGAATCTTAAGTAAAACACAAAATACAGGATCTCGACCCGAAATGTCACCCATTCCATCTCTCCAGAGATGCCTCCTGTCCCGCTGAGTTACTCCAGCATTTTGTGGCCATCTTCGATGGAAGAACTCAACAGGTCAAGCAGCATCTGTGGAGGAAATGGATAGGTGATGTTTTGGGTCGAGACCTTCTTCAAACTGATTGTAATATTAGTCTAGGTACTTCAGAAGCCTGTTCTGAGCTAACATTATTTCAAAGACGTTTCCTTAATTATGGCCCGATAACGGCGAAAAAACGAATACTTCATTTTTGGAAACACACATTAGTCCCTACTGTAAAGATGTGGATTACAAACATGTCCAAGACACCACATCTGGACAATATTAGGCTTGTCGTGGCAGAAAAACCAGATCAATCTTTCAAGACATGGACACCCTTTACCAAATTCTTACAAGGATAGTATGGCGCAACACAACTTTGGATTTAATCCAACGATGGGTTGGGTGAGGTGGGCGGGGGGGCGGGGGGTGAGGGGCAGGTATATCTCCACTTTTTTTTCCTTCTTTTCTTTTTCCTCTGTTATATCTTTATTCACTCTTTGGCCACACTACTTTGGTAGTCTAGGGGTTCTTTTTTTTCGCTTTTCACTTTTTCCCTCTCTTGTTCTTTCTCTCTCCCTCATTTTCAGGTTAAAATGTCAAAATTGAAGCTTTATAATAATTGTATAATTTTACATGCCGAATGTTTTATTCTTGTACAATTGCTTCTAATAAAAATAATTCAAAAAAAAATTTAATAAATGATTGTAATAGTAGAGAGAAAGCGGGCAAAGGCGTGGTGAGTGATAGGTGGATACAGGTGAGGGGGTTTAACTGGCAGATGGGTGGACAAAGACTGCAGATAGAAAGGTTTGAGGGTATTTGGTGAATGGTTCATGTTCTGATTCGGATGACTAAGAATTATTTATATCCTCCAAGCCTAGATAATACCTGTGTTAATATTGTCAATGGGATTCTAATTTTAGATATGCATTCTAGCTAACAGATATCTGAGATAATCTTTAGTCAATGGTTATTAAAGCGGTTAAATTGCTTTCATCCCAAATAACCTGTTACTCATGCTCCATTTAACTGTAACCTTCCCTCATGTTATCGTTTTTGGATTGGAATATTTTATCAATTTTGTATAGAAGTTTTGTGTGGCTGATTTTGACTTTAGCAGAAAAAATTAATACTTTCTCCAGAATAAAGTCAAGGGTGGCATAGTGGAGCTGCTGCCTCACAGCGCCGGAGACCTGGGTTCAATCCTGACCTCGGTGCTGTCTGTGTGGAGTTTGCATGTTCCCCCTGTGACCGTGTGTGGGTTTCCTCCGGCTGCTCCAGTTTCCTCCCACGTCCCAAAGACGTGCGGGTTTGTAGGTTAATTGGCTCTCTGTAAATTTCCTCTGGTGTTTAGAGACTGAATGCTGAAGTGGGATAATATAGAACTAGCATGATCGATGGTTGGTATGGACTCGGTGGGCTGAAGGGCCTGTTTCCGTGCTGTATCTCTAAATTCTGAACTAAATATACATCCTGGTGGTTTGGACTGCTGATATTTAATGATATCTAATTTTCTCGCAAATAATTTACAGCAAGATATTTTCTCAAGGGTGCAATCCTTTGTGAACTATCCATTGGATGTTGAGGCTTCATTCAGAGCTACCACTTTCAATGTACTATTGGAAGGAGCCATGCTTGAGTGAGCTGAGGTAGGCAGAACCTTTGGCCTACTGAGTCTGCGCCAACCTTCAATCACCCATATACTAGTTCTATGTCCTTCACACCAGGGCAATTTACGGAAGCTAATTAACCTACAAACATGCACGTTCTTGGACATGCAAACACATTAGAGAGTAGAAACAAGGAACTGCAGATGCTGGTTTACAAAAAAAGATAAAGTGCTGGAGTAACTCAGCAGGTTAAGCAGCACCTCTAGAGAACACTCGTGTAGAAGAGACATGTTGGTCTGTATGGTCTCGTTTGGCCAATGGGTGTCCTTCCACACTATCTGCTTCTTCTTGCGTATGGCGTGCGCAGCCTAAAGTTGTAGGACAACTTGTTCTATTTGATCTTATTAGATTGTGCACGTCAGGTTGATTGCATTTGTTGAAACAGGGCGGACCACGTGAAGGTTGCAATCTCCCACCCCCTCCCGCACTATATGACTCTACGATTCTATGAAATTTAAGCTTTCTGTGCCGTAATTAGGGTGGCACTGCATTGCAACAGGTAGAGCTGCTGTGTCAAAACCCAACAGATCTTGACCTTGTGCTCTCTGTGTGGAGTTTGCTCATTTCCCCTGTGACCGAGCGGGTTTCCTCCGGGTGCTCCAGTTTCCACCCACATCCCAAAGATGTGCAGGTTTGTCAGTTAATTGGCCCTCTGCAAATGATCCCTCGTGTGTAGGGAGTGGATGAGAAGCTGGGATAACATGGAACCAGTGTGAGTGGGTGATCGATGGTCGTCATGGAACGTAGGCCGATGGGCCTGTTTCCATGCTGAATCCTTCAATCTATCAATTTATGCATTATGTCATCCAATCTCTCTGTGAGACGAAACAACATTGAAAAGTGGAGACTGCATACCATAGAGGGTGTCATTTTTATTCTGGTCATAAGCTTTAGAGGCATACAATGCAGAAAATGGTTGATGCCTAATCATATCCAAGCTGATCTCAATGTCAGGACTCCCGCATTGTTGGTACCTGGGCAATGATAAGAAGGAGCCACAATTCCCCAACGCTCACGCTCTCTCTAGGTAGAACACCTTTAATTTAGTTTAGACACAAAATGCTGGAGTAACTCAGCGGTACAGGCAGCATCTCTGGAGAGAAGGAATGGGTGACGTTTCGGGTCGAGACCCTTTTTCAGCCCAGTTTAGCTTAGTTTAGTTTAGAGATACGATGCAGAAACAGGCCCTTTGGCCCACTGAGCCCGCACCGACCAGCGATCCCCGCACATTAACACTATCCTACATTAACACCAGGGACAATTTACAATTATACCAAGCCAATTAACCTACAAACCCATACGTCTTTGGAGTGTGGGAGCAATCCAGAGACCCTGGAGGAAACTCACGTGGGTCACGGGGAGAACGTACCAACTCCGTACAGACAGCACCCGTAGTCAGGATCTATCCCGGGCTTTGGCGCTGTGAGGCAGCAACTCTACTGCTGCGCAACTGTGCCACTAACATTTGCAGTGCCCTGGTTGACATTTATCTCTCATCCAATGGTACATAAGCATAAACCTACATATAAAATCAATATCCTTCCAAATCCTTCTCAAAAGTATAATTAAGTCTACAGAATTAACTGCTGTTATCAATCAATACATCTGTTCAAGCAAAACGTTCCACATTGTAGAATGTAGTTCAACATGGAGATGTTGAAGACTAGAGCGCGTAGCTTTAAGGGAAGAGGCCTAAGTTTAAAGGAGATGTGTGGGGCAAGTATTTTACACGGGGGGTTGTGGGTGCCTGGAACGTACTGCCAGAGGTGATGGTGGAAGCAGAACCGATAATGGTGTTTAAGAGGCTTTCAGATAGACACACGGATATGCAGGGAATGGTCGGATAGGGAACGCGCGCAGGCAGACGAGACCATCTTAACGGCATCATGTTCGGCATGGACACTGTGGCCAAAGGGTCTGTTTCTGTGCTGTACTGTTCTATTTTCTATGCTTTATTGGAAAAAATACTTACATTTTAGTGGATCTATAGTAAGCATGTGAGGCACTTTCATAATTCCCATAATCTCATGAAACCATTTTCATTTTTGGCAGTGCTTGCCTGGCTGGCTACAGTATTAATCCTCTTTACAGAGGTTTAGCTTTTAAATAGTTTGCAATGACAAAACTCTAAATACACTTCAATTTCATTGTTGATGACAAAGTCAGAGGTTGCATGGCTGAATAATTCCTCACAAATTTACTAAATTGGTTCTGCCCTCTGGGGCACATTGGGATTGCTGTTGGCAGTGACATTTGCAGCATCTACATATTTGTGCCTAATGTTGAACTAATAATGAACGGAACAGAATGCTTTTGACAAGTCTTACGGAGCTATTTTAACAATCCATTGCTAACTCAGGTTTTGTCTATACCACACATGCACACACGTGCGCACACATACAAGTACACACACACGTGCACACACACACTACACACACGCACACACACGCACACACACGCACACACACACGCACACACACCACACACACACACGCACGCACACACACACACACACACGCACGCACACACACGCACACACACACACACACACACACACACACACGCGCGCACACACACGCGCGCACACACACGCGCGCACACACACACACACACACACACACACACACACACACGCACACACACACACACACACACACACACACACACACACACACACACACACGCACACACACGTACACACACACACACACACACACACACACACACACACGCACACAGTCAAAGTTTAATTGACTTTAGCTTATTGTCACGTGTACTGCGGTACAGTGAAAGACTTTTTCTTGCGTGCTATCCAGTCAGTGGAAAGACTACACACGATTACAATCAGGCCGTCCAGAGTCTACAGATACAGGATAAAGGGAATAACATTTAGTGCAAGATAATGTCCAGTAAAGTCCCATTAAAGGTAGTCCAAGGGCCTCCAATGAGGTAGGTGGGAGGTCAGGTCCATGCTCTAGTTGTTGATAGGATGGTTCAGGTTCCTGATAACAGCTGGGAATAAACTGTCCCTGATCTGGTGGTGTGCTTTTTCACACTCCTGTACCTCTTGCCCGATGGGGGGGGGGGGGGGGGGGGGAGGGAGAAGAGGGAAGGGGGTGAGATTCGTCCTTGATTATGCCGGTGGCCTTGCCGAGACAGTGTGAAGTATAAATGGAGTCATTGGAAGGGAGGTTGTTTTCTGCAATGGTGTGGGCTGCGTCCACAATTCTCAGCAATTTGTTGCGGTCTTGGATGGAGCTGTTCCTCAACCATGCTGTGATGCATCCCGATAAAATGCTTTGTACGCGCATCTGTAGACATTGGGGGGGGGGGGGGGGGGGGGGGGGGGAGGGGTATTGGGGATAGGCCGAACTTCCTGAGCCTTTTAAGAAAGTAAAGGCAATGGTGTGCTCTCTTGGTGATTGCTTCAATATGGCGCATCTGGCACAAGTTGCTGGTGATAATTACACTCAGAAAATTGAAGCTTTCAACCATCTGTACTTCAGCGCTATCAATCTATGCCGGGATGTGTGTGCCGCTTCACTTCCTGAAGTCGATCACTATCTCCTTTGTCTTGCTCACATTGGGAGTAAGGCTGCTGTCTGGGCACCAGGTTACAAGGTTTCCTGTACTCCGTCTCGTCATTGTTTGATATCCAGGTCACTACGGTGGTGTCGTCCGTGAATTTGTAAATTGAGTTAGATTAGTATTTGGCTGCACAGTCGTGGGTGTGCAGTTGGTGGCTGAGAAGGCATCTTTGCGGGCTGCCAGTGTTGAGGATCATCATAGAGGGTCATTTGTCCGCTATCCTCACTGATTGGGGTCTGTTGGTCAGGAAGTCGAGGATCCATCAGTTGCAGAGATGAGTGCTGGCTCCAAGTTCCATGAGCTTGGAGATGAGCTTGGATGGGGCAATGGCACTGATAATAGTTTGATCCTGACTACGGGTGTTTGTCTGTATGGAGTTTGTGCGTTCTCCCAGTGACCTGCGTGGTTCACTTTCCTCCCACACTCCAGAGACATATAGGTTTGTAGGTTCATTGGTCCTTAGTGTGTGTATGGTTGTATAGAGGTAGTAGACAGCACCTATAGAGGTAGTAGACAGAGCTGGGGCCCCGACTCACACACAAGTGGGAGCCTTGCCGTTAGCGGCGGTCTATGTCCCGCATGAGAGTCTGGACACCACTGGAGCTGGGGGGTGGGGGGGAGGGGAGAGTGCGCTCCTCCACCGGAAGCTTCATAAAGACCCTCAGGTAAGATACTAACCTTGAGTTGTTTAGCTCCTGTACTAGACTTTGCTTACAGAAACGGTGGATGGGAGACCAGAATGAAGGCATCGAAGCATGCCTCCCAGGGCTATGGGACTTCGGATGGGAGTCAGCGCCCACTATTCCCGGAGCTGCCCACATGTACGGGGATCGCTGGTGGGTGTGGACTCAGTGCGCCGAAAGGCTTGTTTCCACGCTGTATCGCTAAACTAAACTAAACTATAAAACGAAATGGGTGCACATCTAGGTGGGGCAAAATCAAGAGAGGGGGAGAAAAGGCTGGACAAAGGAGGGGGTTGTTCATGTAAAATTGGAGAATTCAATGTTCATTCCGTCTGTTTTCCATCTGTGGAAATTTCAGCTGTTTGCCCAGATCGACGTGCAGCTGCCAGTCAGTGGCTGTGTAGAGGAGGCCCGTCCTTGTGTTTGGTTGTGGTCGGGGCTTCTCTCCAGCTTTGACAAAAGTGATTGATTTCTTTGGGGCGTGCTGGTGTTTGCTGTTACCGATGGCAGTGCTCTCAGCAACCACCTTGAGCACCTGGTCATGGCGCCACCGATAGCGACTTTCCCCAAGGGACTTTGGGCAGCTGCTGAGGAGATGTTCTAATGACCCTCTTCCAGAGCAAAGTAGGCAGGCAGGTGTCTCGCTCTTGCCCCAGACGTGGAGGTTTGCTGGGCTTGGTAGGGCATCGTAGACAGCTTGGACAAGGAACCGGACGTGCTGCAAGTCTGCCTGCATGATGTTTGACCAGGTAACCCTGCGCTGCGGTATGCTGTCCCACCTTGTCCACGCTCCCTGCTGCCTGAGCCCCACCGTCCTGCTCACACGCTCTTCCTCCACACCTGCTCGGACCTCTTCCTGGATTAGATGGTATGATAGTGTATGATAGTGTAAGTGTGCGGGGTTTGATGGTCGACGCGGACTCACTGGTCCGAAAGGCTTGTTTCTGCATTGTATCACTAAACTAAAACACGAAACTAAACTTAACTCAACTTGTGCGTGCCGATCACGACACATCATCTAAGCTAATCCCATTTGGGCATTTGGCCTTTATCCCTTTTACCCTTTCCTATCCATGTACCTGTCCAAAGTTTATTAGGTGAACTTTTTGTTTCAAATATTATATTTCATTTTGGAGTCACGTGAGTGACTTTGTGAAGATCCCGCCAGGCACGCATGTGCGCCATATCGTCGACCGCATGTGAGCGACAGGCAGTGAGGAGCGTTACTCCTCTACTGCAGGTCCCTAACCCGAGAAAACACTAACCTGCGGTCCTTTTTTCATTTTAGGGACTCTGTGTACAGAGTACTCCAGGCCGCTTTGGCACCGACTGTGGGCCGCGGGATGTGGGCAGTCAGCGGCGGCAGCTAAGATTGGAGTCGGGCAAGCCCGTTGACCCAGGAGGGTCGGGGCTCACAAACTCGCCGGTCGGAGGGACGGCAGAGGCAGCCCGATTCTACACCGCAGCCCACAGAACACCGCGGACTGTCGGCATGGAAGAAGGAGTGGGGCTTGCAGGCTCGCCGTTCAAAGTTAGTAACGGCAGAGCAGCAGCCCCGACTCCACACCACAGCCCGCAAGGACACTGTGGGCTGACGGCTTTCCTTCGCACCGGACCCGGGAGGGTCCGGGCTTACACGCCGTTCGCAGCTAGCGACGGCATAGCGACAGCCCCAACTTCATTTTCTACACCGGGCAGGTTGGGTCGGGCTCACACTCGCCGTTCGCAGGTAGCGACGGCAGAGCGGCAGCCCGAATCTACACCGCAGCCCGCAGGGTCACCACGGGCTGACGGCAACGCTACCTGGAAGTCGGGCAAGCCCGTGATCCAGGAGGGTCCGGGCTCGGAAACTGCCATTCGCGGGTAGCGAAGGCAGAGCAGGAGCTCCGACTCAACGCCGCAGGCCGCAGGAATACTGCGGACTGACGGCTCTGCTACCCTATAGAGGTAGTAGACAGAGCCGGGGCCCCGACTCACACACAGGCGGGAGCCTTGCCGTTAGCGGCGTCTATGTCCCGCATGAGAGTCTGGTCACCATTGGAGCTGGGGGGGGGGGGAGAGTGCGCTCCTCCACCGGAAGCTTCATAAAGACCCTCAGGTAAGATACTAACCTTGAGTTGTTTAGCTCCTGTACTAGACTTTGCTTACAGAAATGGTGGATGGGAGACCAGAATGAAGGCATCGAAGCATGCCTCCAAGGGCTATGGGACTTCGTCAGCGCCCACTATTCCCGGAGCTGCCCACAACACCGGCAGCACCCGCTCCGTGGGCCGGGATAAAGAAGCGGAAGGGGAGCCGGTCGTCGTGCGGGCGTCGGGGTACCGCGCTTCGGCGGCTGGGTCCGACTCACCACCGCTCATGTCTTCAGACAGGCGGGCCGCCACCGTCCAGAAGACTGCGGACCAGCGGCATGTTCGTGCGGGAGTCGCAAAGCCCCGCTGGAGCGGCAGGCAGCGACATCCTGTCTAGGCACCCATAGCCAATGACAGAAGCCTCAGTAGTTCAGGAGAACCTGAGGAAGTCGACTTGTCGTCCGCAGATGCGGCGGCGATCGCATGGCTCGGATGGAGCCAGATGGAGCGTATCCTAGAGCACAATCTCTGCAGCTAGACCAGATGTCCTCCAGTCAGGAGACATGCGCTGGGCCACCCAGCATGTCCCCGTCATCGGTGGGGAATGCCACGGATCAGCAGCTGGCTGGCACGTAAGCAGGGTTGGAGCAGGAACCTACAGTACCTGAGAAAACCCAGGAGGAACTGTTGAAAGTGGTCTCCAAGTTCGCCCAGCCGAAGCACTCAGGTCAGCCTTTGCAGCCCAAACCAGTGGCCAGCACAGACTACCTCACCACACACCAGCTGCAGGAACAGGTCCTTACCGAGGCGATCAACAAATACAAGGCCCAAACAACTGCATATCGTTGAATGTACCGACAGTCAACACGCCCATCTGGGGCAACATCAGTCCGGGGATAAGGGCACAGGAGCTGAAGTTACAACAGATCCTGAAGTTGCTGACGTCGGGGATTACTGCCTTTGCCAGGTCGGTTGACGGTACGGAAATGACGGCAGAGCAGGAGGATGCTCTTGTAATATTAGTCATGAAGTTAACGCTTCCCGGAGTATCGCCATTAAACCGACTCCAAACCCCATATTTGCGGGGTTGTACAAGGCATCTGCGACGCCACCACCGAGACAGCTGTTCGGTGAGGACCTGCCCAAACAAGTCTAGGACCTGGATTAGGAGGCGAAGGCAGTCGGGTTGATGAACCCACCTCCCTCCAGCAGGGCGGCAGTGCGCAGGCAAATGCCAGATGTAAGACCCCGGGGGCCACCTGAAAGACCAGTAAGGACCTACACGCCGGCAGCACCTCAACACAATCCAACGGAACACCAGAAACCTGAATGTCAGGCCCGCCGGTAACCATGGAGGTAAGGGGGTCTGGTTCTCTTGGAAGTGCTGCATGTATAACCTCACAAGAAGGAGAGAGGTTACATACATTCTGGGATGCACGGGTCTGATTGTCACTATCCCAGGAACAAAGCAATAGACTTAATAGAGGCGTGTAACAGCCTTGCTTGTGCCAGGAAACCGACTATTAGTCATGCTGCTAAGGTAATTGGTAAACTTGTAGCTACATTCTAGCTACATAATTGGGCCGTTACACTATCAAAACTTGCAAAGAGCAAAATCTCGGCATTAAAAGCAAATGCTTGATTTACGCCAATCAAGGCATAAATTGAGCTACAATGGTGGATTAGCAATGTTTGTGATTGTTAAATCCCATCATTACATCAAACTCATTAGTCGTGTTACAAACCGACGCAAGCACCAAGGGCTGGGGAGCTCCGACACCATTTCCAGTGGGGTGGTAGATGGGATTTGCACGAGTCTATTTTTCTTCAATCACAAGGTATAAACTGTTTAGAAATGCTGGGAGCATGTCACGGGCTGCGGGCTTAATGCACTAATCTGCAGCATACGCATGTCCGTCTTCAAAATAATACCACTGAGATGGCATATTTAAACCTTATCGGTGGATCAAGTCAATATCTTGTGATGAATTGGAAAAAAAAAAAAATTATTTGGCTCTGGTGGATTGAAAGAAATATTTGGATATCAGCTACGTACCTTCTGGCTAAGCTCAATACAGTGGCGGACACCAGGTCACAAGTATTTAATAACGACATCAAGTGGATGTTGAACCTTCAAATATTTGCTAAAATTATAGCCTAATATGGAACACCAGATATCGACCTCCTTGCCTCCAGGTTGAACCATTAGATACCAACATGTGTCTCTTGAGAACCAGATCCTGGGGCAGTGGCGATGGACGAGTTCTCGCTACATTGGGGGAAATGGGTCTTTACTATGCTTTCCCCATTCTGCATCATCAGTCAGGTGTTGCAGAAAACGCAACCAGATTCGGCAACATAAAGGACCATGGATGTCATACAGCATCGTGCAGAGAGAGTCCACTAGGAAGCAGTACCTCACCTACATAAGGATATGGGAGGTTTCTGTAGCCGGACCAAGACCACCTACACATCTGCTACGATCTCCAATGTGCTGGAATCCTCATGGGTCTTCATTAAGATGAGGCCCTCAGTTACAGTGCCGTATACAGTGCCAGGAGTGCGCTGTCATCCTATCTCAACATTGGAGTGGGGTCTCACCAGCTGGTATCCAAACTATGAGGGGTATGTTCTATCCATCCCTCCCCGACCACGATATTATATTACCTGAGATATAGGGGTGGTGTTGACCCTACTCAGGAGCTGGCCGCCTATGACGGATTTCCCACTGGACTTACTCACCTTCAAAGTGGTGATGTTAATGGCACTGAACACAGCACAACGGGTCCAGACTCTACAGGAATTAAACCTGGATAGAATGATCGACCTATAATAAAGTAACTTCTTTATAGAAGAGTTGCTTAAACTACACAAACCTGCGACTACAGGTCTGAATTTGGTCATCAGGAATATGGAGGCGGATCTGTTATCAGCCATGTAAACCCACGTCACAGGGTGACGGTGCACACTATCTCCAGGTGGCTCAGGGTGGTATTCGGTGCAGCAGGTAAGACACTAACATTTTAAAATCTCATTCTACCAGGGCTGCATCCACATCAGCGGCGAGGACCATGGAGGTGTTCATGGATCATGTCCTCGCAATAGCAGGCTGGGCCAGTGAAACTACATTTTTATAACAACGTTTTTATAACAAACCTGTGGCCGTTCCCGCAACGTTTCCAGAGTCAGTTTTAAGTGCTGTTCCCTAAACGTTTGTCCCCGAGTTCTGGGGTTTATTGTTGTATTAACAAAATTGTTATTATTTTACAGCTTGTTCAGTCTGAAATACGTTAACATACTTCCTCCATCAGTATTACGGCAGTGTGTGAGCATGGACGTGATCCAGGGCATGTAATCACAGAGCTTTGAAATCTTCACGAAGTCACTCATGTGACTCCGAAATGAAATAGTAAGATTAAATGAGAACTTACCAGTTTGAAGTTTGATCTTTATTTTATGAGGAGTTGCGATGAGGAATTTCGTGTCCTCCGCTCCCAACCCTCTATCATAAGGTCAGCTGGTAAATAGAGTCTCTTCAATCTTACTATATTAGTTCATTTCTGGATAATTCTGTGATTCCACACCGCTGCTTTGAAGAATGTCGCGCATGCGTGCCTGGCGGGGTCTTCACGAAATCCCTCATCGCAACTCCTCGTAAAATAAAGATCAAACTTCAAACTGGTAAGTTCTCGTTTTAATCTTACTATTCTTTTCCCTTCCTTGGCTCCCTCGGTGTTGGCTTGGAATAACGTTTTTGCATGATATATTTCCACTAGTCGAAAACAGATTTAAAAATACAATTTCTCAGCCTGCTCAATGCCCAAGTGTCGCAATCTGAACTGTTTGTGCTCTTGCAATCACGACTTGGAATCCTGGGAAGTCCCCTTGGCCAAACATTACACCATACAGACCTAACTCACGCGACTCCACTGAAGTGGATTTCCCGATAAGGCAAAGTCATAGATGAATTAACATTTCTTTACAAGAAGCTATCCGAACAAGTGTGAGGTGTTACGCCTTGTGAGGGCTAATGTAATGGGAAAATATCCAATTAATGACAAGAAGGATGGCAAGGTGGCACAGCGGTAGAGTTGCTCCAAAGACCCGGGTTTGATCCCGACTGCGGGTGCTTTGTCAGTACGGAATTTGTCCATTGTCCCACGACCCACGTGGATTTTCTCCAAGATATTCGGTTTCCTCCCACGCCCCAAAGACAGACAGGTCTGTAGGTTAATTGGCTTGGTATAATTGTAAATTGCCCCTGGTGTGTGTAGGCTAGTGTTAATGGGATAGCAGGCTGGTGCTGACTCGGTGGGCCAAAGGGCCTGTTTCCACGCTGTGTCTCGAAACGAAACGAAACTAAACCTTAACAGCATTGGGATCCAATCCATAACTCCCTGAAAATAGCAGCTCAAGTAGATAGTGATAAAGAAGGTATATGGTATGCTTGCTTTCATAGGTCGGGGCATGTGGCGGCTGTCTAGGACTTTGATTAGGCAACATTTAGAGTATTATGTGCAGTTCTGGTCACCCCATTTTTACAGGAGAGGGTGCGGAGGTAGTTTACCAGAATGCTACCTGGATTAGAAGGTGTTAGCTAGGAGGAGATTTTGGACAGACATGGACTGTTTTCTCTGGAGCCTCAGATGTCGAGGGGAGACCTGATAGAAGCATATAAAATTAAGAGAGGCATTGATAAGATAGCCAGTCAGAACCTTTATCCCAAAGTGGAAATATCAAAGCCTTGAGGGAATAGCTTTAAGGTGAGAGGGGCAAAGTTTAAAGGAGATGTGCCGAGCATGTTTTGTCCCACAGAGGGTGGTGGGCGCCTGGAACGTGCTGCCAGGGGTTGTGGTGGAGGCAGATATGATTGTGGCGTTTAAGAGGCTTATAGAAGGGCACAGGGATATGGAGGCATATGGATCACATGCAGACGGGGGAGATTAGTTCATCTTGGCTTCATTATTGGCACAGGCACTGTGGGGAGAAGGGCCAGTTCCTGCGATGTACTGTGAAATATGTTCGATGAAATGATACAAATCAGGCTTTTGTGTGTCTTTTGCAGACCTGATTCTGAATATCAAAAGCCACAGTGCTTCCCTCCCCATATCTTGCTCAATAAACTGGGACATTATCTGCTTTAAACCTGTCACCGCTCCAGGTCTGCAGACATAACAGTGCAGAGCGTGCTGGCCAATTACTCATTAAGACGTTCTTGGGCGCAATGCTGCTCTGGTACTTGCCTGCAGACTATTAACTGAGCGTCAGATTTATTTCTCTAATATTTGTGGCTCTTAAATCTTTGACCTCGTGCCCCCTTCATTGCTGCCCATGGCTTGAAAGCGTCTCTGAGTCATTCTCGAGGATGTAAAAAAAATATTCCCTTCCTTCTGTGAGCTTAATATTTGTTTCCAACGTATCAGAAATAATCTATATCTCTAATAAAAAATTATCTCTACTCTTTATCTTATCAGCCACTAGCAATAAAATGCTTCATTAGAATCCTTTATATCCTTCAAATAATCCTTTGAAAAAATAATCATCTCTGAGCACAGAGGCGCAGCGGCAGAGTTACTGCCTTACAGCGCCAGAGACCCGGGTTCAATCCCGACCACGGGTGCTGTCTGTACGGGGTTTGTACGTTCTCCCCGTGACCTATGTGGGTTTTCTCCGGGTGCGCCGGTTTCCTCCCACACTCTGAAGACGTACAGGTTTGTAGGTTATTTGGCTTCAGTAAAAATTGTAAATTATCCCTAGTATGTGTAGGGTAGTGTGAGTGTGCGGGGATCGCTGGTCAGCGCGCACTCGATGGGCCGAAGGGCCTGTTTCTGCGCTGTATCTCTGAACTAAATTAAACATAAACATTGTTCTGAGGATGATTTACCATCATTTCCCTCGTGGGACTGCCTTGCAAATCAGTTGCGATCATTTTTCACTGTTCAATTTCTTTTGAAGTCCTTTCACAATTCAAAACCAAACTAATGTTAAATATAATTTAAGCCTCAGTTCAGTAACTGCAGGCTTTCATTTGTGGATGTGATTTATTATGAAGCTTCATTGCACATTTTCCATAGTTTTAAGTTAGTTCATACAATGGTAGAATGGACAGAGAGAAAATAAAATAGTCAGAAGCTATAGTGACTGCTTTATCTTGTATCCATAGATCAGTTATTGCCCGGAGTATCTTTATATTATTGATCAATTGAAAGATCCTACGTGGAACAGGCCATCGGCCCACTGAGCCCACGGCGATCATCGATCACCCATTCACACTAGTTCTATTTTATCCGCCTTCTCGTCCACTCCCTACACACTTGGGGCAATTTACAAACCCACACGTCTTTGCGAATCGGAGAACCCGGAGGAAACCCACGCGGTCACAGGGAGAATGTGCTAACTCCACACACAGACAGCACCCGAGCTCAGGATCGAACCTGGGTCTCTGCCGCTGAGGCAGTGGCTATACCAGCTACGCCACTGAAATAAAATTCCACAAAGTATACAACGTAATGTACTGTGCTTGTATCGCTGTCCATGTTAGGTTATCCGACTGAGCATAATGCTGAGAGCTACACAGCTATGCTTTGTTCTTCATTGTGGCTGCGTTTGCATCGAACACGGATATGAAACAATGCCTGGGCTGATTGTTTGGATTTCCGCATCATCCAATTGCTCCAATAAAATTGGTTCCAAGTGTTAAAGAAGGAACTGCAGATGCTGGAGAATCGAGGGTACACTAAAGGCTGGAGAAACTCAGCGGGTGCAGCAGCATCTAAGGAGCGAAGGAGATAGGCGACGTTTCGGGTCGAGACCCTTCTTCAGACCCAAGGCTGTGTCCAGTGTTGCCGAGGGAGACTGGACTTTCCTGGTAATCCACTGAGGAAGAATCACTGGGCAATAATGAAACTATCTACGCTAAGCTGAATCTTTGGGAGCTTCCTGAGTTGGCTGTGATTTTCTTCATTCACCAACTGTTTTCTGAGCAGTTTGCCTCCTTGGCAATAAATGGATTCTGGTGGATGCAAGCTGATGCTATATCTTTTAAGGAAACTAACTTAAACCAACATAACAAACTCATGCATTAGGAAACTAACAAGGTAAGTCCACAGGTAGACAAAAGTGCTGGAGAAACTCAGCGGGTGCAGCAGCATCTATGGAGCGAAGGAAATAGGCAACATAGATGCTGCTGCATCCGCTGAGTTTCTCCAACACTTCGTTCTACCTTCGATTTTCCAGCATCTGCAGTTCCTTCTTAAACAAAAGGTAAATCCACACGCAGGCATCATTCCTGAATCCCGTGTATGCAGACATGGTACGAACCGCCAGAGGAGGTAGACGGAAGCGTGTACTATAGCAACATTTAAAAGCCACTGGTTCCTTTATCCAGTGAAGGGGAATCAAGAACCAGGTGACATAGGTTTAAGGTGAAGGGGGGAAAGATTTAATGGGAACCTGAGGTGCAACTTTTTCATTCAAATGGTGGTGGATATATGGAACAAGCTGCCAGAGGAGGTAGTTGAGGCAGGTACTAATGAAAACATTTAAAGGACATTTAAAGGAGGGAAGAAAGGGGGAGGGGGGGGGGTAGAGGGGGAAGAGAGGGGTGAGGGAGAAGAGAGGGGGAAGAGATGGGAGTGGATGAAGAGAGGGGAGAGGATAAAGTGTGGCGGCTCTCTGCCTACTGCCCCTGTCGCAGGTTTGAGGAAGACTGGGACAAACCTGAGACCTCCAGCACATTTGTGTGGTCAAGACTGAGCTGCCGGGAAGTAGCCCGAGACAGTCAGTGCCACTACCCGAGGCTAATCCTGAGTGGCCGGGGCTAACCTGAGACACCAGTGCCTCTTCCAGACCATGGGCAACAAGGGACTGTGCACTCACACAGGCAAAGTCTGAGCTGCCAGGATAACCCAGAGATCTCCTCCCCTACACCCCAGAGATGTAATCTCCCAGAGAAAGTTACATCTCAAGCTTAACATGCGTGGGAAACATAAATTACCTGGAAAGGCCATCTCGCCTGCTCCATGTGCCAATCTAGTATTTTTGCTTGACAAAGGCTATAACATTCCATGGAGTACTGCAAAGAGGGATAAAAAAGGAGATCATCTTTGCTTTTTTGTGCCAGGAGATGCTTTTTGCAGAAATTCTAGGTTGGAGAATCTGTTAGTGTGTAGCCCATCATGCCAGGCTCGCGTTACAGAATGATGGAGCCGTACGGCACGGAAACAGGCCCTTCGGCCCACCTTGTCCATGCTGGCCAACTTGGCTCGCTGGGTGAGTTCCATTTGCCTGCAGTCACAGAGTCGCACAGAGTGGAAAAGGAAACTTTGGCCCATAGCGGACGACGGGCTCACCCGCCTTGCAGCATTTCCGGCCGGTTGGGCAAGTCGAGCGTTGGCGAGTCGTGCCGGGAAAGCAGCCCCTCAGCCCTATATATTTAGCATTTGTTTTATTTTGTTTCTAGCAGTCCACGGTGCTTTAGAGTCATGGGAGGGGTATTATTAGTGGGTCAGAGGTGTGTTGTTATTATCAAGTGACCGCTGTTGGCCCAGCGAGATGGATAATCCGGCAAGGCTCTGGAAACAAAGGTGACGGAATATCGGTGGTACACCTGCAGTAACATTGGGATTGCTAAAGACCCTTTTACTGAGTTGACCGTGAATGGAGTAATCGGTTTGACTATTACACCCAGAGCAGAATGCACTGCTGTAGTTCACCACTGGAACAAAATTAAAAAGGTCAAACGTTAATTTCATTTTGCATGGCTAGATCGTGAAGTCGACAGTAGCATGCTATAAGGGCTGGATAAACTCAGCAGGTCAGGCAGCATCTGTGGAGGGCATGGATCGGCAGCATTTTGGTTTGAACCCTTTGTCGGACTTATAGAAACATAGAAACATAGAAAATAGGTGCAGGAGGAGGCCATTCGGCCCTTCGAGCCAGCACCGCCATTCAATATGATCATGGCTGATCGTCCGCTATCAATAACCCGTGCCTGCCTTCTCCCCATATCCCTTAACTCCACTAGCCCCTCGAGCTCTATCCAACTCTCTCTTAAATCCATACAGTGATTTGGCCTCCACTGCCCTCTGTGGCAGGGAATTCCATAAATTCACAACTCTCAGGGTAAAATTCACAACTCTCTGGGTAAAATGGGGGCGGGGGGAGGTGCTGAAAAAGAGAGTTGGGGGGGGAGGGACAAAGAATGGCAAGTGATAGGTGGATACAGGTGAAGGGAGGGGGTTGAACGGTGAATGGGTGGATAAAGGCTAGAGGTGAGAAGGAGACAAAAGGATGACAAATGGGGACAGCAAGGAGACAAAAGAGTGTCTGATCAGGAGAGAGGAGGAGTGGAATGTAAAGCTGGAGGGAGGGATATAGGTGGAAGGCAACATTGGGGGGAAAAGGGGCATGGGATAGTGTAGAAATTAGTGCGAAGGGGACTGGAAGGAAAAGGGGGAGGAAAAAAGAGAATGTTACCTAAAATTGGAGAATTCATTATTCATACTTGTAAGCTACCCAAACGGAACCTTGACATCGATACATTTGCTTTACTTTAGACTTTAAAGATACTATGTGGAAAGAGGCCCTTCGGCCCACTGAGTCCTCACTGACACCATACACTTGCACTATCCTACGCACTGGGGACAATTTACAACTTGCAAAAAAATCAACCTACAAACTGCACGTTTTTGGAATGTGGGATGAAACCCATGTACGCACCCAGAGAGAGCCCGTGTACAAACTCTACACAGACAGCACCCAAGGTCAGGATCGAACCAGGGTCTCTGGCGCTGAAAGGCAGCATCTCTGCCATCGCGCCACCTTGCCGCCCTCTTGCTATCTTCAGTTATTCTTTGACATCTAGTTTAATTTTTGGTTACTGCGATCTCAAACCTATTTAATTTCTCGTTGTTCGTTGGCAGAACACTCCAGCTATGAATTACGTTTTGGGATCTGAAAGAGTTTGACTAATAAAGAAAACAGCAGCTCTCCTTCCTGCATTGGACTTGACTGTATTTGTCTGGGAAGGTCCAAATTCTTTTTGAAATTGAAGAGTTGTGATTCAGTAAATGAATACTTCAAGTTATGTTATAAATAGAACTTGCCTGAGTTCACGGGCAAACTGCTCTTTGGTCTTCGATATAGTCTTGCGTGCCGGAAACTGTGGTTTATTTGGAACCCCAAATTTCTTCCTGCAATGTCTTGAAAGGTAATTAAGTAGTTGCGAAACAACAGGGCAAATTGTTTTATTTAAATTAATGTTGGAAATGCAGCCTTGTGGTTGCTATGAATAAAGTTTAAAAAAGTTAACAATGACTTTGTTCTGTCTTGGTGCATTTGACAATTAAACCACGTTGACTCTGTTGACTCTTGTCGCTTGTGATGGGGCAGGGTTAAGGGTGGCCAAAACAAAACTAACATTTTTTTTTTGGTGGCCAAAACAAAACTAACATTTCACTGAGTCCATTGTAAACTCCAGCTGCAAATCTCGTCACATTCGGACTTCTATAAGAGCACCACTTAAATGCACCACTTACAGCATGTTCTGATGTAATGAGTATCATTGTGATGGTGTGTTCCCCCACCTCCCCCACCCCCCCCCCCCCCCCCCCCCCCCCCCCCCCCCCCCCCCCCCCCCCCCCCCCCCCCCCCCAGCACTAAAACATCCTGAAAACATCGCTTGTCCTTTCCCTCCACAGATGCTGCCTGACCCGTTGGGTTACCAGAGCATGTCGTGTTTCTATCTGAATCAGAATCAGAATAGTAGGATAATTGACCCATCCATGTAAAGCTCCTTTAGAGTTGTCCTCTTCGTGCAGAACAAATTATCTCCTGGCATCCAATCCAGCTGTGGTGTTTTGCTTAGAACTGGCTCCTCCTGGAGACTCATTCTTCTCACTGGTTGAGTAATGCAAAAATAAAATTGTCTCCTGGCAATGTTTCATTTGGAACATGGAATTTGAAAGCATTCTGCAGAAGGGAAATCTCAACTGGAAGTGAAGTGGTTCAAGTGCTCTGCACAAAAATATTTGAAGAAAGATTATTCCTAATTCAAGTGACTTTACCAGATGTCTTGAAGTGGAACCAGAATCAAGGCACTTTTTATAGATTAAACGTAATTTTATAGATTGGCCTTCACATATATGATTGCGTTGTGATATTCAGCAGCCAATAGAGACTTTGTTAGTCATGTTAACAGACAAAGTATATGAAACAACATTTCTCAGGGAATTAATGACAATTGCCTCCTGGCTTGGTTCTGATAGTTTTTTATAGATTTAACCCTTAAGGGCCTGTCCCACCAGCATGCGATTGCATGCGGCTAGTGCGACCTAATGTGGTCACTTGAGCCGTATGGCCTCGCGGGGCTGGTCCCACTTCGATCGCTGGAGGCGTATGGAGTTGTGCGGGGCTAGTCCCGACATCGCGCGTGGCTCCGAATAACTGACGCTGTTCAAAAATCCCACGCGCCAATGGCCTGTCGGCCCACAGCCTCATTGAGGACGTACACAGCGTCTCAACGGCGTACGCCTAGCGCGTGGCGTTGCGCGATGACGTCACTGCCCAACGCCGAGCGACGTCCAAATTCAGTCGGCCCGCCTCCTGCCCAGCTGATTGGTGAGTATGATGTCGGGACCAGCCCCGCACAACTTCATACGCCCCCGCCGTTCGAATTGGGACCGGCCCCGCGAGGCTTACGCCTCAAGCGACCACGTTTGGTCGCGCTAGACGCATGCAAACGCATGCTGGTGGGACAGGCCCTTTAGCCTCTGCTGGGGTTTACTTTAGTTTAGTTTAGAGGCACAGCGAAGAAACAGGTCCTTTGGCTCACCGAGTGCGCACACCAGCGATCCCGCACACCGACACTATCCTACACACACACCAAGGACAGTTTACAATTTCACCAAGCCAATTAGCTTACAAACATGTACGTCTTTGGAGTGTGGGAGGAAATTGGAGCTCCCAGAGAAAACCTACGCAGGTCACGGGGAGAACATGCGGACTCCAAACAGACAGCATCCGTAGTCAGGATTGAAACCAATTTTCTGGCACTGTGAGCCAGCAGCTCTACCACTGCGCCAGCGTGCTGCTTTTTCAAGATGATGGTTTAAACAAAACCATAAAATCACATGGATTTATACTTCACATTGACTCTGAAATATTTCTTAAAATAATTCCGAGAACTGTGAATTGTTGGCACTGTTATGATGCAGACAAATTGTCTCATTTGTGAATGAGCCCACAAGAGATGTCATCGAGGCACAGTCATAGAGTCTTACAGATGTGTAATCACTTCATCTACTTGCTGTGGTTAATGCATCCACTTCATCCACTTCACAAGATACTCCGTGCTGGAGTAACTCAGTGGGTCAGGCAGCATCTCTGGTGAACATGGATAGGCAACATTTCTGGTCTGGACCCTTCTTCAGGCTGATTGTAATAGGGGGGAGAAAGCTGGCAGAGAGATGGGGGTGAAGACACAGCTTGACAACTGGGAGCTCCCCATTTTAACTCCCCTTCCCATTCCCACACTGACCTTTTCGTCCTGGGCCTCCTCCATTGCCAGAGTGAGGCCACACACAAACTGGAGGAACAGCACCTCATATCCCACTCGGGTAGCTAACAGCCCAATGGTATGAACATTGAAATTTCCAATTTTAGATGACGTCCAACAAACCCCACTATGCCTTTCTCACTCACTCCTTCCCCACTTTTTATCCTCCCCTCCCCCACCTCCCCTATGCCCCATCTGGACCCCCATCTAATTTCCCCCTCTCCTGCATTCCTTCCTCTAGCTTCACAAGTCGCAACTCTTCAACCCTGGCTCACATATTACTGCTTTAACCTCTGGCCTTCGATCCAACCATCTGCCGATCAAAACACCCCTCGCCTGTGTCCACATGTTGCTTCACAATCACACTATAATACTTTATTAGCCAAGTATGTTTTGCAATATATGAGGAGTTTAATTTGCTAAGTCAGTCATACAAATAAAAAGCAACGGAACACACAATATACATTTAAACATAAACATCCACCACAGAGACTCCTCCACATTCCTCCCTGTGATGGAAGGCAACAAAGTCTGATCTTCTTCCTCGTTTATTCTCCCGCAGTCGGGACAGTCGGACCACCCACAGTCGGGGCGATCGCAGCCTCCGCGTCGGGGCGGTCGCAGCTCCTGCAACTTGGAGCTCCCGAAGTCGGTCTCTAACCAGGGACCACAAGCTCCAAGATGTTAAAGTCCGCAGGTTCCCGCGGGAGGATAGAAGAGGTGTGAAATGTGAGGCCAGAGGAATTAATATAGGTGGAACGGGATGAGGGAAGGGGAAGAAGTAAAGTACTGTGCTTCCTGTAATATATTTCTAACTTAGCGATGACTCGTATAATGTAGATCCCTTCGATAATGGATGCAAGTAGATAAATTCATGCACATCAAGGGAGCTATTAAATATGATTCATTGCAATGATTGCTTTAAAGCAGGTGAGCTGTGGTGATTGACCCAATACTTTCACAGCTCCATTCTTTATCAATCCAGGACAAACAGGGTGTTTTTCAAACCGTGTTTATTGGCAGCAGCGTATCAGTAAATGTTTCCAAAAAAATGATCGTACGTTGTTCAACAAACATGGTCAACGAACAAACTCCATTTAAGGCGGCATCATGGCGCTGCGGTGGAGATCCTGAACACGGACGCTGTTTGTACGTTCTCCCCGTGACCGGTGTGGGATTTCTCCGCCTGCTCTGGTTTCCTCTAGGAATCCAAGACGTACAGGTTTGCAAGTTAACTGGCTTCAGTAAAATTGCACATTGTCCCAAGTGTGTGTGGGACAGTGTGCGGGGATCACTGGTTGTCGTAGACTCGGTGGGCCGAAGGGTCTTACCTGGGCTTTATCTCTAAACTAAACCACTGACCTCCCCACCATCGAAGGGATCGACAGTAGTCGCCTACAAGGGAAGGTCTTGAACTTGGTGGACTGCCCTAAAGCTGCCAGACACCACATACTCCAGGCTGCACTTCAGGAAGTGAGTCGTTATTTTGACCGACGCCAGCACCTGCTACATAGGAGTTGACGCTGAGGACCTCTTTGGATTTTCTGGTCATTTTGCCCAGCGTTTAAAGATCCTGTGCCAATACTGGAAAAAGCAATGGGAAATGGCCTGTCCAATGATCCTGTCACCACAAGGAGACATCTATATCCTCGACTTCAAAGCTGTTTGTTGTTGTCTTCATTTACCTCAATGAATCAGTTTAGTTTGATTTAGAGATTAGGCATGGTTACAGGCCCTTCGGCCCATCAAGTCCACGCTGACCAACGATCACCAGCTCACACTTAGTTCTATGTCATCCCTCTCTCACATCCACTCCCTACACACTGGGGACAATTTACAGAGGGCCAATTAACCTACAAACCCGCACGTCCTTTGGAATCGTGCAGTCACAGGGAGAATGTACAAACTCCACACAGACAGCATCTCTTGCTATGAGGCAACGGCTCTCCTAGCAGCACCACTATGCCTCCCTGTGAGGAAATCAGTTTAGAAGACTGAGGGGGGATCTTATAGAAACTTACAAAATTCTTAAGGGGTTGGACAGGCTAGATGCAGGAAGATTGTTCCTGATGTTGGGGAGGTCCAGAACAAGGGGTCACAGTTTAAGGATAAGGGGGAATTCCTTTAGGACCGAGATGAGGAAAACATTTTTCACGCAGAGAGTGGCGAGTCTCTGGAATTCTCTGCCACAGAAGGTAGTTGAGGCCAGTTCATTGGCTATATTTAAGAGGGAGTTAGATGTGGCCCTTGTGGCTAAAGGGATCAGGGGGTATGGAGAGAAGGCAGGTACAAGATACTGAGTTGGATGATCAGCCATGATCATATTGAATGACGGTGCTGGCTCGAAGGGCCGAATGGCCTACTCCTGCACCTATTTTCTATGTTTCTATGTTTATATGAAAGGTTGGACAAAACCGGAATCGTTTTTTTTCCTGGAGTGTTTTGACAGCATTTTAACATTGCATAAAAATCCTTACTTTAAAAGTAGTCTTTAAAAGTCATTACCTGCTTTCTTCCTACAAGGAGCCCATTGTACACGATGAACAGACCCATATTTTCCGTTTGCTGGTGAGTCGACACTGTAATGGAACACCATTAGTCTGCCTTTGTCAGTGCATGGGAGAATAATGTGAGAACTAATGTCACCTGTCCATGTTCTCCAGAGATGCTGCCTGACCTGCTGAGTTACTCCAACATTTTGTGTGTAAGTTTGGTATAAACCAGCATATGCAGTTCTTTTTTATTTTACTTCATGGCAAATGGATTGAGGCAGGTCTTATAGAACATAGAATAGTGTAGCACATGTCCCTCAGCCCACAATGCCCATGCCAAACATAATGCCTGATTAAACTCATCTCTGCCTGTACGTGATCCATGTCCCTCCATTACTTGCATATCCATGTGCCTATCTAAAAGCCTCTTAAACACCTCTATCGTATCTGCCCCCACCACCACCACCACCACCACAGGCACTCACCACCAAATGTGAAAAAACATGCCCCGCATATCTCCTTTAAATTTTGCTCCTCATACCTTAAAGCTCTGACATTTCCACCCTGGTACAAAGGTTCTGAGTGTCATAGATTTATATACATCTACCATGCCTCCTCAGCCTCCAGAGAAAACAATCCAAGTCTGTCCAACCTCTTCCTGTAGTTAGTACCCTCTAATCCAGGTATCACTCTTTCCTCACACCTTTTGTCTTTCATCTCTGGCCTTTGTCCAACCTTCTGGCTATCAAACCCCACTCCCCCTTCGCGGTATCCATCTATTACGTTCCAGGTATTGTTCTGTCCCTCCTCTCTTCTAGATTTCTAGTTGTACCCTACACGCCAGGGACAATTTACAGAAGCCAATTAACCTTCAAAACCCGCTCGGCTTTGCGGTGTGGGAGGAAACCCACGCCGTCTCAGGGAAATTGCGCAAACTCCACCCAGACAGCATCCAAGGTCAGGATCGAACCTGGGTCTCTGGCCTTGTGAGGCAGCAACCCTACCACTGCCCCATTGTGCTGCCCTCCAGTGTGATCTGCTGACATTGGCCACATTTTCCCAAACACTCTTGAGATTTAGGGGAGAATATATCGGAGATGTTTTGTGCATGGGATTGAGAAACTGTTGCCCCAAATAAGACCAAGAGTAGGTAAAATGAATGAATATAAAAATCAGGGGAGCTGCCAATTAGATGTACCAATAGCAGCTAGAACAGTACAGGACAAGAACAGGCCCTTTGGCCCACAATGTCCGTGCCGATAATGATGCCATGTTAAATTAACATCATCCACTTTCACATGATCCCTTTCCCTACCCCATTAAGTTGATCCTGAGCCCAGCACATTGATGCCTCCACTTCCTTAGAAGATTGAGGAGATTCAGAATGTCAACGAATACCCTCTTGAACTTCATGCGTGCTGTAGAGAGCAAACTGAGTGGTTGCATCACAGCCTGGTTCAGCAACTTGAACGCCCAAGGATGAAGGAGACTACAGAGTGTGGTGGAAACTGCCTGGTCCCACCACTGGTACTGACCTACCCACCATCGAAGGGATCTACAAGAGTTGCTGCTTCAAAAAGGCAGCCAACATCTTCAAGGACACACACCCCCTGGCCATGCTCACCTTTCACTCCTGCCATCTGGAAGAAGATACAGAAACCTGAAAACCATGACCTCCAGGTTGAAGAACAGCTTCTTCCCAACAGTTACAGGCTCTTGAACACAATACAACACTAACTGATGACCTATGGATTGTCTTTAGTTGCAGTAAGGACATAGGTTTTTTTTTGCACTAGTAATGGAGTTATTAAGGTATTGATTTTTTTTGTCTAAGATATCTATCTATGTATCTATTTTCTATACATAACTAAAACTCTGATCTTGTTATCTTCCGGTTTTGTGCAGTCTTTCTATTTGCGCAAAATTGGTTCGCGATAGCTCTACGATTTGTACCCAGCTCACTCACCGTTCTCCTATGCTGCGATTGCACCTGGTTTCGTTCCGATCGGTTAAATGTCCTAAAAGTTAGCGAGGTTTAAAACATTTTAAAAACCGCGCGTGCGCAGATCGATCTCTGCTCCTGCCATTCAGTGCCGCGCAGATTAGTCTCTTTCCCTGTCACTCCCCCGGACGGTCCGCCCCTTCCTGCGCCATCGAGTCTTTACTGGAGCTGAGGATGTCCGGCGGAGGTTTCCAACCGGACACAATTTTCTGAGGGGCCAGAAGCAGCCCATCCCCAAACAACCGAGCGTCAGAGACCCAGTGTCAGAGACCCAGCCCAGCCCAGAGTCGGAGATGTCGCCGATGTCGCCAAACGGAAAGTGGAGACTCTGATCCCAGCGAAGGAGAACAACCAGCGACCAGCGTCCGCTGTGAGTCCCCATCGCACCGCCAATTCCAGCCATTACCCCTCTGGTCCCCATCGCTGGCTCCTCCCCTCTCCCCTGATACCCCTCTCTCGTCCATGGCTCTCCCTCCATCTTTTCCCCCCCACAGCCTCCCGTCCACACACCCCCAACACACACACCTCCCCCACCCACACACACCCTCCCCTCCCCCCTCCCACATCCCTCCTCCCCCCCCCCCACACCCCTCCCGCCCACATGTACACCTCCTCCCCGCCGCACACCCCCCTCCCCCACATGCACCCCTCCCCCCACACCACCATCTCCCCCCCACACCTCTACATCCCCCCCTCCTCCCCTCCCATCTCACACCCCCCCGCCACACACCCCCCCCCCCACTCCCCTTCCACACATGAAGAGGAGGGGGAGGGAGTGCTCAGGGATGAGGAGAAATGAGCCGCGCCTGAGCAGTTAGGGGCTACGGTGAGTGGTGGAATATTGCGTTGGGGGAACGGTTTGTGTTGGGGGAATGGGTGAGTGGTGGAATATTGCGTTGGGGAATGGGTTGTGTTGGGGGACCAGGCCTCCCGTGTGACTGGGACCCAACGGGTCCCACTTAGTCTAGTATTATCTATAACAGGGGTTGAGGGAACCTTTTCATGCTGGAATGCCTCATTAAGTTAGCTGTAATCTAATAAGGCCACATCCAAGAAACTTCAATTAGATATACTTCTAAATGTACATGATTTTGTAAAAATCTAACTACTGTGTACTAACTACAAGAAAATGAAAAAACATTGTTAATTCTAGAGTTAACTAACCTTTTAATTACTTTGTTGTGACTGCTTTTTGTGGGAAAGCATTTGAATATTGGGTTGCAACATGGAGGTACGCAGTTTCAGCTGACCTTCTAGATGGGTATCCGTCATCTGTGACCTTAAGGGCGTCTAGATTTGGGTTAGGTTGGAGAATGTAGCTTCGCAGCAATAAGTGGATGAAAGGCAAAAAAGCATTTCTTCTTTTACTCTTTGGTATTTTAAATACGTTCATTTTAAGATTAAAATTAAAATAATAAAAGACGAACAAAAACATATTAATAAAAATAAAAGGATTTGTTCTACAAAATTTGGATTCATTCAAAAGGCCGCACTTAATGGCCTAGAAGGCCGCATGTGGCCTTAAGGCCGCAGGTTCCCCACCCCTGATCTATAAGTATTACAGTGGCTTGCAAAAGTTTTCATACCCCTTGAACTTTTCCACATTTTGTCAGCATGGCCCAGTCAAAGTCCAGACCTAAATCCAATTGCGAATCTCTGGCAAGACTTGCAAATTGCTGTTCACAGACGCTCTCCATCCAATCTGACTGAGCTTGAGCTATTTTGCAAAGAAGAATGGGCAAAGATTTCAGTCTCTAGATGTGCAAAGCTGGTAGAGACATACCCCAAAAGACTTGCAGCTGTAATTGCAGCGAAAGGTGGTTCTACAAAGTATTGACTCAGGGGGGCTGAATACTTTTGCACGTCACACTTTTCAGTTTTTTATTTGTAATAACATTTGGAAACCATGCATCATTTTCCTTCCACTTCACAATTATGCACCACTTTGTGTTGGTCTATCACATAAAATCCTAATAAAATACATTTATGTTTGTGGTTGTAACGTGACAAAATGTGGAAAAGTTCAAGGGGTATGAAAACTTTTGCAAGCCGCTGTATGTTTGCAGGCCTGCTGTGCTGCTGCTGGTAAGAATTTTGTTGCTCCGTTGCCGGTAGACATGACAACTACACACTCTTGCCTCTTGAATATGAGCCTCATTCCGTTCCACATGCATCAGAAGGTGGAATCTTTGGGGATTGCAGTGGTAAAAATGTTTTGCTTTGCATATTATTCTTGCATTTCCGCTTTTAAACAACGTGGCCGTACTCAAATGTATTTCTGCCACAATTTCCGTTCAGTATGTTTACGTGTTGGATCCCAGCTGTATTTAGTTACCCAGGGGCCGGTGGGTCATAGGTCGAGCATGGTACTCCCAGCTGCTGGTTAGCAAGAGAACACAACTCCCACTGAGTTAATCCGGTGAAAGAATTCACGGGCGTCCGGTCGATGTAACCCACCCATTGTCGTGCGGCCGATAAATCTTCCCTGTTCATTTTAGCTGGCGGGGTCATTCACTCTGTGGCTGCAGCAACTTCAGAGGTAGTTGATGAATGGAAATGGGAAGGTAGCCAAGCTCAATATTAGCAACCTCTTGGCGTGAGTGGGGAGAGGATTGAATATAAGTCTGCACAAAATGTTTGCAGCCACTGTGCCTGAGTCTCTGTGTGGGTTTGTAGTACAAACACCAACATTCCACATGACCCTACGCTATAATCTACTCATTCAACATAAAGGTGAAAGTTAATGTGTGCAAATACTGAACGCAAATAACTCCAGGAGTTGGAAATCGAAACAACCACCTTCTAGTCGTTAGTTTAGTTTATTGTCACGCGTACCGAGGTGCAGTGAAAAGCTTTTGTTGCGTGCTATCCAGTCTGCGGAAAGACATAACTCGTTTGACATCGATTTCTACTCTTTGTAGCAGTGGAACCTTATTCCTGAGAGTGCAGGAGGCTGAGGGTTGACCTTCTCGAGGTGAGAAGGTGAACAGATATGGTGAATGTCCTTTACCCAAAGAAGGGGAAACAAAAAAACAGGCCATAAGTTAAATATGTAGAAAGGACCTTGCAGATGAAGAAGGGTCTCGAAGCAAAACGTCACCTATTCCTTTTTGTCCAGAGATGCTGCCTGACCCGCTGAGTTACTCCAGCACCTTGTGTCTATCCTCGGACATAAGTTTAAGGTGAGAGGGGAAAGATTAAATAGGAACCCAAAGAGCAACCTTTTCACACAGAGTAGTGGTGGGTATATGGAATGAGCTGCCAGAGGAGGTATTTGAGGCAGGTATAATAGCAACATTTAAAAGGCATTTGGACATGTACATGGATAAGAAAAGTTTAAAGGATGTTGGCCAAATGCAGGCAATGGGACAAGTGTAGATGGTCGGCATGGGCAAGTGGGGCTGATGAGTCTGTTTCTGTGTTATATGACTATGGATCCATTGTTGATTAATTGATTGAATAATTGAATGGCGTAGCATTGAAATAACCCTTTGGCCCACTGAGCCCACCCACGCTGACCATCGATCATCAGTTCACACTACTTCCATGTTATCTCACTTTCTTCATCCACTCCCTACACACTAGTGGCAATGTACAGAGGGCCAATTAACCTGCAAACCCGTCTGTCTTTGGGATGTGGGAGGAAAGCCGAGCAAACTCCACACACAGGCAGCACCCGAGGTCAGGATCGATCCCGGGTCTCTGGCACCGTGAGGCAGTAGCTGCTTTGCTGTTACGCTAATTAGTCAGGTTAATTACTCAGGTGCCAATGGTATTAATGGTGTCGGTGTTGGCAATGCCAATGGGTGATCCTGGATGTCAAGGGCAGGTAGTTAGTCTTGATTGGTCCGAAATGGTGATTATCTGCCACTTGGTATTTATTTTCAACCTAACTGTGACTTTTTCTTGTTTTTTACAGGTGCACACTAGTCATTAGCTGAGAAAATGTGAATGGAACTGAGCATAGTGCAAACTGTAGGTTTAAGGTGAATGGGGAAAAATTAATTGCAAGCTGAGGGCGCAAATCTTTCACACAAAGGGTGATGGGTATATGGATCAAGCTGCCAGAGGAGGTAGTTGAGGTGTTTTAAACATTACTATCAAAATGTTTAAAACAGATTTGGACGGGTCCATGAATAGGATAAGTTTAGAGGGACGTGGGCCAATGCAGGCAGGTGGGACTAGTGTAGATGAGATATGATGGTCGGTGTAGGCAAGTTGAGCCAAAGGCCCTGTTTCCACACTGTATGACTATGACTCTATCCTACAATGGCAATGTAGCCTTGTTATTATAGTCCATTCAGAGGCATATGGAACGTTGCATGTGGACTAACTAATGTGGAATACAAATGCACAATCGATTCTTTGTTATTGTATCATTTTGCAATAGCTTAGTTTAGTTTAGTTTAGTTTAGTGACAGGCCCTTCAGTCTGTGCCGACCAATGATCCCTGAACACTAATATCCTACACATGAGGGACAAATCACAATCTATACTGAAGCCAATTAGCCGTCCAACCTGTACGTCTTTGGAGTGTGGGAGGAAACCAGAGCACCCGGAGAAAACCCACGCGGTCACAGGGAGAATGTCCAAACCCCGTACAAACAGCCCCCATGGTCAGGATCGAACCCGGGTCCCTGGCTCAGAAAGGCAGCAACTCTACCGCTGCGCCACCGTGCCACCCCTTCAATTTTAGATAGCTTCTAGTTAAGCTGGTTTCACGGAGAGGTGATGCCTTTCAACCATCCCGTCTGTTGGAGATGTACCTTCCTTTGGCATCATAATATCCAAGTGCATTCCTTCATCTGGCCTCACTACACTTGCCGAGAAGCCCTTGCTAAAACAATGAGGAGCTAACTACCTGTTAAGAAAGCTGCTGTAGCCCGAATATATAGAACCACAGCCATAGATTCTGAGTCCATTACTGCACTGTAACATTGGTGCTCCCTCTATAATATAGTCTGTTCCTCAGAAGTATTTCTCCACTGGCACAGGCGTTCCCGACACTCTCCATTCAAAGCCCCATTTGTTCGCACTCAATAATCTCCCCCCCCCCCCCCCCCCCCCCACCCAAATGCCCCATGGCACGTCTTTTTAAAAGAGTTCGGGTTGCCGTGGCGATTCACAAAGACTGCGAGCTGCCCGCAAGCCAAATATATATTTTTCTTATATTTTCCTCTTCTGTGAACTTTCCAACCACATTAGCTCAATATTATTGAAGCCTTACAAACGCACGGTAATCTTTGGCACCTCCGCATTCCTCAAGAAGGAATGCATGAATACATCAGCAGACTCAGGCATTGGTTTTTTAACATTTTTGGTACAATATTCAGGTACTTTTCAGCTATTAACATTGGTTGACAAAATCATATGTTTTTCTGGTATTCATTTAAAAAAAACCTTGACTCAATTACATCAACTTTAGTTCCTTCAATTAATTATAATTTCTAAATAAACTGGCCATTCAAAGTTGGTACACACTTAAAATTTAAATAAGGTTCAGTATTTGTTGTCTGAAGTAAGGCTGCTGGTTTCTTAGGAACCCATAGAAATCTCAGTTCTCCAGTATTTATAGTCCTAGTTCCTTGAATTAACTCTTCCTTGAATTAACTGTCCCCCCGTTAGGCGATTTTTTTAGGCAATTACAGGCGACTAGGCCGTCGCCACATGGTTGCCGGGGTGGCGCCTGTATGCTCTCCTCAGTCGCCCAAAGAATCGTAGCATTTTTCAGGTCGCGCTGGATTTTGAAATGTTCAAAACTTTTTTGGTGACAGTCGGCGACCGTGGGCTTGTCGTAGCTTGACATCTCCTGACGTAGGTGCTTGTCGTAGGTTGTCGCCAGGGTGACGTAGGCTGTCGCCGGTGCTGACGTTGGTGGATTCCATTGGCGCCTACCTACGCCAACCTACGTCAACCGGCGGCAGGTACCGGCCACCGAATTGTATTAACTTGCCGTAGCTTGTCGCGGGTGGACGTAGGTTGAACATTTGGAGCACTACTTTGGATTACATGCCGTAGGATGTCGGCTACACACCGTGGAGGGGTCCCAGTCGTTGATTTTTTTGGCGACCTGCTATAACTATGACAGTCTTCTAAGCGCTCCATCTCACACGATTATTTCCTTTGTTTGCACTCGCTGTTTCACTCGCTGCACTATTCATCAGTACTGTATGGATGCTGTTTACACTGTGAGCTTCATGTCAACAAGGAATTTCTTTGCTCCCTGGTGTATTTGACAACAAACTAATCTGATTTAATCAGATCTAAGTTTTTTCCTCTAGCTGGGTAGCTCCTTTTTTTCAAGCAGAACTTGCGGTACCGACATACAACAAATTGCAGTGTGAATATCAAAGGTGTCCCACCCTGGTCATTCCTTCTTCTCCCCGCTCCTGTCGGGCAGGAGATACAGAGGCTTGAAAGTGCACACCACCAGACTCAGGAACTGCTTCTTCTCCCTGTGGAATACAGTTTCCCAGCATTGTAACAAGCAGTTTCAGAGACAAAGTCCAATGTCCGCAATGCGTTAGGTTGGAGAATCGGCACAGTAAACTAGCTTATGGAAGGATCGCTTAGAAGTCTGATAACAGAGGGGAAGAAGATACAGAAGCTTGAAAGCACACATCACCAGACTCATGAACAGCTTCTTCCCGAAGATACACACAAAAAGCTGGAGCAACTCAGCGGGACAGGCAGCATCTCTGGATAGAAGGAATGGGTGACGTTTCGGGTCGAGACCCTTCCTGACCCAAAATGTCACCCATCCCTTCTCTCCAGAGATTTGAACCAGCATCTGCAGTTCCTTCCTAGACAAACAGCTTCTTCCCATCTGTTAACAGACATCTGAACGATCCTTCCATAAGTTAGGGTAGATAAAATGCTGGAGAAACTCAACGGGTGAGGCAGCATCTGTGGAGCGAAGGAATAGGTGACGTTTCGGGTCGAGACCCTTCTTCAGGCTGGAGAAGCTGAAACGTCACCTAGTCCTTCGCTCCACAGATGCGGCCACATCCGCTGAGCTTCTCCAGCATTTTTATCTACCTTCGATTTTTCCAGCATCTGCAGTTCCTTCTTAAACCTTCCTTAAGCTAGTGTACTGTCAGGTTTGCCTCTACTCCATTGCGGACGTTGGACTTTGTCTCTAGACTGTTATAGTGCAATGTTGAGAATTTTTAATTCTGCACTCTGGTTTTTTTCTCTTCACTCTACCTGTTGTACTTGTGTTTGGCTCGATGGTATTCATGTATAGAATTACCCGATTTAATTGGATAGCACGCAAAACTAAAGCTTTTCAGTGTATCTCGGTACAATAATAAACATGAAGAACTAAAATAGTCATAGAGTCATACAGCAGGCAAACTGGCCCTTCAGCCCAACTTGTCCATGCTGACCAAGATGCTCTATCTACACTAGTCCCACCTGCCATGTTTGGCCCATATCCCTTTAACCTTTCCTCTCCATAAAATCTCTTTCTGCCCGTCTCCAATTAGTTTCCTTGCCAGAGAGAGTGATGGAAGTCAAGTTGCTGTTAACATTTAAGAGATGTCTAGACACGTGAATCCCACAGACATAGATGGCTATGGGACAAGCACTGGAAAATAGGAGGCCACTGGTTGGCATGGATTTGACGGGCTGAATGGCCTGTTTCCAAGCCGCATGGCTTGTTGTTGTGGGTTGTAACCACTGTGAGTGTGACAAGGTTTCCATCGCACAATGAATAAAAGTTGAGGGCCAGTCCTGATGCAATGGTAGAATTACTGCTTCACGGTGCCGGAGACTCTGGTTCGATCCTGACTATGGGTGCTGTCTGTACTTTCTCCCTGGAATGCATAGGTTTCCTCCAGGTATTCCAGTATCCTCCTGCATTCCAAAAATGTGCCGGTTTGTAGGTTGCTTGACCTTTGTAAATTGCCCCTGGTGTGTAGAATGCGAAACTGGGATAACATATACAGTGCCTTGAAAAAGTATTCATACCCCTTGAACTTTTCCACATTTTGTCACGTTACAACCACAAACGTAAATGTATTGTATTTGGATTGTGATCCAACACAAAGTGGTCGAAAAGTGTGGGTCAATACTTTGTAGGGGCTGCAATTGCTTTTTTTGCGTTTCCATGCTCTATTCTTGTAGCTCTGGCTGTATGTTTAGGGAAGGTGAATCTCCGCCCCAAAAACTCTAACAGGTTTTCTTCCAAGATGGTATTTGATCCATCTTCCCATCAACTCTGACTCCCTGTCCCTGCTGAAGAAAAGCATCCCACAGCATGATGCTGCCACCACCATGTTTCACAGTGGGGATGGTGTGTTCAGGGTGTGTGCAGCCGCCACACATAGCGTTTTGCATTAATGGGTCTCATCAGACCAGAGCAGTTTGCTGTGTCTCCCACATGGCTGCAAATGGGAAACAAACTCTTCCATAAAGGCCCGATTTGTGGAGTGCACGACTATAGTTGTCCTGTGGACAGTTTTGGTCGGCTGTTCTCTGATCAATGCTCTCCTTGCCCGTCAGTTTAGGTGGACGGCATGGTAGGTTTGCAGTTGTGCTCTAACCCTGAAACTTCTCCACAACTTTATCCCTGACCTGTCTGACCTTGGGCCCAGCTGAGATTTTACACACATGTGGACTCTATTTACTAATTAGGTGACTTCTGAAGGCAATTGGTTGCACTGGATTTTATTTAGTGAGCCAGCCACACTTTTCAGTTTTTTATTTGTTTTTGTTTATCATTTTCCTTCCACTTCGTTTGCAGTGTTGGTCTATCACATAAAATCCTAATAAAATACATTTATGTTTAACGTGACAAAATGTGGAAAAGTTTAAGGGGTTGAATAGTGTAACCAGTGCATGGGTGGTCGGCTGGTCGGCATGCAATGTTTCCATGGGTGGAGACAAAATGCAGGCGGTCAGGCAGCATCTCTGGACGTTTTGGCGAGACCCATGGAAAACAGGTGTTTTGACCCACCGAGTCTGCACTAACCAGCGATCCCTGCACACTAACGCTATTCTACACACGCTGGGGACAATTGCCAACAAACCGGAGTGTGGGAGGAAACCGGAGATCCTGGAGAAAAGCCCATGCAGGTTACAGGGAGAATGTAGAAACTCCGTACAGACAGTGCCCCTAGTCAAGATTAAACCCAGGTCTCTGGCGTTATAAAGACCCTGTCCCACTTTCACGACCTAATTCCCGACCTCTGCCGAGTTTGCCCTTGACTCATACTCGCAGCGAGGTCGTAGGTAGGTCGTAGTAGGCCGTGATGCTAGTCGTAGGTACTCGTGGCATCAAGTAGGTCGGGGCGTTTTTTCAACATGATGAAAAATGTCCACGAGTAAAAAAAGTGGTGAATTAGGTCGTGAAAGTGGGACAGGCCCTTAAAGCCCCTGTTCCACATAGGCCATTTTTTTTGGGCGACTACAGACAACTAGGCTGTCGCCACATAGTCATGGGGTGATGCCTGTATGGTCGTGAATAGTCTCCTCAAGTCGCCTAAAGAGTTGTGACGTTTTTCTGGTCGCCGCTGGATTTTGAAATGTTCAAAACCTTTTGGCGACTGTGGGCTTGACGTAGCTTGTCGTAGGTCGTCGCCAGGATGACGCAGGTTGTCGGCAGGTGACGCTGGTTGTCGCCGGGTGCTGACTTCGGTGAATTCCATTGGCGACTACCTACGTCAACCTATGGCAACCGGAGACAGGTACCGGCGACTGAATTGTCTACAGTTGTCTTCAGTGGTCGTTGCCTGTGGTAGCGTTGCGCAGGTGGACGCAGGTTGACTTTGGTTGTCGTAGGTTGTCGCCTGTGTGGTCGTAGGTGGACGTCCTAACAGGTCGCCGGTTGTCGGTAGCTTGCCGTAGCTTGAGGTCGACTAGATGGTAGGTTGTCTTAGCTTGTCGTAGACATTGTCATAGGAGGGGGGGGGGGGGCCCAAGTCGCTGCCTTTCCGGTGACCTGCTACGAATGTGGCAGTCGCCGAGAATATCGCCCAAGTGGGACAGGCCCTTAAGGCAGCAACTCTACAGCTGCGCCACCGTGCCACCCATCTGCGGTCTATCTTGGTGTAAACCAGAATCCACAGGTTGTTAAACTAAACTGGTGAATGTAGCCACAATTACATTCACAAGTTTCCAACGTTTCACCTGCTTCTGCTGCCCTGTGGGATCTCTTCATAAGCACTCGGTTTCTATTTCAAGTCCGTAATTGATAGCCGACTTGAGTCAGCCCAGTGATTCAGGGCCCTCTTTGTTGAAGGGAAGCATCACTGAGCTGCTGACAACCTCTAATCTCCTTCTGTTACTATTAGAAATTAACTTCCTCATATCATTCACAAGGCACCCCAGTACTGTGGTGAGAAGCCTTGTTCTGCATGCAATCCCATCAGATTAGATAATACTGTATATAAATACAGCCAAGTCCAACTCAAGTACAAAAAGTAGAGCAAAGAGTCAGATAAACAGTGCAGAATATGGTTCTCAGCTTTGTAGCGTATGCCACTGTCCCGCATGGGTAAAGTTCCGCGTCTGATCCGTTCTCCAGACCCAGAACTTCACCTATCCATGTTCTCCAGAGATGCAGCCGGACCCGCTGAGTTACTCCAGCACTTTGCGTCATTCTATGGCTCTACCTGAGACTGACAACTCACCCACTGATCACAGCAGTCCTTCTGTTCTCTGGTTAACTTTGGGATTGATGGTTACTCTAGATGGTTTATAGTCATGAAGAATTTCACTCCAATGTTTTAGAGAGGCAGCTGCTGATATTGCCATTGGCAATTCCTAATCTTCAAGTCATTTTCTCTTCAAGTCAGAATAAGTTAACTGTGCAAAATATAGTTGAAAAATGGTTTCTGTGGGAATATTGCTATGTATTTTCTTTGACTCAATGCCGAAAGACTGAATTATATCAGGCTGTTTTTATTTCAGGAAAGTTGTGCATATTTACTCAGCCATGCCCTGCAGGCACTGCCGAGGTCCCACAGCTCCAGTGGCTTCTGCTGCTCTCTGTGTGGAGTTTGCACGTTCTCCCCGTGACTGTGTCCGGTTTCCTCCGGTTGCTCCGGATTCCTTTCCTCCCGCATCCCAAAGACGAGCTGGCGGCTCTGTTTTTGAAAAACTTTTTTTAAACATTTTGAGAATCTGCACGGAAACAGGCCCTTCGGCCCACTGATGGCCCATGCAGACTATCGATCATCTGCTCACACTAGTTCTATGTTATCCCACTTCCGCATCCACTCCCTAGATACTAGAGGCAATTAACAGAGGGCCAAGTAACTTTGAACCCACATGTCTTTGGGATGTGGGAGGAAACCGGAGCACCCGGAGGAAACCCACGCAGTCACAGGAAGAACGTGCAAACTCCACACATCGAGGTCAGGATCGAATGAGGCTCTATGCACCACTGTGCTGCCCTTGGCTGCTGTAAACTGGTCCTTGTGTTAGTGGCTGGTAGAGGAATCAGTGGCCATGTGAAAGATTGTAGGAAGGAACTGCAGATCCTGGTTTACATGAAGATAGACACAAAATGCTGGAGTAACTCTGCGGGACAGGCAGCATCTCTGGGTAGAGGGAATGGGTGACATTTCGGGCCGAGACGCATCTTCAGACAGAAGAATGGTCTTGACCCAAAACGTCACCCATTCTTTCTGTCCAGAGATGCTGCCTGTCCCGCTGAGTTTCGCTAGCATTTTGTACCTGGCATATGAAAGAGAATGGATTACAAAGAAGCAGGTGGAAGAATGACATTACGCTGATATTACGCAGGCATCAATTTGATAGCCTTCTTTGTTGTCATGAAACACAGACCGACAAGTACAGATGTCCAGACCCTGCGCACACGATGCCAGCTCGAAGAGATTTTAAATTATATTTTAACTACATTTTATAAAGTGAAATATCTTTATTGCCTTAGGTCCTCAGAAACTGATGTTAAACACGCACACCTTATATTCATTGATGGGTCCCAGCCCTGACTGCTCCAGCTGAGTTACTCCAGCACTTTGTGCTTTTGCAGTTCCTTAGACCTTCTTCAATTACATCCACTTTGTTCCATATACTCCCACTTTCTATGTGTATCTGTAAACTCTGGACTGTTTGATTGTAATCATGTACAGTGTATTCGCTGACTGGAGAGCAGGCAACAACAGGGGTGACGCAGTAGGTAGAGTTGCTACCGTACAGCGCCAGAGACCCGGGTTTGATCCCGACTACGGGTGCTGTCTATACAGAGTATGTAGGCTCTCCCTGTGACCGCGTGGGATTTCTCCGGGCGCTCCGGTTTCATCCCACACTCCAAAGACGTGCAGGTTTGTAGGTTAATTGGCTTCAGTAAAATTGTAAAATTGTCCTAAGTGTGTGGCATAGTGTTAGTGTACGGGGAGATTGGTGATCAGCGCAGACTCAGTGGGCCGAAGGGCCTATTTCTAACAGTCTAACTATAGTCTAACTATAAATCTAAAAAAATAACTATTTACTGTACCTCGGTACATGTGACAATGATAAACTAAACCAAACTAAACTTTATAAGTTGCACCCATTGATCCTTAAACCGCAGTGAAGACGGATGATAATGAGGAGGGCGTACCACCAATAACTGGACTACAGGGGGATGGGTGAAGCACACATCTTTCAAAGTACGTTAAATCCTCTGGAAGCATAACATTTAAGAGTAAAGTGGATAGGTATATGGACGTGAAGGGAATGGAGGGGTATGGTCTGAGTGCAGGTAGATGGGACTAGGGGAAAACAAATGGTCGGCACGGACTGGAAGGGCCGAGAGGGCCTGTTTCCGTGCTGTAATTGTTATATGGTTATATGGTTATAAGAAACTGCAGATGCTGGGATCAGTCTGAAGAAGGGTCCTGATACAAAACGTCGTCTGTGCGTTTCCCTCCACAGAAGCTGCCTGACCCATTGAATCTGCAGCGGTTCATTCTAGAATCATTGCGTTAGACTCATGCAGCACAGAAACGGTCCCTTGGGCCTAACCTGCCCATGACCACCAAGAAAGCCCATCTACATCAGTCCCACCTTGCGGCGTTTGACCCTCTAAAACTTCCCTATCCAAATATCCTTTACATTGTGTTTTTAAGATGAAATCCTTCCTTATCTTCCCTCACACAAAGCAGGATATTGTAACTGCAGTGCACCAGTCAGCGAACTGTTGCTTTGGGGAAGGGGCGAATGACTTTAACCTTGGTACCCTGGAGTATGTCGTTCAGTAAACATGTAGATTGTGAGGAAGAGTATGACTTGTCTGTACAGGCTCTTGTTGTGAAGCAGATATCATCACAAATCAGCGCAGTCATTTATCGTGAGTTAAGTTTTGAAATGTGCTTACACCACAACATCTAAGGTTTAACATGGTGAAGTTTGTACTCATGAAATGCCCGAGGTAAATACTATACCAGGGCATATCTTCCATGAAGCCACCTTAACTCACTGAATCAAAAGCAGTAAATCAGATTATGTCAAGGATCGTAAGTGTAAGAATGAAATAAGTTATTTATCTGTGTAGGACGGGTTTGCAGATGTTGGTTTACACCGAAGATAGACTCAAAATGCTGGAGTAACTCAGCGGGAGAAGCAGCATCTCTGGAGAGAAGGAATGGGTGATGTTTCGGGTCGAGACCCTTCTTCAGACTGAATGCAAAGTTATTTATCAGAATGTGTTTCCATGCTGAATGGATCAGTGCTGCTGATGGAGTCTCTCAGCTGCCACCTTGTACTAATGATCATGTATGTCAGACACGCTGACAACTCCACACTCAGTCCCACACAATGATGAGTCATCTAAGTGCATAAGAAGTTGGAAACCTTCTTGAAAGCTTTGAGTTTGCCTCGTCAACTGTGAGCATTTGTTCTTCAGGAAAGTCATCTGTTCTCTTCTCATTATAATTAATTGCAGCCTCAGGCTACAAGAGGTTTATGAGAATGATCCCGAGGATGAATGAATGATCGTATAAAGAGCGTTTTAATGGCTCTGGGTCTATACCTGCTGGAGCTTAGAAGTGGATCTCGTTGAAACCTACCGGATAATGAAAGGCAAAGGTAAAGTGGATTTGGAGAGGATGTTTCCAGTAGTAGGTCCAAAGGTGAGTGGTTTTGAGGATAGTGAAGATGGTTGTGAAAGATTGCAGCAGGATCTGCATCGATTGGCCAGGTGGGCTGAGGAACGGTTGATGGAATTTAATACAGAGAGGTGTGAGGTGTTGCAATTTGGGACGTCGAACAAGGGCAGGGCCCACACAGTGAATGGTAGGCCTCTGGCGAGTGTTGTCGAGCAGAGGGATCTAGGAGTGAAGGTGCATAGTTCCTTGAAGGTCGAGTCACAGGTAGACAAGGTGGTCAAAAAGGCTTTTGACACATTGGCCTTCATCAGTCAGAGTATTGAGTATAGAAGTTGTGAGGTCAGGTTGCAGTTGTTTAAGACGTTGCAAGACTGCATCTAGAGTATTGTGTTCAGTTCTGGGCACCATGTTATAGGAAAGGTATTGTCAAGCTTGAAAAGGTTCAGAGAAGATCAAAGTCAAAAGAGTTAATTGTCAAGATCAAAGTCAAAAGAGTTTATTGTCATGTGTCCCTGACAGGACAATGACATTCTTTCTTTGCATAGCACAACAGAACATAGTTGGCATTGACTACAATTATATACGTAAATACACACATGAATGAATACATTGATAAAGTGCAAATAACAGATGGAGGGGTATTAATGTTCAGAGTTTTGTCCGAGACAAGTTTAATAGGCTGATGGCTGTGGGGAAGTAGCTATTCCTGAACTGGGTTGTTGCAGTTCTCAGGCTCCTGTACCTTCTACCCGAAGGTAGCAGGGAGATGAGTGTGTGGCCAGGGTGGTGTGGGTCCTTGATGATGCTGCCAGCCTTTTTGAGGCAGCGACTGCGATAGATCCCCTCGATGGAAGGGAGGTCAGAGCCGATGATGGACTGGCCAGTGTTTCCTACTTTTTGTAGTCTTTTCCTCTCCAGGGCACTCAAGTTGCCGAACCAAGCCACGATGCAACCGGCCAGCAAGCTCTCTACTGTGAACCTGTAGAAGTTAGAGAGAGCCCTCCTTGACAGACCGACTCTCCGTAATCTTCTCAGGAAGTAGAGGCGCTGATGAGCTTTCTTAATAATCGCATCTGTGTTCTCGGACCAGGAATGATCTTCACAGATGAGCACGCCTAGGAATTTGAAGCTCTTGACCCTTTCAACCTTCGACCCGTTGATATAAACAGGACTGTGGGTCCCCATCCTACTCCTTCCAAAGTCCGCAATCAGTTCCTTGGTTTTGCTGGTGTTGAGGGCCAGGTTATTGTGCTGGCACCATATGGACAGTCGCTCGATCTCTCTTCTATACTCTAACTCACCCCAATCAGTGATACGTCCCACAACAGTGGTGTCGTCAGCGAACTTGATGGAACTTGAAGATACAGCCTTCCATCACAGTGATCACTGTGGTGGATGTTTATGTTAAGTTCTATCGTTCTTTTAATTGTGTCTTTTATCTGTATGGCTGCATGCTAACTCAAATATCACTGTACCTTAATTGGTGCATGTGACAATAAATGTGAATCTGAAACTGAATCTGAGGATTTACGAGGATGTTGCCAGCACTAGAGGGTGTGAGCTATAAGGAGAGGTTGAGTAGGCTGGGTCTCTATTCCTTGGAGCACAGGAGGATGAGGGGTGATCTTATAGAGGTGTATAAAATCATGAGAGGAATAGATCGGGTAGATGCACAGAATCTCTTGCACAGGGTAGGGGAATCGAGGACCACAGCACATAGGTTCAAGGCGAAGGGGAAAATATTTAATAGGAATCCGAGGGGTAAAGTTTTCACTCAAAGGGTGGTGGGTGTATGGAACAAGCTGCCAGAGGAGTTACATGGTTGAGCATGGACGATCCCAACATTTAAGAAACAGTTAGACAGGTACATGGATAAGACAAGTTTGGGGGGATATGGACCAAGCGCAGGCAGGTGGGACCAGTGTAGATCTGACATGTTGGCCGGTGTGGGCAAGTTGGGCCAAAGGGCCTGTTTCTATGACTATGACTCAATTTCTAGAGTCTAGGACCAGAGGGCACAACCTCAGAATGAAAGGACGTACCTTTAGAATGGAGATGAGGAGGAATTGCTATTACCAAAGGGTGTTGAATCTGTATAATTCATTGCCCAGATGCTGGTGGAGGCCAAGTCATTGGGTATTTTTAAAACAGATATTATTAGGTTCTTGATCCGTGCGGGCATCAAAGGTTATGGGGAAAAGGCAGGATCATGGGGTTGAGAGGGAAAATACACCAGCCATGATTGTATGGTGGAGCAGACTGATGGGCCAAATGGCCTAATTCTGCTTCTATATCGAATGGTCATGATAGAGGATTCTAAAACTAGAGGGCATAGGTTTAAGGTGGGAGGAGAGAGATTTAACAGGGACATCTCAGGTGTAACTTTTTCACTCAGAGAATAGTCCGAATCTCCGAACTAGGGACTTTGGGCTTTTGTTTTGTTTTGCATTGTTATTGGTGTGTTTTATTTATTTAGTATTTTGGTTAGTTTATTACATTACCTATTGAGTACTTTGTTTGCAGACCTGTTACACTGCTGCAAGTATGAATGTCATTGGTCCGGCTGACATTTAAACACTCTAGACTCTTGTCCATGGAATGAACTGCCAGGAAAAGCTGTAGGAGTGGGTACAATTACAATGTTACAAGACATTTGGACAGTTATATGGATAGGAAGGGTTTAGATGGCTATGGGCCAAATGCAGGCAGATGGGACTAGCCCTATATGCCAAACCTAGTCAGCATGGACAAGGAGGGCTGAAGGGCCTGTTTCTGTGCTGTACAGCTCTATGAATCTATGACAAATTCTATTATTGTTTAAACTTAAAGGAGTCAGTAACGTTGGCGTGCAGATTCCACGTTAGATAACATTTTTAGTTCCACATCATGATAAGCTCTAAGCCAGGCTTGGATGTAGCACCTGTTCCACTGTGGTAAACCTGGACAGTGTTAGTAAGATCGCACTATGATTCCACAGCAGGTACAGGCTTCATAGAATTTGGTCTTTATGAATTGTAGAAGCAAGGTTACAACCCTGCATGCACCAGTGATTTAGTTTAGTTTCGTTCAGTTTGGAGCTACAGTGGGGAAACAGGCAATATACAGGGACAATATACAGAAACCAATTAACCTACAAACCAGGACACCCGGAGAAAACCCACGCAGCTCTACCTATGCGCCACCATGCTGCCCTAATCTACTGCCTTAAACATGCACCCTTCAGAGAATAGCTTACAAACACCGAATCTCCTGATGGCAAAATCTTCACTCCTGGATCTCTGTTGGAAGCAGGATTGGTGGAGACTACAGAGAATAGTGGAACCCGCCCGATCCATCACGGGTACTGACGGTTCCACCATCGAAGGGATCTACAGGAGACGCTGGTCTGGACCTCAGGATAGGTGTATTTACCAGATCTCTTGCCAGACTGGGGGACTCAAGGACTAAAGGACATGGGTTTAAGGTGATGGGGGAAAGATTTACTAGGAACCTGAGGGGTAACTTTCTCACGCAAAGGGTGGTTGGTGTAGGGAATGAGCTGCTGGAGGAGGTAGTTGATTCAGATGTGATATCGCAACGTTTAAGAAACATTTAGACAGGTGCATGGATTGGACAGGTTTAGTGGGATATGGGCCAAATGTGGGCAGGTGGGACTAGTTTAGATGGGACATGTTGGCTGGTGTGAGTAAGTTGGGCCGAAGGGGCTGTTTCCACACTGTATGACTATGAGTCTATACTATTCATTTGTAATGAGTAATTATGGATCCTCTTGAGGTGTCCCCAGTCTCGGGAAAATCATTGTCCCAGCCAGTAGAGTTGTTATGAAGAGTGATGACAATGGACTCCAGGCTGTCATGTCAATATGTTAGCCTTTGTTCAATGTAATAATTGTTATGCTGTCTCCTCATTTGTCAAGCTAATGCAACAGAAGTGCAGCTCCAGAGAAAAGGGGCGCTCAAGCATGTAACACTTAAACAAAGCTATTGTTGGACTATTGTCTGGAAATATGTTATAGCCTTCAAATTGAATTCTACATAGAATCACCAGGTCATACAGCAGGGAAACAGGCTCCTGTGCCCAACCCCAAAACTCATGTCAACAGTGCCTTTGGAGGATCAGAGTTAAAGCCCTGTCCCACGGTACGTGTTCATTCCAAGAGCTCTCCCGAGTTTAAAAAAAATCAAACTCGTGGTAAGCACGGAGAATGAACGAGGCGGGTACATCCGAGCTCGGGGACGTCTCTTAGCGGCTCGTAACGCTAACGGCAGGTATTCGGGAAGACTCGCTAACGGCAGGTAAGCACGGGAAGACTCGTGAAGATATTTCAACCTGTTGAAAAATGTCCACGAGAGCCCCGAGTACCGACGAGCGGCCATTACCGTAAGTCTCCGACTTCGAATCAGGGCAAACTCGGGAGAGCACTTGGAATGAACTCGTACCGTGGGACACGGCTATAAGCGTTCAAGAACCTAATGGTTGTTGGGAAGAAGCTGTTCTTGAACCGGGAGTTCACAGTTTTCAGACTCCTGTACCGTCTTCCCGATGGCAGGAATGAAATGAGAGCGTGGCCAGGGTGGTGTGGGTCTCTGATGAGGCTGGCTGCCTTTTCACTGTAGCACCTCCTGTAGATCGCTTCGATGGTGGGGACATCCGTACTCGTGACGGGCCGGGCAGTTTTAGGTTTATTACTGTCATGTGTACTGAAGATCAGTGAAAAGCGTTATCTACTACCCTCTATACCACTCACCCTGTCATCTAGTTTAGTTTCGTTTATCCATGTTCTCCAGCGATTTCCAACCAAAACCTATCAAAAGCTCTCCTTACCTCTATTCGCCTAGAACCTACCATGTCCCGGAGCGGAAAAGACTGCAAAAAGTTGTGACCACTGCCCAGTCCATCACTGGCTTTGACCTCCCCGCCATCGAAGGGATCCATCGAAGTCGCTGCCTCAAAAAGGCAGCCAACATCATCAGAGACCCACACCACCCTGGCCACACGCTCATTTCACCACTGCCATCGGGAAGAAGGTACAGGAGCCTGAAAACTGCAACGTCCAGGTTCAGGAACATCTTCTTCCCTACAACCATCAGGCTATTAAACATGACAACAAATAAGCTCTGAACTGCAAGAGACTATCATTAGTATTGCACTACATTTGTTATTTAATGAGTACGTGTCAATGTGTATACATGCACACTGAGCTTTTTCACTTCTCCAGTTATGTATTATGTTTACATATTCTGTTGCGCAGCAGCAAGTAAGAATTTCATTCCCTTCTGCGACAGATGACAATAAAACCCTTGACTTGACCCTCCTCTCTTCCAGATTTCTTCCTCACCGCCGCAATAGGTCGGAAGCAGGGCTCCCACCCGAAACGTCACCGATCCATGTTCTCCAGAGATGCTGCCTGACTCGCTGAGTCACTCCAACACTCTGTGTCATTTTTTTTGGTACACCAGCATTTGCAGTTCCTTGTCTGTATATCTTTATGGATGGAATTGAGTTCAGAAGGATGAGGGGGATCGCATTGAAAATCACCGAATATTGAACGGCCTGGATAGAGTGGATGTGGAGATGTATCCACTAGTGGAGAGTCCAGGACCAGAGGGCATAGCCTTAGAATAAAAGAATGTACATTAAGAAAGGAATTATTTTTAAAGAAGGGGTGGTGAATCTGTGGAATCCATTGACACAGACGGCTGTGGAGATATTGTTAAGGGGGAGATTGATAGATTCTTGATTAGTACAGGTGTCAAGGATTATGGGGAGAAGGCAGGAGAATGGTGTTGAGAGGGAAAGATACATCAGCCATGATTGAATGATGGAGTAGGCTTGATGGGTTGCATGGCCTAATCCTGCTCTTATAACTTATGAACATATGGAGTTAAGCATTAGCATTAAGCAAACCTTTTTTCTATTGCAGCTGATAAATCACCAGCAATGCCAATCAGTAGTTAGTTCTCCATTTTCTTCTCCATGTTTCAATGCAGAGACAGATGGGCAGAAATCGGATTAAACCTGTTGGTAGACTGATAAAAAATGGTTTGAGACAGCACCTCATGTTCCACTTGGGTCGCTTACAACCCAGCGGTATGAACATTGAATTCTCCAAAATCGGGTAACTAAACTACTAACTACCCACCGTGCTTTGTGTAGAAAAGGTTGCCCCCAGATTCCCATTAAATCTTTCCCCCTTCACCTTAAGCCTATGTCCTTAGATTCTTGAGGCAAACGACTCTGTATATTTACCCGATCTAGAGTCATGGAGTCATAGAGTGATGCAATGTGGAAACAGGCCATTTGGGCCAACTTGCCCACACCGGCCAACATAACCCAGCTACACTAGTCCCACCTGCCCGCGTTTGGCCCTAATCCCGCCAAACTGTTCTATCCATGTACCTGTCTAACTGTTTCTTAAATGTTGGTCTAGACCCTGCCTCAATTACCTCCTCTGTCAGCTTGTTCCATACACCCACCACACTTTGTGTGAAAAAGTTACCCCTCAGATTCCCATTAATTTTTTCCCCTTTATCTTAAATGTCCTCAGGTTCTTGATTCCCCGACTCTGGGCAAAAGACTCTGTGTATTTACCTGATCTCTTCCTATCGTGATTTTGCACATCTCTGTAAGATCGCCCCTTTTTCTCCTGCGCTCCAAGAAATGAAGTCCTAGCGTGGACAACCTCTCCCTATAACTCAGACCCTCTAGTAAATCTCCTCTGCACCCTTTCCAGCACGACAACAGACTGAACACAATACTCTACTTGTCTTATACAACTGTAACATGACCTCCCAACTTCTACAATCCAATCCCCTGCTGAGAATTAAAAAAACATTGTGACCCCATGATGCAAACTTTCTATAAATACTTCATTACCTGTAGTGTGTGATTCCATGCTTTGCTTCAGAATGAAAAGAATTTCGATAAAAATAATTGCTATTCTGATTCATCTTGTTTCTTTCTCCCTGTGTTATGAAATATTATATTTCGAATACCTGTCAGGCGTTTCATAGAAACCGGGTCAGTTTTATGATTTTCTCGGAAATTCTTTGACTTCTGCAGTCGTGCTCGGTGATTTCTGACAGTTTTCTAATTTCTTGTGCCGATGCAGTGTGGTATTTCTGTGAACCTTTACAGATGTCTCCAGGAATCTCTCTGCTTTTATCCCAGCTAGGCATCAACATTTACTTGACATTGGACGGAATAACAATCTGAGAGATGAGGCAGGCAAGTGGGCCAGACAGTTTACGGGCATCTCAGTACAATTGCAGCTGATAAATCTTTTATACAATGCTGTCATCAGTCATTGTCGGACTTCCCGAGTTGGTCTGACAGGAACCTTAAACCGTCAGATTAACTGCGATCCCTTGCTTGTCCAGACTAAACGCTGAACGTAAACACGCAGAGACTGCAGATGCTGGAATCTTGTGCGGGACACAAAAGTGCCGGAGCAACTCAGCCCGGCAGGCAGCATCTGCGGAGGGGAATGGACAGATGGCGTTTTGGGTTGGGACCCTTCTTCAGGCTGATTGTAGGGGTTGAGAGATACAGCGTGGAAACAGGCCCTCCGGCCCATCGAGTCGATGCCGACCAACAATCCGTGCACACTACCGCTATCCTACACACACTAGGGACAATTTACAATTTTACAGAACCCATTCAACCGACAAACCTGTACATCTTTGGAGTGTTGGAGGAAACCGGAGGTCCCGGAGAAAACCCACGCAGACACAGGGAGAACGTACAAACTCCATACAGACGGCACCTGTGGTCAGGATCGAACCTGGGTCTCCTGGCAGAAACTCTACTGCTGCGCCACCGTGCCACCGGTGCTGTGCTATCGCGTGTAGTAGGAGAGAAAATTCTGGAAAAGAGGGGTGGGGTTGGGACAAAGCCTATCAAGTGATAGGTGGATACAGGTAAGGGAAGGGGGGCGGTTGATTGACAGATGTGTGGTAAGGTAAGTGAGAGGCTGGAGGTGGAAAGAAGAAAAAAAGGTTGTCAGATAAGGAGAGGAGGAGTGAAATGTAAAGTCAGAGGGACGGATAGTGGTGGAAGGGGGCAGGGAGAAGGGAAAAGGGGGGTGGGAAAGTGGAAGAAATAGGTGGGGGGAGAGCACAGGAAAGAGAGAGGAGGATAAGGAGGATGTTACTTAGAATTGGAGAATCCAACGTTCATACCATTGGGTTGTTTGCTACCCATCTTTCTCCCCCTTACTACCATAGAGTCCCGACCCAAAGCGTCACCTGTGGGTGCTGTCTATGTGGAGTTTGCACGTTCTCCCTGTGACTGCGTGGATTTCCTCGGGGTGCTCCGGTTTCCTCCCACATTTTATGGCACTTTATTGTAGATTGTGAAGAGGTGGCGTTTGCGGTTTACTTTGTTGTTGCTGCCTTACAGCGCCAGAGGCCCGGGTTCAATCCTGACTACATTTGCTATCTGCATGCAGTTTGTACGTTCTCCCGTGACTGGCGTGGGTTTTCTCCAGGCGCTCTGCTTTCCTCCCACACTCCAAAGACGTACAGGTTTGTAGGTTAATTGGCTAGGTATAAATGTAAATTGTCCCTAGTGTGTGTAGTATATTGCTAGTTGTGTGTAGGGTATTGCTAGTTGTGTGTAGGATATTGCTAGTGTGCGCAGATCGCCGGTCGGCGTGAACTCGTTGGGCCGAAGGTCCTGTTTCCACGCTGTATCTCTGAACTAAACTAAACTAAACTGAAATAAGAACGGGAGCTGGGAAAATGGGCCTTGTTACAGATTCAGTTCTGCAGCGATCTGGTTCTTGGGTTTGGTATACGTAATGCATCCGCAAATCGTCAAAGAATCTGACTCTTCCAGGGAGCTTGATTAACAGTGTCTGTTCGTCAATTGTTAAATCAAAGAAACCAGGGTTTACAACGGTAACCTCTGGTGATTCATCAACCTAGTTTAGAAATGCCCCCAGTCCATTTCAAATGAATGTTAATGTCACAGCGTTAGTGAGCCTGAATCATTGCTTCTTTCTCGATATATTCTTCCCTGGTCATTGACTCCCCCCCCAGGGGAAAGCCACACAGCTAAATATCACAGGCTCAGTGCCAGGCCCCGCTGTTATGGCACTGCATGCTTATCACTGCTGGTGTAGAATGATTTTGTAACTCCTAGTGTGTTGGGAGTGAATGGGAAAATGCAATAACATAGATCTCGTATGGACGGGTGATGGATGGCCGGCAGGGACTCGGTGGGCCAGAGGGTCTGTCTTCATGCTGTACCTCCACGCTATACTAAATGTGAATTGGTCGTTTCAATTCACCTTTGTCACGCTGCGACTTAAATGGACTCTCTGAAGCACATCGCTTCCAGGTTGGTGGACGTACATTTCTCCAGCACTCCCTCGTAACTCAGTGCATTGAAGCTGTGGACTTGCTGCGTGCTTCTCTCAACCATTTCCAAGGCTCCACCCTTGCTATTGTGTCTCAACGGTCAAGAATGGGTTTAGTATTTGGAACAAACGACAATCCGACAATTTATCGTTTCCTGTTTTGTGCCCCCGCCGTTTTGGCTCTGCATGAAAGGAACATGTAATGAGTTTGCATTAATAAAATGCCTTATCAGCCTCTCTGAATGCAAAATTATTCTGCACACAGTACATTATGTTTGATGCATTGCTTTTTTCAAGTAAGCACAAAAAAAAACAATCTGTATACTGCTTTGCAAACGTGTTTGGTGATTATTACTTTGTAGTGACCAGAAATGTTAAAAAATAGTGAAACACTGGGTCACCAGATTGTTATCTTCCTGACTTTTATAGATATCAATGCTATTTATGGGCCGGCCTGTTGGCTCCATCTCCAACTTAAGTGTGTTCATCTGATCTCGCTTTCAGCAACTTATCTTCCAGGTTGCTTGCTGCATCTTTTGAGTTAACCCGCTTTTTAGTTGAGTCACCCATCAAACAGGGGAAGGGATATCACCATAGAGGACCATGTGAATGGCCAGGGTGTCTGTGTAAAGATTGGAACACTGCTGAATAGGACACGATGTGCTGGAGTAACTCCGTGGGTCAGGCAGAATCTCTGGAGTACATGCATAGGTGATGTTCAGGATCCTCCAACAGACAGATTATGGGGTGGGGGGGGTAAGAAAGCTGGGAGTGAGAAAGGGTAGATCAAAGTGTAGGTGAGCACAGGTGAGAGTAGGGGGTTGATAGGTAGCTAAAGGTGTGAGACAAAAGGATTGCAGAGTCGTGAATTGTGAAACTGAAACATCACCTATCCACGTTTTCCAGAGATGCTGCCTGACCCATTGAGTTACTCCAGCACTATGGGTCTTTTTTGTAAACCAGCATCTGCAGTTTCTTGTTTCTACACACCGAGTATGACACAATTGAAAGTAGAGACACAAAGAATGTGTGGAGTTTTTTGTAGGGTCTTCGTTTCGTACATATTTTTTATTATGAAATTGTTAATTTCTTTCCTAAAACTGACATGTTGATGCATTGAATAAAAGATTTGCTGAAGAGACTCGGCAGGACGGGCAGCCTTGGAGACAGCAGCAGAGATGTTGTTTTAGATCAATAGCCTTTTTTCATCAGAATGTTTCAAGTGAAACATTTGAAATAAAGGAGAGAAAGGTCCTGAATGCAAGTGTTTAGATTAATAATGGCTCTGGGCTACATTGAGTATTACATAGAACATAGAACATTACAGCACAGATACAGGCCCTTCGGCCCACCATGCCCATGCTGAACAAGGTACCAAATTACATCAATCTCCTCTGTCTACCGGCGATCCATTCCCCTCCATTCCCTGCATATCACTGTGCCTGTCTAAAAGCCTCTTAAGCGTCACGATTGTACCTGCCTCGACCACCATTCCTGAAGAATGGTCTCGACCCAAAACGTCACCAATCCACACTCTCCAGAGATGCTGCCTGACCCGCTGAGTTACTCCAGCACTTTAAGTCTTTTTTCGTACAGCTTTATGTTAAAGTTACATAAGAATATTTAGGAGCATAAGAAGCAGGAACAATACATCACGTTGCTCCCTAAATTTGCTCTCTCGTTCAGTCAGATCATGGCTGGTCTGATCTTGATTTCCCTTACCTCCTTGCCACCTCTGAAGAAAGGTCTCGACCTAAACGTCACCCATTCTGTCTCTCCAGAGATGCTGCCTGTTGCCGCTGAGTTACTCCAGCATTTTGTGCCTTTCCCTGTATCTGTAACTTTGATATCCAGTGTCCATTGCAAGATGGGGATAATGGAGGGTCAGTGTGTAAACATGTACTTGGATGGGCCAAAGGGCCTGCCTCTGAGCTGTATGACTCCATGACTCTAACTCTCCATCTGTTGCCTGTCTTTACATCTTTAATAGTAAGATTAAACGAGAACTTACCAAGTTTGAAGGTTGATCTGTATTTTACGAGGAGTCGCGGTGAGGGATTTCGTGAAGACCCCGCCAGCACGCATGCGCAGCATCCTTCAAAGCAGCGGTGTGGAATCACAGAAACAAATCATGACTAAAAGATAGTAAGATGAAAAACGTAGAACTTCCTGGTTGACCTGATGATAGAGGGTGGGAGCGGTGGGCACGAAATCCCTCACCGCGACTCCTCGTAAAATACAGATCAACCTTCAAACTTGGTAAGTTCTCGTTTAATCTTACTATTTTACTTTGGAGTCACGTGAGTGACTTCGTGAAGATTTCAAAGCTCTGTGATTTCACGCCCTGGACAACGTCCATGCTTATCACACTGCCGCCAGTCTGATGGAGGAAGGCTGTTAATGGAGTTCAGTCGAAACTGGCTGAAAAATCAACACAATTTATTAATCAAATAAACAACAAATAACCCCTAATTCGGGGACAGACATTCACTGAGCGGTTCCCAGGATAGCTTCTGCGAATGTCGCAGGGGTGACCAGTGGCTTGTTATAGAACCGTTGAAAGGTTTTTTTTCACTGGCCCAGCCCGCGGTGGCGAGAATGTGGTCCATGGGCACCTCCATGGCCCTCGCCGCTGATGTGGATGCAGCCCTGGTGGAATGAGACTTAAAAATGTCAGTAGCAACTCCTGCTGCATCCAGCACCACCCTGAGCCACCTGGCGATAGTCTGTACAGTCACCCGATGATGCGGAGGTTTGTGGCTGATGAGGAGCCCCTGTTCCTTCATCCTGATAACTCCTGTAACACTGATGTATTGGTGGAGATGGGTGAGTATGCAGAGAGTGGCATCTACAGGGTACGCCCAAAATTCCAACTGCAGCCCATGCGCCCTGGCCTGTGCTGCTTTAATAATTCTTTGACAAAGAAATTTATTTGACCAGGGGTGGCCACCATGCTGTCCAGTCGCAGTTTCTGTAACGTCTGGGCTCGTTGGGCTGTAGTCAGTGCCATCAGCATCACCACCTTGAGGGTGAGCTGTTTCAGTGGTAGCTCATTCATTGGAGCCCAGCTCCTCAGTAGGGTCAGCACGATCCCCACATCCCACATTACTGTATATGTAGGTCGCGGAGGGTTGGTGTTGAACACTCCCCTCATTAGTTTAGACACCAGGTGGTTGGAACCGATACCTATATCCAGGTATGAATACAGCGTACTGCTGGCGCTGTTGATGGCACTGTGACAGCATCGAAATGGAGGCCTGCTAGAAACTCCAGGACATCAGGTATTGTTGCCGAGTTGGAAGACTTGTTGGTCCGGGCACAGAATGCCTCCCACTTCCTGATTTGGGTGAGGTACTGTTACCGAGTTGATTCTCGGCATGATGCGGAGATGAGTTCTATGGCTCGTGATGAGATACCTGCCCGGATGAGTAGTCTTTTCAGAACCTGCAGGCCAACAAGTTTAAATGACCATGGCAAGGATGACTGACCCCCGTAATGGGGTGAGTAATCAATTTGGGATGTTTCCCAATCGCCATCCATGGTTGTTTTAAAATTTTTACAACCATCGGGTACCATGGTTGTGTAGGCCAGTCGGGAATGATCAATATGCCAGTTGCAGAATCTAGTTTAATTTTCTGCAATACCCGACTGATGAGGCAGAATGGGGGAAATGCGTAGCAAAACCATTTCCCCCAATGGATAGAAAACGCATCCATTGCTATTGCCCCAGGGTCTGGTTCCCACGACACATACGTTGGTATCTGATGGTTCAGCCTGGACGCAAATAGGTCAATATCTGGTGTCCCAAAGTGAGCTATAATATCTCTAAAAATTTGGGGGTTCAACATCCACTCGATGTTGTCATTGAAGACTCGTGACCTGGTGTCCGCCACTGTATTAAGCTTCCCAGGCAAATAGGTCGCAGTAATCCAAATATTTCTTTCAATGCACCAGTGCCAAATTGTATTAGCCAATTCATCACAAGATAGCGACCTGATACCACCCATATGATTGATGTAAGCCACCACTGTGGTATTATCTATTTGAAGGCGGACATGTAAATCCCGTGAATTAGTACAGTAAGCCCGCAGTCCATGAAATGCCCCCAGCATTTCTATATAGTTTATCCCGTGTGACTCCAGGAATGTAGACTCATGAGAGTTCCATCTGCCACCACAACTGGACATCGTATCAGTTGCTCCCCAGCCTTGTGCGCTTGCGTCAGTTTGTAGCACAACATCAGGGTTGCTCACTATGATAGGTCTATGACATTCTCTAATATTGTCAACCCACCATTGTAGCTCATTTCTAGCTTCTGATGGTAGCCGAATTGGCCGATCAAAGTGACCAGCATTTGTTTTTAATGCTGTGATTTTTGATCTTTGTAAATTTTGGTAGTGTAGCGGTCCGAATCGTGCAGCTGGGAATGTAGCTACCAGTTTGCCTATAACTTTTGCTGTTTGCCGAATGGTCGGTACCCTGGCGCAAGCAAGATTGTGGCACTCTTCTATTATAGCAGTAGCTTTATTAGTTGGGATGGTAATCTTCATTAAATTGGTGTCTAGGGTGAACCCCAAATAATCCATAACCCGTACCGGGTGCAGTTTTGATTTGTCTGGATGGATTACAACCCCAGCTTCTCGAACAGAGCCTTGGTTGCAGCCACTCCTTGAATTGCCAATTGGAGGGTCTGACCCACTATAAAGATATCATCCAAATATGCCATGACTATATAATTTTGTTGTCGGAGAAGAGCCAATACAGGTTTTACCAATTTGGTAAACAGCCTAGGGGCTGTGGTGATTCCATTGGGCAATGCCTTGTATTCCCATAATTGACCCTTCCAGACAAACTTCAGAAATTTCCTGTGAGCCTCAGCGATGGGCACCGTATAGTATGCATCTTTCAAATCGATGCATGCCATAAAGTACCCTGGGTAAAGCATCTGCTTAGCTGTTTCAAAAGTATCCATTTTGAAATGGGTATATTGTACAAAAGTGTTCAGCTCAGTTAAGTCTATTATAATCTGACATCCCCCATCTTTTTTAATTCTGGTGAAGATGTTAGACACAAACTCAACTGGTTCATGCTTAGTTTTGCCAATTACCCCTTTTTCTGCTAGCCGTATAATTTCAGCATGTCCTGCCTCCACCTCTTTTTGGGATAGTGTAAACTTCCTATGAGGCGAATGCTGGGTAGGGGGATTTATACCTCCAATAAATTCTATAACATACCCTTGAACACTTTGTAAAATAAACTCATCTGTGGTGACAGTTTTCCATATGTCCAAGAAAGCCCGCAATTGCCCACCTATTCGTGCAGGAGGGGATGCTACGGCGTGAGAGGAACCAGACCCCCTTACTCCAAGGATAACGGCGGTTCCTTACGTAAGGTGTTTTGGGTGGACGTTGCGGAGGTTGACGGGGCGGCGGCCGCATCTTCCATGCAGGCCGCTGTTGGCCTTGCCCTAAAAAAGGTCGTTGTGCTTGTTGAGATGGAGGTAGGTAGGATCTTTGTGCCCTATCCGGCAGCCGTGGTTTCCAAGTTGTATTAGGGTGTTGCCGGTGATATGGGTGAAGTCTGGTCGACGGAGGTTTCATGAGGCCCGCTGTTTTGGCCTCCTCGTCCAGTTCCTTCACCTGTTTGGACAGGTCTCCGAATAACTGATGCGACGGTGGAGCGATTGATGGTCGGCACAACCCCGCGAATTTGGGGTTGAGTGTGGGCTTTATGGAGCTCTTACGCAGGCAGTTTATCTTCATATTGGGCGTTGCATAGGAGTGCCAGTGCATCTTGCTGTTCACTGGACACATTATCCCCGTCCAGGGTCCTAGCAAACGCCGTTATGCCCGTGGAGAGAACCTTCAAGATACGCTGGAGGCGGACATCCTGCATCCTGGTGGCCGTACTCAAGTGTCCCCAGATCTGGGCATTAACCAAGGGCACACTGAGGTTGATGCAGTTCTCGGGCGGTTTTATTTTCTCCAAGGTATCATTGAGAACCTGACTCTGGAGTTGGTGCGTAGTCAGGTAATCAATGGTGCCCGCCAATTTGTGGTGCAGAGGTTCACCTGTCTGGGTGGTAGCGGCAAACTTACCCACCACATCCAGCATATCCTCCTCATGCTCTGGCTCAGCGGTCACTGGCTGTCCCGGGTCGTCTTCAAACACAGCAGCTGGGCAATCGCTCACGCTTCTGGCTGGAGACGATGAGATGCTGAGTGGTGTCCTCGCACGGCTAGTGGATGCCCGCGAGTCCCGCTCTTCTCGTTCCCGGTCCCGCTGGAGAAGTTGCTCCACTAAGAGCTCCAACCGCTCTATGCGACCGTCCCTGCTATGTGCAGCGGACAAGCCGACTTCCCCAGGCCCTGCGAACTCACTGGGGCTTCCACCATCGGACCACACCTCCGTAAGGTGCTGTCTAGGGTCCAATGGCAGGTTGTCGTGACCTACAGCCCAAGTAGGATCATACGACTCCCGCACGGACTCTCCGCTAGTCTGTCTTCTCCCAGACTGTGGCGGCCCACCTGTCTGATATGAAGGCAGGTGAGTTGAATCGGCGCCGGTCCCCGGAACCTTACTCCTCGGAGTCCGTGCAGGCTTACCTCCACACTTGCCCATCTTTTGGCGTGGAGGCGCATGGTCGGCCGCTCCCAGAGCTGAGCTGACCGACCGCTTCCTGCTGCCACCTCCGCCCTTGACCGCAGCCTGACGGGGTGTGTTGTCGGCGGTATCTGCTCCAGCAGGCCTACTCGACGCAGCAGTGGTGTTGCCAGGCTGCACTACGGCAGATTTCCCTGGCTGTGGTACGTTTTTGCACTTTGCAGGGCTCCCCTGTCGTGCAGCTGTCCCCTGGCCCAGCCCCCTCGGGTCTTCTGGAACTCGGGGAGGGGTTGCCTGTAAAAAGCAAGACCCCTTGCCACGTACCTGTTTCCCCCCTCTTTTCTTGGGGGAAGGGGGCTCGAAGTCTGGATCCGTTGCATCCAGCTCCGGAGCGGTAAACCATTCGGGTGAGTCGGCCCCTGAATCAGCGGGAGCACCCGACTTCCGCATTCCTGCCCCCCCATGCCTCGAAGCTGCCGGTGTTGCTTGCAGCTCCGGGGACAAGGGCCGTTGGCTGGTCGATGCAGCTCGGCTCCTCGACAGCGTCGCCTTCCCCTTGCCCTTGTCCATCCGGTGGAGTAAAGGTGAGTACTTACCTACCGGCCTTATGAAGGAGCCCGAGGAGAGAGCGCACTCCCCCCACCAGCCTGCCGATGCAAATGCGCGCGACGATATGCCGCGCATGCGTGCTGGCGGGGTCTTCACGAAGTCACTCACGTGACTCCGAAGTAAAACATTATTTCAAGACTGAAAAAAACATTCTGAGCAAAGCAGCCCAGCTGCAAACCTCATCATCCGGACTTTGCCCCTGACTTTGTGTATCGTTGCTGCCAGTACTCCGAGCCCAGTCCAAGCTCCTGCTGAAAGCAGATGGTGGGCGGTAGAGGATGCAACATATCATCAGGAACCGGGCAGAGGATGACGTGGAGTAGGGTGTTGACTGGGAGGACCACCATGTGGAGGACTCAGGAGAGGGCAAGTTTCAAAATGATCTTCCTTGATCTTTCATTTCCATCCATTTCCTTTCACGGAAGATAGACACAAAATATTGGAGCAGCTCAGCGGAGCACCCGAATCAAACCCACGCGGTCACAGGGAGAAGGTACAAACTCCATACAGAGTAGCTCAATGGGCCAAACAGCATATCTGGAGAAAAGGAATAGGTGACGTTACAGATCGAGACCTTTCTTCAGACTCGAAACGTCATCTATTCCTTTTCTTCAGAGATGCTGGCTGACTCGCTGAGTTACTCCAGCATTTTGTGTCTATCTTGTATGTAAACCAGTATCTATAGTTCCTTCCGACACATTTCCTTTCATGGGTTATTTTATTACAGGCATAGGAGTGGGCTGGGAACTATTGGTTGGTATTGGTGACCTTAATGGAAAGCTACATGGATAGGAGGGGGATCAGGGCCAAATGCGGACAGGTGGGACTAGCATAGAGGGGCAACACAGTGGCGCAGTTGTAGAGTTGCTGCCTCACAACTCCGGAGACCCGTGTTCAATCCTGACAACGGGTGCTATCTGTGTACGTTCTCCCTGTGACCGCACGGGTTTTCTACGGGTTGCTCTGATTTCATCCCATGCTCCAAAGACACAGGTTTGCAGGTTTAATTGGCTTCTGTAAATTGTAAATTGGCCCGAGTGTGTAGAATAGAACTAGTGTATGGGGTGAGCGCTGGTCGGCACAGATTCGGTGGGCCAAAGGGCCTGTTTCCATGCCGTCTCTCTAAAGTCTAAAATGTAAAGTTGGCACAAAGTGGTGGCCATGGACGAGTTGGGCCGAAGGGTCACGAGTCACTCTATGACTATAAATCTACAGCCATCGTGTTTGGAAGTGAATTCTCCAACATCAACTGTGCCAACAGCTTGCTCACAATCACACTACCCTCCCTCCCAGTGTATCTGACTGCTATGGTTCAGGATTAGGTTTATTACACGGACCCATTTATTTTCATCTCTGTCGGGGATTGTTCCCAAGAACTGGAGTTATTTTGCAGCTTCCAGGTTTCCCTCTCACCCACCAATCTGATCACCTGGCCAGTTGTCCCATTTACTATTGAATTGAAAGATACAGCATGGAAACAGGCCCTTCGGCCCATCGATCACCCATTCACACTAGTTCTATGTTATCCCACTTTCTCATCCACTCCCTACACATTGGGGGGGGGGGTGCAATTTACAGAGGGCCAATTATCCTACAAACCCACACATCTTTGGGATGTGGGAGGCAACCTGAGCACCAGGAGGAAACCCAAGCATGCGTTCACAAGGAGAACGTGCAAACTCCACACCGACGGTGCCCGAGGTCAGGATCGAGCCCGGGCCTCTGGCGCTTCATCCAACCTTTGCTGGGACTTTGCCGTGTAGAGAGTGGATGGGATATTTGTAAGCATGGCCACACTCACTGCACTTCACAAATAGTTAATCTGTTGACAAGAGTAACCTCTGCTCTGATAGCGAATTAAAAGTACAGAATTGTTGAAGATAAGATCCTGCAGCTCATCCACAAGAAGTAGTTATTAAGTCACGGAGCTTATAGCAAAAATAAAGGCCATTTGCTAGTTATTCACTTGAAGCTGGATTTTCCAGTGTTTGTTTGAGCCTCACCACCAATGGATTCCAAATATATTAGTCATTAGTATTAAAATAACATTGCTTCATGAATTCAGGGCATCCTCTCTAATCCCACATGCCAAAGTTTTCCCTTTAGCTAACACAGATCAGATCAAATATACAAAGTGAACCAAGAATACATTCTATATTCATTTACGACCAGTTTGTTGAAAAACAAATGATGTCAGTCTAAACCATGAACTCACCAGAAGCTGTGTGAGGTTCTTGTCTATAGTTCTGCTCCAAGATTATTTTTATAGCTCAGCTATAATTTCAAACCGCTATGAACCAAAACTGCTTAAAATAAATTAAACTGGGGTGAATGTATCTTACATGGAGTGGAAGACCATTAATTGTTGCATCCAGCTGTAAGGCTCGTTGGCAATGATCATACTGTGTTGTGGTTTTACAAAGATCAATTACGTTTGTATTAAGTGAAGACACAAGGAATTGCAGATGTTGAGTTACAAAAAAAAAAAAAATCACATTTCTGGTGGAGCAGCTGCCTCACGGGGCCAGAGACCCAGGCTCGATCCTGACCTCGGTTGCCGTCTGTGCGTGGAGCTCTCCCCGTGACCCCGTGGGATCCCTCCGGATGCTCCCGTTTCCTCCCACATCCCGAAGACGTGCAGGATTGTAGGTTAATTGACCCTCTGTAAATTTTGCCCCCTAGTGTGTAGGGAGTGGAAGCAAAAGAGGGATAACGTAGAACCCAGTGTGAACGGGTGATGAAAAAGGTCACCGTGAACATGGTGGGCAAAAAGGACTGCCTTTATGCTCAACTGTGCCACATCTAGCCACATCTGTGCCACATCTAGCGTTTCACACTGGTGAGTCTGTTTGTGGAGGGATTTAAGGATCTTGACAATGGGTTCTGATTTCTCAACAGAATCAATAAGCATTAGCTGGTGGTTTCCATCATTATCCTGAGATTCCATTCTCTGGGACAACTATAGTTTCTCATAAATATATATATATAGTATAGTAGCCCATTGGATCTATTTAAAGGTAAAATTGTAAATTTGACAAAACCATGGAAAATAATTGCTTTCCCATGCTCAGGGCCATGGGAACGCATTCAATGAATCAATAAACATTTATCTCTATGAGGTAATATTGAAATTCAGCTAATTTCCTCATATGGATTCCCACATTATTGGCTCTCAGCAGATTCCCGCCTAATGGGAACCATTAAAAGTCATATTGTATCTGCTTCTACAAACAAACTAAACTTGACTGAACTGAGCTTCTCCCCAAAGGAAAGCCTCGTGGTCACAGGAGGACGTGCAAACTCCACGCAGACTGCACCCGTGGTCAGGATTGATCCGGGGCCTCTGGTGTCATGGAATTACAGAGTAACACAGTATGGGAACAGGCCCTTCAGCCCAACTCACGCCAAGCAACATGCCCCATCTGCACTAGCCCCACCTGCCTGCGTTTAGCAACAATCACATGATGTGCTGTGCAGTGCTGTGAGGGAGCAGCTCTACCAGCTGCGCCCCTGTACAAATACACTTCACACCGCTGTTCTGTGTAATCCCTCTCCTTTCTAGTCTTTAGTTAGAACTTGAAAATGTAGCTTTGTTTGCTCAATACTCTTCTGGCATAAATTACAATTTCCAAGTGACTCAGACAAGTCTTTTTACCGCTTATTCACGAGAATGACCGGCGGTTCACAATCCTAAATGGCCAATTATTGCTATTTTGAGAATCGGAAAGGTTACTAAAAGCCTTTAGCAGCAGTCCATCCATGCCGAGACTAAAATGACAGGAAACTGGCAGGTCTTCTCCTGCCTGAGATTGTGAAACCTGGTCTCTTTCTCTGATCTAACACACACCACAGGCACCTTTATAAATGGGATGCAGGCTTAAGGGCCTGTCCCACTTACGTGTCCTTGGCACACTAATTACGCGACCTCGTGGTCGCGTTGAGCCGCGACGGTCCCGCGAAGGTTGCGCGCGACTTCATTCGACCGCACAGCCGCTTTGAGCGCGACGTCATTTAAAGATAGACACATAAATGGTGGAGTAACTCCACGGGACCGGCAACATGTCTGGAGAGAAGCAATGGGTGATGTTTCGTGTCGAGACTCTTCTTCAGTCTGAAAAGAAGGGTATTGACCCGAAACGTCACCCATTGCTTCTCTCCAGAGATGCTGCCGGTCCCGCTGAGTTACTCCAGCATTTTGTGTCCATCTTCAATTTTCTTGGCCCCGCTCTGGGAGTAGAAGTGGGGGCGGATCCGGACCGCAACGGCCGTGAGCCCCAGGCCGAGCTCGGCGATCGTTTGCCTGCTTCTGCTGCTGTTGGAGGTGAGACGTTGCGTTGCGCCGGGGCCTGTCCCACTTTGGCCGTCAGTTCCGCGACAGGCCGTTGGCGCGCAAAGTTTTCGTTCACTACAAAAATTTCGGAGCGCCGCGCGATGTCGCGCACAACTACACACCCCTCCGCACTTCTCTGTGGGACCGGCCCCGCGCGGCCACACGATGCCCATGTACCTCAACGCGACCACGAGGTCGTGTAATTTGCGTGCCAAGGACACGTAAGTGGGACAGGCCCTTTACCGGTACTTTATCGTGCTGATGGGTCAGTCAGGTGTCTGTGGCTTCCTGGGGGATGAATTCATTAGTCTATCCTCCCTCCCTTTGCATGAAATCAGGAGAGGAGTAGATAGGGTGAATGCACAGAGTCTTTTACCCAACATGGGGAATCAAGAACCAGAGGACATCGGTTTAAGGTGAGAGGGGAAAGATTTAATAGGAACCTGAGGGGCAACTTTTTTCACACGGAGGGTGGTGGGTGTATGGAAGGAGCTGCTCGAGGAGGTAGTTGAGGCAGAGACTATAACAACTTTAAAAGATATTTGGGCAGGTACATGGATGGGAAAGGTTTAGACAGTGATGGAAATGGGTTTTAGGAACTAAGGGCACTCTAAGGTCCGTGACGCTGAGGTCGGGAAGGAAGGGGCGGGGGGGAATTTTTACATACGGTCATATCCATGCAAGAGTGCAAGGTTGCATAGCTTGTTTATCGTGTATTTGTAATATAGTTTATTGTGTATTATATGTCGTAGCTGCTTTCTTGCATCTCTCTGTCTCAGACGGACCAAAGCAACGATCATAGAGTGGAATAGGTGACATTTTGGGTCGAGACCCTTCTTCAGACTGACGGTCAAAGGAAAGGGAAACGGGAGATATAGGCATATCTTCCATTCATTTGTCCTTAGTACCGTCTATATCTCTTGTTCCTCTTTCCCCTGACTCAGTCTGAAGAAGGCTCTCGACCTGAAATGTCATCTCTTCCACTCAATGAGCGTTGCTTTCATCCGTCTGTCCGCTCGTTCGCTCACCCTTGGATTAAGCAACGCAGGATAAAGCTATGAATTCACGCCATTCCCCTCCCATTCCCAATCTGACCTTTCTGCCCGGGGCTACACAAAAAGCTGGAGAAACTCAGCGGGTGCAGCAGCATCTAAGGAGCGAAGGAGATAGGCGACTTTTCGGGTCGAGACCCTTCTTCAGCTTTCTGCCCGGGGCCTCCTCCATTGTCAGAGTGAGGCCCAGCAAAAATTGGAGTAACAGCACCTCATATTTCGCTTGGGTAGCTTACACCCCAGCGGTGTGAACATTGACTTCTCTAACTTCAAATAGTCCCTTGCTTTCCCTCTCTCTCCATCCCCTCCCCCTTCCCAGTTCTCCCACCAGTCTTACTGTCTCCGACTGCATTCTATCTTTGTCCCACTCATCCCTGACATCAGTATGAAAAAGGGTCTCGACCCAAAACGTCACCCATTTCTTCTCTCCAAAGATGCTGCCTGTTCCGTTGAGTTATTCCAGCATTTTACATAAATACGTAGAATATAGGTGCAGGAGTAGGCCATTCGGCCCTTCGAGCCATTCAATGTGATCGTGGCTGATCATCCACAATCAGTACCCCATTCTTGCCTTCTCCCCATATCCCTTGCTTCCACTAGCCCTAAGAGCTTTATCTAACTCTCTTTTGAATGCATCCAATGAGTCGGCCTCCACTGCCTTCTGAGGCAGATAATTCCACAAATTCACAACACTCTGGGTGAAAAGGTTTTTCCGCATCTCAGTTCTGAATGGCCTACCCTGTATTCTTAAACTGTGGCCCTTGGTTCTGGACTCCTCCAACATCGGGAAGATGTTTCCTGCATCTAGCGTGTCCAATCCCTTAATAATTTTATGTTTCTATAAGATCCCCTCTCATCCTTGTAAATTCCAGTAGATACAAGCGCAGTCGTTCCATTCTTTCATCATGTGACATTTCTGCCATCCCGGGAATTAACCTCATGAACCTACGTTGCACTCCCTCAACAGCAAGAATGTCCTTCCTCAAATTAGAAGAGCAAAACTCCAGGTGTGGTCTCACCAGGGCCCTGTACAACTGCAGAAGGACCTCTTTGCTCCTATACTCAAATCCTATCATTATGAAGGCCAACATGCCATTAGTTTTCTTCACTGCCTGCTGTTTCCTGCATGCTTACTCTCAGTAACTGATGTACAAGTGCACCCAGGTCTCGTTGCACTTCCCCTTTTCCTAATCTGACACCATACAGAAGAAGGGTCTGTATGGTGTCAGAGAAACTCCACTTCTTCTTCTTGCGTTTGAGGCAGCAGACGTCTGCAGCAGGGCGATGCCATCTGCTTCGACATCCGTTGGTGCCCGCCCTACAAAGGGCGCATGCTCCGGGTTGACGCCAAGCTGCGGCACTGCTGCTGTCTCTGTTTGTTGTCGTTCACCTGACTGAGGTCAGTTGGCAGGGCTCACCACGGGGAGGTCGACAACGTGAGCCTCAGAAACCCTGCCGTATCTAAGTAGATGTGACATAAAGAAACATTGAACCATTTTAAACCTGTGTGGATTGGAACCAAGTTCCCAGTAACTACTAACTACTGCATCACTATGTCAATTATTATGAATTGCTTTTATTTCTTTAGGGTTTTCTTTGGTACTTTGGTTCATTTTCTGCAATGTAAATCAAGGGGAAATGTCAAACCTCTGGTGAGAGATAAAAAATCAAAATGTTTCAGGCTCAGATATCCTAATTAGGAATGTTTACGGCTATCCAGTGCCAAGACTGAACATAGTCCTTTGTACATTTAAGCCCTGTTTGATGAATTTAGTGCCTTGCTTTAGCCGGAGGGTGGTGAATCTGTGGAATGCGTTGCCACAGACGGCTGTGGAGGCCTTTAATGGAGATTTCTAAGGCAGTGATTGACAGATTTGTGATTATTACAGGCACCAGGGGTTACGGGGAGAAGGCAGGGGACTGGGGTTGAGAAGGAAAGATAGATCAGCCATGATTGAATAGGGGAATAACTTCATGGGCTGAACGGCCTAATTCTGCTCCTAGAAGTTAATGAACATACTGATTTGTCCTATTATGAGACATTGATTGTGTTTATACAGCATGAAAATAGGCTCTTCGACCCATCGAGTCCATTTCGACCATCGATCGCCTATTCGCATTAGTTCTATGTCATGCCACTTTCTCATCCACTCTCTACACACTAGGGGCAATTTACAGGGGCCATTAACCTACAAACCCGCATGTCTTTCGGATGTGGGAGGAAACCGGTGCACCCGGAGGAAACCCACGTGGTCACAAGGAGAACTTGCAAACTCCACACAGAGGCGGTCCACGGACCCCTAAACCTGTCCTGTCCATACATCTGTCAAACGTCTTTTAAAAGTGATATTATACCTGCTTCTACCCAAAGGAAGCCCATACGGGCACTGGGAGAATGTGCAAACTCTGTACAGACAGCATCCGTAGTCAGGATTGAACCTGGGTCTCTGGCGCTGTGAGTCAACGTCAAAGTCAAAATAAATTGTATTCGTCACAGACACCCGAAGGTGCAGTGAAATGAAGCTCTACCAACTGTGCCTCTTTGTGTGACTGTTACAGATGACCGAAGACCAACTAGTTGATTAATTTACTTCCATTATTTCAGATAATAATGGAGAGAACGTTATACTGGAGAATGTGCAAAAGATTTTTGGCAAGTCAGATCTGTTCTGATGTTATTAACTTTTCAAACCCAAGCAGGCAGCAACCATTTACAATGCTCATCAGATTCTGTTACCATTGTGTAGAAGAAGATTGGACGGTTAAATCATCCTCTTCTTGGCTTCAGGAAGATATTTCCCAAGGGTCTGCTGCCCAGTTCAGTTGATCTATGGAGTCTATTCGACTGTCATTTGCGATTTTCGCACTTCGTGTTGGTTTTGATATTTTGTTTCACAGAATGACGAGTGGCGCAGCGGTAGACGTGCTGCCTCACAGCGCCAGACACCCGGGTCCGATCCTCACCTCTGGCGCAGTCTGTAGTTTGTACGCTCTCGCTGTTCTTTGAGATGTTTGAAGAAGGGTCCCGGCCCAAAACATCACCTATTCCTTTTCTGCAGAGATGCTGCCCGACCCGCTGAGTTACTCCAACATTTTGTGTCAACTTTTAAAAGACACTTGGACAGTTACCTGGATAGGAACAAATTAGAGGGATATGGGCCAAAGCAGGCAAGTGGACTAGCTTACTGTAGATGGGGGAAATCGGTCAGCATGGATGAGTCGGGCTGAAGGGCCTGTTACTGTGTTGTACAACTCTATGACTCCTGACTTGACTCTCTTGACATGATGTTCTACCCCCTATCTGCAATAATCTTGACTGTGCTGCCTTATCAAATGGCCTTCTGGAAACCCATGTATAGTGTAGTCACGAGTTCTCAATTATCCCCTGCATGTGTTAATTCTTCAAAAGGTCTGTCAAACATATTTCTCGTTCACAACCCAGGTTGACCTTGCCTGATTATCAGGAACTTTATTAACTTTCCTGCTCTGCTATGTTTAATAACAAAACATAATAAAACACGCTGTGGCACGGTGATGCAGCGGTAGAGTTGCTGCCTTACAGTGCCGAACACGATTCCAAGACCGACTCTTATCTGCCTGCAGAGATAATCCATATCCCTCCATTCCCTGCATGTACCTATCTAAAATACACTGAAATGTTACTTTCACATGAAGCCTAGTTGAACTAATCTCCTCTGCCTGCACATAATCTGTATCTCTATTCACTGCATATCCATGTGCCCATCTAAAAGCCTCTTAAACATCACTATCATATCTGCCTCCACCACTGCCCCCCCAGCAGCATGTTCCAGGGACCCACCACCCTCTGTGTAAGAAACATGCCATGCACTTCTCCTTCACACTTTGCCCCTCTCACCTTAAAGCTACGCCCTCCAGTCTTTGGCTTTTCCACCCTGGTAAGAAGGTTCTGACTGTCTACCCTATCTATGCCTCTCATCATTTTATATACTTCTATTAGGTCTCCGCTCAACCTCCGGTGCTCCAGAGAAAACTATACGTTTGTCCAACCTCTCCCTGTAGTTAATACCCTCAAATTCAGGCATCATTCTGGTAAACCTCATCTACATCTTTTGAAAGCCTCCACAACCTTCCTATAATGCGACGACTAGAACTGCATGTAATACTCCAAATGCAAACGCAGGCAAACAAAGATAGGTGGGACATGTTAGTCGGTGTGGGCAAGTTGGGTCGAAGGGCCTGTTTCCACATTGTATGACTTCATGCATCTATCCAGCCTAACCAAAGTCATATAAAGCTGCAAAGTGACGTCCTCTCTTATCCTCAATGCCCTGACCAAAGTAGGCAAGCAGACCACGTGTCTTATTTACCACGTGTCTTATTTACCACTCCTGTGTTGCCATTTTAAGGTAGTTATGGATCCCAAGATCCCTAGATTCTGGATGCGCCACAGTTACAGTTTCTCTAGTAACCTGTTCATTCCTTCAGTCCCTTCAGCTTAGGCTGGGAAAGTTCATCTCCAAGCCTCCCTAGGGGCAGCCAGTGCGGTTGGTGATTATCGGATGTTAGTCTTCACGGGAATTAAATTTTACGGCAACATTTGTCTCTTTCATTTAGTTCCACTGGAAAGTTCAATGAAATATATCTTAATCTAATGGCTCTAATTAGTACCTGCTTCTCTGGACAAGGTATCTGGATCGGAAAACAGAATACCTCGTGCTCCAGCCAGCTGCACCTGTGATGCCCACCATGGATCTGACCAGTGTCCCTGGGAGAAAATTACACCACAAGGACACACGAGGAGCTGCGGATGCTGGTTTACCAAAAAAACACAGACAAGATGTTGAAGTAACTCAGCGGGTCAGGCAGCATCGCTGGAGATCATGGACAGGTGACGTTCCAGGTTGGGACCCTTCTTCCACCACATTTGTCGAGAATTATTTGACAATAAATTGTAATTCTCTTTCTCCTCACTCCCATCAGGGCAGAAGGTACAGAAACCTGAAAGCACCCACCACCTCAGACAGGAACAGTGTTTTCCCCCTCTGTTGTCAGGCTTCTGGACGGTCCTTCCATAAGCTAGGGATAGTACTGAGCCTCCAACCTACCTCATTTCAGACATTGGACTTTTTCTCTAGAACTGTTGCGCTACGATGCAGAGAATCTACGTACTGCTCTCGGGTATTTTACTCTTCGCTCTATCGGTTGTACTTGAGTTTGGCTCGGTTGTATTCTTATACAGTGTTATCTGATTTGAGTAAATAGAACGCAAACAAAAGCTTTTTGTTGTATCTTGATACACATGAAAATAATAAACCTAAACACTGTTATGGGGTATAAGAAAACACTAATGGAAATATTTGAAGTTTATGGCAACAGTATGTAGTTTGTTGAAGCAATTACAGGGATGATAGCTACAATAAAGGATTTACAGCAATATCAGGTTTGGATAAGATAATAATACGACAGTGACAAGATGATGCTGGCACAATAAAGATTCAACTGAGGAGGAAGTTGATTTACTGCAACAGTGATTTAGAACATTTTGCTGTGTTACGTGAAGCAAGGGAGGGCACTAGTGGGCTGAACCTGTGTTGCCAGCCCAACAGTGCTCCAATCCTGTGTTCCTTTCTTTATAGAACAATCTAGAACAGTGCAGCACAGGGAAAGGCCCTTCGGCCCACAAAGTCAGTGCCGAACCTAAATGCCAAACCCATCTCTTCGCTGGAAGTAGACACAAAATACAGGAGTGACTCAGCGGGTCGGGCAGCATCTCTGGAGAAAAGGAATACGTGACATTTTGGGTCGGAACCCTTCTTCAGACTTCAGACTCTTTTTCAGACTCTGAAGAAGGGTTCCAACCCAAAACATCACCTATTCCTGTGTGACCCGCTGAGTTACTCCAACATCTTGTGTCTATTTTTGGTGCAGCTGCTCCTCAACCTACGATGAACCAGCACCAGCAGTTCCTCCCCACATACCATCTCTTATCTGCCTGCACATTATCCATATCCTTCCATTCCTTGCATATCCATGTGTGTATCCAAAAGTCTCTAAAACGCCACTATGGTATCTGTCTCCATGACTACTCCTGGCAGTACGTTCCAGGCACCCACCACCATCTGTGTAAAAAAACATCCCACGCATCTCCTTTAAACTTTAACCTTAACCTCTCACCTTAAAGGGATGCCCTCTAGTGCTGGACATTTCCACCCTGGCAAAAAGGTCCAGTGTCTCTGCTATCTATGCCTCATAATTTTATGTACTTCTACCAGGTCTTCCCCCAGCCTCCAGCATTCCAGAGACAGCAATCCAAGTTTGTCTAACCTCCCCGTATGGCGAATTTTGTCCGTGTGCCTGTCTAAAAGTCTTTTAAATGCCACTATCCTATCAAGCCACCACCACCGCTCCCGGCCGCACGTTGCAGGCACCCACCGCCCTCTGTGGAAAGAAACTTATCCTGCACGCCTCCTTCAAACTTTGCCCCTCTCAGCTTCAAGGTGAAACGTGTGGGGAAAGTTTAATCTTGCACAACTGTGAAAACTCCGTGTGTAGGAACCCCGACCGTCCTTTCAGGTTAGGCAGAGGTTACCTTGCACCTCCTCCAACCTCATCCACTGCATCCGTTGTTCAAGATGCGAACTCTTATACATCGGCGAGACCAAGAGTGGATCGTTTTGCTGAACACCTTCACTCAGTCCGCCTGTACCTACCTGATCTCCTGGTTGCTAAGCACTTTAATTCTCCTTCCCATTCCCACACGGACCTTTCTGTCCTAGTTCTCCTCCATTGTCAAAGTGAGGCTAAACGCAAATTGGAGGAACAGCATCTCATATTTCGCTTGGGCAGCTTACAGCCCAGTGGTTTGAATATTGATTTCTCTCACTTCAAGAAACCCCGGCATTCCCTCTCTCTCTCTCTCTATCCCTCCCCCACCCAAGTCACACTAGCTTCTCGTTTTCAAGCAAAAAACAGCTAACACTGGCCTGTTTCCTTTATCATCGTTACTTTTTTGCATATCTTTCATCCATTGTTCTTCATCTCTCCACATCATTGTTTATATCTTTCGTTTCCATTTTTCCTGACCAGGCTGAAGAAGGGCCTCGACCCAAAATGTCACCCATTCCTTCTCTCCAGAAATGCTGCCTGTCCCGCTGAGTTACTCCAGGTTTTTGTGTCCATCTATATGGGAACTCCATAGGACAGATAATAGGACCTTTCAATTACAAACATTAATAACACTTTAAGTATGTGGTAATCCAATGTTTTGATATTTCAGAAGTCCAGCGTTGGTCATTTCAGAAGTATTGGGGCTAGATTGTTAAGGGTTTGGACACGCTAGAGGCAGGAAACATGTTCCCGATGTTGGGGGAGTCCAGAACAAGGGGCCACAGTTTAAGAATAACGAGTAAGCCATTTAGAACGGAGACGAGGAAACACTTTTTCTCACAGAGAGTGGTGAGTCTGTGGAATTCTCTGCCAGAGGGGTGAATGTGTGGAATTCTCTGCCTCAGAGGGCGGTGGAGGCAGGTTCTCTGGATGCTTTCAAGGGAGAGCTAGATAGGGCTCTTAAAGATAGCGGAGTTTATATGGGAAGAAGGCAGGAACGGGGTACTGATTGGGGATGATCAGTCATGGTCACATTGAATGGCTCGAAGGACCAAATGGCCTACTCCTGCACCTATTGTCTATTGTCTATTGTCTATTGTCAGACAGAATTGTCAATGGAGGGAGTGACAGATGCTTGGTGGGGGATATGGAGTTTCATCATAAATGCCATTGATGTTTTAGGTGAAGTTGTCACCTGAAACCTATTTGACACAGCAGGACACCACGACACAGTGGGTAGAGCCGCCGGCTCACAGCACCAGGGACCCGGTTTTGATCCTGACCTCGGGTGCTGTCTGTGTGGAGTTTGCACGTTCTCCCAGTGACCACATGGGTTTCCTCCGGGTGCTCTGGCTTCCTCCCATATCCCTAAGATGTGCGGGTTTGTAGATTAAATGGCCCTCTGTAAAATTCCCCTCAGTCTGTAGGGATTGAATGCAAAAGCGGAATATCATAGAACTAGTGTGAACGGGTGATCGATGGTCAGTGTGGACTCGGTGAGCCCTAGGGCCTGTATCTCTGAAAACAACTGCTACTGAAGTCACAGTATTAGATCACTTTCTGTTATCTTGCTGTTTGCGAATGGAATTTCAGGTCAAGCAGAGTTGTCTGCACTTGGACCACCCGTAAAGTTTCTTTCTTTTAAGCAGAACCTCACTTGTCACGCTTTTTTTTGGACAATAAATTAAGGCCTTGAAAATATTAAATTAATGCTTATAATGAAATTACCCCTTTCAGTTCTTCAAAGTACCTGGCACTGCACAGCTGACACCTGCTCCAGTTAATGGCTTCCCCCTTTGTTCTTTGTCATCTTTCAACTCTCGTTCCTTCATTTATTCTCTCTGATTCCAAATTTAAGGCCCCTCAAGGTAAATGGCAATGAAAAGTTGCAAGTATCTGGATCGGTAAGTTAAAGAGAATAGGTATTGTGAATGTACAGAGTCTTTTACCCAGACTCGGGGAATCAGGAACCAGAGGACACAGGTTTTAGATGAGGGGGGAAGGATTTAATAGGAACCTGAAGGGCAACTTTTTCACACAGAGGAGGTAGTTGAGGCAGGTACAATACAGCATTTAATAGACACTTGGACAGGTACCTGGATATGTCCTGGGATGGCAGGACTTCCATATGAAGAATAGACTCGGCTTGTACTCGCTGGAATTTAGGAGATTGAGGGTGGATCTTATAGAGGCTTACAAAATTCTTAAGGGGTTGGACAGGCTAGATGCAGGAAGATTGTTCCCGATGTTGGGGAAGTCCAGGACAAGGGGTCACAGTTTAAGGATAAGGGGGAAGTCTTTTAGGACCGAGATGAGAAGATCGTTTTTCACACAGAGAGTGGTGAGTCTGTGGAATTCTCTGCCAGAGAAGTAACCATATAACAAATACAGCACGGAAACAGGTAGTTGACCATTTGTTGCCAGTTCATTGGCCATATTTAAGAGGGAGTTAGATATGGCCCTTGTGGCTAAAGGGATCAGGGGGTATGGAGAGAAAGCAGGTACAGGATACTGAGTTGGATGATCAACCCTGATCATATTGAATGATGGTGCAGGCTCGAATGGCCGAATGGCCTACTCCTGCACCTATTTTCTATGACTCTATGATATGAAAGGTTTTGAGGGATATGGGCCAAAGGCATGGAGATGGACTAAGCATGGGTGATTTGGTCCAAAGGGCCTGTTTCCGTGTTGTACTGTTTCATCGGGAAGAAGGTACAGGAGTCTGAAAACTGTGATCGCCAAGTTCAAAACCAGCTTCTTCTCAAAAACAATCAGGCTCTTGAACACTACACAACACTAAACTATGAACTATGGACTGTCTTACTTGCATAAGGACTTTGGGCATTTGCGCACTATATTAGGGTTATTCATTTATTTAATATTTTTGTCCGTATGGAATTTGTACACTCTTCCATTGTACGTGCTCCAGCTTTCTCCCACGTCCCAAAGGCGTGCAACTTGGTTGGTTTAATTGGCTTCTGAAAATTGTCCCCAGTGTTTAGGATAGAACGAGTGTATGGGTGATCGCTGGTTGGCATGAACTCAATGAGCCGAAAGGCGTGTTTCCACTCCATCTCTAAACTAAAGTGAACAGAGTACCCTAGCTCATGAAGTCTAGTGGCTAAACCCGTCTCTGCAGAGGTCCCCAGCTTTTCGGGACCAAATCTTTCTGAAGGACAAAAATGGATGGAGTGATAAGTTTAAAAGCGGTTCTAGTTTGGGAGGCAAAGTGGAAAATTAATTAATTTTTTCAGATAATTATTTTTTTGTTATTAGATTATTTTAATGCCTCTATTGTTTCTCAATCTTTCTAAAATAAATTAGTTTGTTCAGTTATGTTAATTGCCTCAAACCTACATGCATAATGTGAACGAACATTAAATATCGTGTCCTGTGATTCTCAATATTAATTTCTGGCTCCCAAATCACCATTCCGTGACTTAGCACGACTCTCAAGTAATCTCACTGTTATTATAGAACGTGGCCTCTAATTAGGATTGCTGTTAAAAAAAAATAAAAGCCTCTGCTTTCCTTCACACCAAAGCAAATTCATTATTTAAATTAATCTGGTGGGATGATTGACAGGGGACTGGTGCTCCCAATTCCTTTCACTAAATAGAATAAATTGCCTTATACACAACTTCGCTACTTCTTTGCATTTTAAATGGGAATGGGACAGGCCCTTTACTTTCTGAAAGTGGTATTCCTCTTTTCACAGAGTTTGGTTGCATTATATTAACTCCTCTGACTTATCTGATGCTGTAAAATGGGTCAGAGTAGGTCAACATCTCTCCTGATTGATTAAAACATTCCTGAGGTGGGTTACAAATTGGTCCCAATAGTGCAGAAAATGTCATATTTTATTTTACCAGTGTTTTATCTCAAACCAGCCCATAGAGATAACATATAATACAGGACAAAAGACAATAGAGTGCTGGAGTAACTCAATGGGTTAGACAGCATCTCTGGAGAAAAGAGAACATACTGATTGGTTGCATCATGGATTGGTTCGGCTACTCGAACGCCCAGCAGTGAAGACGGTTGCAAAAAGTGGCTAACACTGCCCGGTCTATCACGGGGACTGACCCATCCACCATCAAAGGGATCGCTCAGAGGCGCTGCCTTATCAGAGACCCGCACCACCCTGGCCACACTCTCATTTCACCCCTGCCATTGGGAAGAAGGGACAGGAGCCTGAAAACTGTAACGTCCAGGTTCGGGAACAACCTCTTCCATGCAACCTTCAGGCAATTAAACATGACAAGTACTATGTTTACATATCCATCGTGCGGCTGCAAGTAAGAATTTCATCGTTCCGTTTCGGGACATATGACAGTAAAATAATCTTGACTCTTGCCAAAGAACATAGAACAGTCCAGCGCAGGATCAGGCTCTTCATCCCACAATACTTGTGCCAAACATGATGCCGGGTTAATCTGATCTTGTCTGCCTATACCTGATCCGTATTCCTCCATTCCCTGCACTTCCATATGCCTATCCAAAAGCCTCCTAAACCACACTATCGTATCTGCCTCCACCACCACCCCAGGCAATGCGTTCCAGGCGCCCACCACTCTCTGTGCAAAAAAATGTGCCCGACACATCTCCATTAAAGTTTCCCCTCTCACCTTATAAATAAGACCTCTAGTGTTGGTCATTTCCACCCTGGGAAAATAGGTTCTGACTGTCTACCCTGTCTATGCCTCTCATAATTTTATATACTTCTAACAAGTCTCCCCTCTGGCATTCCAGAGAAAACAATTCAAGTCTGTCCAACCTCTCCCTGTAGCTGAAGCTCTTTAATGCCGGCAGCATTCTGGTAAACCTCCTGTACACCCTCTCCACAGCCTCCACATCTTTGTTGTAATGGGCCGACCAGAACTGCACGCAATGCTCCAAATGTATTTCCAATGAAGAATATGGATACTCAATGTTATAGACACCATAATCAGTCTGAAGAGGGGTCTCAATCCAGAAAGTCCTGACCTGCTGAGTTACTCCAGCACTTTGTGGGTATTTTTAGCATGGCGGAACGGTGGAGCAGCGGTAGAGTTTCTGCCTTGCAGCGCCAGAGCCCCGGGTCCTGGGTTCGATCCTGACTACGGCTGCTGTCTGTACGGAGTTTGTACGTTCTCCCCGTGACCTGCGTGGTTTTTCTCCGAGATCTTTTTTTTTTCCTCCCACACTCCAAAGACGTGCAGGTTCGCAGGTTAATTGGCTTGGTATCCATGTAAATTGTTGCTAGTATGTGTAGATAGTGTTAATGTGCGGGGATCGCTGGTCGGCGCGGACACGGTGGGCCGAAGGGCCTGTTTCCACGCTGCATTTCTAAACTAAACTAAAGACATAGGTTGGTGCCTCGCTTTGTGAGTGGAATGTACTTTTCCCTGGTCTTGATGGAATCTCTAGTAACACATGGAACTGGTAGTTAGGAGGGTTAATACGAATGGGCCTACCGTTTTGCAATGAATCTGTCAATGTAGACTGCGCTCGAAAAATAAGGTCTACAATTATGTAGGAGTTCGTATGCATTATTGAACAAGGTAGGAATGTGACCTTGGGATCACTTGGGAGAACAAAGGGAGGTTGCCTTGGACTTCTTATTGCATCACACATCAACTGGCAGCAACATGCCAAGGAATTTGAGTGTCCATTATCATCCTACTGCTCGTTCATTAAACACAACTGCAAGTTCATTGTCTCAACAAGGGCCAGAACAAGGCTCTAATCATTTCCCATTGGAATGGCAAATTGTAATATTATAACTAAGTAAACTAAACTGAACTGAACAACTGAACTGAAAATGATGAGAGGTAGGGTACACAGGGTTGTCCCAGGATGGAAATGCCCAAGAACAGAGGGCATAACTTTATGGTGAGACGGCCAAAATTGAAAGCAGATGTGAGATGTGCGGGGCAATATTTCTGGACGGAGGATGGTGAGTGCCTGGAACGCACTGCATGGGGTGGTGGTGGAGGTAATACGATTGTGGCATTTAAGAGACTTTTAGATAGGGACCGAGATATGTTTGGGATGGAGGGATATGGATCACATGCAGGCAGAGGAGATCAGTTTAACTTGATGCCATGTTCAGCATGGACTTTGTGGGCTGAAGGGCCTGTTCCTGTGCTGTACTGTTCTGTTGTAATATAGCATGGGTTGTTATAACAGACCATGGGTGATGGGGAGGAGGCAGGAGACTGGGGCTAGGAGGGAGAGATAGATCAGCCATGACTGAATGGCGGAGTAGACCGAATGGCCTAATTCTATTCCTATCACATGATCTCATGGTCATATCTTGCTTCTGCCATGGTTTATTTCATCGGATGCTTATTGATTAGTAAGAGTAATGCGTTGGTGGATTATTAAATAGAACAATCGGTGTTTGATTCCAGTGAAGGATTAACCTGTTATTGTCTAATTGCTGGGCACGCTTTATTCGGTCAGTAAGTGTGCTCAGGGCTTTATTTACAATTAAGGGAAGTGGAATTTGTGCAGATTACAATCCACGTGTCCTGTCACGTATTTTTCTGGCAAATTATCCAATGCTGAAAAACGGGTGTAATAACAAAGTCAGCACATATTTAACACCTCGACTGATTGTTATTTTTGGTAAGATTTAACATTGGAGAAATGTGACATGAATTGGCCATTTGTTACAACTGGTGGACATTGATTGAGTTTGAGTTTTGAGTTTGAGTTTATTGTCACGTGTGCCGAGGTGAAAAGCTTTAGTCGCCTGCTAACCACTCAGCGGAAAGGCAATACATGATTACAATCGAGCCATCCACATTACATAGGTACATGATTACGGAAATAACGTAAATAAGATTAAGTGCTAGATAAACCCGATCAAAGATAGTCCAAGGGTCACCAATGAGGTAGATTGTAGATTGGGATCTCGAGCTGTTAGTAGGATGATTGAAAGATACAGCATTGAAACGGGCCCTTCAGCCCATTGAGTCTTTTGCCCAGAGGAGGGGATTCGAGAACCAGACGTCATGTGTTAAGACGAGGGAGGAAAGATTTAATAGGGATCTGAGGGGTCACTATTTTACTCAAAGGATGGTGGGTGTATGGAACAAGCTGCCGGAGGAGGTGGTTGAGGCAGGTACTATCACAACGTTTAAAAAACGTTTAGACATTTACGTGGATAGGATAGGGTTAGAGGGATATGGGCCAAACGCACGCAGGTGGGATCAGTGTAGATGTGGTATGTTGGCCGGCATAGGCAAGTTGGGCCGATGGGCCTGTTTCCACACTGTATGACTCTACGGGATGTAGAAACCTTGAGCAAAAAGGAATACTAAATGCTGGAGGAACTCAGCGGCTCAAGCAGTAACTGTGGAGAGAATGGACAGACAACGCTTTGGGTCGGAACAATAGACAATAGACAATAGGTGCAGGAGTAGGCCATTTGGCCCTTCGAGCCAGCACCGCCATTCAATGTGATCATGGCTGATCATCCCCAATCAGTACCCCGTTCCTGCCTTTCCCATATTCCCTGACTCCGCTATTTTTAAGAGTCCTATCTAGCTCTCTCTTGAAAGCATCCAGAGAACCTGCCTCCACCGCCCTCTGAGGTTGAGAATTCCACAGACTCACCACTCTCTGTGAGAAAAAGTGTTTCCTCGTCTCCGTTCTAAATGGCTTACTCCTTATTCTTAAACTGTGGTCCCTGGTTCTGCACTCCCCCAACATCGGGAACATGTTTCCTGCCTCTAGCGTGTCCAAGCCCACAACAATCTTACATGTTTCAATGAGATCCCCTCTCATCCTTCTAAACTCCAGAGTGTACAAGCCCAGCTGCTCCATTCTCTCAGCATATGACAGTCCCGCCATCCCGGGAATTAACCTTGTAAACCTACGCTGCACTCTCTCAGTAGCAAGAATGTCCTTTTTAAAAAAGGAACCCTTCTTCAGATTGAAGAAACGTTGCCTATCCTTGTCACTTACTGTATCAGAGATGCTGCCTGACCGCTGAGTTACTCCAGCACTGTATGGAAACTATATTAACTGATTCCCTTCTTCACCACATAGTCAATAGACAATAGACAATAGGTGCAGGAGTAGACCCTTCAAGCCAGCACCGCCATTTAATGTGATCATGGCTGTTTGTGGATGCACAATCTGTACCCCGTTCCTGCCTTCTCACCATATCCCTTGACTCCGGTATCTTTCAGAGCTCTATCTAACTCTCTTGAAAGTATTCAGAGAATTGGCCTATATTGCCTTCTGAGGCAGAAACTTCCTCAGAATTCCTCACAACTCTCAGGGTGAAAAGCTTTTCCTCATCTCCGTTCTAAATGGCCTACCCATTATTCCTGTACTAATCAAGAATCTATCTATTCCACATATTCACCACCCTCTGACTAAATAAATTCCTCCTCATCTCCTTCCTAAAGGAATGTCCTTTAATTCTGAGGCTGTGACCTCTGGTCCTAGACTCTCCCACTAGTGCAAACATCCTCCCCACATCCACTTTATCCAGGCCTTTCACTATTTGACATTTGGAGATACTTCTTTTGTGAACAAAGTGGCTCTGCTTTTAAAAGTGACAGATCCTTCTTGTTGCTTTTTCTGGTAACCAGGTTGTTTCTGATCTTTGCTGGATAAGCTTTGTTTGTGTTCGTCATGAGTGTAGATCTGGAATGTGGAATTTCATCCCTTTGTGTGAATAATCGTACAGATTTTGTACCTCGGGGGATTCAGGCATGAGTCATGAGACGTTCTGTTAGTTCCTTCACCCTTATGCCCGGTATCTTTGCAAGTTCTGTTTCACATTAGGTTTTTAGCCAAAGGCAATGTTTTAACAACGCATCAAGAACCAGAAGACATAGGTTTAAGGTGGGGGGGGGGGGGGGGGGGGGGGGAAGATTTAATAAGAATCTGAGGGGTAACTTTTTCACCCAAAGGATGGTTGGTTTATGCAACGAGCTGCCAGAAGAGGTAGTTGAGGCAGGGACTATCGCAACATTCGAGAAATATTTAGACAGGTCCATGGATAGGACAGGTTTGGAGGGATATGGGCCAAACGCAGGTAGGTGGGACTAGTGTAGATATGACATGTTGGCCAGTGTGGGCAAATTGGGCCGAAGGGCCTGTCTCCACACTGTAAGACTCTATGATTATGACTGTGACCCTTTGAAATTTATTCACAATTTAATCTTCTAGTCCTGGCTTTTAAAAATATACAGCCACGTATAAAGTGGATTTTTGGTTGGTTTCCTTAAAACTCAGCTGGCTTTGAAATTCCCATTTTCCCTACAAAGCATTGCAAATGGGATATCTCTTTGATCTCATTGACCACAAATGAAAAACATTAATGTTCTGGGCTTGTTTTCAACGTGTACAAGGTTCCAATTCAGCATCTTTTATTCATTATCGGCAACAGTAGTCTGAAGACGGGTCCCGACCCGTAGCGTCACCTATCCTTGTTCTCCAGGGATGCTGCCTGACGTGCTGAGTTTTACTCCAGTGCTTCTGTAACTGGATTTGAGGTCTGTGTTTGTTGCGTACGTATGTCAGCTTAACATTGTGAGTGAATTAAAAAAAATCCATGAACAATAATTATATTTCAACCTTCCTGCTTGTTTAGGTGGTAAATTATCTAAATCTTCTTCAAGCGATACAGGACCGTTCACACTTACTGGTCCTCAAGGGCAGGCGTGAAAATATTCGGAACATAGAATGCAGAACCGTGCAGCACAGGAAACAGGCCCTTCGGCCCACAATGTGTGTGCTGATCACGATGACAAGTTAAACGTCACATTGAGAAGTTTGAGACCTGCAACACATGCACAGGTTTTATAAATTACTAACATCCAGTTGGATAAAAGCACCAAACGTGTACCTGCTGCTTCATGTCTTGGCTGTGGGACTAAGCTGGAGTTCCATCAATTAGCTGAGCTATTCTTTAGCTGATATTTGAATGCATGTTGCCAATTTACCCATGTGAGCTGTTAGTGGCACAGCTGGTAGAGCCTCACAGCGCCAGGTTCAATCCTGACCTGGGTGCTGTCTGTGTGGAGTTTGCATGATCTCCCTGTGATCGCGTGGGTTTCCTCCGGTTTCCTCCTACATCCCAAAGACGAGCGGGGTTGGTAAATTAATTGGCTTCTGCAAGTTGCCCCTGGTATGTATGCATGGTGTGAAGGTTGGATAATGTCGAACTAGTGTGAACGGGTGATCGGTGGTCAGCGTACACTCACTGGGCTGAAGGGCCTGTTTCCGTGCTATATCTCCAAACCTTAAGTAAAAATGAAAATTGGCAGGAATGACCGAAACAATCAGCATGTCAGATGGAGTCTGAGGAAGGAACAGAATTAAACTGTTCCTAGTCAATGGCCATTCATTTGGTGAAAGAAAGACACAAGGTGCTGGAGTAACTCAGTGGGTCGGGCAGCATCTCTGGAGAACATGAATAGGTGATGTTTTGGGTCGGGACCCTTCTTCAGACTGATTAAGGGGGGAGGGGGGAGAAAGCTGATAAGGGGGAAGAGGCAGGACAGAGCATGGCAGTTAATGGGTTGACACGGGCAGATGGTTGGAACAAAGGCCAGATATAAAAACAGAAGGCAGATATATAGAGTTGTGCATTGTCAAGCCAGGGGGAGCAAAGTAGTGGGGGGGGGGGGTCAACTGGATGGTATCCCCTTTATGTCCCAGTCTGATACCCAGTTTTATCTGTAGAATGATCCAGACCCGAAACGTCACCTACCCATGTTCATCCAGAGATGCTGCCTGATCCGCTGAGTTGCTTCAGCAGCTTGTGTCCCTTTTTTTTGTAAACCAGCATCTGCAGTTCTTCATTTCTACATTTGTTGAATGAAGTTGATTTGCACCGTTAATATTGTTTCTCTACACATGTTGAATGGTCTGCTGGATGCTTTCCAGTACAGTGTTTACTAGCGTTTAGCGTTGGGGAGGTAGTGTTTCATGATTGCCCTGAAGTGGTACTTTAAATGGTCCCTGGGAGAGCGTATCGAGCCTGCAGCAATGCTTTGAAACCTGCCTCAACTTCACCCAGTTTAATAACAACATTCCAGGTTTACAGATGTCCAGAACTGTTGCCCGCAAATGTTCAGTGATAAAACCCCGCATTCAATTTCAATCGAGCTTTCCTAACATCTTCATGGAGTTAGGATTTTGTCCCATGGGATTAGACATTTCAAATATTGCCCCAGAAACCCAGCCAGCAAAAACAAGCCTGCAACTAAAAGAATCTTTGAAATCCACTGAGTTGATTTGACTGCGAACATTCGTACTGGGGTCTGTTGTAACTTTGATGTCCTGACCTTAGACAGCAGAAAGGTGGACATTCCTGGATAATAAAATGAGGAAAATAGGCTTTGTCCTGGAAAAAAAAACGTAAAAAATATATGAATAACTTGAATAATTACCCCCAATCATTAAAAAATGTTGTAAAGACTTACAAGACAGCAGAACTAAAAGGATAACCATATAACCATATAACAATTACAGCACGGAAACAGGCCCTCTCGGCCCTTCCAGTCCGTGCCGACCATTTGTTTTCCCCTAGTCCCATCTACCTGCAGCATTGAAAAGGATGAAAAAGCATGTCTGAAATAGATTTACGAGTCTTGGCTGGGCACATGGATACTCAGGGAATGGCAGGATATGGATTATGTGCAGGCAGATAAGAGATGGGCTTGGCACCATGTTTGGCACAGGTATTAGGGGCTAAAGGGCCTGTGCCTGTGGTGTACTGTTCTATGTTATGTACTGTAGACATAGAGTCATACAGCATGGAAATAGGCCCTTCAGCCCAACTTGCTCAGGCCGACCAGCATGTCCCATCTACACTATTCTCACCTGCCTACGTTTGGCCCATATCTCTATATACCTATCCTATCCATGTACCTGTCTAAATGTTTCTTAAACGCTGCGATTGTACCTGCCTCAACTGCCACGCCGGCAGCTCATCCCAGACACCCGCCACCCTTGGGTTCCTCTTTTCTAAGACTTTAGTGTACTGCTGCAATCTTGTTTGCCGGGTGTCATGTGACTATTCCTGGGAATTCTCTGGTGGTTTAGTCATCGGGAGAGCATTCACCAGAACGTAGGGTGAATGCTTGACTGGGATTTTTTCACGGTTGGTTTGCCAAGGTTGTGACTGGTGAACACGCGAATTGCTTCGTACATTCATGCTGCTTCCTCCCGATTAGCGTTATTCCAAATTCACTCCTCTATAGCTCTTTTTGATAATCAAATTTCTAAACGCCATATTAGGCAAATGACTCACTGCCGCTAACCCTTCAACAAACCTGAATGACTTTGCAAAAGCAAGTCAAAATAACCTACTTATTAGTTAATGTGGTGGGCACTACAATTATTCAACATCCTCCCATGCAAAGAAAGATTTGCACTTATATGTTTAAGAAAGAACTGCAGATGCTGGAAAATCGAAGGTAGACAAAAGTGCTGGAGAAACTCAGCGGGTGAAGCAGCATCTATGGAGCGAAGGAAATAGGCAACGTTTCGAGCCGAAACCCTTCTTCAGACTCGTAAATCTTATATCATTCCTTTCAGAACATCCCTATGTGCCTCACAGCCAGTGGACTATCAGTTTTCTAGCCAGTTTTAATGTAGGAAATCTGTCACCTAATTCACGTATAGCGTAAATTTTGTTACAGTGATAATTGCTTTTCCGTCAGTTGTGGTGATAAATGTGGGCCAACAGAAAACCTTTCTTCTTCATACAATGGGACATTGTCTTCTGCAGTCCACAAGACGTCAGTTAGGTTTTAGTTCAACAACTCATTCAAAATCCATCACCTTGGAACATAGAACCGTACAGCACTCCTCCAGCCGACCCAAAACACCACCAGTCCATTTCCCTCTACAGATGTTGCCTGTACCGCTGAGTTACTCCAGCACTTTGTGTTTTGCTCAATATTCCAGTGCCTGCAGTTCCTTGGGTTTCCGCCAGCACTGTAGAAACATAGAAAACAGGTGTAGGAGTAGGCGATTCGGGCCTTTCGAGTCAGCACCGCCATTCAATATGATCATCCAAAATCAGTACCTCGTTCCTGCTTTCTCCCCATATCCCTTGATTCATTTAGCCCAAAGTGCTATATCTAACTCTCGCTTGAAAACATCCAGTGAATTTGCCTCCACTGCCTTCTGTGGCAGAGAATTCCACGAATCCACAACTCTCTGGGTGAAAAAGTTTTTCCTCATCTCAGTCCTAAATGGCCAACGCCTTATTCTTAAACTGTGACTCCTGGTTCTGGACTCCCCCAACATCAGGAACATTTTCCCTGCATCTAGCCTGTTCAATCCCTTATGAATTTTATATGTTTCTATAAGATCCCCTCTCCTTCTATATTCCCGTGAATATAAGCACAGTCGATCCATTCTTTCATCATACGTCAGTCCTGCCATCCCGGGAATTAACCTGGTGAACCTACGCTGCACTCCCTCAATGGCAAGAATGTCCTTCCTCAAATTAGGAGACCAAAACTGCACACAATACTCCAGGTGTGGTCTCACCAGGGCCCTGTACGACTGCAGTAGCACCTCCTTACTCCTAGCTCAATGTTATTTTTCGCAGCTGAGATCTGTTGTTAGTTTAATGAAGCATTCTCACAATCTGAACTCTGATCTGAGAACTGCCTCAGATGGTACATCTGAGATTTTTATCTTGCGCTCGTTCCACTGTCACCCAGCTACCTTGTTGCTTCTTTATATCAGATGGCATTTCATGGGGCCTGGCATTTGAAAGCTCTGTGCTGATACGTCTTGTTCTGCAGTATCAGTCTGTTTATCTCATGAGCAGAGAATAAACATAATTCTTTCGCCTTGTTTTTGAAAGTAACAGCATCATGTGTTTCTTCAACCATTTTCCCTCTTGATCCATTAAAAGAAAACCTGATCCTTTAAGATTAGAGCTTCCTTCATTTCCATCCCCTCACACTGTTTGTTCCTTCCTTCAGGCCCACACCCCTCTTTTCACCCGCGGCCTTTGTCCAACCATCTGCCTATCAAATAACCCCCTCACCTGTGTTTACCTATTGCTGCCATGCTCAGTCCTGCATCTCCTCTCTTCCAGATTTCAAACCCCCATGCTCCTGCAATCAGTCTGAAGAAGGGTCCTGACCTGAAACATAGAAACATAGAAAATAGGTGCAGGAGGAGGCCATTCGGCCCTTCGAGCCAGCACCGCCATTCATTGTGATCATGGCTGATCGTCCCCAATCAATAACCCGTGCCTACCTTCTCCCCATATCCCTTAACTCCGCTAGCCCCTAGAGCTCTGTCTAACTCTCTCTTAAATCCATCCAGTGACTTGGCCTCCACTGCCCTCTGTGGCAGGGAATTCCATAAATTCACAACTCTCTGGGTGAAATTGTTTTTTCTCACCTCAGTCTTAAATGACCTCCCCTTTATTCTAAGACTGTGGCCCCTGGCTCTGGACTCGCCCAACATTGGGAACATTTTTCCTGCATGTAGCTTGTCCATTCCTTTTATAATTTTATATGTCACCTATATGAAACGTCACCTTTCTATGATCTCAGAGATGCTGCCTGACCCGTTGAGTTACTCCAGTATTTGGTGTCTTTCTTTTACATCACATTTAATCGTTGCTATTTTTAAACTATGCCCCTAGCATATTGATTTGTCCATCTTGGGAAAAAGGCTCTGGCTGTCTACCCTATTTATCCCTGTCATATAATTCTATCGGGCCACCCCTCAACTACCAATGCAGCAGGTGAGCGCAATGGGTTACAGCATAATTTGATCCACATTCCAGGACTAAAGGATGCAGACAATTATCATTTTGAGCAGCAATGACCGTTCTGCACAGATCATTCCCTGCAAATGAGACAACCAGTGTCAAGAGGACTAGCTACAGATTGGTACACTGAATCCCTGGCTCCGAGGAGTCAACATTTACAGATTTCTTGAATGGCACTTGAAATAGTTCACTTGAAGCTGAGTTTTAAACAGAGAACGGTACAGCACGAGAACAGGCCCTTCGGCCCACAGTGTCCAAGCTGAACATGATGCGAAGTTAAACTAATCTCCTCTGTCTGCTCGTGATCCATACGTCGCCATTCCCTGCATATCCATGTTCCGATCTAAAAGCCCCCGAAACACCACTATCGTAGTTGCCTCCTCCACCACCAGTGGCATCGCGTTCCACTCACCCACCACCCTCCGTGTAAAGACACGCACCCAGCACATCTCCTTTAAAGTTTGTCGCTCTCTCCTTAAAGCTAGGCCCTCTAGACTTTTTCACCCTGGGCCAAAGATTCTGACAGTCTACCCTATCTCTCCCTGTTATAACCTTATTAGACCTCCTAGCAGGTCTCCCCTCAACCTTCCGCGTTCCACAAAAGACAATCTAAGTCTGTCCAACCTCTCCCTATAGCTAATACCATCGAGTCCAGGCATCGAGTATAAAATCATGAGAGGAATAGATTGGGGAAATGCACAGAGTCTCTTGCCCAAAGTAGGGGAATTGCAAACCAGAGGACATAGGTTTAAGGAGAAGGGGAAAGATTTAATAAGAATCTGAGGGGTAACTTTTTCACGCAAAGGATAGTAGGTGTATGGAACAAGTTGCCAGAAGAGGTACTTGAGGCAGTTACTATCACAATGTTTAAGAAACATTTAGACAGGTACATGGATAGGGCAGGTTTAGAGAGATATGGGCCAAACACAGGTGGATGAGACTGTTGGAGATGAGACATGATGGCCGGTGTGGGTAAGTTGGGCCAAACGGCCAGTTTCCACGTTGTAAGACTCTATGACTATTTTATAAATGGTGAGAGGATTAAGGAATTGGAGGTGCAAGAGGAATTGGGAATGCTGCTGCAGGATTAACCGGAAAATATATTTGCAGGTTGAGTCGTTAGTAAGGAAGGCAAATGTAATGTTAGCATTCATTTTGAGATGACTGGAATAAAAAGCAGGGATATAATACTGAGGCTTTATAAGGCAGTGGTCAGGCCATATTTGGAATATTGTGAGCAGTTTTAGGCCGCATATATGAGAAGGGATGTGCTGTCGTTGGATAGGGACCAGGGGAAGTTTACGAGAATGATCCTTGGGATGATTGGGTTATGTATGTTTATGTATAAAACTTATGTATTAAGTTTAACAGCTTTGGGCCTGTAGTCGCTGGTGTTTAGGATGAGGGGATATCTCATTGAAATTTATCCAAAAGAGAAAGGTCTGGGTACAGTGGATGTGGACAGTATGTTTCCTACACTGGGTGAGTCTAGGACCAAAGTGCATTGCCTCAGAATAAAAGGACGTAAGTTTAAAATGGGGATGAGTAGGAATTTCTTTAGCCAAAGGCTGCTGAATCTGTGGAATTAATTACCACAGACGATGGTGGAGGCCAAGTCATCAGGCAATTTTAAAGCGGAGTTTGATTCTTGAACAATAAGGATGTCAAAGATTAAGGGGAGAAGGCAGGGGAATGTGTTTGAAGGGAAAATATAGATCAGCTATGATCGAATGACCTGATGGGCTGAATGGCCTAATTCTGTTCCCATCTCTATGGTCTTATGGTCTAAAACAGGTTTTGGCTCAAATATGTGGAGAAATGGAAAGATATTAAGCAAATTGCTTTTCAATCAGTTTAATTTACCACTTCTAAACTGCAGTAGGACTGTCCTCATTTGCACCAGTTATGAACTATGAGTAAACTGAGATTGCAGTTGCTGTCAGCATCAACAAATTGTGTGTTTACGATGTAACAGAGCAGTAATGTGCAGGAGGATTACGAGAGGAAGTCTTCTTCACTTAGATGTTTTTCCACTGTGGAAATATCCTAGCAAGCTGCAAGCATTTTTCGACCCGCGGTGCATTTTGTTCAAATTTTGGAAAAATCCAAAAGACAAATGTCTTCGTAAATTACCTATTGTTTCCAAATCAGGAAATACCAGTGGATCAGCACCTATCTGAACGCTCACATCTGTCAGGGTTACGCAAAGTGCTGGAGGAACTCCACGGGTCAGCAGCTTCTCAGGAGGACAGGCGACGTTTCGGGTCGGAATCCTTCTGCAGACTGATTTTAGTAGGGGGGAGAAAGCTGGAGGGGTGATGGAGGTGGGACGTACTACCCCAACAGATTGTGTTGCATTTTTGTAAACCAGCATCTGCAGTCCCTTGTCCACATCTGTCAGAGTATATTGGCAGTGAGACCAGAACCTAGTGTTCCATAATTGATGCAGTTAAGGCCAATGGGGTTACACTATATTATTGTTACATCTCATGTGAGCAACAGCGGTGTGCCTCAATCAGAGGTTTTTTTCCCTTCATAGAACATAGAATAGTACAGCACAGGAGAAGGCCTTTCAGCCCACAAATCCTGTGCTAACAACAGATCTCGATCTCAACTACAAAATTCACACAATGCTGATGAATGAATGAATAGGTTTATTGGCCAAGTATTCACATACAAGGAATTAGCCTTGGTGCTCCGCCCGCAAGTGACAACATGACATACAGTGACAGTTAAGAATGACACATATAAAACATTAAACATTAACAATAAAACATTATTGATAAGAAGATGAGGAGCTGCAGATGCTGGAATCTTGAGCAAAATACAGAGTGCTGAAGGAATTCAAAGGGTCAGGTAGCATCTGTGGAGATAGACACAAAAACCTGGAGTAACTCAGCGGGACAGGCAGCATCTCTGGAGAGAGGAAATAGGTGGCGTTTCGGGTCATGACCCTTCTTCAGACTGGTTAGGGGTAAGGAGGGAAATGGACAGGCAACGTTTCAGGTCTTCAGAGTGATGGAGTAGAACGTAGAACAGTACAGCACCGGAACAGGCCCGTTCGGCCCACAATGTCTCCACATCTGAAAAGGGTGCCGTGTTAAACTGATCTCCTCTTCCTCCGCATGGTCCATATCCCTCCATTCCCTGCCTATAAAAGAGTTTCTTATAAACCACAATGGTAGCTGCCTCCACCACCACCCCCAGCAGCGTGTTCCAGCCACACATCATTGGACCTCCCATAGAACACCTCCCAACCTCACACTTCATGATAGATTCAAAATTATTCCAATGGGATAGCCAGTTATTTAAATGGTTTAACCTATCTATTTGATTTGATTTGATTAAATTTATTGTCATTGCACTTTTCAGTACAACGAAATGGTTTAGCCTGCAGTTATAACATAGAATAAATAACTGTGGTTTTTACATCCACCACAGTGAGTCCACCAGGCAACTCCTCACTGTGATGGAAGGCAAAAGTCTTAAGTCTTTGTCTCTTCCCCCCTTGCTCTCCCGCTGCGCTGAGGCGATCCAGGCCTCCGATGTTGTGACCCCGCCGGGTAGTCCCGCGGCTGAATCCGAGCTCCGCGAACGGGCCGGTTCAAACTCCGCGGCCCGGGGCGGTCGAAGCTGCCGAAGCTGCCGCCCTCCAGTCCAGCGGACGCAGCTGTGGTTGCGGGAGCCCCGGAAAAAACAGGTCACCAACCTGCGACCCGCGAGCTCCCGGCGTTGATGTCGTCCACTGGGCCGGCGGCCGAGCCTCCGAGGCTCCGAAGTCGGGTCGCAACGCCACCACAGCCCCGAAGTGGGCCAGCCTCGCGTTGGCAAGTCCTGGCTCGAGGTCGGGCCCAGTTGGAGGCCGCCAGCTCCGCGATAGGCCTCAGCGGAGACGGAGATGGGGGATACGGCAAGAAAGGTCGCATCCCCCCGAAGGAAGAGTCAAAAAACATATTTCACCAAAACCCCCCCACACATACACAACTAAAATAAACCGAAATAAACTGAAACAACGGGACAAAAGAAAACAAAAAAAAAGAAAAGACCAACGGACTGCAGGCGAGCCGCAGCTGCAAGGCAGCGCCGGCAGTCATAGCAAACAAACAGGGAAACAGGCCCTTTGAGCCAACTTGTCTATGCTACCCATGAGGCTTCATCTAAGCTAGTCCTACCTGCCTACATGTGGCCCATATCCCCCAAACCCTTCCTATCCGTGCACCTGCCCAAGTGTTGTTTAAATATTGTTATTGTACCTGCCTCCACAACGTCCTCTGGCAGCTCATTATTAGCTTAGAACATTAACATAATTATTACAAAGTGTATGGTCGTTCCTACGGCAGGGGAGCTGAAAAAAAAGGCACAATCTGCCACAGGCACAATCTGCCACAGGCAATGATGGTCCAATTCTACACGGCCATCGTAGAGTCTGTCCTCACCTTCTCCATCATGGTCTGGTTTGGCTCAGCCACCAAGCACGACACCCGGAGGCTGCAGCGAATCGTCCGATCAGCAGAGAAGATTATTGGCTGCCACCTTCCCTCTATTGAAGAACTGTACACTGCAAGGGCCAGGAAGCGAGCGGGCAAGATCATCTCTGACCCCTCTCACCCTGGCCACAAACTCTTTGAATCACTTCCCTCTGGAAGGCGACTCCGGACTGTCAAAGCTGCCACAGCCAGACATAAAAACAGTTTTTATCCACGAGTAGTTGCTCTACTCAATAACCAAAAATCTGTAGCCCCCTTTTGCACTGGTATTTTATTTAATACACATGTTTAAACTATAATGTTTTATTATTAATGTTTTATGTGTCATTCTTAATTGTCACTGTATGTCATGCTGTCACGTGCGAGCAGAGCACCAAGGCAAATTCCTTGTATGTGTACGTACTTGACCAATAAACGTATTCATTCATTCATTTATTCCCTGGGTTGGACGGAAGAAGGGTCTCGACCTGAAATGTCATGTCCATTCCTTCTTCTTGCGTACGGCATGCACAGCCTAAAGTTGTAGGACAACCTATTTGATTGTGCACGCCGGGTTGATGGCATTCGTCCTAAACTGCTCCTAAACAAGGCGGACCACGTGAAGGTTGCAATCTCCCACCTCTTCATTCCTTCATTGCTGCCTGACCCGCTGAGTTCCTCCAGCACAGCATGTTTTGCTGAGGGCTCTTGGGGAGTTTTGGTCTCCTAATCTGAGGAAAGACATTCTTGCCATAGAGGGAGTGCAGAGAAGGTTCACCAGACTGATTCCTGGGATGGCAGGACTTCCAGATGAAGAAAGACTGGATAGACTCGGCTTGTACTCGCTGGAATTTAGGAGATTGAGGGGGGATCTTATAGAGACTTACAAAAGGGGTTGGACAGGCTAGATGCAGGAAGATTGTTCCCGATGTTGGGGAACTCCAGAACAAGGGGTCACAGTTTAAGGATAAGGGGGAAGTCCTTTAGGACCGAGATGAGAAGATCTTTTTTCACACAGAGAGTGGTGAGTCTGTGAAATTCTCTGCCACAGAAGGTTGTTGAGGCCAGTTCATTGGCTATATTTAAGAGGGAGTTAGATGTGGTCCTTGTGGCTAAAGGGATCAGGGGGTATGGAGAGAAAGCAGGTACTGAGTTGGATGATCAGCCATGATCATATTGAATGGGCTCGAAGGGCCGAATGGCCTACTCCTGCACCTATTTTCTATGATTCTATGATTCAGAGATATAGATCCAAATTGTAACAAGGTACTGCTTTAAGGGAGGGACGTGCAGGTACTGGAGGCTGCAGGACCCCGGTTCACCCTCCAACTGCTCCTCATGTTCGACATCTCCAGCTCCCTCCGCGTTACGCCGTCCACCAAATATTGACTGGATAACATTTTTAACCATTTATTACCATTTCCCACTCGGTAAATGAGAGTTTAGAGATACTGCATGGAAACAGGCCCTTTGGCCTACTGAGTCCAAACCAGTCAACGATCACCCCTTCACTAGTGCTTATGTTATCCCACTTTCTCATCCACTCCCTGCACACCAGGGTCAATTTACAGAGGGCCAATTAATGTACAAACCCCAATGTCTTCGGGATATGGGAGGAAACCGGAACGCCAGGAGGAAACCCATGCGGTCGCAGGGTGAATGTGCAAACTCCATACTCTGACAGCACCTGAGGTCAGGTTCGAACCCAAGTCTCTGGCGCTGTGAGGCAGTAGCTCCACCAGCTGCCCCACTATGCGGCCCAAATTAGCATCTGTCCATTATTCTTGGATCAGATGCCATTTGCTCCCGTGAACATATCGTTGACAAGTCCCCTGTCAAGTATATGTCCCCACATTCAGAGGGTCCCGTTGGGCTTTGTTCTAGTGCGATGCACACAGAGTTTCATTGTAGGTGCCAGCGTTGGAGAAAGGCAGGAGAATCTCAGATTCCCCGGACTTGCTCAGCCAGGACCATACATGAGCGCTCACTGCCCCCCAGAGGTGGCTGGGGGAAGGTGCAAGCAGTGCTGGTATCTCCTCCCTGGAGATTGACTGAAAGATCCAGCGTGGAAACAGGCCCTTCGGCCCATTGAGTCCATGCCGACCATTGATTGGTGCTCACAATGTTGGCTGCTCCATGTCGGAAAACCAGAATCAAGCCCAAACACACAAGGTGGCACAACCGGTAGAGCTGCTGTCTCACAGTTCGATCCTGACCTCGGGTGCTGTCTGTATGGAGTTTACACGTTCTCCACGTGGGTTTTCTCTGGGTGCTCTGGTTTCCTCCCACATTCCAAATGCGTAGGTTTAACCTTTGTGGGTTAATTGGCCCTCTGTAAGTTCTCCCTAGTGTGTGGGAGTGGATGCAAAAGTGGGGTAAGATCAAACTAATGTGAACAATTCAGCGTGGACTTGGTGGGCCGAAGGGTCTGTTTCTGTAAATCAATTTCTCTAAACAAAGTGCTGGCGGAAGTTAGTGGGTCAAGCGGCATCCGTGGAGGAATTTCAGGTCTTCTTCCTGTAATCTGAAAGGTCTCAACCCAAAACCTTGTCTGTCCATTACCTCAGGCAACCTTCCAATTTGAGATCTTTCTTCAGTAATTACAGAAAAAACACACTATGGAAAGTTAGAGGTGTTAACATTCGTGTTAAATGTTTGTGGAATTAGAGGCAACCTCAGGCAGTGAAAATAAAATTGGAGTCTTATTCTTGCAGGTAAGAAGCTTAGTTTAGTTGAGAGACACAGCATTCAAATTGACCCACCGAGTTCGCACTGACCAGCAATCACTCCTTCACACTGGTCCCATGTTATCCCACTTTCTCATCCACTCCCTACACACGAGGGGCAGGTTACAGAGGGCCAATTAACCTACAGTCCCAGACGACTTCGGGATGCGAGCGGAAACTGGAGTACCGGAGGAAAACTATACGGTCACGGGGAGAACGTGCAAACTCCACATGGACAGCACCCGAGGTCAGAATCGAACCCGGGTCGCTGGCGCTGTGCGGCAGCAGCTCTGCCAGTTGCGCTACTGTGCTGCCCTCTCTTGTTTAGAGATTATTATAATTTTCAATTTCAGCATGCATTCTTTCTTGTTTCCTTTCTATTTTCCTGGTCTTTTCTTTACTTTTTATATTATTTCATTCGTTCAATTTCCGTTCCTCTCACAAAGACACTTATTCATTCCTCTGTTCTTTTCACTCATTTCTTACATTTTGTCCATTAGGGACTTTGGTCTTGGCTCCCATCATGACTGTTGTTCCATTTGTGCGTTGCTCAGTCATCTACTTACATTTCCAGCCACACAGGGTGATTGAAGGAACCTCAACAAGGAAGTCTTCTCGTGTGGAAAAACTTAGACCAGCAGGCCGCTGTTTAAAAATAAATTGTTGCCCTTTTCAGGAACATTACTTTGTCTTCGAAGGTGACGAGGGCTTGGAACTTTCTTCCTGGTGGACGCAGTGGAGGCATATGGAGGCGGATAGATTCTCAGTAAGCAATGGAGGGGATAGTTACCAATTTAGACAGAATGCAAAATTGTGGTCAGGGTCAGTTCTGCCCATGTTCTTACTAAATGGGAGAGCATGCTGACAAAGCAAATGACCAGGCACTGCTCCTAATGCATTAGTGTCGTCCGATGTTTTTTGTTTAGTTTAGTTTTGAAATACAGTCCGGAAACAGGCCCTTCGGCCCACCAGATCTGTGCCGACCAGCGATCCCCACACACTGACACTAATCTACACACACTAGGGAGAATTTACAATTATACAACGCCAATTAACCTACATACCTGTACCACTTTAGATGTACGGAGAAATCTTACGCAGCACTCCAGTAGTATCAGCAATCCTCTCTTAAACTCTGCAGTGTTAGGCGGCTGAGGAGGCACATCGCACTTACCGCATCAACTTGCTTTGAGCTTTCTTAAGGATGTAACGCTGCACCCTCTCTCAATGTATTTTTGCCTTTTCTTTTACTTTCAAAACTTAGAGTCATCCAGTCATACAGCACGGAAACAGGCCCCACCGCCCAACTCATCTATGCCCCAAAACTATTTGCCCCATGTAATGCTGACCAAATGCCCCATCTACACTAGTCCCACCTGCCTGCATTTGACCCATATCCCTGAAAATCTTAGCAATCCATGCACCTGTTCAAGTGTTCTTTAAATGTTACAGTACCTGCCTCAACTACCTCCTCTGGCAGCTTGTTCCATTCACCCACCACTCTCTGTGTACAAGAAATTGCCCCTTAGTTGATTGTATACAACTCTATAAGATCACCCTTCAGCCTCGTGTGCTCCAAGGAATAAAGTCCTAGCCTGCCCAACCTCTGCCGAGAGCTCAGACCCTTGCTCTATCCTCGTACATTTTCTATCCAGTAAGAAGGAGGTTGTCTGCTCTGTAAAAATATTGGATAGGTACATAGCCATCGCATCATTCTCTCTGTACTTTCCTCTGGCTAAAATGTCCAGGATATTTCAGCGTAATGTTGAATGCATTTAATGGATGACAGACTGACCTGGGTACAGTGCTGTGCTCCCAATCTCAAGTACAGTCTTGGTACACAATACTCTGCCCTTTGTGCTTGAGTTGGCTATGTGCATTCCTTGCTCTGTACTGAAGGAGCTCATTCACTTTAGTCATACAGTCATCGACCCACCTTTCCACGCCAATCAGCATGTCCCATGCGCACTAGTTCCACCTGCCTGCGTTTGGCCCATATCCCTCTGAACCCATCCTATCCATGTACCTGTCTAAATATTTCTTAAAATGTTGCTTAAACTTTGCAATAGAACCTGCCTCAACCACCTCCCCCGGCAGCTTGTTCCATACACCCACCACACTTGGTGTGAAAACGTGTTCTCTGATTCGTGATTCCCTGCTCTGGGCAAGAGACTCTGTGCGTTTACCTACTCTCGGCAACTGAGACTCTGTGCGTTTGACACTTTGATGCTATGCCACTATGTCCTTGTTGTTAAGCAGGGAGCAGCTTTCATGAATGTGGCTTTAATTCTTTGCCAAACTCTGTTGAATCATTGGACAGTGATACTTCCAGACCTGTCCACCGCTTTTCCTGAACGTACCCAGATATCCTAGATTTAATTCCCCCTTACTGTTTATTCTCACGATCGACTATGTCTTGCGGAAGACAACGGACAAACCTGACTTTGGAATACCGTGGAGAGCAGGAAGACGCCTCACAGACCTAGGTTTTGTCGAAGACATTACACCCCTAGCAGAGTCGAGACACACCCTTCAAGGGATGACACGGCTCTGGAGAAGAATGCATCAAAGGTTGGATTAAAGATCAGCTGCCAGAAGACTAAGATCATGCAGACTGGAGACCAGCAGCCAATAGACCAACTGATAATCAATGGGAAACCTGTGGAAAACGCCACAAGATTTATCCATCTTGCCAGCATGTTCACAGTAGATGGAGATGTAGAGGTCGACATCAACTCCTGAATTGGTAAAGCTGCATCAGTCCTTCAGACGAATGCAGCCAATATGGAGTAGTGGCGGGATAACCAAGATGCTAAAAGTCAAGCTCTTCCAGTCCGTAGTTCCCTCCCTACGGCCCTCTATGCCAATGAGACATGGAAAATTAATGTGAAGATGAAAAATAAATTGGATGTATTCCAACAACGCTGCTTGAGGAAGATCCTGAAGACTACAGGGACCACATCACAGACGAGGAGATCTGCCGCGAAACTGCAACCAAGCCTCTCAGCCAGGACACAGAGGTACGCAGGATGAAATCGGCAGGACATGTACTCCGAATGTCACCGGAACGTGCACCTAAGATAGCAATGACATGGCAAGCTGACGGAGGAAGGAAAAGAGGCCGACCAACACTCACATGGAGGCGAACCTTCCTGAAGGATTTGGAAGCCTATCGAGGGTGCAAGACGTCACACATAACCAAACAGAACGGCGAGGGCTTGCTGCCCAATGCACTCAACAGTGTGGGAGGAACTGTGTCTAAGTGAGTAAGTCAGTGACTATTCCCAGAGTGAGTGCATTTATTCTCTTCCAGTGCCAAATTCTGGTATTTTTTTTAACAAATATAGTACTGTGACAACAATATTATTATAATCAAGGAGGACATGTCCAGCAGTGGGAGAGTCCAGCACCAGAGGCCACTGTCTCAGAATAAAAGGATGTACCTTGAGAATGGAGATGAGGAGGAATTTCTTTAGCTAGATCATTGGGTATTTTTAAAGCAGAAATTGATAAGTTCTTGATTAATAAGGGTGTCAAAGATTACATGGAGAAAGCAGGAAAATGTGGTTGAGAGGGGAAAATAGAAGTGTTCCATCCAGCAACGTCACGTATTCCTTTTCTGCCAGAGATGCTGCCTGACCCGTCGAGTTACAGCAGCATTTTGTGTCTATATTCAGTATAAACCAGCATCTGTAGTTCCTTCCTACGCAATAGATGTGAAAAAGGAAGCAAGAAGAGATGTCGAGGATGGTTTGTCGTTCGGCAGAGTTCGCCAGTTTCTGTCAGTGCGAGTGATTGGCCTTCCAAGGTTGTGACCAAAGGTCCTAGAGCGAGCAAGATAGATCACTCGACGAAAAAGACGCAGTACGGTCATGGGCAGGTTCATGGGTAATTTCCGGCCCCATTTCCGTAACTGGCTACCGTCTCCGCACCAAAGGTCCTATAGGACACTAGTGCGGAGACAGAAGCCGGTTGCAGAAACATCCTCGTAAAAATAGAAGTTATTTGGGAAAAATCTTCTCCTCATTTTCAGAATTAGAATTTATGAACACAAACTGTTCCCCCGCAACGCTGATTACACAGCGAGTCGGGTCGGGTTACTGAAATGGATGAAAAAAAGGCCCACGCTCCGCTCTGTTGTGTACTGCACGTCAGCCCGTTGCATTTAGAAGGAGTGGTCTATCTTGCTCCACTATAGGATCTTTGGTTGTGACACTCTGGCTCAATACTGAGCATTGGAAGATTACCTAACTACCATGGGACCAATGACTCAGAGCAACAGTGAACACATGGAACTTGCCTTGGGGCCACGATCAATTAGATTGCACATCTCCCCACATCTGGCCTGTTTAGTTTAGAGAAACGGGGCAGAAACAGGCCCTTCGGCCCACTGTGTACTCACCGACCAGCGATCCACGCACACTGAGGACCTACGCACGAGGGACAAGTAAAAAATTGTTACCAAAGCCAATTAACCTACAAACCCACAGGTCTTTGGAATGTGGAAGGAAACCGGAGCACCCGGAGAAAGCCCACACGGTCACGGGGAGAACGTGCAAACTCCATACATACAACACTCATAGTCGGGATCTTTTTTTGGGGTTTTTTTTTTTAAATGGGCACTTTGAAATCTTTTGACTTTGACACCAAGAGATTAAATGTTGTTTACAATAATGCAGAGAGACCTTGTCAACATAGAAAAGTCATTTATTGGTGTTTGGAAGTCCGTCCTTGCGCTTGGGGGGACATCACAAGATGCAGATCCCGTTCTGTTCCAGTCACCGATTACTTCCAGCGGCCGCCCACCTTGGCTTTGCCACGAGTCGCCTTCGAACTGTTGCGGTTAGCAAAGAAAAACGGTGCCCGTGAAGATCTCATTTTATGACAAACGTGATAAATATAATCGACACAACGCTGGAGTAACTCAGCGGGTCAGGTGACATCTCCGGGGTAAAGGAATAGGTGACGTTTCGTGTCGAGACTTTTCTTCAGATGTTTCAGGGCGGGGGGAAACTAGAGACACATCACCTATTCTCATTCTCCAGAGATGCTGCCCGTTCCCAGTCGACTTACTCCAGCGTCTTGCGACTGTATTTGGTTTAAACCAGCATCTGCAGTTCCTTCCTCCACATGATAAATATAATGCTGACTCAATTCACAACCAAAGGTGCCCAGTAGAAAATATACTGAAAAACAACATCTTTTATCTTTCTCAAATGAATAACAACCATTGGTGTCATAGATTGGGGCGGAAGATTGCAACCTTCACGTGGTCCGCCCTGTTTCGACTAATGCAATCAACCCGGCGTGCACAATCAAATAAGGTCAAATAGAACAAGTTGTCCTGCAACTTTAGGCTGTGCATGCCATACGCAAGAAGAAGAAGTGTCAACGATTCATTCATCACATGCCGAAACACTACCATGCCAACCGAGATGCCTTATCTACACTGGTCCCACCTTACCACATTTGGCCCATATACAGTGGCTTGCAAACGTTTCCATACCCCTTGAACTTTTCCACATTTTGTCACGTTACAACCACAAACGTAAATGTATTTTATTGGGATTTTATGTGATAGCCCAACACAAAGTGGTGCATAATTGTGAAGTGCAAGGAAAATTATACATGGTTTCCAAATTTTATTACAAATAAAAAACTGAAAAGGGTGGCGTGCAAAAGTATTCAGCCCCCCTGAGTCAATACTTTGTAGAACCACCTTTCGCTGCAATTACAGCTGCAAGTCTTTGGGGGTATGTCTCTACCAGCTTTGCAAAATAGCTCAAGCTCAGTCAGATTGGATGGGGAGTGTCTGTGAACAGCAATTTTCAAGTCTTGCCAGAGATTCTCAATTGGATTTAGGTCTGGACTTTGACTGGGCCATTCTAACACATGAATATGCTTTGATCTAAACCATTCCATTGTAGCTCTGCCTGTATGTTTAGGGTTGTTGTCCTGCTGGAAGGTGAACCTCCACCCCAGTCTCAAGTCTTTTGCAGACTCTGAACAGGTTTTCTTCCAAGATTGCCCTGTATTTGGCTCCATCCATCTTCCCATCAACTCTGACCAGCTTCCCTGTCCCTGCTGAAGAAAAGCATCCCCACAGCATGATGCTGCCACCACCATGTTTCACAGTGGGATGGTGTGTTCAGGTGATGTGCAGTGTTAGTTTTCCACCACACATAGCGTTTTGCATTTAGGCCAAAACTTCAATTTTGGTCTCATCAGACCAGAGCACCTTCCTCCACATGTTTGCTGTGTCCCCCACATGGCTTGTGGCAAACTACCAATGGGACTTCTTATGTCTTTGTTTCAACAATGGGTTTCTTCTTGCCACTTCCATAAAGGCCCGATTTGTGGAGTGCACGACTAATAGTTGTCCTGTGGACAGATTCTCCCACCTGAGCTGTGGATCTCTGCAGCTCCTCCTGAGTTACCATGGGTCTCATGGCTGCTTCTCTGATCAACGCTCTCCTTGCCCGGCCTGTCAGTTTAGGTGGACGGCCATGTCTTGGTAGGTTTGCAGTTGTGCCATACTCTTTCCATTTTTGGACGATGGATTGAAGAGTGCTCCATGAGATGTTCAAAGCTTGGGATTTTTTTTATAACCTAACCCTGCTTTAAACTTCTCCACATCTTTATCCCTGACCTGTCTGGTGTGTTCCTTGGGCTTCATGATGCTGTTTGTTCACTAATGTTCTCTAACAAACCTCTGAGGCCTTCACAGAACAGCTGTATTTATACTGAGATTAGATTACACACAAGTGGACTCTACTTACTAATTAGGTGACTTCTCAAGGTTGCACTGGATTTTATTTAGGGGTATCTGAGTATTTAGGGGTATCAGAGTATTTATTTAGGGGTATCAGAGTAAAGGGGGCTGAATACTTTTGCACGCCATACTTTTCAGTTTTTTATTTGTAAAAAAATTTGAAAACCGTGTATCATTTTCCTTCCACTTCACAATTATGCGCCACTTTGTGTTGGTCTATCACATAAAATCCCAATAAAATACATTTACGTTTGTGGTTGTAACATGACAAAATGTGGAAAAGTTCAAGGGGTATGAAAACTTTTGCAAGCCACTGTATATCCTTTCTAAATCTTTCTCTCCGTGTACCTGTCGTCATGTTTTATTAAACTATTATACCAAATAATATTTTGTGGATCAATTGATGAATTGCTTTGTTATGCAGTAGAGACCTGATAGAAGTATGTAAACTTGTAAAAGGCAAACAGGAATTTGTTCATACTTACAATTTCCCCATTTGCTCCTGAACTCGGATCTGCAGAAGGCTGATCTGGAAGAAAGAACATACAGTGAGATTGTGTGTCATCTCCAGTACTCTGATCTGTAGGGAGTGACCGGAATGCATTGGGAAACTGCAACCTGGTTACTTCAGTGTGGCAGTGCTTTGTTGCCAATATAACTACTAAATGCATGCACAATTTGAAGTATTCCCTCACTACTGTGACTTCCAGGTTCAAGAGCAACTTGGGAGCAGCAGGAGAGTTGCTACCTTACTGCACCTGAGACCCAGAGTCGATCCCGACTGCCACTGCTGTCTCTGTGGAGTTTGCACATTCTCCCTGTGACCATGAGTGGGCTTTCTCCGGGTGCTCCGGTTTCCTCCCACACTCCAAAGTAGTACAGGTTTGTAGGTTAATTAGCCTCTGCAAAAATTGTAAATTGTTCTTCTTGTGTAGGATAGTGCTAGTGTACGGGGTGATCACTGGTCACAGTGGGACAAAGGGCCTAATTCCGAGCTGTATCTTGAAACCATCAGGTTCTTGCACACGGCACAACACTAACCTCACCGACTAGTTATCGTCTATGGACCGTGTCTTTGGTTGCATTATGGTTTTTGCATTCTTCCAGTTAAATGTTATTATGGTTATTCATTTATTGTATCAATAATTATTATATACTATCTGTTTGGTATTGAGTTTATGGACAATAAGGTGCCATCGGTAAGAATTCCATTGCATTGGTATCGGTACATAAGACAATTAAATTCTGTTGACCCTTCAATATGGAAAATGGAGTCACGTTGGTGGCACAGCTGGTAGAGCGCCAGAGACCTGGGTTCTGTGTGGAGTTTGCACGTTCTCCCTCTGACAATGTGGCGTTTTTCAGGGGGCCCCAGTTTCCACCCACATCCCAAAGACGAGTGGGTTTGTAGGTTAATTTGGCCTCTGTAAAATAGCCCCGTAAAATAGGGAGTGGGATCATAAGTGATAGGAGCAGAATTAGGCTTCGGCCCATCAAGTCTACTCTGCCATTCCATCATGGCTGGTCTATCTCTCCCTGCCTTCTCCCCATAATCCCTGACACCCGTACTAATCAATAACATTGATAACATTGAGCTAATGTAAAGGGTTATAACTGTGTGGGCTGAAGAATCCGTTCCTTGCCGTGTATCTAAGCTGAAATCAAAGCTACAAAGAGTCATTTGCCTTTGTTGAATCCTCAAAAGAACAAATAACTTACCAACTATGACAGGGGGAAATTTTCCATTGCAGAACTTACATTGCTAGTGCACAGAAAGCGACCATTCCAGACGGATTGTATTTAGCACCGGTTTATGAAAAAAAAACACAAAGAATCCACATACTTCATATTTCTGCCTCTTCAGATTTTCACTGAGATCGAACTTCTCCCCCTCAAGTTGCATCAACCAATCCGCCAGCTCCCTTGCCTTCTCCCTAAAGCGACGGAACGTAGAGTTTAAAAGTTCAGAAAGGTTTATTCTCATGTGGATGATTGGCCGGGCAATTTGCCAGCACACCAATTCCACAAAATAGAGTTGCAAATATTTCACCCCATTGATTACGAATGTTGCAAATCACCCAGCCCCTTAAAGACCGCTGGCACAGCTTACAGCGCCAGAGACCCGGGTTCCATCCCGACTATGGGTGCTGTCTGTACGGAGTTTGTACGTTCCCCCGGTGACCGGGTGCCTTTTCCCGGGCGCTCCGGTTTCCTCCCACGCTTCAAAGACGTTTGGGTTTGTGGGTTAATTGGCTTCAGAAAAAAATAGTAAATTGTCCCTCACGTGTAGGATCGTGTTAGTGTGCGGGATGGCCGTTGGTCAGTGCCGACTCGCTGGGTCTGTTTCTGCGTACATCTCTAAATTAAATGACATTCCCACTTCGACCTTTCTGTCCTGGGCCTCCTCCATTGCCAGAGTGAGGCCACATGCAAGTTGGAGGAACAGCACCTCGTATTCAGCTTGGGTAGCTAACAGCCCAATGGCATGAACATTGAATTCTCCAGTTTTAGGGAACGAAGCAACAACAACTCACTCCCCTTTCCCCCATCACCTTCGACCTATATCCCTTCCTCTGACTTCACATTTTATGACTCTTCTCTCATTCTCTCACCCTTTTGTCTTTGTCCCATCTCTGGCCTTTGTCCACCCATTTGCCAATCAAACCTACCCCATCCTTTACTGAGTCTACCATTCAATCATGGCTGATCTATCTTTCCCTCTCCATCCCGTTCTCATGCCTTCTCCCCATAACCTCTGACGCCCATACTAATCAATAACCTATCGATCTCGGCTTTAAAAAATACCCAGTGCTTGGCCTCACAGCTGTAGGTGGGCAAAGAATGCCACAGATTCACCACCCTCTGACTAAAGAGGCCTCTGGCATATCTATTCCTGCAATCTCCCATTCTGTCCCTGCGCTCACCATGTCTGTCCTCACATTCTCCCTATCTGTCAGTGCATTCATCCTATTTGCTCCCACATTCCCTCTCACATTCCTCCTATTCCCAACCACATTCCTCCTATTCTCACATTCCCCTTTTCCCACCAACATTCCTCATATTCCCACATCCACTCTCTCCGTCTCCACATTCTGCCTATTTATTCTCCTTGCATTCACCTTGCATTCTTGCATAGATTCTACTCCTTTCAGTTACCCCATATATCACTATGCAGATCTGTCAGCCCAAACCCAAGGAATAGCTCGACAAGCAAACTAAACTAATCAGCAGGCATTCTGTGGCAGTGCCAAAGTGGCTAGCAGTTCTAAGGATCCTATTTGGATACAAGCACTAAGCTACAAAAACTTGGATACACGCACTAAGCTACAAAAACTTCACCAGAGGAGCTATTTTTTCTGAAGAAGAAACGTCGCCTATCCATGTTCTCCGCCGATGCTCTCCGACCCGTTGAGTTATACCGGCACTATGTGTCTTTTTCTGTAAACTAGCCTTGTTTTTATACTCCAGCTAATTTTACAAATGGTATAGCTGTTATTTGCGAGTTCTTACTTGAGTTTTTCCTCGCCGAGATTCTCGGTTTCGAGAGGTTTGCGCCTGTCCGCCAAAATCTTTTTCTTCTTTTCTCTCTCCGTTTGCTTCTTGCCACCTTTACGGCTCTCAGTCTATCGGGTAGCAAAACTTGGCTCAGTAAATGAAATCCGGCTTGGCCCATTTTACCAATGGCGGCTTTAATTCATTCCCATTAACAACTTAAGGAAACCAAGTCCTTCTCTTTGACGTAACTAAGTTAACGTCGCCAATACTACCAGCTATTTTACACATTGCATCCCAAGTGCCGGCCGTATCCCGACAGCAGGCTGGCTGGACCACCGTGGAACTGGGAGAGGGAAGCCACCGAGCCTGGCCCCTGCAAGCCCCCGAAGACTGGGAACTGGGGAGGAGGTGGAGGGAGTCCACACCGGGCGAGAGAGGAAGGGGCCAATTGGAAAAACAGGGGTGGGGTGGTCTTACCTTCAGCACCTTCAAGGTCGGCTGTGGGAGGTGCCCCCAGGGCACAAAGGGTGAAGGTGGCAGGGCAAGGTGAGGGGTCACGGGACCACTGGATGGAGACGATGACTGTAATGGGATTTTATGGTTGCAGCTGGAACTGGGAAACTCGGCAAAACCTGGCGATTCCAACATATACACTCAGCGGGCTGTTTCTATGCATTATGTACTGAGCCAGGGATTGTACTTACGTACAGCAATAATCTTACTGATCCGTAAGCAAAAAAAGAATCTCACAGTACCTTAAAGGAACCATTGAACTGTATGGTACAGCAAGTATATCCAAGGGCTAAGGTGCGATACTCCGTACCTTATGCAGGTAGCTTCCGTAGTGCAGTGACATGTTGGACAGAACCTTCTTCTTCTTGAAATCCTCTTCCACCTTCTTTCGAAATTCCTCTTCTTCTTTTCTTGTCTTTTCCTCCTAACGAGGGTAGATTAAAACATGCCGAAGAGTTGAGTAAAATTAAATTGCTTTTCAATTTGCTCAAATCAAAGAACTTTCACTGCATTGCTCTCGAGGGCCAAGTTTGAATGTGTAGTTTATTGATGGATTAGCAGAACAACATCCATTGTGGTGTCGTTTCGCTGAATACCTTTGCTCAGTCCGCCTAAACCTATCTGATCTCCCGGTTGCTCAACACTTTAACTCCCCCTCCCTTTCCTAATCTGACTTTTCTGTCCTGGGCCTCCTCCATTGTCAGAGTGAGGCCCAGTGCAAATTGGAGGAACAGAACCTCATATTTTGCTTGGCCAGCTTACCCCCAGCAGTATGAACATTGACTTCTCTAACTTCAAGTAACCCTTACTTTCCCTCTCTCTGCAGTTGAAGGTAGCGTTTGCTCATTACTGGCCCTGCAGCAGCCTGGGGCTCGCCTGGATCGGGCACCGCTCCAGGAGACCGAGCGCACGGACCAGACTGGACTTTGCAAATGGCGGAAAATCCTGGTGACTCTTTCATGCAAGTCTCAATGGATTATTCCCGGACACTTTTTGTGCATTGGGCATTGTGCTTTGGTATGGCAATACTTTACTGAATTGCTGAATTGTATACAAAAATAGAATTTCACTGTGGGTTTGTACATGTGACAATAAAGCACCGTTGACCAGTGAATGGTTGCCTGAAGCTGATGGGAAGAAGGGTCACTGATGGTGTTGCCAGGTTAGGAGCTGGTCATTAGAAGTTTGCTTGCTTGTGATAACCCAATAAGCCTATTTATCTCCCAGTTGCCAACCATTTTAACTCCTTCACATCCATATCAACCTTTCTGTCCTGAGCCTCCTCCATTGCCAGAAGGAGGCCAAACGCAAAATGGAGGAACAGCACCTCGTATTCTACTTGGGTAGCCTACAACGTTTGTCGGCACTGGGCCTACACTTGCTGGAGTTTAGAAGAATGAGGGGGGACCTCGTAGTATCAAAAATAGTGAAAGGCTTGGATAGAATGGTTGTGGAGAGGATGTTTACACTAATGGGAGAGTCTAGGGCTAGAGGTCATAGCCTCAGAATTAAAGGACGTTCTTTTAGGAAGGAGATGAGGAGAAATTTCTTCAGTCAAAGGGTGGTAAATCTGTGGTAGTCTTTGCCACAGAAGGCTGTAGAGGCCAAGTCAATGGGTATTTTTAAGGCAGAGACAGATAGATTATTGATTAGTACAGGGGACAGAGGTTATGGGGAGAAGGCACGAGAATGGGGTTAAGAGGGAGAGATAGATCAGCCATGATTGAATGGCGGAATAGACAATGGGCCAAATTCTACCCCTATCCCTTATGAACCCAATGGTATGAATAATGAATTCTCCAATTGTAAGTAATACCATCCAAGCCCCCTCTTTCCTGTGCCACCATTCCTCATTCTATCTCCCCCCTCATCCTATTCCTTTTTCCTCTTCGGTAATTTAATCTTCCATCATCGTATCCCTCATTTCCCGTTTATCCTCTCCCTCTTTCCCCTCCCCCATCTCCTACCATTTATATCCCTCCCTCTGGCTTTACATTTCACTCTTCTCCTTATCCGATGCCCTTTTGCCTTCACTTTCACCTATAGCCCTTGTCACTTACTCCACCCCTCTGCCAATCACCCCCTCACCATCTATCCACCTATCACTTGCCAGGCTTTGTCCCACACCCACCTTGCTCTTCCAGCTTTCTCCTTCCCATAGGTCTGAAGGGTCCCGACCCCGAAACGTCATCTGCCCATTTCCTCCCCCACAGATGCTGCCTGGCCTGCCGAATTCATCCAGCACTGTGCTTTGGCTCTGCATCTGCAGTTCCTTGTGTGCCAAAAGCCTAGTAGGATACTGGCTCTCTCCCCTCCCAACACCATATGGTCATCTAACAGGCACTTCGTAATCTCTACTTGGCCGCTGACCCAGTCCCAGACCGATCTGCTCCGAGATTCCGATGACTTACAGCCGCTCGGTTCAATCGTTCCTTCGCCTTCTCTGCCCGGATCCGCTGTTGTTCCGACCTTTCTGCTCTGCGCTTTTCCTGAAAAGATATTGTTATTTGGAAACTGTTACCAAAGAACATTGCACGTTCTCCCTGTGACCACATGGGTTTCCTCCGGGTGCTCCGGTTTTCTCCCACATCCCAAAGACGTGCCGGTTTGTAGGTTAATTGGCCCCGTGTAAACTGCCCCGTGTGTGTACGAGAGTGGAAGAGATAGAGGGACAACATTGAACTGGTGATCGATGGTCGGTGTGGACTCAGTGGGCCGAAGGGTCTTACTCCATGCTGTATCTCTAGACTGTTCCGGTTGGTAGGGATAAGGATTTCCATGGCTCGGTTTTGAAAGTGGGCGGACAATTTATCCCAGACACCTTGGTTAATAATTTGCACACAATCTTCTTCAAATTACTACCAGATTGGTGTTCGTGCAAACCTAAATGATAGGTTTGATTCATTCTCAGAGTTGGGGGAAGAAAGCTGGAAAAGAGAGGCGGGGGCAGGGCAAAACCTGGCGATTGATAGGTGGATAGTGGTGAGGGCGATTGAGCAAGATCAATTTTGTGATCTTTGTGGATCGCACAAAGATTGTAAAATTGTAATTTTATGCAAGGGTCTAATATTTTGGCCACGGATAGCAGTTACTAACACTTGGATTTAAACATGCGCCACGTGCAATGTGTGGCATTATTTGATGTTATGTTCATGGTAGATCGATCTTCCGAAACGTACAATTCTGTCTATTAAAGCGATAAGCTCCTCTTCCTCCTTCTTCCTCCTCTCGAAATGAGACTCAATGAGAGCTTGAAGTTCCACGAGATCCTTTTCCATGCGCTTCCTCTGAATGTCCTGCAGGCGAGAAGGAACCAGTAATGATTGAAGAGTAGCACAGAGGCCCCTTACAGCACCAGAGATCCGGGTTCGATCCTGACTACTGGTGCTGTCTATATGGAGTTTCGAGGGATATGGGCCAAACGCAGGCAGGTGGGACCAGTGTAGACGAGACATGTTGGCCAGTGTGGGCATGTTGGGCCCATTTCTATGACTATGACTCCATCCCTTTGCTATGTGGAATAGACATGAAGGGGGAATGGGGAAATATTGAAAAGCACGCAAGAATGAACTGCAATTATCATGGAAGATTTTAATTTGCACGTTGAATGGACTCATCACTAGCAAGGGGAGACTCCTTATTCCGGGATTGTTTCTCCAAAGCAGTACGTTAGAAAATCTAACCAAGAGCAAGCTACTTTGGATTTGGTCTTGTGTAATGAGATATGATTAACAAATGTACAAACAGATGTACTGGTTAAGGATCTACCATGATATGGTTAAGGGCGGCAGCGTGGCCCGCTGCCTCACAGTGCCAGATCCTGACCTCCAGTGCTGTCTGTGTGTGGAGTTTGCACGTTCTCCCCGTGGGTTTCCTCTGGGTGCTCCACTTTCATTTCCAAAGACATACGGGTTTGTAAGTTAATTATCCCTCTGTAAATTGCCCCTGGTGTGTAGGGAATGGATGAGAAAGCGGGATAACATAGAACTACTGTCAACGAGAGATCGCTGGTCGGCGCGGACTCAGTGGGCCGAAGGTCCCATTTCCACGCTGTATCTCTAAACTAAACATGGTAGAATCCCAGACACAGTTTGGGCCCAAAGTCCTCAACTTATAGAAGGATAATCACAATGGTATGAAGGTTGTACAGCGATGAGTGGTATTACAGGAAGTACAGAGCTGAGAGAACAAGTACACTTGCATCAAAGTCAACCTTTTCACCATCGGGCATTTTGGCAGCGAGAGTTGGCATAAATGGTCTAGGAGAGAGGGGGAGAAAGATTAATTTCATATCTGTTCCCAATTTCCGGTTTAACCATATAGCTAGTTTATAAAATTGCAATGTGGTATAAGATATGCCAAATCCCAAACAAAACACAAAGTGCTGGAGTAACCCAGCGGGTCAGGCAGCATCTCCGGAGAACAGGGATCGGTGGCGTTTTTGGTTAGGACTTCTCTCCAGCACTTTGTGTTCATTCTATTGTAAACCAGCATTCTCAGCTCCTGTGCCTACATTGCACGGCCCCACTGGGACATCTCCTCAAGGTGTGTCTACTTTGAAGACTCGATCCTGACTATGGTGCTGTCTATATGGAGTTTGTACCCTCTCCCCGTGACCGTATAGGTTTGCTCAGTTTCCTCCCACATTCCAAAGCCTAGTATGTAGGATAGGACTAGTGTACGGGTGATCGCTGGTCGGCACGGACTCGATGGACTGAAGGGCCAGATTCATCGTGGTGTTTCTAAACTAAACCAAACTGTGACTGCACATGGTAAATTATCTGAAGAAGGGGTTTGACCCCAAACGTTGCCTATTTCCTTCGCTCCATAGATGCTGCCTCACCCGCCGAGTTTCTCAAGCATTTTTGTCTACCTTCGATTTATCCAGCATCTGCAGTTCTTCCTTAAACACTGCACATTGTAAAGTATTTCAATATCTACAGAGCTTTTAGGACACCCTGGCACAGCAAAAAACACAGATTACTTTCTATCTAGTGTATCTACCATGTGGTTAATACTATAATTGCCAATTTGATTTATCCTGTAAAGGCTGGGGTCTCGAGAAAACTAAAGGATGATGCAAATATTGGAGGAACAGATTAAAGCAATAAAGAGCATTGTAAATAAAACTGTTTGGTATTTTGGAGGCAAATGGAACACAGTTTTAACATGAATACAAAGGCTTACATCACAACAGAAACTTGCCTGTTTAAACATAGACCTCTGGAGGCAAATGGAACACAGTTTTAAAGTGAAAGATCCCAGTTCATCATTGTGTTTGAATGCAGCTTGGGACCTTTATTTACACCAGTTTAATGGCAGCTGAGAGTAGCTTGCGACCAATTTATTTGCATGAAACTACAAAATCGCGTATATTTTTCCAATATTTTAGCATTATTTCCAGATATTCAATCATATATTTATTTGCACAGAAAGTATATCAAGTATAATAATTTCTTGTACACTTCACACACCAGGTAACTTCTAGAAACAAACGGAAAAGATGTCATGGACTGAATACAAAATGCAACTTGGTTTATAACCATGAAACAATACCGTTATCATTCGTCTTTGAATCATATGATATGGAAACAAACCCTTCGGCCCATCAAGTCCACACAGACCTTCAATCACCCGTTCACACTAGTTCTATGTTATCCCACTTCCTACGCACCAAGGACAGTTTACAGAGGGCCAATTAACCTACAAATCCACACCTCTTTGGGATGTGGGAGGAAACCAGAGCACCCGGACAAAACCCACACAGTCACAGAGAGAAGGTGAAAACTCTACATAAACAGCATCCAAAATCAAACCCCAGGTCTATGAGACAGTAGCTCTACCCACTGTGCCACCAGGTTTCTATGCTGCAGGGCTCTAATATATTCCCAAAACTTCACGAGTTTTATAAGTGTTTAAAGTTATGACTTACTTTGGTTTAGGCTTGGCCTCTTCTGCAACAGAAGAAAGCATGGACATAATTTATGTAATACAAGATTCTCTTTCAAACAATATTTAACTTTGGATAAATAAGAATTTACAAATCCATGTGGAATCAGTTGTAAGCGACACGATCTCACAAAATACAGATTAGTCACACCCGTTTTTATTGTCATAGCACATCCCGAAACAGAACATTGAAATTATAACTTAACTTTCAGCAGCACATCAGATATTGTTTTTAGTTCTGCATAAACCCATATAACAACAACAAATCATTCAAAATATAAAAAAGACAAATAAGTAAACAATATTAGCACAAATTCAAAAATAATGTCTGCCAGTCTATATGGTTTGGAGCCTATTTAGAGATTGTAGTGTTTAATAATAGCCTGATGTTGTATGGAAGAAGCTGGTCCTGAATCTGGGCGTTAGTTTTCAGGCTCCTGTACCTTCTCCCTGATGGCAAGAATGAAATGAGAGTGTGGCCAGGATGATGTGGGTCCCTGATGATGCTGGCTGCCTTTTTGAGGCAGTGGCTCCCGTAGATCGCTTCTATGGTGGGGCGGTCAGTACCCGTGATGGACTGGGCAGCGCCCACCACTTATTGCAGTCGCCTTCGTTCCTGGGGGTTCGAGTTGCCGAAGCAGGCCGTGAGCTCAGTGAGATTAAAGGGCAATTGTTCAAAGTTAATGCGAGTGGTGGATAAATAATCCTGAGGTCTTTGTAAAGCACCCAGGGAACAAGAGTTCAAATCCCACCATGAAATTTGAGAAATTGAAATTAGTTTAAAAAGTATCTGGGATTAAGGGATAAAACTGGCGTTCCTGATGGATTGGAGTTAGCACTGCAGTGCAGCTGTTGAGGAATGTACTCGCTCTTCAGCTGCCGGTGTGAGGACGTTACGACTCTGATGCTGGTGGAATTCCATAGCAGTGCGGGTGGAATTGTGCAGGGTGTTTGTAGATAAAGGAGCAAAGGGGAACACCTCTCCACTCCTCCTTAAAATTAAGCCTTCAATGACCGAGCAATTCATTTTTGTTGGATTCCAATTAGACAGCATGATTAAACAACAGCAATTGTATTTATTTTCACAGTGCGCAACGACACATATCTTCCTTTCTTCACTCATTCTAGGGAATCGGTGGCTGCACATACATTCCTAGGGAAGGTGCATAGAACACAGCACAGTAATAGCAAGGAACTGCAGATGCTGGATTATCAGAGAAAGATGCAGAATGGTGGAGTAACTCAACAGGTCAGGCAGCATCTCTGGAGATCATGGAACGGTGACGTTCTTCAGACTTGAACTGAAATGTCACCTATCCACGTTCTCCAGAATGCTGCCTAACCCGCTGAGTTACTCCAGCACTTTGAATCTTTTTATAGAACAGTTCAGCATAGGAACAGGCCACTAAGTTTCTCCAGCACTTTTTGTGTTTTGTTTTGTAAACCAGCATATGTGTTCCTTGTGTCTACATTGAGCAGTATGGCACAGGAACAGGTCCTTCAGCCCACACCAAAAGTGATGCCAATATAAACTAATCCCCTCTTCCCTTAATTTCCTGCATATCCATGTGCCTATCTTAAAAGCCTCTAAAATATCTGGCTCCATCACCACCCTGGCAATGCATTTCAGGCATCCACTACCCACTGGGTAAAAAACTTGTCCCATACATCTCCTTTAAACGTTGCCCCTCTCACCTTAAAGCTAAGCCCTTTAGCCCTTGACACCTCTCAACCCGATTCTCCTGCCTTCTCCCCATAAACCCCTGACGCCCTTACTAATTGAGAACTAGCGCAAGAAGTGCACCTCTTTACCAAGAGGTATAACTGCAGGCCTACCTCTTAAGGAAGTGGTCAATGCTACATGGTCATGGTAGGTGCAAGGAACTGCAGATCCTGATTGACAAAGAAAAAACACAAAGTGCCTGAGTAACTCACTGGTCAGGCAGCATCTCTGGAGAATATGGATAGATGATGCTTCAGATCAGGGCTCTTCTTCAGGCTAGTCAGACAGCAAAAACTGTATTTTGCTTGTACACTTTCAACAGTGTACTTAGCCAACCAATCCGTTATACATTCTGACCTGGTATCTTTCAAACCATCTAACTCACAAGCTGAATCTTAATGCTGCATTTTTAGATTGCAAGACATTCTAATTTTTGTCTGGCATCCAATCTAAAATAGAGCTTTGATTTCGCTTAACAAAATTCCTTTGACTCTCTGCATGCGATTAAGCATTTTTCTAAAATGTTTCGAGCTCATAATATTAAAAAAATGACAATACCTTCTTCAGCTTCTTCTGCTGAAAGAGAGAAAACACAGTTAGACGGGAAGTGGTAACAAAAACATCGAACTATAACCAGTTTTCCCAGGCAAGACATATTAGTAAATCAGCTGTCAGTGAGATGTTTTAGCTCAACGGAAAATTTAGAAGATAAAGAAATGAGTGTTTTCTTTGCCATGAAGAACACAGAGTGCTGGAGTAACTGGGTGGGTCAGGCATCATCTCTGGAGAACATGGATAGGCGACGTTTCGGGTCAACAATGGTTGAAAGACAGTAGCGAAGTCACGAGATAAATGAAGGACGTACCTTTAGAAAGGAGATGAGGAGGAATTTCTTTGGTCAGAGGGGGGAGAATCTGTGGAATTCATTGCCGCAGACGGCTGCGGAGGCCATGTCACTGGGTATTTTTAAGGCATAGGTAGATTCTTGATTAGTGTGGGTGTCAAGAGTTATGGGGAGAAGACAGGAGAATGGGGTCGAGAGGGAAAGATAGATCAGCCATGATTGAATGGCAAAGTAGACTCAATGGGCCAAATGGCCTAATTCTGCCCAGATGACATGAACATTAAATACGCAGTAGCCAGGCAGTTAGGCTGGAGTCTGGCTTCAGATTCTACAGTGAATCGGTAAACTCTGACTCTTAGCTTCATTCCAATTAACAAACACTAGAAAGCCTTTCACTTAAGGACATGACACTTGGACAATACATTTTAGGATCTTGCCCGTTCCTAAAAATGAATATACCTATTTCTCATCGAATAAATTAAACTTTTCATCACAGCATATCCAAGTTTAGAATTAATTTTATTTTAGAATAGAATTTAAAGGCAAACTTAATTTAGAATGCAAATATTATTTAAAATTAGACACAGCAAATATGTGCCTACACGGTCCAAATTAATATTGATAATTAAAATAATATACCATTGGTGATAATTATAACTTTATTGATAATTTCAGATAAGTAACTTAAATTGGCAACACATGTGCATTCTCAGTCTAAAGCCATCACTGTAGACCCTGATCCCCCCCCCCCCCCCCTTACACTTCCTTAATAGTAAGATTAAATGAGAACTTACCAGTTTGAAGTTTGATCCTTATTTTATGAGAAGTTACGATGAGGGATTTTGTGACGATCCCGCCAGCACGCATGTGCGACATTCTTCAAAGCAGCGGTGTGAAATCACAGATAGTAGAATTGACTGAAGTTAGTAAGATAAGAGAACTAACATACCAGTTGACCTTATAATAGAGGGTTGGGAGCGGAGGGCACGAAATCCCTCATCGTAACTCCTCATAAAATAAGGATCAAACTTCAAACTGGTAAGTTCTCATTTAATCTTACTATTTTACTTCGGAATCACGTGAGTGACTTTGTGAAGACTTCAAAGCTCTGTGATTTCATGCCCTGGAAACGAGTCCATGCTCACACACTGCCATAATAACCAACGGAGGAAGTATGTTAATGTATTTCAGACTTGTACAGTGCTGAAAAACAACAATGTATTATTTAACAAAAATAATAATAACCCCTAACTTCGGGGAAAATTACAATACAGAACTTAAAATAGTGTCTGCAAATATCTCAGGTGTGGCCACAGGTTTGTTATAACCGCTGGAAGTTGCTTCATTAGACCAACCTGCCATTGCAAGGGCGTGGCCCAGAGGAACTTCCATCATCCTCGCTGCAGGATGTAGCTCCAGCACTGGTAGAATGAGATTTAAAATCTGCTGCACCTAACACCACCCTGAGCCATCTTGAGATGGTCTGCACGGTTACTCTGTGATGAGGACGTTTGAACTTATCAATAGAGCCATGTCCGTTCCCCTGAGACTTTTGGTGACCTCCTGTTAATGTAGGAGGTGGGTCACTATGCATGGGCGTCTATCTACGGGATAAGCCAGGAACTCCAATTTGAGGCCAGATGACCCAGGCCTGTTTTGTTAGGTAACTCATAAATGTGAAAGGTTACCTTATTTGGGATGTTACCATGGCGTCCAGTCTAGTTTGTGCAGAGACTGGACCCGCTGCGTTGTTACAAGTGTCATCAGCATCACTATTTTATACGTGTTAGTGAGAGGGACGTGGCTGGTGCCCAATCTCTGAATAGGTCAGGACAATGCCAATATCCCAGGTCTGGGAATATTGAAGCCTGGGGAAATTTGAGTTAAAATCCCCTCATGCGTTTTGACACCACAGGGTGAGATGCTCCTCCATGGCGTTCTAGCTCCTGTCCCAGGTATGAGGATAGGGCACTTTTTGCACAATTGATGGCACCATAACTCGCCTTCGTCGAACTCACAACACAGCCACCATCACGGATGTGCTGAAGTTGTGTCTGCCCTGGTACAAAATGCCTCCCATTTTTTGATATAGGTGAGGTACTGTTCCCTGGTGGACTCTCTGCATGATGCCGCGATGAAATTCATGGTTCGGTCCGACAGCCCAAAATCCAGGAGAGGTCTTTCCCAAATCTTGCACCCAATGGGTTCATTCAGTCATGGCACGGATGACTCTCCCTTGTCACAGGATGTACCAGCAAACTCGGGCGTTTGTAGATCGGAATCCATGGCTCTGACCATGTCGAGTCCCACAGGGTACCATGGCTGAGTAGGCCAATCGGGGTACTCCCAAAATACCTAATGCGAGTCCTGTTGAATTCTTCGCAAGAACCCGACTGATGAAGCAGAAGGGGGGGGGGGGGGGGGGTGAGTGTGAAATGCATAGAAAAACAATCCCCACCCCCCCCCCCCCCCCCCCCGCCCCCCCAGTGTAGCGAGATGCGTACTGCCCCAGGGTCTGATTCCCATGCAAGATACGTTGGTATCTGGTGATTAAGTCTTGATGCAAAACAATCGATATCAGGCGTTCCATACCGAGCTATAATGTCAGTAAATAACTGGTGGTCCAACATCTATTCGGTGTTGTCATTGAATTTGCGTGACCTGGTGTCCGCCACTGTATTGAGCTTACCCGGAAGGTAAGTAGTTGATATCCAAATGTTTCTTTCTATGCACCAGTGCCAGATTGTATTGATCAATTCATCACAAGATATCGACTTAATTCCACCCATATGATTAATGTATGTCACCACGGTGGAATTATCAATTCGTAGGCAAACATGCAGATGACGCATGTCTGAAACAGTAAGCCCGAAGTCCGTGAATGCTCCCAACATCTTTAGATGATTAATACCCAGTGCCTGAAGTAAGGTTAACTCATGTGTATTTCATCTACCACTGCAACTGGAGGTGGTATTGGTTGCTCCCCAGCCGTGTGCGCGGGCGTCAGTTTGTAACACAACCGAAGGGTTTGTGACTGTGATGGGATTTAGAGCAATGTCGAACATTGCTAATCCAATTTTGCTTTGGCTGATAACTGCATTGGTCTGTCAAAATGGCCAGCATGGTGTTTTGAGTGCTGCAGTTTTGGCCCTTTGTAGATATTGGTAATGTAAGGGTCCAAATTGTGGCTGGGAAAGGCAGCCACAAGCTTCCCAATTACCCTGGCTATTTGCCGAATAGATGGTTTACTGACGCAAACAAGGCTGTTATATGACTCTATCAAGTCTGCTGCTTTGTCCTTTGGCAAGGTGACAGACATATGAACAGAGTCAACCATGAACCCCAAATAATCCATAGTCACAGAAGGCATTTAACTTGGATTTGTCTGGATGGATAATAAACCCCAATTTTTGAAATAGGAGCTTGGTGGCTGAGACAGCCAATTTAGCCAATTCCAAGGTTATCCCCACAATAAGATGTCATCGAGATACGCCATGACAATATGTTTTTGTTTCCGAAGAAACGCCAAAGCTGGTTTCAATATTTTTGTAAACAGTCTGCTTTATACTGCCAGAGCTACCCCATCCAGATAAATTTCAAATATCTGCGGTGATCTTTGTCTATTGATTCTGAGTAGTATGCATCTTTTAGGTCGATGCAAGCCATGAAGTACCCCTCGGAAACTAGTTGTTTTAGCAGTAACAAAAAATTTCCATTTTGAAGTGGGTGTACTGCACAAAAGTATTCAGTTGTGTCAAATCAAATGATGTGGCATCCGCCATCTTTTTTGTTTTTAGGTGAAGATGTTTGATACAAACTCAAGAGATTCATGTTTGGTTTCCTCTATTACTCCTTTAGTATATAGTCTTAACAGTTCTGCATGACCTTCCACTTTCTCTTTTTTGTGAAAGCACAAACTTTTGGCTGGGTGCATGTTGAACCGGAAAGGAGGAGTTTGTCAACAAATTCAATTTTGTATCGCTGAATACTGTGCAGTGTGAAAAGATCAGAAGTTATAGAACTCCATGTATCCCTGAACAAGTGTAACCTTCCCCCAACCTGTGAAGAAGTTACACACGCTATGTTCCGAGGGCAACCAAACCCACCGGTGGTTACCGGTGGTGCTGTGTTGGTTTTCTCCTTCCTTGGTTCCTGGGAGGTGGAGGCGTTGTGGTGTGGGGTTGGCGCATCTTCCAGGAAGGCCGTTCTGGGACATGGCCTGAAAAAAACCTTTGTGTAGGTTGTACGGCCTTCGAGCTTTCACCAGCTTTTCTTTCAGTGTGATAACGTAGCCTGCTGGTGGATGCGTATGGGTGCTGCCGGCAAATATGTGAGGACCTGGTAGCGGCCGGCACCTTAATCATGCCGACGGCTATTGTCTCTTTGCCGAGGTCTTTTACCTGTTTGGGCAGGTTGTCCCCGAAACAGAGTAGGCGGCTGTGCACTGCTGGTTCTACACAACCCCGCGAACTTGGGGTTTAGTGTAGGCCGGATGGCATTCTTCCTGAAGTAGTTGATCTCAAATTGACCATACTGGAGAGTGTCAGAGCTTCTTGTTGCTCCTCTGACATATCTTCCGTCTACTGACCTGGCAAAGCTGTAATACACGAGGCCAGTAGTTTAAGGATTTGCCGCAGGCACATTGAGGGAAATAGAGATTCCTGGAGCTAGATAAGTTGTTGAGTAATTTAAACTGACTGCCTGTTGACAATGGTAGCCCCTTTTGTGAGGGCATCACAACTTGGCTGCCATCCCGAGTAGCTCCTCTTCTTGCACCCCTAGCATGTTGTGTTTCTTCTGCCAACACCCCCTCTTCAGTCAGCCCAGACCTGACTCCTTATGCTCCCCTGCGAAGAGGGCGAGCATTTGGCAGCCCTGTAAAGGACTGCTAGGAGACCCACGGTGACCAGACTCCTGCTGGAGTGGGTCACGTTGGAGCTAGTGCTCCACCATCCACTCTATGCGGGATTATCGACTGCCGTCTCTGAGTCCGGACCCAGCCGAGTCAACGCGCCTGCCCGACACCCGGGTTGCTTTGCCGCCAGCCCGCGGTGCTCCTGCGGGCTGTTAAGTCGGGACTGCCGCTCTGCCGTCGCTACTCGCGAACAGTGAGTCTCCGAGCCCGGACCCTGCCGGGTCAACGGGCTTGCCCAACTTCTGGGCAGCTTTGCCGCCAGTCCGCAGTGCTCCTGTGGGCTGTTGCGGCATTAAGTCGGGGCTGCTGCTCTGCCGCCGCTACCCGCGAACGGCGAGTCTCCGAGCCTGGACCCTGCTGAGACAACGGGCTTGCCCGACTTTCGGGTCTGTGGAGAAGTCGGCCGCTGCTGACTGCCCGCGTTCCCGCGGTCCTCCGCAGTCAGTCTCTCGAAGCGGCCCGTTGGTGGGGTACTCTGCCACAGAGTGCCTGAAAAACCAACCTCAGGTTAGTTGATCCTTACCTGTAGGTCTGTTCCGGTGGAGGAGCGACCCTCCTCCCTGCCTGTCGCTTTGCAATGTGTTCGACGATATGTCGCGCATGCGTGCTGGCGGGGTCTTCACAAAGTCACTCACGTGACTCCAAAGTAAAATCATATTTCCGCAGGGAATCTGATTGAGGCAGTTCTGCTCTAACAGGCGTTTCCATAACATGAATGAACATTATTTGCATTACATACGCTGAAATAGTTCTGGTGCAATTTGAATCAGGAACTAGAGAAACACTTACATGTTACTATGGAAATTGACAAGCAGGGAAAAAAATCTGTCTTAGTTTCAAACAGTTTAGGGGAAAACTGTTTCCCTGTTACTTCTCTGCAGTAATCAGTTACCATTGCCTCTAAAAAACTCAGCTTCTACTTCAACCATGGAAGGCCATTGAAACTGTTAAAGCTATCACTTTTATTGACATTAGTGCAGTAACACTGTTAATCAACGTAACATACAGCTATTTCTAACAAAAATAAACGTGTTGCCATTGAAAGTACTTTTCCTTTTGAATATTCTGCAGGGAAAATAACTTTGTTATTGTGGGTCTGAAACTCTCTAGCTGCTAATCCCCCCCCCCCCCCCCACCCCCATTGACAACAATTGGCATAATAACATGGTTTACTGTAAATCAAGGTTTCTTAGGAACATAACTATTGTGTTACAGCAGAACTGCCTGTAATTATATTTATTTGTTCAAATAAAATATCTGGTGGTGGGGACTGTTGTTGCACTTCTGTTGGCATCTACAGGGTTGGGCTGCTTTCATGGGTCCCAAGACATAGGGAAGCACTAAAGCAACAAAGCATTTTGGCGGATGATGGGTAAAGGTTAGCACACACCATGCTGGAAAGTGCAAACGAACAAACAATGTACCTTGGGCAGGATCTGCATGTTGGATGAAGATTGAGAATAAAAAGAGAGTTCAGTTAAACTTCGGGTAAACTGAAAACTAATAAAAAGCTTGGTAATACACAAAGTTCTGGAGCAAGTCAGTGGGTCGGGCAGCATCAGTGGAGGGATATCAAATTGAATCGAATTAAAAGGTACAGTATGGAAACAGGCCCTTTGGCCCACCGAGAACAGGGGCAATTTACAGAGGGCCAAGCAACCTACAAACCCGCACGTCCTTGGGATGAGGAAGGAGATTGGAGCACACGAAGGAAACCCAAGTGCATTGGGGGAACGTACAAACTCCACACAGACAGCACCCGAGGTCAGGATCAAACCCCAGTCACTGGCGGCTGTGAGCCAGCAGCTCTACCCGCTGCACCACTGTGCCGTCCACTTTGAATGTTTATCACAGATCCCTGAATTGATGCTCGAGTCTTTTCAGGAATCATATCAGATTGATTGAGTTCTTGCAGCACTTTGTGCTTTGCTCAAGATTCCAGCATCTGCAATTTCTTATGTCTTACTATAGACAATAGGTGCAGGACTAGGCTATTTGGCACTTCGAGCCAGCACCGCCATTCAATGTGATCATGGCTGATCATCCCCAATCAGTACCCCGTTCCTGCCTTCTCCCCATATCCCCTGACTGATATCTTTAAGAGCCCTCTCTAGCTCTCTCTTGAAAGTATCCAGAGAACCGGCCTCCACCACCCTCTGAGGCAGGGAATTCCACAGACTCACAACTCTCTGTGAGAAAAATTGTTTCCATGTCTCCATTCTAAATGGCTTACCCCTTATTCTTAAACTGTGGCCCCTGGTTCTGGACTCCCCCAGCATCGGGAACACGTTTCCTGCCTCTAACGTTGCCTGTCTAAACACTTAATAATCTTATGTTTCAATAAGATCCCCCTCATCCTTCTAAACTCCAGAGTGTACAAGCCCAGCCGCTCCATTCTCTCAGCATATGACAGTCCCGCCATCTTGGGAATTAACCTTGTAAACCTACGCTGCATTCCCTCAATAGAAAGAATGTCCTTCCTCAAATTAGGGGACAAAAACTCCACACAATACTCCAGGTGTGGTCTCAGTAGGGACCTATACAACTGCAGAAGGACCTCTTTGCTCCTATATTTGATTCCTCTTGTTATAAAGGCCAACATGCCATTCGCTTTCCTCACTACCTGCTGTACCTGCATGCTTACTTTCATTGACTGATGAACAAGGACCCCCAGATCCAGTTGTACTTCCCCTTTTCCCAACTTGACACCATTTAGATAGTAATCTGCCTTCCTGTTTTTGCTACCAAAGTGGATAACCTCACATTTATCCACATTAAACTGCATCTGCCATGCATCTGTCCACTCACCCAGCCTGTCCAAGTCACCCTGCATTCTCATAGCATCCTCCTCACAGTTCACACTGCCACCCAGCTTTGTGTCATCTGCAAATTTGCTTATGCTACTTTGAATCCCTTCATCTAAATCATTGATGCATATTGTAAATAGCTGTGGTCTCAGCACCGAGCTTCGTGGTACCCCACTAGTCACTGCCTGCCATTCTGAAAGGGATCAGTTAATCCCTACTCTTCGTTTCCTGTCTGCCAACCAATTTTCTACCCATGTCAGCAATCTACCCCCAATACCATGTGCCCAAATATTGCCCACTAATCTCCTATGTGGGACCTTATCAAATGCTTTCTGAAAGTCCAGGTACACTACATCCACTGGCTCTCCCTTGTCCATTTTCCTAGTTACATGCTCAAAAAATTCCAGAAGATTAGTCAAGCATGATTTCCCCTTCGTAAATCCATGCTGACTCGGACCGATCCTGTTACTGCTATCCAAATGTGCCGCTATTTTATCTTTTATAATTGACTCCAGCATCTTCCCCATCACCGATGTCAGGCTAACTGGTCTATAATTCCCTGTTACAAATTGCAACTTGATTGCCTATTTGTTAATAGTTTGTGGTGGGGTCATCGGTGTCAGCGTCAGCATTTATTGTCCATCCCTAATTGCCCACTTGAGCTGCTGCAGCCGCACTGGTGTAGATACCCCCACTGTTGGAGAGTTACATTTTGCAATCTTCCAGTGTGCAAGAAAGGCAAAAAGGCTCCAAGAGCACAGATGACAAGTTGAAAATCAGCCTTACATTTTTATGGCCTCATCTGACACAAAATTGTGTGGTTGAGCAGAAAATTTTTTCAGTGCCAAAACCTCATGTGTCTGACCAGTGAAGCAGCCAAATGACATGCACGATTCTTTCCTCCATCTGTTTTGGTTTAGAAAGGTAGATATCCGTCACAGTGCACGGAAACAGACTGAACAAGATGCCCCATTTGTTTGTATTTGCCCCATATCCCTCTAAGCCTTTCGTATCCATTTACCTGTCCAAATATCTTTTAAATACTGTTGTATTACTTGCCTCAACCGCCATCTCTGGCAGCCCATTCCAAATACCCACCACACAAGTAACTGCAGATGCTGGTTTACACAAAGTGCTGGAGTAACTCAGCAGGTCAGGCAGCATCTCTGGAGAAGGTGGACAGGTGACATTTCGGGTCGGGGCACTTCTTTGCAAACTGTAGGGCATCATTGTGTGCCGGAGATGTAAACGCCATGCTCAATGGGATGATGTTAAATTCAGAGCAGAACGTACACAGAGTGGCTTCACTGACAATGTAGACTATAATTTTACCTTCTTCCAGCTTGGCTTCATCCTCAGCAGTTTCTTCTTCCTCTTCTGCTATTTCCTCGACTATTGCAAACATTTTAAATAATCCAGTTAGTTATGCAACAGTCTAAATTCAGGAAGAATTCCTGTCCTCGCCATTCCAAATATTAGCATCTAGGAGATGCTGCAGAATTTAATTTCCAACTTTCTGTTTAATCCCATTTTTACATCCACTTTCACATTTCACCACTGATGTACTGGAAACTACGTTGAACAAGCTATGTAGGTAAATATTTCTCTCAACTTTAGTTTTGGAGATACAGCCACAAGAAGGGCAAGGCAGACACCATTGTGCAGAGGCCGGGAAGTGTGTTCAGCTCTGGCTCGACAACTTCTAATCTTGTTTGTGGACTCCATAAGAAGGAGATACAGCAAGAAAGCAGGCCCTGCTGCCCACCATGTCTGTCCCACCCATCGATCACCCGTTCACACTAGTTCTATGTTATCCCACTGTCTCATCCGTTCCCCACACTAGGGGCAATTTTACAAAGTGCAATTTTTTGGTAGATGTTTGCTCTGCAGAAAATAAGGTGAAGGAAAGAAAATGTGTAAAATGGTCAGAAATAGTGCCTTACCTTCCTCCTTCTCCCTGTTCGCAAAACAGAAAAAAGCAAAATAAATCATCAATAAAATAAAACAATTGCTCTTTCAATTTGACTTTAATATGACAATACATAATATCATTCATATTACTTACTGCATCTCTTCTAAGAGCTCCTCTGTATCTGCCATGATACAATCGGTTATGTATCTAACAAAGGCAAAATGTGATCGTTTAAATTTAATTGCAACGAGTAAACGACTTTTTACGATGGTTTCTCCAAAAAAAAAGCTCAGGACATTATAGGCATGCAAGTATGCGAGGCATAGATAAGGTAGATAGTCAGAACCTTTCACCTAGGTTGGAGATGTCAAAGACTGACTTTTGAAAATGTCAAATGTCAAAGAGTTAAGAGGTGTTTTACAGTCATAGGTCCTGAAACAGAAAAATAACATTCTTCCTTGCAGCAGAACCACAGATCTGCAAACACAGACAGATAATATAATAATCAAACAAAAAAGGTTCAAATCATTTTAAAAAAAAACACTATTTAATGCAAATGAGCCTCGCGTCCCAAGTGCAACCAGGACAGTTCCTAATTCGGAGCCCGGTTGGTGTTCATTGTACTCAATAGCCTGATAGTTATTGGGAAGAATATTGCTCCTGAACATTACAGTTTTCAAGCTCTGGTACGCTCTCCCCAATGGCAGGAGTAATATGAGAGCATGGCCAAAGTGGTGTGGGTCCTAGACTGGAGTTCATAGCTTTGAGATCAGCGAGGGAAAGTTTAAAAAAAGAGCAGACCACAACGTGCTGGAAGGACTCAGCAGGTCAGGCAGCAACTGCGGAGGGAATGGTCAGACAACATTTCGGGTTGGAATCCTTCTTCAGCTGAAGGACATGGATGAAGTGACCCTACTTGAAGTGCCCCTGCTTTATGGGGCAGGTGTGCTGTCCATTGCTGAGGGCAGATCCACGGCCCCTCCGGATGGAAGCTGCGATGTGCCACTCTCTTTGTTTACCTGCACAGCTCTCCAAAGCTGAAGGTCTCTCGCTGGTGGTTACTAATCAATAGATGCCTCTGAGAAGCCCGTGGACTGTGCAGCATTTGATATCAAACCCCCCCACCCCCGGTAAGGCTCACAGTTTGCCAATACAATGTGGCCCCCTGCAAAGATAATTTGATGTGTAGAAGGTTCAGAATGTTTGGAGGTTTCACTTCACTCATAAATCAGGCTGATAGTCCAAGCAAACGTCTTGTCATGTTTGTTTGCCATTCTTCTGAAGTCAGAGATCACACGGAGGCATGTAAAGGATCTCAAAAGCCAAAATACAGTGGGAAGAACGTTTAAACTGTCCTTCAGGCTTGTAACTATTATCCCGGCGTTCAGGCACTGAGCACGTACTCTGGGAACAAACAACTTGTCATCTTTGGCATGTTGCAAGAAGAAAATTTCTTAAAATACACACTGAAAACAGAAAAGTCCGTTGAAGAATGAGTATTATTTAAAGTGCAATGTCTTTTTGCCAACTTCCCAAAACGAAGGAAAAACAAAACCACACAGAGAAACGATGCTCCCTTTCTTTTAATCTATTCAAGGCATTTGCCATTCGCCCCTTACTGACTGAAGAATGTACAACATAGAACATGGGAGTATGGGAACAGGCCCTTCGGCCCACAGTGTCTGCACTGAATAAGATGCAGGCACGGCGCTGCCAAGTCAAAAAACAAAAAGATACAAAGTGCTGGAGGAACTCAGTAGGAGGATAGGCAGCATCTCTGGAGAACATGGATGAGCGATGTTTCGAGTCAAGATCCGTCCCCTATCCATGCTCTCCAGAGATGCTGTCCGACCCGCTGAGTTACTCCAGCACTTTGTGTCTTTTCGTGTATTCACCAGCATCTGCAGTTCCTCGATTCTATGCGCTTCAGAACTATTCCAAATGAAACTACCCTCTAATCTGGGAGATTACTAGGTAATCTCCCCTGTCTGCACATGATCTATATCCTCCATTCCCTGCATATCCATGTGCCTATTGAAAAGCCTCTTAAACGCCACTATCGTATCAGCCTTCATCACCCGTGCCAGCATGTTCCAGGCACCCACCACCCTCTGTGCACAAATAAAAAACACTTGCCCCGCACATCTCCTCTTCAAACTCTGCATCAAACAACAATAAAGAACACTGATCAAACTTCAGATAATTCTGTGCAGGGCATTGTCACATCTCTAGAATGAGACTTGCTACCAGTGTTGAAAGCAGGCACATGTCACGTTACAGGCAAGAATGGTGGACTTTCTGAATTATGCCAGCTTCAGGATGGGGTTACAATAGAAAAGGAACATCGGGAGAGGTGGGGGGGGAGAGTTCACAGACCCTGACACCGATGAGATGTCCTTCTTTGGAAAACAATGGGAAGAAACCCCAGCGTGTTTAGTTCAGCTGTGCCTGCTGTCCCCGGAGACACATTCCGTCATTCCTCCTTGAGATAAATGATACCCAGGTTTTGATGGCAGTCGCTGATCCCCAACCTCTAAAGCCGGTTCAGAACTTTCCTCCCACTAAAACTCAGTCCATAATCCCAGTAACAGCGCCAGTCGATACTTGGTGCTGTTTAAAAGATAATAAACCTAGCGACAAATGACATGTTCCACCAAAGGTCTCACGCTAACACTGCCCTGTATAACTGAGAACTTCTTGGGAAAAGTTTTTTAACCATTCCAAAGAATGACATTGATGAAACTCTACGAATAAAACCGTCATTAAATCTCTGTCCACAGTTTAGGTGCGAATCTGAAGTTTGCTCCTAGCTCAGCACGGTGGTAACTGACCAGCAACTCAATGAGTGAAGTTAATAATTGTGCAGATTCATTAATATAACATCTCCTGCAATAAATATAAACGGTGCAGAAACTCCCCATGGGTTGCCCCTCTTTGCATTGATGCTTTATATCCAAATTGGTGCAACCCGTTTTGCACAGATAGAAGATTAATGAACGGAGCAACCATCCGCCGCTGCATCTCACCTGCTTCCACTTGGCAGCCAGGAGCCAGCGCCGCTTCTGCCCGCTCTCCCCGCTCTCGCCTGCACCAATGCGCGCTCCCCCGATGCGCGTTCACATTTAGCACGCGCGCTCCCGCAGCCGGCCTGCGTCGTGGCCGCGCCCGCGCCCTGCCATTGGCCATGGGGGAGGGCAGGCTTGGCCATGGTGGGATTGGTGGGCAAGGCGGAGGGTTGGCTGGATGGATGGGGTCTAGGTCTTTGCATTCACCTTATTCCTGATGTCCCAGCAAGATGAGCAGGTGCCCTGTCGCATCGTGGCCTGGCATTGGCACTGACCGCCACACACCTTTCCCCAGGGTGGGAATGTCAAAGACCGGAGGACATAGCTTTAGACACAGCGGCAGAAGGCCGTAACGGCTAAGCTCTCCTAGACCAGCCATGATTGAATGGCAGAGTAGACTTTATGGGCCAAATGGCCTTATTCTGCTCCTAGATTGGGTAGATAGAGCCTTTTACCCAGAGTGGGGAAAACAATAAACTGAGCACGTGGGTTTCAGGTGAGAAGGGAAAGATTTCGTAGGAACCTGAGGGGTAACGTTTTCACACAGAGAGTGGTGGGTGTATGGAGCGAGCTGCCAGAGGAGGTAGTTGAGGCTGGTGTTATAACATCATTTTAAAAGACATTTGGACAGGTACACAAAGGGAAGGATTAGAGGGATATGGACCAAATGGGGCATCTTCATTGGCATGGACATTGGGCTGAAGGGCCTGTTTCCGTTCTGTATGACTATGACTCTATGGCAGAGGGTGGTGGGTTCCTGGAATGTGGTGCTGGAGTGATTTAATGTTAATTTGATGTTAAATATGTGTTTATTGTGTGTTTTTGTTATTAACTATATTTATGACTGCAGGCAACGAAATTTTGTTCAGACCACAAGGTCTGAATGACAATGAAGTTTTCCAAGTCCACGTCAAGTCATTTGTCTCCTGTTACCATGACAAGCTGTACCCCCTTTGTTTTGGCTGGAAACATAAACAAAGATAAGCTGCCGCCACACACGTCATCTTCTCAATCAGTGTGGCCCTGTAACATTTGCACCTGTGTCGATTTCTCATGTCTCGGGAGGGTCAAGAATCAAGAGTGTTTAATTATAGAAACTAGGAACTGCAGGTGCAGGTTGACACAAAAGGGCACAATGTGCTGGAGTAACTCAGCGGGTCAAGGCAGCATCTCTGGAGAAGATGGATAGGTGACGTTTCAGCTGGAAGCCCTTCTACAGACTCAACAACGTTTACTTGTCGTATGTACCAAAATGAGAACTTTGAAATTCTTAATTACAGCTGTACAGCAGGTCCTGTAAGCACAATCCTCATAGATAACATTACAAAGTTCATTAAATTATGTTAAAAACAAGCCATGTGAAAAGAGCAGAATTTTTTCCCCGAAAATCCTATTCATAAATTATACAGTCAGACATTTAGAACTCGTCACTGTATCAAGCAATTCAGTATATTCACTTGGAAAGTTATGAATCTTTTGTTTCCAGACATTGTTTAGTTTAGAGATACAGCGTGGAAACAGGCCTTCGGCCCACTGAGCCCACAACCGACCATCGATCACCCGTTCACACTAGTTCTATGTTATCCCACTTTCTCATCCACTCCCTACACACTCGGGGCAAATTACAGAGGCCAGTTAACCTGCATGTCTTTGGCGTTTGGGAGGAAACTGGAGCACCCGGAGGAAACCCACCTGGTCACCGGGAGAATGTGCAAACTCCACACATAGACAAGGCCCGAGGTCTGGGTCCACCCTGTGTCTCTGGCGCTGTAAGGCAGCAGCTCCACCAGTATGTGCCACTGTGCCGCTCCTTGTATCAATTGTATCAATGAACTGTTTAAGAGGTTATTGCACAGGATCCACTGGCCACAGACCCATACACCGGTCTCTCCCCAAAGAAACGTTGTGCTGGTTGCATTAGGCTTCATGGTGTCTCTCAGCATTACTCTCCCATCTCTCAAAGTAATGTCCCAGTTGGAAGTATCTCCACTGGTAGACAACTCCTTGAACTGGAAGACCAGCAGGTTTCAGGGCAGAAGAAGAGCCCAAACCCAAAATGTTGCCTGTTCATTCCTTCCACAGATGTTGCCTGACCCGCTGAGTTCATCCACTTTTTTTTCAAAGTGTCAGGGGGACAGTTTCTTCCCAATAACCATCAGGCTCTTGAACATTGCCTGATTGCCTGAACACGAACCTCAATATTTATGAATTGTCTTTCATTGCACTAATGACGTTGGGTTTTTTTTAACTGGTATTGGGGTTATTACTTTATTGACTTTTTTATACTGTCTGTGTTGTTGTTACAGGCTGGTCATGCTTTGGCAGGTAAGAACTTCATTGTCGGTCCATGTGACAATTAAACACCCCTGACTCCGGAAACGGAATTTCGGGTTGGGACCATCCTTCAGGCTGATTGGAGTAGTGGGAAGCTGTAAGAGAGAGGCAGGGACGAGAGAAAGCCTAGCAAGTGATAAGTGGATACAGGTGACAGGGGTTTGATGTGCAGATGGGTGGAGTAAGTGACAAAGGCAAGAGGTGAACTGGAGACAAAAAGGTGTCAGATAAAGGCAGCAAGCGAGGAGTGAAATGTAAAGCCAATATCCTAAGGTGAGCCAACAGTTCACTGACTGCTGGGAGGACCTTGGATACGCAGAACAAGAGGTCATCTAATCCCCACTAATGGTGCATCCAGTAAATTCTGTGTTCCAGTTTAAACATGTTTCAGGTCCTTTTTTGCTTGAAAACGCGCACCTCCAGACTCACGAGCAGCTTCTTCCCTCCCCTCTGTTATCTTATCAGACTTCTGAATGGTCCTTCCATAACCTGGGTCACTGTCCGGTTCACCTCTACCCCATTGCGGACATTGGACTTTGTCTCTGGGACTGATGCGCTACGATGCTGAGAACTGTATTCTGCACTCTGTATCTTCCCCTTTGCTCTACCTGTTGTAGTTGAGTTTGACTGGATTGTATAGATGTATAGTATTGTCTGATCCGATGGATTAGCATGCAAAACAACAGTTCCACTGTACCTCCGTATCGGAGGGTGGTGGCGTTGTGTATGGCTGCCCTGCCTACAGTTGTTCGTCCTTTCACCCTTTTAAAACATTTTTAGTGTGTAAAAAAGTTTTGTTGGAGGTCTTCTAGTCTTTTTATGTGGGGTGTGGGGTGGGGGGGGGAGGGGGAAACAGTTTTCCACAGTCCCTACCTGGTTGGAGAAGCGTCTTTCCTCCGAGCCGCATCTTCGCCCCCTCCTTTCTGCCTGCCTACTGGACCGGAGCGGCGTTTCCTGCCGGAGACCGGCCAGAACCTCAGCTCCGGCGGCGGCACAGCGCTGAAGTACCATCCCGGAGCGGGCGATGCCTTACCAAGGATTGCCGTGTGGTAAACTCCGGAGTGCTGCGTCCAACATCGCGGAGCTGTGGTAGCGGACCTTCCAGCCGCGGGCGGCGCTGAGTTTAACATCGCGGAGGCCTGGGATCTCTCGCCGGGGTCGCCAGTGTGAATCTCCGCCCAGCTCGGCCTGTGGTCGTCAGGAGCCGCGGTCTCCGGTAGGAAGCGCCGATTCGGAAACTCCAAGCCGCTGAGGGTGTTCTTCCGAAGCTGGAGCTCCATCATCCGGCGAGAGGGCCTGAAACATCGGGCCTCAGCTGCGGCGAATGCGGAGGCCTCAATAGGTGAGCAGGAGGAAGAGGAGTGAACTTTTTATTGCCTTCCCTCACAGTAGAAAACATTGATTCCCGCGTGGGGGGACCTTGATGTTAAATTCTATAGTGTGTTATGCTTTTTGTATGGCTGTATGGAACTCCAAATTCTTCTATGTACAGCACTTTGGTTCGATGTGAGTTGATTTTAAATGTGCTATATAAATAAAAATTAATCGATTGATTGATTGAGAAACCTAAACCGTCAGGGTTGGGGGTGACTGGTTCACCAGTTTTGTGGGTTTTGGCGTGTTTGGCTGGTGAGGCCAAAGAGGGACCCACAGACTGTGGCATGGGGGTGGAGGTGCATGATGGGGTGGTGAATTTGGGAGGTGATACCCCTCTTGCCGTTACTCTGGACTTCAAATGAATGGATTTGAGATTTTCAATGTCATCCCAAATACATCCTCCCCTTTTTGGATGATTTGTGGGCGGGGGAGCGCGTGGGCTGGTTGCACTTCTTCAAAGACCCTTTGAGACCATCCATAGTCTTGTCCTCTCTCCACCTGGTGGTCTCTCACAATGGTTCAATAGTGCTTTATTGTCACACGTACGAAGTGCAAATGCACGGTGAAATAATTTTCTTCCACAGGGTGATGTCTCTCAGGATAGAGTGAACAATTCCGCTCAGCCTGCCTAAGTTTAGTTTAGTTTAGTTTAAAGATACAGCACGGAAACAGGCCCTTCGGCCCGCTGGGTCTGCGCCGAACTGCGATCCCCGCACATTAACGCCATCCTTCAGCCACTAGGGACAATTTTAACATTTGCCAAGCCAATTAACCTACAAACCCGCACATCTTTGGAGTGTGGGAGGAAACCAAAGATCTCTGAGAAAACCCACGCAGATCACGGGGAGAACGTACAAACTCCTTGCAGACAGCACCCGTAGTCGGGATCGGACCTGGGTCTCCGGCGCTGCATTCGCTGTGAGGCTGCAACTATATTCATTGACTATATTTAAGAGGGAGTTAGATGTGGCCCTTGTGGCTAAAGGGATCAGGGGGTATGGAGAGAAGGCAGGTACAGGATACTGAGTTGGATGATCAGCCATGATCATATTGAATAGCGGTGCAGGCTCGAAGGGCCGAATGGCCTGCTCCTGCACCTAATTTCTATGTTTCTATGATTCTGTGAACTCTACCGCTGCACCACCTTGACCGCCCTAGCCTACCCGCTCTCCACTGTTTGCTAAACACTTGAACTCTGCCACTCATTCCAACACTGACCTTTCTGTCCTGGGCCTCCTCCACTGTCAGAGTGGCCCAATACAAATTGGAGGAACAAAACCTCATATTTCACGTGTAGCCTACAACCCAGCGGCATGAATATCAATTTCTCTAACCTTGTTATCCAAGTAACCCTTGTTTTCCCTCTCTCTCCATCCCTCCCCCATCCTAGTTCTCCTACTAGTTTCATTGTCCTCCTGATTAAATATAAGACTGTATGTCTTGTTGCCTTCCCCTCAACTAACTATGGAATAGCTTGTAAAACTACTTTAAAAATTGATCTTGTTCGTCGTCCCCTTTGATCTGTGTTTTCACACCCTGCCCTTCCATATCTCTATATCTCCCTCTCCCATGAGTCACAGTCTGAAGAAAGGTCTTGACCCAAAACGGCTTCTCTCCAGAGATGCCTCCTGTCCCGCTAAAGTTACTCCATTATTTTGTGTCTGTCATCTGTTTCCTGACTCTGGGCTTGGGTGCGTGACCTGGCCATTGGATGTGTGTTAGTAGCACCTCAATGCACTGGCAATACTATTGTAGGATTTTGGACCAACCTTTGCAGGATCCCTCCTAGATCCGTCTTCTGATTATCTTCACCAAGCCACCAACTTCAAGAACAAATTATATGAAAACAAACTTTCAAAAGCGAGTTATAAGAGTTCCATGCCATAAATGGTGGCATCTCTGAAGGCGACACTGTGTTTATGTCGGTAAAGCCACTGCCTCACAGCGCCAGAGACCCGGGTTCGATCCTGACCTCGGGTACTGTGTTTGTACATCCACCCTGTACTCCGTTTTCATAGAAACATAGAAAATAGGTGCCGGAGTAGGCCATTCGGCCCTTCGAGCCTGCACCGCCATTCAATATGATCATGGCTGATCACCCAACTCAGTATCCTGTACCTGCCTTCTCTCCATACCCCCTGATCCCTTTAGCCACAAGGGCCACATCTAACTCCCTCTTAAATATAGCCAATGAACTGGCCTCAACTACCTTCTGTGGCAGAGAATTCCACAGATTCACCACTCTCTGTGTGAAAAATGTCTTTCTCATCTCGGTCCTAAAAGACTTCCCCCTTATCCTTAAACTTGTTCTGGACTTCCCCAACATCGGGAACAATCTTCCTGCATCTAGCCTGTCCAACCCCTTAAGAATTTTGTAAGTTTCAATAAGATCCCCCCTCAATCTTCTAAATTCTAGCGAGTACAAGCCGTGGGAATCCCCAAGATGTGTGGGTCTGTAAGTTAATTGGCTTCTGTAAGTTGTCCCTAATGTGTTCGGAGCGCACGTGATAGCTGAAGAACGTCGAATTAGTGTGAATGGGCCATGGATGGACAGGGCGGACTTGGGGGGAGGGCTGAAGGACCTGTTTAATTTAGCTTAGTTTAGTTTAGTTTAGAGATACAGTGTAGAAGTAGGCCCTTCGGCCTACTGAGTCCACACCGATCCCCCCCCCCGCACATTCACACTACCCTACACACACTAGGGACAATTTTACATTTTACATTGATACCAAGCCAATTAACCTACAAACCTGTACATTTTTGGAGTGCGGGAGGAAACCGAAGATCTCAGAGAAAACCCACGCAGGTACAGACAAGCACCCATAGTCAGGATCGAACCCGGGTCTCTGGCGCTGTAAGGCAGCAGCTTTACTGCTACGCCACCGTGTCGCCTATACTTAAATTAACGTTGTGAAATTCGTTTATGGTCTCCTGCATCAGTTGGGAAGATCGCTGTTAAGACTGTTGATAGGTGGGTAAATTCATATTCATGGTTCATGGTTTCCTTTGCTGATTACTTAATACGGTTGCACACATATCACCAATAAACTAAGCTTAGCACTGATGCCGGTGGATGGAAGAATCTGCCAAGCCGGGAGGATGATAGTTTGCTGATATCTTGTGAAAAATTAGAGAGTTGCATGCAAACTGGTTGAGATTTTTTCAGGGAGCCTATTAATGAAGTGTGACAAGTGGTTGGAGATAGTTCACGGATACTTGGCATATCTGGCTATGCTCCATAAGTGAAGGTCACAGCTGTTGCAAATCCTTTTATTAACTGGCTATTTCAAAACCTTTGGGGAACGGGAGCTTACGTTTGGAACAATGACGAAAACAATGAGGATGTTTCCAGGACTCAAGAGTCCGAGCCACAGGGAGAGGTTGGGCAGACTAGGACTTTATTCCTTGAAGCGCAGGAGGCTGAAGAGCGATTCTATAGTGGTGCATAAAATGACAAGGAGAATAGGTAGGGAAAATGCACAGGGTTTTGTTTCACTCAGGATAGTGGAATCAAGAATTAGACGGGTGATCTTATAGAGGCGTATAAAAACATGAGGGGTTAGGGAGAATGCAGTCTTTTATCCAGGATAGTGGAATCAAGATATAGAGGGGTGATCATATTATGGTGCATTAAATCATGAAGGTAATAGATAGGGTGAATAGACAAGAGTCTTTTAGCCAGGATAGGGGAATCAAGAATTAGAGAACATAGTTTAAGGGTAAGGGTAAGGAGAAGGTTTAGATTTAATAGAAACTAGAGAGGCAGCTTTCTCACACAGAGGGCGATGGGCATATGGGACGAGCTATCAGAGGAGGCATATAACAGAAACGTGGGCAGGTATCTGGATTGGAGAGGTTTAGAGGATATGGGTCAAAGGCGAGCAAAGGGGACGTGTGTAGATGGGGCCTTGTGTCGGCTTGGGCAAATTGGGCTGAAGGGGCTGTTTCTGTGCTGCATGACTATGACTGAATGGCCAACGAGTAGTGGCCAGTAGCACTTGGTGAGTGACTGGCACTCTGATTTAGAAGGATTAGAGCTTTATGCATTTACACAGGAGGGGGATCGATGGAATAGCTTGTAAAACCACTTTAAAAATTGATCTTGCTGGAAATGCCAAGCGTAATTTCAAGGTTCATATTTATATAAAAGATATGTCTGGAAATTCAATCACATGATACTGTTTCCTGCAGTGTTTTGCTCGGGAAGATTGATTTCTCTTTCATAGTAAAACTTGCTAAAGACCATTTGAAGATCATTTTACGTCGCTCAGCAGATTTAACTGGGCACTTCCAGGCCTAATTTAGCAGCACCCGGAGGCAGTTTCTGCACGGTAGGCAGTTAGCAATGATCTTGCTCCACAAGCATCTCATTTTGAATCATGACTTGCGAGATGCTGCTCTCGCCCACTTTTGGGACATCTGGGTCTTTTCGATGTGGAATTAGAATCCCCATCAGGCAAGGCCTGTTCCTTCCTTTGATCATTCTATTGCCCACCCCTGCTCCCCAGACTCTTTGCACTGCTGTAGTCCAAGACACTGCCATTGACTCCCATTTAATGTTCACACTTTTGTGGAATTGTAAATTGTCATTTCAAACCCTCATCATCGTCCCCCAACAAAGGAAGGAGAGGGAGAGGGAATGAGAGAGAGAGAGAGAACGAGAGAACGAACGCGCGGACAAACGGACCTAAGCAAAGATCTTAGAGCGGAATAGGTGACATTTCGGGCCGAGATCCTTCTTCAGACTGATAGTCAAGGGGAAGGGAAACGGGAGATATAGGCATATCTTCCATTCATTTGTCCATAGTACCGTCTATATCTCTTGGTCCTCTTTCCACTGGCTCCGTCTGAAGACGGGTCTCGACCCGAAATGTCACCCATTCCTTTTGTCCAGAAATGCCGCCCGACCCGCCGCATTTTGTGTCTATCCTTTAATCTCTCAGCCTGATATAGAAGAACCTCCCTGAATTAGCTTGACACCATGACGGAAGCCGGTTACGGCAATGGCGCTGAAGATTACCCATCACCTACTACGGCTGTTTCGCAGAGCCAACCACCTTGCTCCGCTCTATGATCTTTGGTTTAGAGATACAGTGCAGAAACAGGCTCATCGGCCCACTGCGTGTGCACTGACCAGCGATCACCCCGCACATTGATACTATCCCACACACACTAGGGGCCATCTACACTTATACCGAGCCAATTAACCTACACATCCGTACGCCTTCGGAGCGTGAGAGGAATTTCTTAGCAATTTCTTAGCAGAGCCGTTCCCAAACCAAGCTCTGATGCGACCCGACAGTCTGCTTTCTATTGTGCAACTGTAGAAGTGGAACAGCTCTGCTAAGGAATTGCAGAGAGTTGCAGATGTAGCCCAGACGTTTGTGAGAGTTGTTCGAGAAATGCCAAATTTCCTCAGTCTCCTGAAGACGTGGAGGCATTGGTGGGCTTTCTTGGCTATCACTTCAATATGGTTAGTCCATGACAGATCGTTGGTAAGGGCAAATCATCTTTAAGTGAAGTCTCATGCATACTGCACCCATTTGATGCCAATATACATGCAATAGCCTCATCTGATTGGAACCTAGGTACATAGAAACTACAGCACAGGATGAGACCTTCCACAGTGTCTGTGCTAAATGTGATGCCAAGCCCAATTTTTTTATCTGCCTGCACATCATCCATATCCCTCCATTCTCTGGTCCGATCCAAAAGTCTCTTAAAAACCACAATTGTATCTGCCTCCACCAACATTCTTGGAAGTGTGTTCCAGCCACTCACCACTCTCTGAGTAAAAAATGTGCCTCGCACATCTCCTTTAAAGTTTGCCCCTCTCACCTTAAAACATTTTCACACCACAAACAGCTTACAATGGCTTCCTGAAGAAGGGTCTCGACCCGAAACGTCGCCTATCTCCTTCGCTCCTTAGATGCTGCTGCACCCGCTGAGTTTCTCCAGCTTTTTGTGTACTTACAATGGCTTGTTCCCTTTATCATCGATACTTTTTTGCATATCTTTCATTCATTGTTCTTTATCTCTCCACATCACCGTCTATATCTCTCGTTTCCCTGATCCCTGACCAGTCTGAAGAAGGGTCTCGACCCGAAACGTCGCCTATCTCCTTCGCTCCTTAGATGCTGCTGCACCCGCTGAGTTTCTCCAGCTTTTTGTGTAATCCTCTAGTCTTTGACCTTCCATCTTGGGAACAAACATTTTGACTATCTATGCCTCTCGTAATTTTATATACTTCTATCAGGTCTCCCCACATCCTCCGGCATTCGAGAAAAAAACTATCCAAATCTGCCCAACCTCTCCCTGTAGCTAATACCCCTTAATCCAGGCATCATGCTGGTAAACCACTTTTGCACCCTCTCCAAAACCTCCACATCCTGCAATGAGGCAACAGAACCTGTAGCACCTGCCATTCAGTTCCCCTTCATAAACACAGCAGTGAATGCTCAGTGGAGGGATTTCTGATTCAGTGTCTGTTCACGTTCATAAGTCATAGGAGCAAAATTAGGCCATTCAGCCCATAGTCTACTCTACAGCTCAATCTTCACTGATCTATCTTCCCTTGACAAACCTATTCTCCTCATAACCTTTGACACCCTTACCGATCAAGAATCTGTCAACCTCCCCTTTAAAAATACCCAATGACGTCCTCCACAGCCGTCTGAGGCAATGAATTCCACAGATTCACCACCTTCTAACTAAAGAAATGTCACCTCATTTCTATTCTATAGGTAACCATATAACCATATAACAATTACAGCACGGAAACAGGCCCTCTCGGCCCTTCCAGTCCGTGCCGACCATTTGTTTTCCCCTAGTCCCATCTACCTGCACTCAGACCATACCCCTCCATTCCCTTCACGTCCATATACCTATCCACTTTACTCTTAAATGTTAAAATCGATCCTGCCTCCACCACTTCTGCTGGAAGCTGATTCCACACAGCCACCACCCTCTGAGTAAAGAGGTTCCCCCTCACGTTACCCGGAAACCTCTGTCCCTTAATTCTCATGTCATGCCCTCTTGTTTGAATCTTCCCTACCCTCAATGGGAAAAACGTATCCACGTCAACTCTGTCTATCCCTTTCATCATTTTAAAGACCTCAATCAAGTCCCCCCTTAACCTTCTGCGCTCCAAAGAATAAAGACCTAACTTGTTCAACCTTTCTCTGCAACATAGTTGCTGGAACCCTGGCAACATTCTAGGTACGTCTTTTTATTCTGTGCCCTCTGGTCCTAGACTCTCCCACTACAGGAAACATCCTCTCCATATCCACTTTACCCAGGCCATTCATTATTCGTTAAGTTTCAATGAGGTCCTCCCTCATCCCTCAACTCCAGTGAGTTCAGGCCCAGATTATTCAAACACTCATCAAATGTTAACCCGCCCATCCCTGGGATCATTCTCGTAAACCCTCGCTCGACCCTCTCCAATGCCAGCACAGCCTTCCACAGATATGGGGCTCACAATAACTGCTCGTAAATGATGGCCAATTCATCAACAGCACTGAATTATGCAAAACGCAACACATGTTGGGGGTAATTTTAGATTCGCTCTCCAGCTAATAAACATTCTGAGTCAGCTTATAGAAATAATCTATTTATTGTGAATTGCCATTGTCAAAATACATTGTTTTTGAACACTTTTAATGAAAAATGCAATTGCCTAACACGCCGTAACTAGTTGTGGTGTTCACAAAGTGGCAAAAAGCAGAATGACTTTAAGATAAAAGTTGCATAGTTTTCTTTTCAGACCTATACAATAATTGAGTGCATTTGCATTTCATGTTATATGTAAACCAAACAAAAACCAAAATGGTTCATAGCGTAGCATTTGTAGCACATCTTTGGGCTGGATTTTCACCTTTACTTGACTTGTTGCACAGATGACCAAGTACAGAAGGAGTTCCCCCCCCCCCCCCATTCAGTCTCAAAGTGAAACTGTTCCTGTTTTAACAATTCCAAATTCTTTCCAAACCAAGACCTTTACACCCTTTCTGTATTTGTCACGTATGCAGTTAAAGATATAAATAAGAGTGTAATACGTCAAAATGTACGAAATACAATTCCTCTAACATGCATATTGGAAGTTCAGTGTTTTGGAAAATGCATAACCCCTTTCTTTCTGTTAATACCATGCCCATTGATCTATCTCTCAGTAAACACATACATACATACACACACAGACACACACACTCATACCTTAAAATATAATGATACAATTTTTTAATAATTTTGAGGCAGATTCTATATTTTTTGTTTGTTTCAGAATTCATTTTGGACACCCAAAGCCTGAGGATGGAACTAAAGTATGGACATTTCAAATACACTGTGATGCAGGCATCTATTTGGTTTATTGCTGAATATATGATCTCGCCTTTTAAGCTAGTTAAAAGCTTTCTATTCTTATTAGGCTACCAAGCTGGAAAGTGTGATTGTTATCTGTGATGAATCTCTATGTTCCTCCGCTCTTAGCAAACTGAACCATACCATGATCAGTACCACTACTATCAATCAATTTTAAACCTATTGAAACATTTAACAGACTTGAGAAAAAAAAAAAAACAACATTATCTATTAGGCAGAGCACTCTAAATTGGGGAAAAGGTCTGATCACAAACCGTATTGGTTTTAATATTTAACTCGTCAATGAATCCATGATCAAAATGTTCTCTTTGCGATAAGTAATTTTGTTTTCAAGTATGTATAATCAATGGTATAAATGTTTGAATCTCACAGCACATTTCTTGTAGGCAATATCAGGAATTCTGAAATCGATACAAAGGGAAAGTAGACCCATGAATATCCGTTGCAAATACAGATTTTCGATGCATTGATAATACACGTGGTGACGACTGGGAAGATGTGAAGACACATTTGTTCATAAAATACTCCATAAATATAGAAAACGCAACTAGGTGCCTCAGAACCGTGTGGGTCAGTATTCTGTGAAGATGTCTTTAAGGCTCATTTTCATAAGGTGCCATCCCTGCTGATGAAAGAAAGAGAGATCAAACGGGTTCTGTGCCAAAGAACATTGCAGATCAAATGTGTAGGAAGGAACTGCAGATGCTGGTTTAAAGACACAAAATGCTGGAGTGACTCAGCGGAACAGGCAGCATCTTGGGATGGAAGAAATGGGTGACGTTTGTGTCAACTGAGGAAGGGTCAGACTGGGTCAGGGTTTTCGGGTCAGACTGAAGAAGGGTCTCGACCCGAAACGTCACCCATTCCTTCTATCCAGAGATGCTGCCTGTCCCGCTGAGTTACTCCAGCATTTTGTGTCTCTGTTTCGGATCAAATTTAAGAGTTAAAAAAACGAACGTGACCTGCTCTTCAGAAATGTGCCATTTTAATCCTTCCCGTGTTGAATGGTTGAAGCATTCAACGGAGTTCATATGCTGTTGGCATCGAGTGTGAATGACAATTAATGGAGTCTGATAATTCGTCAAGGTATGTCCAAAAATAGTTGCCAATCAAATCCATCCCATCTAAAAATGGAACATTAATGAACTCCTGTTGCAGTCACTCAAACTCCATGGGGAGCAGAAAAATTGGGCTTGTTTAGGAATACCAAGAAGTTTTTTTTAACTTATGCTGTGCAAACGAAATGAAGACCATAGTAACACAAAAACTTTGCTCTTTCAATCAATCAATTCGCAACCAACCCCTCTACAACAATGAGAAGATGCGTTTGCTAAAATGACGTTCTTTTCAAAACACATGCACGGAGCTTTGATGTAATGTCCCTGACGTGGCAAGTCATCTTTCCATAGATTGTGAACATGTACAGATGGGCTTGGGTGGGATAATGGGTATTAAAAGCAGAGCTGTAGTCTATGATTAGAGGTCTGACGTAGGCGTCTCACTGATCCAGGTGTTCCAGGGATGAGTGTGGGGCCAGGGAGATGGCATCTGCCTTGGACCTGTTGTGGCAGCAGGCAAACTGCAGTGGGTCAAGGCTGCTTGGCAGACTGGATTTAAGGTGTCCCATAACTAGCCTCTCAAAGCACTTCATCATGACTTTGAGGAAAGCACTTTGATCCTGACAGCCGGTGCTGTGCGTCAGGAGTTTGTGCGGACCCTGTGTGGCCGCGTGGGTTTTGTCCAGGTGCTCCGGTTTCCTCCCACATCCAGAAGATGTGTAGCTTTGTGGGTTAACTGGCCCTCTGTAAAATGCCAATTCCACATTCCTAATGTGTAGGATGCGAAGGTGGAATAGCCTAGAACTAGTGTGAATGGGTGATTGATGGTTGGTGTGGACTGCAGGGCCTGTTTCCACGCTGTATCTCTAAACTAAATTAAACTACACTAAATTAAACTAAACTGAACTAAACAAGGCCTCTCTATTGCCGTTTTGATGAAGAGTCTTTGACCTGAAATCTTTACTCTCTTTCTTGGTGGTACGGGGGACAGTGAAGAACGTTATCCAAGATCACAATAGGATCTTGATTAATTGAACCAATGGGCCGAGGAACGGCAGACAGAGTTTAATGTGGATAAATGTGAGATGCCGCACAGAGCTAAGATAAACTAGGGCAGGACTGACACAGAGCCCAAGGGAATGTGGCGAGAGCAGAGAGACCAGGGGATGCAGGTACACAATTCCACGCCAGTGACAAAACAGCTAGAGAGAGTGGTAAAGAAGGGTTTTGTCAAGGGTTAGAAGATTGAGGGTTGCTCTCATAGAGACTTACAAAATTCTTAAGGGGTTGGACAGGATGCAGGAAAATGCAGGAAGATTGTTCCCGATGTTGGGGAAGTCCAGGACAAGGGGTCACAGTTTAAGGATAAGGGGGAAGTCTTTTAGGACCGAGATGAGAAAATCGTTTTTCACACAGAGAGTGGTGAATCTGTGGAATTCTCTGCCACAGACGGTAGTTGAGGCCAGTTCGTTGGCCATATTTAAGAGGGAGTTGGATGTGGCCCTTGTGGCTGAAGGGATCAGGGGGTATGGAGAAAAGGCATGTACAGGATACTGAGTTGGATGATCAGCCATGATCATATTGAATGGTGGTGCAGGCTCGAAGGGCCGAATGGCCTGCTCCTGCACATATTTTCTATGTTTCTATGTCATCCGTCAGTGTATTGAGTGCAGGCCGAACAAGGCCACGTTTGGAGTACTTGTACAGTTCTACTCACCCTGCTATTGCAAGGATGTCATTAAACTGGAGAGAATGCAAAGGAGATTAACATGAGGCTGGATAGTTGGGTCTTTTTTCCATTGGAGTGTACAAAAGCTGAGGGGTGACCTTATGGAGGTTTACAAAATCATGAGGGGCATAGATAATGTGAACAGCCTTTTCTCCAGGGGAGGGGAAGGGAGTCCAAAAGTAGACAGCATCCCTTTAAGGTGAGGGCGGGAAAGATTTGAAAGGGACCTGAGGGGTAGAGTTTTTCACACAGAGAGTAACTTGTACATATATGGAATGAGCTGCCATAGGATGTGGTCTGGCATACACCATTGAAAAGACACTTGGACAGGTACATGGATAGGAGAATCGAGGGTAAGTTCCTTCTTTAATACATGGATAGGAGAGTTTGGAGGGGTATGGGTCTTGAGCGGGGAAGTGGGATTAAATCAGCTAGGCAACTCGGTCGGCATGGATGAGCTGGGCTGAAGGGCTTATTTCTGTGCTGTATGACGTCCCACAGATGCTGCCTTGTAAATTTTGAGTGCTGTGGCAGGAAATTAATTGAAAGTCAAACGCTAATCATAGATCAGTGTGGAAAATCCTTAATTTTGCTATTACTGAACAGTTAATCCATCTCTAATGAAAAGACATCACTGTTAAAAGGTTCTCTCTGTCATATTCCCCATGACGACATCTTCCATCTGTTTAGTATCCCAGGCACAATCTGTTCTTATGGCACATATGTTGTTGATCACTGCTTACAGTAACTTACTATGTTGAAAGGAAATTAAATCAATATCAAAATAATGACCCTCACTAATATCGTCTGAACTTGTGATAGAGTCATACAGCATGGAAACAGGCCCTTCGGCCCAACTTGCCCATGCCAACCAACACACCCATCTACACTAGTCCCACATGTCCACGTTTGGTCCACATCCTTCTAAACCTTCTTTATCCATGTAGCTGTCCAAATGTCTTTAAAATGTTGTTATAACAGCCGACTCAACTATCTCCTCTGGCAGCTCATTCCATATACCTTCCGCCCTCTGTGTGAAAAGGTTGTCCCTCAGGTTGCTATTAAATCTTTCCCCTCCCACCTTAAGCCTACGTCCTCTGTTTCTTGATTCCTTACTCTGGGTATAAGACTCTGTGTGTGCATTCTATGATTTTGTACCTCTCTATGAGATCACCCCTCAGCCTCCCGCACTCCAAGGAATAAGGTTCTAGCCTGGCCAACCTCTCCCTATAATCTAAGGGCCCCAAGTCCTGGCAACATCCCCGTGAATCCTCTCTCCACCCTTTCCAGCCTTGCAATGTGCATTCAGTCCTCGCTAATCAAGCCTGCACAACCATCTTATGCCTGGCAAGTTGTTAACCTTAAAGAAAAGCACACAGTGCTGGAGTAACTGAGCTGGTGAGGTGGCATCCCTGGAGAACATGGATAGGTGATGTTTCGGATGGGACCCTTGTTTTTGGTTGAGAATCTTCTTCACATTTCTTTAGTTTGAAGAAGGGTCCCGACCTGAAATGTCGGCTGTCTGTGCCCTCCAGAGATGATGCCTGACCTGCTGCGTCATCACCCTCATTATGAACCTTACTCATTTCGTGCCACAGTCAGGAACAATACGCAGCTGCTGTAAGGTACACTGACGTGACTCTTGTTTACTTCTTGGTATCCTTCAAAATGTATTTTTAAACGCTGCCGTGGCTAAGAGTGATTAACAACCAGTCTTGACGTGCTCTTCATTTTAACGCAACACATTTGTCCCACATGTGATTTAACAAGCACGGCTCAGATTCCGGTGTCTATTTAAATTTAGACAATACAGGGCAAAGCTGGCGCTTTAACATTGAAAAATATTCTTATTTTAGAAATAAACAGGTGATTTATCACCTTTTTGGTAAAGAGTCATGAACAGCAGCAGTGAAACAAAAGATGCATTGACACATGGCCAGTCATTCATCAGACGCTTCTCTTTAGCTGGCCTTTAAAGGGTACGCACACTTTGTTCTCAATGCTGTGGCTTACTCAGTGTTATGGTTGTGCAGCCTTTTTGCTGACGCCTAATAAACATTATGGAAACCACCATAAAATAATCTAATGTTCAGCTGCTACAGTTCATTCATACTAAGTGTCAGCAGAGACTGAAAGAGTGCTGTGAACACATTACAAGTACGGTACCTGGATGTAATGTTCACTTTCCACTTGAGGCGCTCATGAAACTCACTTACCATTAATGTAACCGTCATGATCCCCTGTTGAACCTGCTGTGAACTTACTTCCAGTTGTAATCTAGGTGTAACAAAGGACAATGGTCATCATTTTTCTAGAGTAAACTGTCATCATTTGTGCCCAACTCCTCCTCCTGTGCAATGCTCCCTTCAATCAGTATTCAGTCTATGTATCTATCTACCTTCTGTGCTGGTGGAACATACCCAAGTAACGTGGCAATAAACTCGACTCGACTCGAGAAAGACACCTGGGCACTTAAAAGGGGAATCCACGCTTTAATGGACAAAACTGTAGTCTGGTGATATGTTCTTTTAACAAACATGTTCTAGTTTTCCATAAGCACTTCTGTTCAATGCAATTAATACATTTAATCCTTTCTTCCAAAAACAAAAGAGGAAGCGATGGCTGTTTGAAGACTCTACACAACATCGCTTGTCCAAAGTTCACCATTGCCATCAATATTATTAAAACAAGTTGTTGCTGTTCATTTTGGCATCCTACCTAATTTTTCACCTACTTCACCGAACCACTGAACACCAGCTAACTTTTTACCCTTTCAGAGAGACATTAACACTAAACCTTGAATAGATTGTAGTCCACCTGGCGTGGCCAGAGTACGCTTTTTCATTTGGTACTTATGGGCGGCACAGAGATGCAGCTGGTGGGGATGTTGCCTCACTGCGCCAGAGACCCAGGTTCGATCCTGACCTCGGGTGCTGTGTGCAGAGTTCGCATGTTATCCCTGTGACCGTGTGGGTTTTCACCGGGTGCGCCGGTTTCCTCCCACATCCCAAGGACATGCGGGTTAGTAGCATAATTGGCCCCTAAAATTTGCAACTAGTGCGTAGTGAGTGGATGATAAAGTGGGATGACGTAGAACTAGTGTGAACGGGTCATTGATAGTGGGTGTGGACTCAGTGAGTCAAAGGGCCTGTTTCCATGATGCATCTTTCAATCAAACTAACACATGGTGGATTTGGGTTGTGTTAATTGGGTGGTTGATGGTCGACAGGGCCTGTTTCCATGCTGTATCTCGCATGTCAGTTCAATCTAATAATCTGACCTCCACCACTCTCGGGTGGCAAGGAATTCCGGAGATTCGCCGCTGAGAGAAGAAATTTCTATCCACTCGTGTGCTGCATCTTTCCACAATTCATAATGTGGCCCACGCGATGCATAGACCAGTGAACATGCACAGAGGACTGCAACGGGAACCAGCATCGGTGCCAATTGGAGAGCTCGTCGCCAAGACGGCTTTGCCAAACTCACTGGGCCAAAATAATCAAAAGACATTTGTTATGGGAAAGAGGTCGAGCTGGAAAGGGCGCAGAGAAATTTCAAGAGGATGTTGCCAGTACTCGAGGGCCTGAGCTATAGGGAGGGATTGGGTAAGCTCGGACACTATTCCTTGCAGAGTAGGAGGATGAGGGGTCATTTTATGGAGGTTTACAAAATCATGAGAGAAATAGATCGGGTAAACCCACAGCTTCTTGCCCAGGGTAAGGGAATTGGAGACCAGAGAAGAAAGGTTTAAGGTGAGGGGGTAAAATTTAATAGGAACCCGAGGGGTCACTTTTTTTACACAAAGGGGTGGTGGTGGGTGTATGGAACGAGCTGCCGGTGGAGATGGGACATGTTGGTCGGCATGGGCAAGTTGGGCCGAAGGGCCTGTTTTCACGATGTATGACTCTACGACACATATAATTGGCATGTATGACTGGTTCACTCATTTTGTGCTGAGTAAGAGCGTCAATATGTAGTGGTGAGTTCACATTCACAAAGATTATCATAGAAACACAGAAAAAGGCCGCCTGGCCCATCGGACCATCAAGCATCCATTTTAATGTAATCCCATTTTTATTTTCGTTTCCCCCACATTCCCACCAGGTTCTCTCCCTCACCCATACACTTGGGGAAGTTTACCTTGACAAACGAACCTACCAACTCACAAAATCATGCTGCCTCAACTGTGCCAAGCCCGGCCTCAGCTCTCCAACGGACAGGTTGAAGACCATAATCAGGAAATTACTTCATAACAATGTTTTAACATTGAAATGGCCACGTATATCATTGAAAAGTTATTTGTAGAAGTCCAATAAAGGACTCAGAACTTCAATGGCAAGCGTTAAATAACTTAAGGAACAGCAGGTCAATTTTAATGCCACTGACATTGTTAGTTTCATAGAATATAGGAGAGTACAGCACAGGAACAGGCCCTTCGGCCCACAATGTCCGTGCCAAACATGGTGCCAAGATCAACTAATCTCCTCTACCCACACGTGATCCATATTCCTCCATTCCCTGTACTTCCATGTGCCTAACCAAAAACCTCTTAAACGCCCACTATCGTGTCTACCTTCACCACCACCACCCCTGGCAATGCTTTCCAGGCACCCACCACCCTCTGTGTAAAATATACCTGCCACACCCATCTCCTTTAAACTCTGCCCTTCTCACTTTCAAGCCGTGCCCTCTAGTCTTTGACATTTGCATCCCGGGGAATATGGTCTGTCGACCCTATCTACACCTCTCATCATGTTATATACCTCAATCACACCTCCTCTTAACCTCCAACGTTCCAAAGAAAACAATCCAAGTCTGTCCAACCTCCCATTGTAATGAACACTCCCTAATATCAGCATGGTAACCTTGGTTGATGTTCTTGCATTGGCCAGAATCCAGCATACAAAGGACAAACCACCATACAATGGGCACTCTTCCAGCTGCAGGGTGAATAGATGTTGTAATGAAGGGGGGACAGGGCAGGAGTTTGAATGAACCTGTTGCTGGGAAGCTGAGTGTAATTGCCACTGTGATTGTGTCAAATCACACATTTTAGGTAATTGGGAGTGAGAACATAGAATGCATTTGAGTAGACCGAAGGAACTGCAGATGCTGATTTACCAAAAAAGATACCAAGTGCTGGAGTATCTCAGTGGGTCAGGCGGCATCTATGGAGAAGATGGACAGTTGACGTTTCGGGATGGGACCCTTCTTCAAACTGATTGTAGTGTGGGGGAGAGAGCTGGATGAGAGGTTGCCGTTTTGGGGGGTGGGGAGAGGGCACAAAGCCTGGCAAGTGATAGGTGGATACAGATAGGGGCGGGGAAGCATGGAGTTAATGATTGATGGATAATTGGACAAAAGCCAGAGATGAAGAGACACAAAGCTTGAGATAAGGAGATCTTCACTCAAGGTGCATAAACTGTGAAGCCAGAGAAAGGAATAATGGTTGAAGGGGCGAGGCGAAGGGGAAAGGGAGGAATGGGTGCACTTCAGGTAGGGCACGGGGAAGAGAGGGGGAAAGAGTGGGCAGTGCGGCAAAGGTGGGGGGGTGGGGTATTGTTTGTAGGTCAAAAAATACACCAGATGCTGGAGTAACTGCGAGTCAGGCAGCATCTCTGGAGAACATGGATAGGCAATGTTTCGTGTCAGTGTGAAGATGGGTCCCGATCTGAAACGTCACCTCTCCATCTTCTCCAGAGATGCTGCCTGACCCGCTGAGTTACTCCAGCACTTTGCATCTTTTTTTTTGTAACCAGCATCTGCAGTCCCTTGTATCTACCTTTGTTTGCAGGTAGTTAGGTGTTGGCCCGTTAGATAGCATATTTTTAAGGAAAGCCGAGTTGTTGTGACTAAATCAGAATGCTCGTGTTTAGACCGCTAGGAACCTGCTGCAGAGATTGTTTTTAGCCGTGCGAATATTGACCACCATTTCACAGAGCTTCACGTTGAAAAGAAAGTGCAACGGAGGACGAGGATCCGGCCAGAAAAATGAGGTGCCAAACTCTACAATGGATGCTAAAGCACCCAAAAATGTTCCTCTGAGCAGGGGCGTTGATCTTTGAAAACATGCTGATAGAGAGGATTATATGACTCGGGCGTCATGAAAACTTTCACTGTGTTCCCCAGCAAATGCTGGCACAGCGGTAAGAGTCGCTGCCGTGCAGCGCCAGAGACCCGGGTTCCATCCCGCTATCTGCACGTGGGAGTTTGTACGTTCACCCCGTGACGCACGTGGGATTCCTCCGGGATCTCCGGATTCCTCGCACATTCCAAAGATGACCAGGTTTGTAGGTTAATTGGCTTGGTATAATTGTAAAATTGTCCCTGATGCGCAGGGTGGCGTTAGTGTGCGGGGATGGCTTTTCGGAGCGGACTCGGTGGGCCAACACAGATTTGGAGATCCAGCTGTCTCCGCGCTGCATCTCTAAACTAAACAAACGCTACCTGTTGAGATGGCAGGTCAGTAAGTGTGGGAATGTACTTGTTGCAACATACCACCACCACAAAAGCAGTCACTCGCTGGGGACAATGACAACCGAGGTTTCAAGCCAGCCTGTCTGTGTGTGAATCTGGGGACCAAGGTCAGATCTGTCTCCAGAGCTTGGAGACAAAATGGCATTTTTAACTTTTGAAGACCCATTCTGATACCTATTCTCTCGCTCTAAACTTTCTATCACAGTTCCTCCTTATTCATCTAAGCACAAAATACCAGTCGCAACTTTTCTTCATTTTGATAAGTTACAGGTTTAGGATCAATAAAAAAAAAATCAGTATAATATTTGGATAATCACTAATAATATTTAAATAGCTCCCCAGTGAACATCTTTGTTTTGTGCAGCCAATCCAGAGATGTAACAGGTTACATCTGAGTTAAAGTTGGAGTCGGCATGAATATAGATATATGTCTTCTATCCAATTATGACCTTAGAAGGGGTGGTTGGTTTTCCATTGGAAGTGTCAGTTTTATTCTCCCATATGTTGCGCTTGCTTGATACATCTCCTGGCCTCACGTCCTGAAATTAGATACAAAAGTTGTTAAGATCTTAACAAAAAATAATTTGCAGATCTATGCAGGAGCAAAGAACTGCAGATGCTGGTTAATACACAGAAAGACACAAAGTGCTGGAGTAACTCAGCAGGTCAGGCAGCATCTTCTTCAGCTTTCTTCAATGTCTGAGGAAGCATCCCGATCTGAAACATCGCCTACCCATCTTCCCTAGAGATGCTGCCCGGCCCACTGAGCCACTGCAGCACCTTATATCCATTTGCAGATCTATGACACAAGCACACAGACTGGGACATTGTGCATCTTTTCCCGACTTTGTGATGTGTTCAATAATCATTTTCGGTGTAATTTGCATGTGGCGCAGAAGAGACAAAGCGTGGCGTAGTTCCGTTCACTGGGTATCACAGGCATGACTTAGAGAGCAAGGCATATCCAAAAGTAGTGATCCAATAATTTGCAAAATAGATTGGAATTAACACCCATCAACATACTGTGTTTTCAATGTTATCTAAACGATGGCCATGCACGCACAGTGCGCAGATTGTAGTCTCCAAATTCATACTTTACCATCCTTTGTGAATTTAGCCACAAAGATGAGGCCTAATGAACTCTTGTTGCTGCATCAACCCTGGTTTATTTCCGCAGTGGGTTCAACAAGTATTATTCCAACTGCTCCGGGTTCAGTCCAGAGAACTTCAAAGTTGACATCGCAGCCAAGGTACCGTTAAATGTGATTCAGAAGAAATTAAAAACGGCCGATCATTGTAAATGGAAACTCAGCCCTGCTGCTGGATTTATCGCCAACTCCCAAAATCCACCCCGTTGTTTCCATAACTAAAATGTAATAATCGAACGGAGGCTTCTTTCCATAAGCTGGATGTCGGACTTTGCCTGTGGAACTGTCACGCCACAATGCTGACAACTATATTCTGCACTCTGTATCTTCCTAACCTTCGCCAGCTTGTTTTGTTCTGCATTAATATTAAATTTCTACTATACGGCTTCTAATGTCCATCCTCCTTGATATGAGTGGCTTGCTCAGATCAGAGAGTGTCGCGAAGAGTACTGGTTGGCCAGACCACACCAGGTCAGGCTAGGCCATTTCCATTAGTGAAGGACATTAGTTAATCACATGAGATTTTACACCAATCTGCTGCCTCATTGGTCAACATTAACAACACACTTTCCCCCCACATAATTCTGGATTTAATTATACTCTTGAATTTGAATTCCTCAACTACCATGACAAAATTCAATATTGTCTGGATAAAGAGTCTGTAGGCAGCATGCTCTATATGAAAGGAAGGGACTGCACATATCTCACTCCTAGCAGGGCCTTTCCGCTAATCCCTGACATGGGACGCAAAGAAACCTGGTTAGTGTGCAACAAAAGCTTGTCACTGTACCCCGGAACACGTGAGAATAAACTAAACTCAACTCTACTCAACTCAAAACTCGAATGGGCATATTTGCCTCAGTTCACTCGATGCCAGGATTGTATAGCTTCCTCTTAGCAGCGCAGTCACAAGTCAAGAGTGTTTAATTGTCGTAAGTTCCAGAACAGAGCAATGACAATCTTACTTGCAGCAGCGCAGTAGGTTTGTAAAGACGGCACTCAATAGACAATATAATAAACAAACAAAAGGAAATAGCATTAAATAAAAATTCCAATATCAAACCAAAGCCCAAAGTGCGTAGTACAATCCAGGCAGTTTGTAATTATACATGTCAATGCTACACTGAGGCTGTCTGTCAGTATAACATTGAAATGAATGCACCGTGTGACTTACTGCCCAATAAAACACCAACATAGAACAGTCTCCCAAAACCTCTAAGTAGAATGGCAGCAAATCTTTAAAGCGTAGTTTCTTTATGAAGAAATCTACAACTGACAGGGTTAACAAATCATCAAACTGGGGTTTAAAGTCAGTGGTGGGCAAGATAATGTGAGCAATCAATGATTTATTCTGCTTTTCTCCGCCTATCTCTCTCAGCAGAGTGTGTCCTCCTGACTCAATAATGGGTTTCAAGCTTTCTGCCAACTTTCGAGGTGGTGAATCACCATCCTTGGCTCTTTTAAAAGGCTTGCTGAATCTTGGCAACGGAGGAAGGCTGACATTATTTATCTGGGGGGTACTTCAAGGGGATGGAGCCCAGAACAATAAGGTGGAACTTGCCATTTACATTTTGTTAGCAAGAGAGCTCTGAACAGGCTGAGCAAAGCACTAAGTTCTAAATCTGCTTCATTTTCCTTTGACATAAAAGTCAAATTTATGTGTCCGGTAGAGAACATAGTGACTGGTTGCATCACGGCCTGGTTCGGCAACTCGACCGCCCAGGAACAAAGGAGATTACAAACAGCGGTGGACACTGCCACCGGGCCATCACAGGTTCTGATCTCCCCACCATCGAATGGATCTATAGGAGTCGCTGCCATAAAAGGCAGCCAGCATCATCAGAGACCCACACCACCCTGGCCACACTCTCATTTCAATCCTGCCATCGGGAAGAAGGTACAGGAGTCTGAAAACCGTGACCACCAGATTCAAGAACAGCTTCTTCCCAACAACCATCAGGCTCTTGAACACCACACTAACTAAATCATGATGTTTGAACTCTCATGGTTTCACTTAGAATTTGGGCTTTTGGCACTAATATTGGGGTTTTTAATGTATTTACTACATTATCTATGAGTAGTGTGTTTACAGGCCTGTTATGCTTTTGCAAGTAAGTATTTCACTGTTCCTTTGTCGGTACACATAAGAATTAAACATCCTTGACTCTTGCCTCGACGCTTACAGTGCAGTAAAACACTCAACTATCTTTGCATTCTGTTTAATGCTGCATTCTAACTGGAGGTCATGAATTAAATCTTGACGCTTGACCTTTTGGAAACGTAATTTAACAGCCTCGTTGAAAAGGCCTTGAGGGGAGGAGAGGGGGTGGCACAGTGGCGCAGCGGTAGAGTTGCTGCCTTTACAGTGCCAGGGACCCGGGTTCGATCCTGACTGCAGGTGCTATCTGTACGGAGTTTGCATGTTCTCCCCGTGATCGCGTGGGTTTTCCCCGAGAGCTCTATTTCCTCGCACATTCCAAAGAGGTACAGGTTTGGAGGTTAATTTATCTTCGGTAAAATTGTAAATAGTCCTTAGTCTGTAGGATAGTGCTAGTCGGCACGGACTTGGTGGGCTGAAGGGCCTGTATCCCTGCTGTATCTCTAAACTAAATGAAAATATATAGGAATGGTCAAGGCTGTCAAAAGTACATCTTCCGTCAATGCAATTTGTACAGCTGATGCAGGGGACTGTTAACTCTGGAGCCTGATATCACAGTTGGAGACAATTGTGTGAGGCATGGGAAGAGTCAACATAATGAATAATTATCATAAAGATCATGTTTTTGCATGTGCATTGATTTGAATGGCCTAGTGAAAAATAAAATTGCCTTTTGCCCTACTCAACGGGAACATTGCCCTGGATAAACGATTAAAAAGAAAAGTCAAGGTAGATTTACCTGAATAATGACAAAAGTCTCTGATCGCCAGCAGGTAGAAGAAAGAAAGTATAGGAGATGCCAAATCAGAAAGAAATGAGCGAAGATATGAAGAAAGGAGGTAGAGGGATCAACTAGGCAAGAAAAGAGGAGAGGTGAGAGGTTAGAAAACTGCACACAAGGTCCTTATGCTTTACACAAGATTTCAGGCGACATAAATGCAGTTCCACAAGGTCGATGTAAATGAGTTGTGGAAACATGTGCCAAATTATTAAATTGGACAGAGGATAACTTAAATTGTGAAGCTCCTTCCAGCCTTCGGTTCTAGACCTTCAGGTGTATAACACCTCCCTCTTGTGGAGACTACAGTAACCGCATAATGCCAAACCTTTTTTATGCCTGAAAGCCCTGTCCCACGGTGCGAGTTCATTCCAAGAGCTCTCCCGAGTTTAAAAAAAAATCACACTCGTGGTAAGCACGGAGAATGAACATAGCGGGTACGTCGGAGCTCGGGGACGTCTCTTAGCGGCTCGTAACGCTAACGGCAGGTACTCGGGAAGACTCGCTAACGGCAGGTAAGCGCGGGAAGATTTTTCAACATGTTGGAAAATGTCCACGAGAGCCCCGAGTACCGACGAGCGGCCATTACCGTAAATCTCCGAGTTCGAATCGGGGCAAACGCGGGAGAGCTCTTGGAATGAACTCGTACCGTGGGACAGGGCTATTACTCTGGGAGTTTCAAACTCTGGGAGTAAAATGCGCACGGTTCTTTTTCTTAACTGTATGCAGAAGTCTATTAATCATCACATCTTCTACTCCTTCAAATGGACGAGGAGTTTACCTGAGCTCGCAACCGTTGATGGGAGTCTAACAATGGTGCACTTCGGCAGAGCAGAAATCCTCCCCATTTTTCCCCTCAAGCATAGCTTCACTTCCACCAAGCAAGAAACAATAATCAGAAGCAGTGGTTGGTAGAATCCCAGTTCATTCTGTGACCGATTTAGTCTGATTCTGCAAAGCTCTTCTTCCTCAAGGCTAACTAAGAAAGCACACCAGCACCTCCACCTCCTCAGGACACTGAGGAAATGCGGCATGTCTCTAACGATTCTCGCATACCTCTACAGATGCACCATAGAGAGCACACTGTCGGCCTGCATCACAGCCTGGTTTGGGAACAGCTCTGCCCAAGACCGCAAGAAATTGCAGAGAGTTGTGGATGTAGCCCAGTCCATCACACAGACCATCAACTCCATCTACACTTCACACTGCCTCAGGAAAGCAGGCAACATAATCCAAGGCTAATCCCACCTCGGTCATTCCTTCTTCTCCCCGCTCCCATCTGGGAGAAGATACAGTCTCTAAACCAAGATACATAACAACTACTGCAAATTTTGAGCTCAGCACAAAGTGCTGGAGGAACTCCAGTGGGTCAGGCAGCATCTGTGGAGGGAATGGATAGGCAGCTTTTTGCATCTGGACCTTCCCTTAAGGGCCTGTCCCACTGTAGGAGGTAATTCAAGAGCTCTCCCGAGTTTAAAAAAAATCAAACTCGTGGTAGGTACGTAGAATGTACGTAGCAGCTACGTCGGAGCTTGTGGATGTCTCGTGGCGGCTCGTAACGCTAACGGCAGGTACTCGGGAAACGTGGTAACTCGTGAAGTTTTTCCAGCTCTGTGAAAAATGTCCACGAGAGCCCCGAGTAGCCACGAATGGCTATTCTCCGAGCGAATCAGGGGAAACGCGGGAGAACTCTTTAATTACCACGTACGGTGGGACAGGCACTTTAGACTGACAGAGTGGGGTGAGAAAGCTGGAAAAGAGAGGTAGGGGCAGGATAAATCCTGTCAAGTGATACATGGATACAGGTCAGGAAGATTGTCAGAGGGGTGGATGGAGTGACAAAGGTCGGAGGTGTAAAGGAGACAAAAGGGTGTCAGATATGGAGAGAAGAGGAGGAGTGAAATGTAAAGCCAGAGGGAGGGATGTAGGTGGAAAGGGACAGAGGGGGTACGGGAAAGATGGGGGGATAAAAGGAAATGGGAATCCAGGAGTGGATATGAGCGTAATGTGGGAGCTGGTGAGAGAGATGGATGTGTACGGTGTTGAGGTGTGGGGGAAAGAGAGAGGGTATTAATTGAAATTAGGGAATTCAATATTCATACCATTGGGTTGTCAGCATTAGACAACTGTACAGCATTCTTTCAATACTGCAACACAGTCAGCCTCGATCTTTATAGTTCTATTTTAAAAGCGTATCAAACCCACAATCGTTCACCACTAGGCAGGAATGTAACCAAATAAGCCACAGCGAACACCATCCTATTCCAAGGACAAAAATACTGGTAAAATGCAAATTAAAAAGTCAGCAGACCCAATTTAAAAAAAAATATATTTCTGTGTCGATTATCGAGAAAACACTGCAATATACTTCTACTTTCAATGTCGCTATTGGACATGGATGTTATTATCAATTACATCCTCTAATATCAGCTTCTGTTTCGTATTGAGTTAAGGATTTTGGAAGAAACGTACTGTGCTGTAGAGTTCTCTTAGCAACAGTTACTCCGTGTTGTAGACATTCACTTTGTTAAAAAACATTCTTCAATGGATGTGAACATGCTGAAAAGAACTGAAGGGCAGCACGATAGTGCAGTGGGAGAGTTGCTGACTTACAGCGCCAGAGACCCGAGTTCGCTCCTGACTACGGGTGCTGTCTGTACGGAGTTTTTTATGTTCTTCCTGTGGCAGCATGTGTTCCAGTTTCCTCCCACACGCCAAAGACGTACAGGTTTGATGGCTAATTGGCCTCGGTAACGATTGTAAATTGTCCCTACTGTGTAGGGTGGCGCTAGTGTAAGGGAATCGATGGTCGACGCAGACTTGGTGGGCCGAAGGGCCTGTTTCTGTGCTGTATCTCTATACTAATCTAAACTGAAGCTTCGAGCGGATAGTAGTTCCGTTGAGGGAAAGCTGCCGGCCTAATGAGAACTTTTGAGAGCTTTTGAGAGCTTCACGTTTTTCTCTCTTCCTTTCTCCCCAATTCCTATTACCTTTCACAACTAATTTGGGTGGAATCGTGCACCTGTGCACATTTGCAAACACGTCGCTAGTTTCTGACAAGACAGATTAACCAAACCCTCTAATCACGTTACACACCTTCCTCTCCCGTCCGTGTCTGACCGCGATCGAGAAGAACTCATCCTCCGGGGAAAACCTTCGTCTCAATTGGATCTGGGGTGATTCTTGAAGTGGCCGAGCATGCAGACCAGACGCGGCCTGCAGTGGCACGGGGCGCAGGAGCAACAGTGGAGGACACCGACGGCTCTGCTTGGCCATGTCATGCCTGCAATGCCGGCAGGACAACCAGCCCTTAAGGCCAGGTGAAGAGTTCTGCACTTACAACAGCTCGGACTGGAAAGTGGCACCAAACCTGGTGACTCTTTTATATGATCTCAGTGTACTATTATATACAACTGAATCTAAGCCATGCTTAGTAATTAGTAGTATTTAGGGCAGCACAGTGGCGCACCTGTAGAGTTGCTGCCTTACAGCGCCAAAGGCCCGGGTTCGATCCTGACTAAGGGCGTTGCCTATAACGGAGTTTGAACGTTCTTCCTGTGTCCAGGTGGGTTTTTTGGTTTCCTCCCACACTCCAAAGATGTACAGGTTTGGAGGTTAATTGGCTTTGGTAAAATTGCCCCTAGTGTGTAGGATAGCGCGAGTATATGGGGACGATCGATGGTCAACATGGACTCGGTGGGTCGAAGGGCCTGTTTCCAGGATGTATCTCTAAAGTGAAGTACTTCCACTGAACTGTATGCAAAAGCAAAAGGATTTCACTGTACCTCGCTACCTGTGACAATAAAATACCATTGACCATTGAAGTTCAGAGCAGGCCACCGCTGCAGGTCGAGCTTCCGACTTCAACAGGAATGCCCCAGAATCATTGCCCCTGAGATAGCACGTGTCATGAAAGGCAGAGGGAAGAGGCGGGTGACTTACTGAGGGTTTAGCTGCAGGTGATTTGTTTGTTTCGGGAGTTTTGGTGAGCCACTGGTTGATGCGACCGGCCACGCCAACTTTCAGACCTGCTACTTCCTACAAGGACAGCCACAAACAGAATCCCGTGAAGCTCTTGTGATTGCATGCACATTCCAGTCAGAGTTAAAAGCTCGCCACCACAACATACAGTTCAATAAATAACTGCAACCAATAGCGTTTTCCTGAAATAGTCTCTGCAATTGAGATTCGGTGTATAAAATCAAAGGGGAACTGATACGGTGAAAAAGTTTCACATTAAATATCAATAGGGAGACATCTAGGACCAGAGGTCATGACATCGAAAATCAAAGGACCTTCCTGTAAGAAGGAGATGAGAAGGAATGTCTTTAGTCAGAGGGCGGTGAATCTGTGGAATTGGTTGCCACAGAAGGCTGTGGAGGCCAAGTCAATGGATATGTTTAAGGCAGAGATAGATATTCTTGATTAGTATGGGTGTCAGGGGTTATGGGGAGAAGGCAATAAAATGGGGAAGAGTTAGAGCAGCCATGATTGAATGGCGGAGTGGACTTGTTAGGGCGAATGGCCTAATTCTGCTTCTATACCTTATGAACCTATGTAGCCATTGAACATGGATGTTATAAGCAATTGCATCTAGGAGCTATAGGGAGAGGCTGGATTGAATAGTGCTTTATTCCTTGGAATAGAGCAGGCAGAGGGGTGATCTTATGGGGATTTAAAATCATGAGTGGAATAGATAGGGTGAAAGCAAAGTGTTTTTTCCAGCGTGGGGGTGGGGGGCTCCAGAACAGTAGAACATAGGTTTATGATGAGAGGGGAATGATTTAATAGGCACTTGAGGAACAACTGCCTCACGAGGCGGGCGGTGGGTATACGGAACGAGCTGCCAGAGGAGGTAGTTGAGGCAGGTACAAAACCAATATTTAAAAGATACTTGGACAAGTACATGGATAGGAAAGGTTTGGAGAGATATGGGCCAAACACGGGCATAAGGGATTAGCTTTGATGGAGCACCTTTCTCGGCACGGATAAGTTGGGCTGAGGTTTCTGTGCTACATGACTCCATGGCTCTAGATTAGATGCTATCAAACAATTTACTTTTCCATGCTAAATATATTTTTTCAGAATACGCCTGGTGGAATGCACTGCTAGGGGTGGTGGGGGCGTTTAAGAGACTGGGCACATAGATATGCAGGGAATGGAGGGCTATGGATTATGTACAGGCAGATAAGGGTTGGTCTTAGCATTATGTTCGGCACACACATTGTGGGCCGAAGGGTATGTTTTTGTGCTGTGCTGTTCTATGGGAATATCACAGGCGTTTAAGGTGTGCTCACTAACTCTGACGCCATGAGGGGGTTTTAAACTGTGATCAACAGTTCCGGGTTAACCCCTGAGTACACACGCAATGTCAAACAAAGCAAATGTAAGTTGTGGTGGAGACATTTTGGGGTTTTCTCCATTTCACTGCAGTGGGCAAATCGTTTTGGTTTAATTAATCAAACAGGACAAACATCTCCAATGCCCAATACAATGAAAAGACTTCTCATGAAGAATGATGCAGTGATATTAAGCATAGTTTGAATGTTTAACTCTCAAACCCAGAGGTGCTTTCAACACGAAACATGTAGGAAGGAACAGAAGATGCCGGTTTAGACTGAAGATAAACACAAAATGCTGGAGTAACTCAGCGGGAGAGGCAACATCTCTGGATGGAAGGAATGGGCGAAGCTTCAGACTCTGTCTGAAGAAGGCTCTCGACCCGAAACGTCACCTAATCCTTTTCTCCAGAGATGCTGCCTGACCCGCTGAGTTACTCCAGCATTTTGCGTCTACCTTCGACACAAAACAGCTTTGTGGACTTTTGGTTCATTATTACACATCCGCGTGTGGGACCAAAGTTATCGTTATCCCCAATAACGGAAAGGGTAGAAATTTATCTTCACATTTTTGACTGTTACTCAATTGTAAATTTCTCAGTGGAAATTTCATCCCACCAAAGGAAATTGAAATTAAAATAGGCCGCATCAAAGAGCTCAGGAAGAGCTGTAGAGAATCGATATAAACCCGATATTCTCATATACAAAGCAACGTGTCCAAACACCTCCACGGGATAAAGTGTTAAACAACAAAGGACACAAATCATATCAGGAACAAAAATAGTGGTGTAACAAATCTGTGAGCAGTGTTATGCAGTGTCAGCACACTGGACAGATTTGGTCTCATGCTGTTGACCTGCCATGGTTCTATTTCCGAGCCGTCTTACGCTGGTGGCAAGACCCCCACAGAGATACCTTACCTTGTTGGGTGTCCCCTTATTAGTTGGGGAAGCAGAACCATAGACATCGCCAGTTTCCCACATGCTCTTAATGTTCCGCACCCCCTCAGCCGTCAGCGGGAGGTCCGATGCCAAAGGCTTGCCCCCCTTGGTGGTCTTGGCACCCTAGATGGAGACAAAAGTGATCGGGGAGCCGGTGAAAGCAGAGGTAAATATACACACCAAGATCACATTGGTCTACAATGAACATTGTCAACTTCCCTCACCAACCCATGAAGGCTTTCTCCGCAATCAACGCAAAAAAGAATCCTAGTGTTGCTTGAGAGTTTTGCTCAAATGGGATTAATATATCCCGGGGAATAAAACTCCACAGCTATTGTTAATGCTACTGAGATCAAACTGTGAGCTGCAGCTAATCTCAGGGTTTAGGGAATGTGGGCAAGCCGTTAAGGTAAACATTTCATCACCTAAGATGATTTTTACCTCTGAATTTTATTCCATTAAAGCTTCCCAGTCTTGTTTGTGATATTTAGGTTAGCTTAGATATACAGCATGGAAACGGCTTCTTCAGCCCAGCGAGGCCACGCCGACCATTCATCATCCGTTCACACTAGTTCTAGGTTATCCCAATTTCTCATCCACTCTCTACACACCAGAGGCAATTTACCGAGGCCACTGACCGCATGTCTTTTGGATGTGGGAGGAAACCGGTGCACCCGGAGGAATCCCACAGTCACAGGGAGAACGTGCAAACGCCACACAGACAGCACCGAGGTCAGGATCGAGCCTGGGTCTATGGTGCTGCCAGGCAGCGGCTCCACCGCTGAGCCAATGTGCGACCTGGGTTCCCATCTGAGCTATCAGAATGATTCTGCACATCGACATCTAAGAAGGCGCTGTTCCTGCAACTATTTAATGAAAACATTGGAGCGATATTTTCTACCGCCAGTTTCTGCTCAACGGATATATTCAGGACGACAGGAGCTTGAGGTTTTGTTGGCGTTGCTGACTGACCTAACGGTTCTGGGGGAGCTTAACCCATACTGCGCGGTGTAACCGAGGTTACACCCTGCGTGTTGGCAAGTCACAGAGGTTCAGCATCCCAGCTCAGCTGTGCTGGTGATTCAAAGTCTCTGCTCTGCCATTGCATGTCCAAATGTATGGCAGCTACCTCCCAGGGCAGCTCACGAGCACCACGACTGCGAGAACACCATCACCTTCGGGCAGCACGGTGCTGCAGCTGGTAGAGCCACTGCCGCACAGCGCCAGAGACCCGGGTTCAATCCCGACCTCGGGTGCTCGCCGTACGGAGTTTGCACGTTCTCTCTGTGACCATGTTGGTTTCATCTGTGTGCCCCACTTTGCTCCCATATCCCATTTGGGTTTGTTGGCTAATTGGCCCTCTGTAAATTTGTATCTGCTGCGTAGGGAGTGGATGAGACAGCAGGATAACATAGAACTAGTATGAACAGGCGATCGATGGTTGGTGTGGACTCGGTGGGCCGAAGGGCCTGTTCCCATGCTGTATCTTTCAATCTTTTGAGTTTATGTAGATTAGTCCGCATGTCAGGGGTTAAGGGGAGAAGGCAGGAGAGTGGAGTTGAGATGGAAAGACAGATCAGCCATGGTTGAATGGCGGAGTAGACTTGATGGGCCGAATGGGCTAATTCTGCTCCTATCACTTATGAACATGCAAAAGTTATCAACTTTTGCATTTCAATCTTTGCCTCCATTGTTAGCAGAACGTTTTGGTATTGTCCTCATTTACAACACCCAAATCAAGACTTTATTGCAGATTCAATTTTACAACCCATCAAAGAGCAATCTGTTTAGGGTGTAACTATGTACACGTTGACAAAGACTTCCCTGAGTCAGGGTTTAATTCCAATCAGGAGACACAGTTGTAAAAGTGAAGACGGTACAGACTTAGTTATTGTTATAGTAATGGTGCATTTGATTTATATTATATTTTATTTAAATATCTACTAATATTTACAGATTTGGAGGGTTTAAATGTTGCCGTTCGTTGTCTTAAAGACAAATTTGGAAAATTCTTCTGAAAGTGTAATTTTATTGAATCCCAGATTTTCTGGTTCTGGAAAAGCGATGCTAGCTTTAGGTCGCAGTGCTGATCGCTCACCTCAATTGCGTTGGTGTACTGCTCCAACTTGCTGTCAATCTTGGACACCCCCAGTACGGGACGTGCTACCTTGGCGGTTGTGCTGCAAATACAATGAAGGTGCCGGTGATATTTGTCCCGTAGAACATGCAATGTGGAACCGTACAGCACAGGCATCGATCCTGGAACTAAGTGTGAGGGAGAACGCAACGAGTGCCCGAGGAGACTGAGAACATTCGGCACGTCGCCAATGACTCTTACCAACTTCTACCGATGCACTATGGAAAGCATGCTGTGGGGTATAATGTTCCACCCCAGTCATTCTTTCTTCCCCCTGCTCCCACCCGACAGAAGGTCCAGAAGCTTGAAAGCTCGCACCACCAGATTCAGGAACAGCTTCCCCTTTGTTATCAGGCTTCTGAACGGTCCTTCCATAAGCTAGGGTACTGTCCGATTCACCTCTACCCCATCGCGGACATTGGACTTGGTCCATGATGCACTACAATGCTGAGAATAATATTCTGCACTCCGTATCTTCCCCTTTGCTCCATACTGGATTTTGGCTGGATTGTATTTATGTATAGTATTATCTGATATGATTGGATACCATCCAAAACCAAGCTTTACACTGTACCTCACGTGACAATAATGAACCTCAACCTATCTCCACCCACTGCAACAAACTGTTGCACAAGAGTGCGGGCAACAGGCAAACCTTCTGTAGAGGCTGCCAGTAACTTAGACATAGAAGTTCGAAGATAGAACTTAAAACATATAAAAGTACAACACATGTCCGTGCCGAACATGATGCCAAGACCAACTAGAAACATAGAAACATAGAAATTAGGTGCAGGAGTAGGCCATTTGGCCCTTCGAGCCTGCACCGCCATTCAATATGATCATGGCTGATCATCCAACTCAGTATCCCGTACCTGCCTTCTCTCCATACCCTCTGATCCCCTTAGCCTTGCCTGCCTGTACATAATCCACATCCCTCCATATCCGCATGTGCATCCAAAAGTCTCTTAAACTCCACTATCATATCTGCCTTCTCCACCACCAGGTCCCCACCACTCTCTGTGTAAAACAAAATTGCTTCCGGACTCCCCCAACATCGTGAATATTTTTCCATCAACCCTGGGGAAAAGGTTCTGACTGTCTACCCTATCTATTCCTCTCATAATTGTATGTACTTCTATCAGGTCTCACCGCAACCTCCAGTTTGTCCCACCTCTGACTGTAGCTCAGTCCCTCCCCCACAGAACGAGCAAGTCCATTTGAGAAATGTACTCTGTTGGACGGTTTAGAAAGGTTAGAAAGTTAAGAACATTTTACCTCTTTTTCGCTGATTTATTCAAAAAATCTGCTCTTTCGCCAATCTGAAAACAAAATGCAGAAAAATTATTTTAACAGTGTCACCAAATGAGATGTACGCCAGAACACTGGGGAAATAATGTTCACAGACAAGGGACACTGCATTATCCACAACAACCTCACACCTGATGGGACTCAGCAAGAAAGCAGACAGAACACTTACAGAAGAAGCATGCACCTACAATTTCTATATCCATGCCGTGCTGAGACGATTGGAATCTTTCCAATAATGCGCTGCATTGACATGGAAAATGTAGCCTCTTCAAGCCGTCAAAGGCAGCAAAGTGATAGAAACATAGAAAATAGGTGCAGGAGTAGGCCATTCAGCCCTTCAAGCCAGCACCGCCATTCAATATGATCATGGCTGATCATTTAAAATCAGTAGCCCGCTCCTGCTTTTCCCCCATATCCCTTGATTCCTTAAGCCCTAAGAGCTAAATCGAACTCTCTCTTGAAAACATCCAGTGAGTTGGCCTCCACTGCCCTCTGTGGCAGAGAATTCCACAGATTCACAACCCTCTGGGTGAAAAAGTGTTTCCTCATCTCAGTCCTAAATGGCCAACCCCTTATTCTTAAACTGTGACCCCTGCTTCTGGACTGCCCCAACATTGGGAATATTTTTCCTGCATCTAGCCTGTCCAATCCTTTAAGAAGTGGACCATAGGATAATCAGAGCAAAATTAATCATCAGTTTTCTGCGCATTGAACTTTTTTTTTGAAGTATGATGTGTTGTCAATTTCCATGAGATATAATTAATTCAACTGTCTCTCCCTTTCGAGGTCAGAAAGTTGTAAAAGAGTGAATTAGCTACCTGGCGTTGGGATAACATAAAACTGTGGGTGATCGATGTTTGATATGGAGTCGGTGGGCAGAACCTTCTATTTCCATGCTTTATCCCTAAACTGAACTAAAGACAGAAAGTGCTGGTGTAACTCAGTGGGTCAGGCAGCACCTGTGGAGAACATGAATAGGTGACGTTTCGGACCGGGACCCTTCTTCAGACTCTAAACAATGTGAACTAAGCTCAAAATTGCAAGAATGCACGGAGATGTGAAGGTTGTGCAATGTTTAACAGCTCGGTATATTTAGTGCCGTATTTTCCCTGACGGAAGGTTTGTGTGTTAATTCTAGCACATGAGAAATCATAGGGATCTTGAAATCGACTCTGGCTCATCAATCCCAATAGACTAACTCTACTCAGAGAGAGACACAAAGTGCTGGGGTAACTCAGCAGGGTCAGGCAGCATCTCTGTAGAACATAGACAGGTGACGCTTTGGATCGAGATCCTTCTTCAGACTGGTTGTGGTGAGGTAAGAAAGCTCTACACAGGCTGGCATATAGAAGCTAAACTGGAAGGGCAGAGAAAGCTATTATCGTGCCGACAATATATCCTTGTTTTATACTAGATCAAGTGTAATCCCCTCCCCCAACATTAATTTTACTTCGGAGTCACGTGAGTGACTACGTGAAGAGCCCGCCTCACGCTGGTAACGGCATGACGTCAACGCTGACGGCGAAAGGAGGAGCTGCGGTAAGGAGCAGCTCCTCGCAGCGGTCGGAACGGCCCGCAGGTAAGTGAAGTTACATCGGCGCGGTTTTGAAGTTACGCTGGATGGCTCCAGCATCGAAACTAAAAGTAAAATTTAGACGTTAACGTGCTGATTGAGCACAGATAAATTTTAACAAAAATGGAGAAATCGGGAAAGAAGGTTTCGCGGGTGAAGAGAGCCTCCCGGGGTGAAAGTAAATAACGGGACGCGAAGCTAGAGTGGACCCGGTTCCGATACCGCTGGCCACTAATTTACCCGATATAGAATTTCCAGATTATCCGGAAATTATAACCACGGAGGAAAATGCTCCTAAGAAATGCAAAAAGAAAACTGTGAGGCCCGTGGTTTTCTGATGATTCTGATTTTGAAAGACCTCCAGACAATAAAACTATGTGGGCTAAAAATGGAGCATATGGAGAAAGTTCTCCAAACTATTATGAGACAAGGGTCACAGTACCCACATGAATCCCAAAAAATCCCTGAGGGGTTTGAATATGATGAATATGGCTGTGGCCAAGTTGGGAATATGATACTCCAGACCCCACGATTTGGGCTGGAAGAAGTCTCATGGGATAATATCCCGATGGAATTAGGGCTGCAGAAGGCAGACCCTGCTGAAGTTGAAATGGCTTTTGAAAGCACGCCACAAAGTAAAAAGAAAAGGCTTGATCTGCCCTGGGATAGCACAAGTTTTTGCTATACCCGAAGGAAGTGGTGAGGCTATGGAAGAAAGCCTAGCTGCCAATATAAATTATATGGTATCTCACCAGCTTCATAATACTGTGATGAATGAATTATCAGAATTATATAAAGCACCAGGCAATTGTGTGCCTCATTGGAAGTGCCTACGGTGAATCCGATGGTATGGGCGTCTATGACTCCAAGTATGAGAGCCCAAGAAGTGAAATTTTCAAAAGGTGCTAAAATTAATTTCGGCTGCCATCACGGCATTTGGCAGGCAAATGGAGAATCTGGAAATGGACAAGATTCAAAAAGATACTTTGGGCTTATTGTGCAATTCGTTTTAATGAGATCAATTGCATGAGGAAAAATGGCGATTCGGCCCATATTTCACCCTAGATATGCAAGTCTGTGTCAAGAAAGTGGAGTTCAAGCTCCTGGGTATTTGTTTGGAGAAAATCTGCCGAAACAGCTCAAACAGCTGGATGAAGAAGCTAAATATTTTTAGCACTATTAAGCCTTTTGTCTCTGGACAAAGAAAAGGGTTTTTCGGCCCGAAGGGGTTTTGATTTTCGTTATAGAGGCAGAAATTTGTCACGAAAGTATTATCGTGCTGCACAGGCCAGTGCTTCCCTGCATTTGGGAAAGAGGAGACCATCACGCTCCTATGGAGAGGTATTAAAGACTTCTATCCTTAAAGAAACTGTGGATGAATCTCCAGTTGGAGGGAGATTGCAAAAATTTTATAATGCCTGGCTTAATATTACTTCTGATCGATTTATATTACAAGCAGTTTCAGGAGCTATTATTATTTTTAAAGAAGGGGTCAATCCTCCTGTACAGAATAAACCTGCTTATGCTTATGTGTTTTTCTCCAGAAGAAAGAATGGAGATTAATGTGGAAATTGACAAATTATCCGAAAAAGGGGTAATTGAAAAAACTTGTGAACATAAGCATCAATTTGTCTCTAATATATTTCGCAGAGATAAGAAAGATGGTGGTTGTAGAATTATTCTAGACCTTACAGATCTAAATAAGTTTTGTAGAATACAAACATTTTAAGATGGAGACATTCAATACTGCAAAATATTTGATTTCAGCAGGTTCTTATATGGCTAAGATTGATTTGAAAGACGCCTATTATTCTGTAGCAATTCATCATCTTTTTCGGAGATACTTAAAGTTTTATTGGCAGGGGCAATTATGGCAGTTCAAAGCTTTACCAAATGGATTAAGTTCGCTCCTAGACTCTTTACAAAACTGTTGAAACCATTTTAGCCCAATTAAGAGCACAGAAACACATTGTAATGGCTTATCTGGATGATATTCTGATTATTAACGATAGTCAAGAGTCAGCTGAGCACTCAATTTCAGTTACTAAAGCTTTGTTTAAAGAGCTTGGATTCTTAATTCATCCAATTAAATCCCAGCTGCAGCCAGTTCAATCAATTGATTTTCTGGGGTTTATAATTAACTCAGTGACTATGTTAGTTTACTTTGCCAGCAAAGAAGACAAATGATATTTTGCAAATGTGTAATTACCTCATTCACAAACCTTATCCCTCCATCCGAGAAGTGGCAAAAAGTCATTGGTACGACACTGTTGGCAGCATTTCCGGCAGTGGAATTTGGGCCATTACATTATCAAAATCTTCAAAGGGCACAGTAAGGCTCTTAAAGATAAGGCAGGTCACTTTGACAGACCTATGCAATTAACAAGGAAAGCAGTATTGGAATTGCAATGGTGGGTTGAAAATATCCCACAACGCTAAGAAGATCATGATTAAACAGCCTGAAATGGTTTTACAAACAGATGCTAGTGCTCTCGGATGGGGGGGCCACAGATTTATCTTCCAGTTGTGGAGGTAGATGGAAAACTGAAGAGCAAGTGTTTCTCCAAGAGTATGGTATTAACTATTTGGAATTATTGGGGGCCTTTTATGGGCTTAAAGCATATTGTTGTGCTAAACAAGGTCTGCATGTGTTAATACAATTAGACAATAAAACGGCTGTGGTTTACATTAATCACATGGGGGGAGTTAGATCAGTATCATGTGATTGTCTGGTCAATGAGATATGGCAATGGTGTATTGGTCGGCAGATATGGATTTCAGCAAGCTATATTCCAGGTAAAGACAATGTGGTAGCAGATGAAAGGTCCAGGATTTTTAAAGATAATACGGAATGGATGCTTAAGCCAGCAATATTTAAGAATATTGTTAGACGATTTGGGTTGCCAGAAATTGATTTGTTTGCATCCAGGCTTAATCATCAATTGCCTCATTATGTGTCTTGGGAACACGATCCGGACGCAGTTGCAGTAGATGCATTTTCATTACACTGGGGAAAAATGTTCTTTTATGCTTTTCCACCATTTGCTCTGATCCAGAGATGCTTGAAGAAAATAGAGCAAGATTCAGCTTCCGGATTGTTGGTAGTGCCAAATTGGCCAACTCAACCTTGGTTCCCAGTTATGCTGAATATGATTAAAGAACCGTATATGCAGATCCTAACTGTAGTGATATCTTGACTAATCCAGTAACAAATGAAGGTTACCCATTATATGCATATATGAATTTGTTAATCTGCAGGTTTTGACCAGACCACTACAGGAACTGGGATTGTCGGACCAAACTTTGACAGTTATTGGCGCATCATGGCGAGATAGCACACAGAAACAATATATGACACATATTAAGAAATGGGAAGAATTTTGCACACAGTCAAATATTTCTGATGATTCTGTGAATGTTACTCATGTTTTGGAATTCCTTGCCAATTTGCACTTTGGGCAACATTTAAGTTACAGTGCCATTAACACTGCACGCAGTGCCTTGTCGTCCTATTTAGGACTTATGACTGGTGAGAAATCAATTGGGTCGCATCCATTAATATCACGATTCATGAAAGGAATTTTTTCACATGAATCCGCCAAAACCTAGATATACAGAGATTTGGGATGTGAGCATTGTACTTGCTCTACTTAGAGAATGGACTCCAATTGAAGGGTTGCCATTGGATAGGTTAACATTGAAATTGGTCATGTTAATGTCACTGGTCTCAGCCCAAAGAGTGCAAACTTTACAAATGTTGCGTTTAGACTGTATGCATGTGACTACAGATAACGTTGTATTCTATGTTTACGATCTGATCAAACAAAGTAGACCAGGGAGATCTGGAACAAAGGTAACCTTTCAAGCTTTTCATATTGAGCCTGCTTTGTGTGTGGTTAGACATTTGAACCAATATATTAAAGTTACGGACACTTTTCGAGGAAACGAAAAGACATTACTGCTTACGCACAAAAAGCCACACACAAAAGCTTCAGTTCAAACTATCTCAAAAATGGTTGAAACAGGTGTTGGTTTTAGCGGGAGTAGACACTGATGTCTTCAAATCTCACTCCACCAGGGCGGCAGCTACGTCCGCGGCGAAGGGGCGGGACGTACCTCTCGAGCATATTTTAAAAAATCGCAGGGTGGAGTAAAGAAGAAACTTTTTCAAAGTTCTACAACAAACCTGTTCACACTATGACAAGCTTTGGACACGCGGTGTTGGGAGCACTATAATCACCTGCTTTGTTTGCTATTAATTGCTATAATCAGTTGTGTAGTCACTGATATCTTTTGTCACTTGTAATCATTTTTTCCCTCAAATATAAGAAGGGTATTATATGGTCTTTCAACCATTAAAAAATTTAATTGTGAAAAGATCTAACATTTGTCTGCTTTCTCATGTATGTGTTTACTTAGCCGGACTGTCGTACGGATTAATTCTACGACATAAAAAACACAGAAAGCTTTAAAACTCTTCACGTAGTCACTCACGTGACTCCGAAGTAAAATAGTAAGATTAAACGAGAACTCACCTGTTCGAAGTTTGATCGTTATTTTACGAGGAGTTACGATGAGGGATTACGTGCCCTCCACTCCCACCCTCGTAAAATAAATGATCAAATGGTGGTTCTAAGTCTTTTTATGAGCCTTACTATGTTACTCCGGCTTTGGTGTTCTGTGTTTTTCATGCCGTTGCTTTGAAGTATGCCGTTACCAGCGTGAGGCGGGCTCTTCACGTAATCCCTCATCGTAACTCCTCGTAAAATAACGATCAAACTTCGAACAGGTGAGTTCTCGTTTAATCTTACTATTAGTTCACCTTCACTGTTTTATTTTCACTGACGTTAGGTGGTTCTACCACACCTGTAGCAAATGAACAAACTGTACCTCAATAAAAGAATAGCTATTTGTCAGTCTTCCGCCAAAAACAACGCTAGATCACAACTCCAAGCCCACGGACAAGAGCAGAAATGTCCGCACCGTCATGGCTTCCCTTGGCCTTCCAGTTTAGCTCGTAAATGTCTGCCTGTGTAGTGCTTTCCTCCCTCTAACCCTGCCTAAGTCCAGTCTGAACAAGGGTCCCGTCCCAAAACGTCACCTAGTCCTGTTCTCCAGAGATGCGGCCTGACCTGCTGAGTCTCCATGCCGCTTGACATAGAGATGCCTGTGTCTTTGCAGAAAGATATCCACTAAGTGGCAGCAGTTGGTAGAGGGCAGATGCATTTTACAAGGAGCTGCTACTTTGCTAAAAGCCTGAAGATGGTGCTATTGTGGAGAAAGTCATTTCAGCTCTGCATTGTGCTAAATGCAACTCTGACGAGCATGTTTGCTGTGATCACAACTCTACGTCTTGGCACACATTTCCAAAAGTGAACGGCAGGTTGTAAATGAGAAGTTAAAAATGGGATTGGACCAACATTCTGCATTAGCACGATGGAGCAAGTTGGTTCATCATCTCCCCGCTGCTTTGATTCAAGGTATATTGAAAATCTAATTGTTCACATTAGTTGGGAGTACAAGTGGCTGAACATTTGTTCACTGCACCATATATCCCACTCACACACTCACCAGTTGGAAGCTCTATGGTAGAACAGAGAACAGTACTGCACAGGAACATGCCCTTCGACCCACAATGTGAGCCAAACATGGTGCCAAGACCCAACTATTACAGTATCTGCCTGTACATAATCCATATCCCTCCATTCCCTGCATATCCATGTGCCTCTCCAGAAGCCTCTTAAACACCACTATTCTATCTACCTTCACCACCACTCCTGGCAGCGCATTCCTGACCACCCTCTCTCTGTATAAGAAATTTGCTTCGCGCATCTTTAAACCCCCCCCCCCCCCCCCCCCACCCATCACAAATCTAGTCTTTGATGATGTGATGGTTTAGACTTCTCCTATTGTGCCGTTCTAATCGCTCCATTGCTAGAATAATGTGGAGGTTTTGGAGATGGTGCAGATGAGGTTTTCCAGAATGATGCCTGGATTAGAGGGCATTAGCTACAAGGAGAGGTTGGGAAGACTGTTTTGTTCTGGAATGTCAGAGGTTGAGGGGAAACCTGATAGAAGTATATAAAATTATGAGAGGCACAGAAAAACAGTCAGAACCATGGAAATGTCAAAGACAGAGATCATAGCTTGGCTAGTTTTAACACGCTGCCGGGGCTGGTGGTGGAGGCAGATACGATTGTGGCGTTTGAGGCTTTTGGATAGGCAGGGAATGGTGGGATATGGATCAGGTGCAGGCAGAGGAGATTAGTTAATCTCGGTATCGTGTTCAGCGTGGGGAATGTGGACGGAAGGGCCTGTTCTGGTGCTGTACTGTTCTTATAACAAACTAGAAAGACATTTCAGCCATTGTGTGTGCCTCCAAGATAATTCCTATCTACTTGTGCGACAGCTGGACGTACGTACACAGATCTGTTTATAATTTGGTACCGAAAATGCAGCAGAAAAGTCACACAACATTGGTGAAAGCAGTCTAATTAGACCAACTTTCTTTTACTGTGTGTGTTTTAGTTCAAGTCCGCGAAAAAGAGAGTGTGTTTGCATGTTGTGTTTGTGTGTTTAGTTGACATTCACTTTCAAACAGTGCCTCTGAAATAATCTAAGCATGAAATGGAAAAGTTGGGACCTTCTCTCTTAGATCGTAATTACTTCAAAAAAAAAAGTCAATTAAAATCTCGAGTGCTCCGATCAACTGGAAAAAGGAAAAAGTTTTGCCCTGGGGATACATTCTGACTTTGTCGTAAAAGGGTTAGCTGGGATAAAACTTCCAGCATGCAATCAATGCAGATAACTAGCAAACAATACAGAGGGGTTGGTCATGAAACAATCTTTCTGTTTTGATTGTTTGCGGTATTAACCAACGGCATTAAGCAACTAAAGCAGCACACGGCAACTGAGCAATAGAATAATTGCACATTAAAACTGCAGGCACATACGGTGAACAGGATGCACATATACCGGCAGATCTGAAACAGATTGCAGAAATGTACAGGCATATCAACAACTGAGGCTTAATTTTCAGCATCCAGCTAATCATGTTGGCGTTCTCTACAATAATTAACGTTCGATACCTTGTCTTCATCTCCCTCGTTTACTTTTCATAATCCATGTCCTTTTAACTCTTGATAAACATGACAAGTAAGATACAGAAACAAGGAGCTGTCGATGCTGGTTTACCAAGGAAACGTACAAAGTGCCGGAGTAACTCAGCGGGTCAGGCAGCATCGCTGGAGAACATGGATAGGTGACGTTTGAGGACGGGTACTTCTCCGCACTGACTGCAGAGGTGAGGGGAAAGAAAGCTAGACGTCCAGCTTTCTCCCTCCCCACCCCTACAATCAGCCTAAAGAAGAGTCCCCGACCTGAAACATCACCTATCCATGCTTAACAGTGTGATGCTCCCTCCCATTCCCACACTGACCTTTCGGTCCTGGGCCTCCTCCATTGCCAGAGTGAGGCCCAGCGCAAATTGGAGGAACAGCACCTCATATTTCTCTTGGGCAGCTTATTCCTTTAACATCTGTTCTTTTAGTCTGGTAATAAGCCCAGATTTAATACAACTTCACCTGCAAATGGACACGAGGACACGAGGCTTAAACCTGTCTTTGTATTCATAGAATTAATTGTCCAGACTTTTTACACGTTTCTCAACAAGAACGGGACCTCATCTCTATTCCTATTGCGAAGAACAATGTGAATTTTAGAGTGAAAGTGCTGGGGAAGCTCATCTACCGAGTGAATCATATTAATTTAGTTTAGAGGTACACCGTGGAAAAAGGCTGTTCGGCCCACCGAGTCCTTGCTGACCAACTATCACCCGTTCACCAGTTCTATGTCCTGCACACTAGGGGCAATTTACAGAAGCCAATCAACCCTGAAATTTGCAGGTCTTTGGGATGTGGGAGGAAACAGGGGCACCCGGAGGAAACCCACGAGGTCACATGGAGAACCCACACAGAGGGCACCCGAGGTCAGGATTGAACCCGGGTCTCTGGTGTGTCTGGCAGCAGCTCAACCAGCTGTGGGCAATAATGTGGACAATAAGTGGATCTTATTTACTTATGAATAGGTGACTCCATATGCACTTCACACTGCCTCGGCAAGGCCACCAGCATAATGAACGACCAGTCTCACCCCGACCACTCTCTCTCTCTCTCTCTCTCTCTCTCTCTCTCTCTGTCTCTCTCCTTCTCTTCTGCTCCTCTCCCATCAGGCAAGAGGTTCAGAAGTTTGAAAAAGCACACTTCCAGAATCAGGGACAGTTTTTTCCCCACTATTATCAGGCAACTAAACCATCGAGATCTCACTAACTAGAGAAGGTTCCTGACCTACCTCCTACCGCAATGGAAACCCTCGGACTATTTTTAATTGGACTTTATCTTGTACTAAAACAAACTTTTCACTGTACCTCGGTACACGCGACAATAAACTAAACAACAATCATATATTGAATATAAATGAATGTGCTGAACTGTTACATAGCTGATTATAGAGAACTCTTCACTGGTGAAATCCAATGTCTTTCTGGTGTAGACACAAAAAGTTGGAGTAACAGCGGGAGAGGCAGCATCTTTGGAGAAAAGGAATAGGCGATGTTTCAGGTTGAGACCTTTCTTCAAACCGATCCGAAACATCAACTATTTTTTCTTTACAGAGACGCTGCCTGACCCGCTGAGCTACTCCAGCTTTTTGTGTCTATCTCTGGTTCTGTATCTGCAGTTCCTTCCGACACAGTCTTTCAGGTGCAGGCGGGAATTGAACTGCTCGCTGACTATGTACCTTGAGGGCGGAGCCGCGGGGGCTGACACATTTGAATGGCTCCTTCTCATTGCCTATCTCCGTATCTTCGGGCTTCTGGCGTTTCTCCGCCGCCTCTGCCCTTCGTCTCTCGATCTCTTCCTTCAGCTTCCTCTTCTCCTCCTAAAAGCAAGAGCAACCGTTAAAGTTACCCCACCCATAGATCCTTACCGACACGTACCGAATAGTGAACGGCCTGGATAGAGTGGATGCGGACAGGATGTTTCCACTAGTGGGAGAATCTAGGACCAGAGGTCATAGGCTCTGAATTAAAGGATGCTCCTTTAGGAAGGAGATGAGGTAGAATTTCTAAAGTCAGAGGGTGGTGAACCTGCGGAATTCTTTGGCACAGAAGGCAGAGATAGATAGATTCTTGATTTGTACAGGTGTCAAGGGTTATGGGGAGATGGCAGGAGAATGGGGTTAGGAAGGATAGATAGATCAGCCATGATTGAATGGAGGAGTAGACTTGATGGGCCAAATGGCCTTATTCTGCGCCAACCACTTATGAACTTATGATCCCCGGGGATGTGTGGGATAACTTGTGTGAGGCTGGTAGGTGCCTGGAACACGCTGCCAGGGATAGTGGTGGAGGCAGCTAAGATAGTGGTTTTAGAGGCTTGTAGATAAACATGTGGAAATCCAGGGAATGAAGGGATATGGATCAAGTGCAGGCAGGGGAGATTAGTTTAACTTGGCATCGTGTTTGGCACGGACATTGCGGGCCGAAGGGCCTGTTCCTGTGCTGTACTATTCTATGTTCTGTATTCTTTGACAAGATGTAAGAGTTAAGACTGTTTATTTGTCACATGTACCGAAATGGAGCAATTAATTTTTTTTTAAGACTTGAGAGATAGCACGCAGAAACAGGCCTTCGGCTCACCGAGTTTCTGCCAACCAGCGACCACCCAGAATACTAGCACTATCCAACAATCCAAGGGACAATTTAAAATGTAACAGAAGCCAATTAACCTACAAACCTGTTCGAATTTGGGGTGTGGAAGGAAATTGGGAGCACCCAGAGAAAACCCATCCGGTGACAGGGGAGAACGTGCAAACTCCGTACAGACAGCACCTGTAGTCAGGATCGAACCCGGGTCTCCGGCGCTGTAAGACAGCAACTCTACCGCTGCGCCACTGTGTCTCCCCTCTAGATCTGACCCCTGACCCCTGAACCTTCCACCTATTGACCCCTCGTCCCATTGAGCCTTGATATATGTCAAAACGGTCGTGTTTTTTTTTTAAACACTGCTGGCTTTCCACGTCTAGACATTTAAATCTTCCATAAAGTAAAGGAACGGCATGTTTTAAAAAGTGTGGTAAAATTACGAAATCGCCTCTGACATGTACAAGCACCTTCAAATAAAAAAATATTTAAACAAATAAATGCGGCACTCCAATCAAATTCATATATCTTGGCTCACCAGGGCACAGAGACTATGGACTAAATGCCGGTAAATGGTATTAGTATGGATATGTACTTAATGGTTAGCATGGAGACGGTGGAGCGAAGGGCCCCACAGTGCTGTTTGACTCTAATATTTCACCATCACGTCACCACAATCACATCTGAAGCGAATGGTCTCACAAAATCTGTGCCTGATCAATAGCAACTGAGGGATTCAAGGGCAAATGTTCAGTGGACACAAGGAACTGCAGACGCTGTTTTACTAAAAAAAGACCCAAAGTGCTGGGTAACTTAGCAGTTCAGGCAGCACCTCTGGAGAACATGGATAGGCGATGTTTCGGGCAGGGACCCTTTTCCAGACCGGTTTTGGGGGGGTGGCGGTGGGGCGGGAGAAAGCTGGGAAAGTGATGGGGGGGGGCGCGACAAAGCCAGGCGAGTGATAGGTGGATACAGGTGAGGGAGGAGGGTTGGTTGGAAGGTGGACAAACGCTAGAGATGAAAAGGTAACAAAAGGATTTGAGATGAGGAAACAGGAGGAGTGAAATGTTGTGCCAGAGGCAGGGATACAGGTGAAAAGGGGGGGGGGGGGGGGGGGGGGGAATGGAATGGGAAAGAGGGGGAATAGTGGGAGAAATGGGTGCGCAAGGAAGGGGGGGTGGGGAGAGAGAAAAGGTAAGTTGTTACCTAAAATTGAAGAATGATCATACTGTTGGCTTGTAAGCCACCAGAAGTGGCTGCTGGCCCTCCCACTTGCGTTTGGCCTCGATCTGGTTATGGAGAAGGCCCAGGACTGAAAGGTCAGTGTGGGAATGGGAAGGGGAGTTAAAATGGTTGGCAACCGGGAGATCCAGCAGGCTTTGGCGGACTGGGTGCAAGAGATTGTTGAAACGGTCTCGCCGATGAACGGGAGGCCACATGTAGACGAGGTTAGAGGAGGTGCACCTGAACCTGTGTAACCTGGAAAGACTGCTGGGGTCTCTGGATGCAACTGAGGGAGGAGGTATAGGGACAGGCCTTACATCTCTGAACGCAAGTGTTCGGTGAAGCGGTTGCCGAGTCTACGCGTGGCCTCGCTGAAGAACTTCCAATGCGTTCCTCCAGAAAAGTCCCAGCGTTTTGTGATATTTGTGCTGATATGTCGCCTCCTCCCACACTCCCTCCCAGCCCACCAGCACCTCCTCCTCCTCCTCCCCGACCCTTACCTCTTCCCTCGCCTTTCTCTCAGCCTCGTCCTGCTGCTTCTTCTGCTCCTCCTCCTCCCGCACCTTCCTGCGCCCCTCCCGCTTCTTCTTCAGCTCCTCCAGCTCCACCACCGCCACCTGCTGCTTCTGCTTCATCTTCTCAAACTCCTCGCTCTCCTTCTCGTCCTGACGCCGCCTCAGCTCCTCCAGCTTCCTCTCCGCCTCCAGCTTGGCAGCCGCTTCCTCCGCCTCTTGGGCCAACTTGGCATCCGAGTGGCTGCACCCCCCCCCCACCACCAAGAGCAAAAAGAGCAGCACGTTATGAGGCAAGAAACTGGAGTCCTCCATCAACCCTGTCACAGTCACAGGGACAGACACAGAGTCACAGAGACAGAGGAACAGGGAGGCACAGAGACACAAAGAGACCTGCAGCCACAGAGACACACGGGGACACAAAGACAATAGTTGCAGGAGTAGGCCATTCGGCCCTTCGAGCCAGCACCGCCATTCAATGTGATCATGGCTGATCATCCCCAATCAGAACCCCGTCCCTGCCTTCTCTCCATATCCCCTGACTCCGCTATTTTTAAGAGCCCAACCTAGCTCTCTCTTGAAAGCATCCAGAGAACCCACCTCCACCGCCCTGTGAGGCAGAGAATTCCACAGACAGAGGGACAGGGAGACACAGAGTCACAGAAACAGAGACAGAGTCACAAGGACACACAGAGACACAGTGTCACAGAGATACAGTCACAGAAACACACAGAGTCACAGAGACACAGAGTCAGAGAACAGGGAGACACTGAGTCACAGAGATACAGGGTCACAGATACACAAAGAAACATGCAGTCACAGAGACATAGGGTCACAGAGAAACAGAGACACAAAGACAGACAAAGACACAGAGTCACAGTCACAGAGTCACGAGACACAGTCACAGAAACACAGAGTCACAGAGTCATACACAGTCATAGAGACACAGAGACATAGAGGCAGAGTCACAGAGTAATAGAGTTACCCACTCAGAGAGTCACAGTCATGTTGAAGTGTAAAAGTTGTTTTGGTACCTGCCTCAACTACCTCCTCTGGCAGCTCCTTCCATGTACCCACTAACCTCGGAGTGAAATGTTGCCCGTCAGATTCCTATTAAATCTTTCGCCTCTCACTGTGGACCCATAAAGGTGAAGGGGAGAAGGATCTGGAAGGGTGCTTGAACCCAAGATTTATTGGAGTCTGAGAGTAAGGAAGAACGTTTTAAGTACCAACACTGAACATAGTGAAGGGTGAAGTGGAACTGAGGCAGAGGAAGCTGAGAGCGAGAGAGAGAGGGAGAGGGAGAGATCGGGAACATGTGGGAGGCAACGGGTTGCTTGAATCTCAGGATGTGAAGAGTGAGTTGAGAAAGTCAGTGTATCTGGAAAATAATACTTGGCATGGATTGGGCCCAATAGGCAAGGGCCCAATAGGCAAGGGCCCAATTGGCAAGGGCCCAATAGGCAAGGGCCCAATTGGGTGCTGGAATCCACATGGAACAAGTGAGCAGCTGCTGCCTCACAGCGCCAAAGACCTGAGTTTGTACGTTCTCCCTGTGACCGCGTGGGTTTCCTCCGGGTGCTCCGGTTTCCTCTCACATCCCTAAGACGTGCAGGTTTGTAGACCTATTTGGCTTCTGTAAAATCGTCCCTTGAACGTAAGATAGAACTAGTGTACGGGGTGCTCAGTGGTCAGCGCTGACTTGATGGGCCGAAAGGGCCTGTTTCTATGCTGTATCTCTAAAACTAAACACTTATGGAGTGAGCCATTGTCTTCAATCAATATTTACTTCCGATGGATTGACCAGAATCCCCATGGTAAAAGGTGGACATCAAAACATGCAACTCCCCTGTTCTTACCTCGACACTCGCTCCATCTTTTTATATTTCTGTGCGATCTCCTCGTGGAGAGCCTCCCCGTTCTCAGAGCCCACCTTTGACATATTCTTCTCGCTGCGGTCGACAAATCCTTCCTTCCAAACCTGGCTCTTCTAGGGGTGGGTTTAAACAAACAGACGGAAACGTTACACCTATCACTGTGGTCTGCTGGTTAGATTGTCGTTTGTGAAATGTTTGTTGGGGCGGCAAGTTGGAGCAGCGGTAGAGTTGCTGCCTTACAGCGCCAGAGACCCAGGTTCGATCCCGACCACGGGTGCTGTCTGTATGGAGTTTGTACGTTCTCCCCGTGACCTGCGTGTAGGTTTTCTCCAAGACCATCGGTTTCCACCCACACTCCAACGACATACAGGTTTGTAGACTAATTGGCTTGGTATTAATGTAATATTGTCCCCAGTGTGTGTAGGGTAGTGTTAATGTGCGGCAATCGCAGGTCAGTGCGGACTAGGTGGGCCGAAGGGCCGGTTTCCACGCTGTATCTCTAAACTAAACTAAAATCACTGCAATGAGAAGCAACCATTTAAATAGAAACATAGAAAAATAGGTGCAGGAGCAGGCCATTCGGCCCTTCGAGCCTGCACCGCCATTCAATATGATCATGGCTGATCATCAAACTCAGTATCCCGTACCTGCCTTCTCTCCATACCCCCTGATCCCCTTAGCCACAAGGGCAACATCTAACGCCCTCTTAAATATGGCCAATGAACTGACCTCAACTACCTTCTGTGGAAGAGAATTCCAGAGATTCACCACTCTCTGTGCGAAAAATGTTTTTCTCATCTCGGTCCTAAAAGACTTCCCCCTTATCCTTAGACTGTGACCCCTTGTTCTGGACCTTATAGACTGTGACCCCTTGTTCTGGAGTTAAATACTTAAATCGGCTGCCAGACATTACAAAGACGCAGTTTCCTCCAAGTACCAGCGACCGGTATCGGACAAAGGGTGTTCCTGTTACATCAGGATCGGTACCAGGGCTGTCAATATGGTGCGGAAGGGAGATGTACCTTAAAGGAAAACTATCAAAGGACTGATGGCTTGTTCCATCCCTGCAGGATCTGTAGATAATTCCTGCCACATTGTGTTTGGCACATTGGTTGGATGGGTGTGATAATGCTGCAGGTTAGTAAAGCACTGTAGCTGAGGTGCGGGGGGACATTGTCTGCACCTCTCCCTGCAGGCTGACACTGTACCTGTGGTTTCTCAACATTAAATATTAACCCAGTCAGGTGCAGTGCTGTGCACACACCAACCCGTTCTGAACACACTGCCACTGTGAGCTATCCGTGAATGTGGACCACCCATTTACAGACATTAGTCTTGGATTGCAATCTCCCTTGCATCGCCCGTCCTACCAGGCAGATCTAGGCAAATCCGTAACCGGCCTGCCATTGCGCTATCGTGCTGCGGTAAAATAGCTTTTAACGTTTTATTTCTAGTCTGTGGGTGATACAGCGGCACACCTGGTAGAGTCGCTGCATCACTGTGCCAGAGACCCGGGTACCATCCTGTCCTCCGGTGCTGTCTGTGTGGAGTTTGCACGTTCTCCTTGTGACCATGTGGGCTTCCTCCGGGTGCTCCGGTTTCAATAGACAATAGACAATAGGTGCAGGAGTAGGCCATTTGGCCCTTTGAGCCAGCACCGCCATTCAATGTGATCATCCACAATCAGTACCCCGTTCCTGCCTTCTTCCCATATCCCCTGACTCCGCTATCGTTAAAAGCTCTATCTAGCTCTCTCTTGAAGGTGTCAGACGTTATGGGAAGAAGGCAGGAGAATGGGGTTAGGAGGGAGAGATAGATCAAACATGATTGAAATGGCGGAGTAGATTAGATGGGCCGAACGACCTAATTCCGTTCCTATTCACATAGAAACATAGAAATTAGCTGCAGGATTAGGCCATTCAGCCCTTCAAGCCAGCACCGCCATTCAATATGATCATGGCTGATCATCCAAAATCAGTACCCTGTTCCTGCTTTCTCCCCATATCCCTTGATTCCGTTAGCCCTAAGCTGCCTGTCCCGTTGAATCACTCCAGTATTTTGTGTCTACCGAGCTATATCCAACTCTCTCTTGAAAACATCCAGTGAATTGGCCTCCACTTCCTTCTGTGGCAGAGAATTCCGCAGATTCACAAAGGTTTTTCCTCATCTCAGTCCTAAATGGCCTACCCCTTATTCTTAAACTACTTCTGGACTCCCCCAACATCGGGAACATTTTTCCTGCATCTAGCCTGTCCAATCCCTTAAGAATTTTATATGCTTCTATAAGATCCCCTCTCATCCTTCTAAATTCCAGTCGATCCATTCTTTTAACGCATGTCAGTCCTGCCATCCCGGGAATTAACCTGGTGAACCTACTCTGTAATCCCTCAATAGCATGGATGTCCTTCCTCATATTGTAGGAGGAACTTCAATAGATCCTCCTTGCTCTTATACTCAAATCCTCTCATTACTTATGACCTTATGACCATTGACTGTGACCATTCGTCTTATCTATGCCCTTAATGATTTTATAAACATTATTCATTTTTACCTTCTCAATTTGGTACTTTGGCTTTTCAAACTTTTCTTCCACTATCACCTTCTTTTTCTCTTCTGGCTTGGGCTCGGGCTCGGGCTCAGGCTCCAGTTCCGGCTCCGGCTCCGGTTCGGGCTCTGGTTCCAGTTCGGGTTCTGGTTCCGGCTCGGGCTCAGGTTCCAGTTCTGGTTCTGGTTCCGGCTCGGGCTCAGGTTCCGGTTCCAGTTCCACTTCTGGCTCCGGCTCCGGCTCGGGTTCGGGTTCAGGCTCGGGTTCAGGTTCTTGCCGCCACTCGTTCCTTCGGTTGCTCTCCCTCTCCTCCTCCTCCTCTCTCTCGTTTCCCTGCAACTCTCCGGAAGTGACTTGAGTTTCTCTTATTGTCGGGTCGAACGCGCTTTGGAGCTCCATGGCCTCTTGAAGACGCTTCTGACGCCGTTCCTCTCGTTTTTGCAACCTCTCTGCCATCTCATCGTCAGCGTCCATTATGGTCGGAGCTCTGGAAACCTTGCTCTCTTCCTCCATTGCACTAGAGCGGGAGAACAGTTATTCCAATCAGATTTTGCATCACACGTTTAACATGTTCACATCTTAGCGTTGAAAAGTAATACTCTCAGAGAAAACTCACCACCCTCTGGCCTTGCCCCATCTCAGTCATCCCTTCTTCTCCCCACTCCCATCGGGCAGAAGGTACAGAAGCTTGAAAGCATGCACCACCAGACTCAGGAACAGCTTTTTCCCCTCTGTTCTCTGCTTCTGAATGGTCCTTCCATAAGCTAGGGGGGTCCTGCCCGATTCACCTCTACCCCATTGCAGACATTGGACTTTGTCTCTGGAACTGGTGCGCTACAATGCTGAGAACTCTACTCTGCATTCTGTATCTTTCTCCTTTGCTCAACCTAGTGCACTTGAGAAACATGGTATGAAGAAGTGTCCCGACCCGAAACGTCGCCTGTCTATGTTGTCCAGAGATGCTGCCGGACCCACCGCACGTTGTGTCTTTTAGTGTACTTGAGTTTAACTTGATTATATTGAAGTATAGTATTATCTGATTTGACTGGATAGCATCCAAAGCAGAGTTTTTCACAGTACCTGGTTACAACTGGCAACAACAAACCTAACCAAAGCATAAAACAATTTGTACTATCACCAGTACAGACTCCACCTAGAAAGACATATTCAGATATTGCCTCTGGAGTAAGCATTTCTTGATTTGGGCAACACTGCTCCTCTTTAATGGGAAACCAAAAAGGTCTTGACCTAATTAAATATATTTAGCAGTGATATTGTGCGTCCTCCAAACTCCATTTATAATAGACTTGATGTCAGCCTCCACCAGAAGATTGGAGCAGCAGTAGGCCACTCGGCCCATCAAGCCTGACCTGCCATTTAATACAGTCATACGGTCATGTGACAGGAGCAGAATTAGGTCATTCAACCCATCAAGTCTATTCTGCCACTCAATCATGGCTGATCTATCTCTCCCTCCTAAGCCCATTCTCCTGCTTTCGCCCTATAACCCCTAAAATTGTATGATTCAATGAGTTGAAGAGTTAACCTATGGTGTGGGTCTGATAGTCTGGGTAAGGACATCACTGAACCAAATGGGGGTCTGAAGGAGGATCTCCACCCGGAACGTCCCCTATCCATGTTCTCAAGAAGTGCTGTCTGATCCACTGAGTTCCTCCAGCAGTTTGTGTCTATCTTCCAGGATCTGCCAACTTTGTAGTCGCTCATCGTTCGTTACCAAGGCAACCGCAGTTGCTATTTTTTTAAAACATTCCAGGCTTGTAGGTCAAGTCATTGAGGCTACGTTTCCAGAACTGATCTTTGCCGGGGGAGTGAACAAGTTCAAGGCAGTTGGGACCTCTCGGTTATTTCCGAGACCCTGGGCCTATTCCCTGGTGTAGCGAGGCTCTGGGTTGGGAAGCGACATTGCTGAGATTGTGTTTACATGATCAGTGAACAAGGAATGACAAAGGTCAGAAGCGCCTCATTCCTGAACACATAACACATCGAGATGACTAAGTGGGAGTTTTAAACTTGCATTTCTTGAACATAGCAAGTCCTGGTGAGAAATTACACAGTGACTTCACTGGGGCAATAGACAGCTGCAATGTATCATGCAACTACCCAATAGAGGAAGTATTAATTAGGGCAGCACCGTGGGAAGTCTTTTAGGACCGAGCTGTTGCCTCACAGCGTCAGAGGACCAGGGTTCCATCCCGACCTCAGATTCTGCCTGTGAGGAGTTTGCACGTTCTCCATGTGACCGCGTGGGTTTCCTCCGGGTGCACTGGTTTCTTCCCACCTCCCAAAGACGGGCAGGTTAATTGGCCCTCTGTTTATTGTCCCTAGTGTGTAGGGAGTGGATGAGAAAGTGGGATAACATAGACCTAGTGGAAACGGGTGGTCGATGGTTGGTGTGGATTGAAGGGCTGATGGGCCTGTGCCCAAGTTGTATCTCTTAAACCAAAACTAAAGAGCTTCATTCCTGAACACGTAACGCCTCCGGAGGACCAAGAGGGAATTTTAAACTCGCATTTCTTTGGCCTAGCGAGTCTGGTGAGAAATTGCACAATGCCATTCCTGCTATAACAGAGAGATGCAGTGGATAATGCGAGCACCCCGTCAGGAAGTGTTGCAACGTCCAATCTGAACTTGTTGCCCATTTGCCCCAATCCCATTTGCCCGCAGTGGAACTGTAAAAAAAAACTACTGAGTTATCTCCAAAGGATGTGGAGATAGCATGTGTAAGTTTGCAAGGACACACACACTTGGACAGTAAAAACAAGGAACTGCAGATGCCGGTTAATAGACAAGAGGACACAAAGTGCTGGAATAACCCTTCTTCCAAAATGTTACCTATCCACCATGTGCCCCAGTGAATTGTCTGTACACTGTGCATTTTCTGTACTCTGTGGATGGCTCGATTGTAATTATGTCTTTCCGCTGACTGGCTAGCACACAACAAAAGCTTTTCACTGTACCTCGGTACACGTGACAATAAACCAAACTCGCGTTTCAAAAAAGCATGGGAAACACAAAATGCTGGAGGAACTCAATGGGTCATGCAGCATCTGTGGAGGGAATGTGCAGCTGATGTTTCAGGTTGGAACTCTTCTTCAGAATGGAGGTTGTGGATTCGAGCAAGATTGTTTTGCTAAGACCCCAGGGTAGCGCTGAAGAGCTGCTTCATCTCCAGGTTAATGCGTTCACATTAACCTATCCCTGCTGCAGGCTGAAGAGGTTTCAAAGATCCCCCCCCCCCCCCCCCCCAACACTTTTCGATGAAAATCAAAGTTGACCTTCCAATGTCATTGCCAATGCTCCACCCACAACCAAAAGAGGTTTAAATAGTCTGAAGAACGTCACGTTCATTCCCTCCACAGATGCTGCCTGACCTGCCATGTTCCTCCAGCACTTTGTGTTTTGCTCATGATTCCTGCATCAGCAGTTCCTGGTGACTCCATGTCAACATTCCCGGATTTAATGTGTATGAAGGAGCTGCAGATGCTGGTTTTAACCGAAGATAGACACAAAAAGCTGGAGTAACTCAACGGGACAGGCAGCATCTCTGAAAAGGAGGAGCGGGTGATGTTTCGGGTCGCGACCCTTCTTCAGAATGACGTCAGGGGAGAGGGAGATACATAGAGACGGAAGTGTGAAGGTGTGAAAACAGGGCAAAGGGAATGGAGCTCAAGGACACTGTAGAATAGATGGGAGAAGGCAAGATCAAAGTAAACAGAGATGTCGGAGACAGTAAAACTGGTCGGAGAACTGGGAAGCAACCTGAGGCCAGGATCGAACCTGGGTCTCTGGCATGTTGATGCAGCAACTCTACCACTGTGCCATTGTGCCGCCCAACTGTGTGTGCTGTGTGGAGTTGCTGTTGTTGCACGCAAGGAGGCCGTTCTGCCCAGCAAGGGCATGCCGGCAGCAGGGACTATAGTGTTCAGACAGCTGCGAACCTGGCTCAGATTCCTTTGCTCAAAATACACGCATGTGGATTGGGGGGGGGGGGTCACATGACACCACACCATCAATACGTTATGCGGAAGGCATGCCCGTCTCCTGAGAGATGACTGCACTGGCCATCTACGTTCTGCCACTCCAGCCAAATCCTTGCTGACGCTGCCCATCGCTGCTCCTGCCAAAGCTGTAAGAATGCAGTCGGATGTAGAGCCGTCTAATGCCAGATCTACTTGAGGTCATCCTGTACGGTCGCGTGTTCTGCAGATGTGTGACATCTTGACTTGGTTGGTCTTTGCATTTCAAATAGACAATACAAAAGATCGATAACTATGTCATTCTTATGTCCTTCTCTCCAGAGATTCTGCCTGCCTCGCTGAGTTACTCCAGCACTTTGGTATAAGCCGCATCTGCAGTTCCTTCCGACCTACACATCAATAACTATCTGTAGGACACTTAGGAACATCCATGTGTGGCTACAATTGTGCCTTTTACCAGAGCTATACAGTGCCCTCCATAATGTTTGGGACAAAGACCCATCATTTATTTATTTGCCTCTGTACTCCACAATTTGAGATATGTAATAGGAAAAAAATCACATATGGTTAAAGTGCACATTGTCAGATTTTATTAAAGGCCATTTTTATACATTTTGGTTTCACCATGTAGAAATTACAGCTGTATCAGGATGGACAAGGATGTTGCCCAGACTTCTCGGCCTGAGCTATAGGGAGAGGTTGGGCAGCCTAGGACTTTATTCCATGCAGTGCATAAGGCGGAGTGGTGATCTTATTGATAAAACCATGATAGAAATAAATAAGCTTAATGCATAGAGTCTTTTACCCAGAGTAGGGAAATCAAGAGCTAGAGGACATAGGTGGTGGGTAGATGGAACCAGCTGCCAGAGGAGGTAGTTCAGGCATTGACTAAAAGGACAGTCTAAAGACACTCGGACAGGGACGTGAATAGGAAAAGTTTAGAGAGGCCAAAGGCAGGCAAATGGGACTAGTTTAAATGGGGCACAGAGTTACAGAGTCGCATTGGCACAGTGACACAGAGTCACAGTCACTGGGACACAGGGTCATACAGCATAGAAACAGACATTTTCGCCTCATGTCCATGCTAACTGGGATGCCCCATCTAAGCTAGTCCTACCTGCCCGCATTTGGTCCATTTCCCTCGAAACCCTTCCTCTGTAGAGACACAGGAATGGAGTCATAAAGTTGTACAGCATGGAAACGGGCCCCTTGGCCCATGGCGACCAGAAAGGACCATTTACACTAGTCCCAGTTGCCCGTGTATGGCCCATATCCCTCCAAACCTTTCCTACCCATGTACCTGTCTAAAAGTTGTTACCTCGACTACTTCATTTGACAACTCGTTCCATGTAACAACCACCCACTGAATAAAAAGGTTGCCCCTCAGGATCCTGTTACAACTTGTCCCTCTCACCTTAAACCTGCACCCTATATTTATTGATTTTCCTACTCTGGGTAAAATACTCTTGATTATTCACACCATCAATTCCTTTCATAATCCTGTACACCTCTTTACGATCATCCCTCAGCCTCCTGCATTCCAAGGAATAAAGTCCTAGCCTGCCCAGCCTGTCCCTATTGCTCAGGTCATAGAGTCCTGCAAATATCCTCATAAATCTTACCTGCACCCCCCTTTCCAGTTTAATGTCAGCTCTCTCGCAGCATGGTGACTAAAACTGAAGGCGGTAATCCAAGCGCGGCCTTGCCAGCGGCTTGTAAAACGGCATGACGTCACAGCTTCTATGCTCAATCCCTCACGAATGAAGGCCGGTGTGCCTTATGCCATCCTCACCTCCCTACCTACCTGCGACGCCACTTTCAGGGAACAAACTCCCTCCTCAGCTGGAAGCAAGTAGCCTCAGTTTCATATCTTGTCGCAATGAAATCTAAAATGTTTTTTTTTTTTTTTTTCAAACTGAATTTTCCTCTGAATGAAGCTGTTATTTAATCTGAAGGTGGGCCCCGACCCGAAAAAAGTCACCCATCCTTTTTCTCCAGAGATGCTGCCTGACCCGCTGAGTTACTCTAGCACTTTGTGTCTATATTTGGTTTTCTGGCATTTTTTAAAACAGCAGCAGCCCGCAACGAGAAGGTTATTTTATTCCTCCCCAACCTCCCTTTTAGAGCGCAGTAGCTCAGCCACAATATATTCCCCAAGTTCTACAAATGTTATCCAAGCTTTGGCTGGGTGAGCTGCCATCCTCCTGTTACGCAGTGACATCCGACTTCACCGACTTGAATTCTGCAGATGTTGTATAAAATTCAAAGTGTCAACACCTTTCGGTGAAGTGAAAAATGATTCCGAAAAAAATGACTTCTCTGCAGGATTGTAAAGTCGGTGCTGGTGAAATGTGAAAGGGGAATTTAAATGCAGAGTCCTCCAAATTTATTTTTTGTGAATTGGCAGCCAAAGGTCGCAATGACGCAATTTATTAATCCACTTTATTGTGCTTGGCTGCTGAGGCCACAGGGAGCACAGACAAAGGATTATATGGGCCTCTTTGGCCACAGAGCCATGAGCAAACTACTTGTTGTTCACTGGGGCCATCTTAGACATGCAATTGCCAATTGAACACACCATTTACAACCATGATACCTCGGAGCAGAATTAGACCATTCGGCCCATTGAGTCAGCCCCACCATTCAATCATGGCTGATCTATTTTTCCCTCTCAACCCCTGCCCGAAATCCCACCCCTACTAATCAAAAATTGGCAATCTCCGCTTTTAAAATATCCAATGACTTGGCATCCACAGCCCTCTGTGGAAATGAATTCCACCGATTCACCGCCCTCTGGCTAAAGAAATTCTTCCTCGTCTCCATTCTAAGGGTAGTCCTTTTATTCTGAGGCTGTGCCCTTTGGTCCTAGACTGGCTCACTTCTGGAAACATCCTCTCCACATCAACTCCAAACTGCCAGGGCAAACAATAACAACTCACGCACATGATTGTCATAATACTTAAATGTTATGCTTCAGAGTTTTTGAAATGGATATCTCTGTGCTATTTTTAGAAAAAGTATCTAGTTGGGAATTAAGACCCGAGACATCACCGATCGATCTTCTTCAGTGATGTTGACCGACTGGCTGAATTACTCCACCATTTTGTGTCTTGTTTCAGGTAAACCAGCATCTGCAGTTCCTTGTGTCATGGAATTAATCCTCATTTGCTAATTCAAAATGCATTATTAGTCATGCAAGTATATGTAACTTCATGCAATGGATTAAGTTTCAAAAGCAGAGTGGTGACTCTGTTAGTTGAAACTCTATAGTAAGGGAAGCAGTACTGATGGCAGTAACCATTAATGGGTGCACTTTTAGTCTCTCGAATCAAACATATTTTAATCAGTCTGAAGAAGGGCGCGGTCTTGAAATTTTGCCTGCCCATTCCCTCCACAGATGCTGCCTGACCCGCTGAGTTCCTCCAGATTCTTCTGTCTTGCTCAAAATCTCAACATCTGCAGTGAACACAGTGCTTCATGGTTTACTTTAGTTTACTATATTATCACATGAACCGAGCTACAGTGGAAGGATTTTGTTTGCGTGCTATCCAGTTAAAGAAAAAACTATACATGATGACAATCATGCCATCCACTGTGCTCAGATAAAGGTACAGCATTTAGTGCAACTTGCCCAGGCCCACCAATATGCCCCAGCTACATTAGTCCCACCTGCCTGCGTTTGACCCATATCCCTCTAAACCTATCCCATCCATGCACTTGTCTGAATGTTTCTTGATCACTGTGATAGTACCTTCCTCAGCTACATCCTATGGCAGCTCGTTCCATGTGTAAAAAAGTTATCCCTCAGAGGTGAAAATAAATGTTTTTACCCCAACAGTGGTAAATTCTATGCTCAAATTTCTATACATAAGAGGGGTGTGGAGGCTCAGGTGCTGAGTATATTCAAGCCAATTGATATTTGGACAATAAGGCAATGTAGGAATGTGAGTTTAGCACGGGAAAGTGGTGCTGAGGTAAAGGATCAGTCACCATCTTAATAAATAGTGGAACAGATTCGAAGGGTGAATGTTCCTGCTTCTAATTCTCACGTTATGTGCATACACACGTGACACAGTGGCGCAGCGGGTAGAGCTGCTGCCCCACAGTGCCAGAGACCCGGGTTCGATCCTGACCTTGGGTGCATTGTGTGTGCAGAGTTTGTATGTTTTCCTTGCAGTGGTGTGGGTTTTCTCCGGGTGCTCCGGTTACCTCCCCCGTCCCAAAGGTGTGCAGGTTTGTAGGGTAATTGAGCTCTGTAAATTGCCCCTAGTGTGTAGAGAGTGAATGAGTAAGTGGGATAAGGTAGAGCCGGCGTGAAGGGGAGATCGATGGTTGGTGTGGATTCAGTAGGCCGAAGGCTTTGTTTCCATGCTGTGAACTAAAAACCACTGAGTCCATGATTTGGGAGTGAGAATATACAAATCCACCAGAGGGCAGCAGGGACAGCTCTGGAACAGGATACAAGAACAAAGGGGGATAAATTGGATTTGTGCAAATTCTGGCTCGTACAGGCAGTTTTCCCTGCTGCTATTTCTGGACATAGCTGGGCGATGAGTTTTAGGTTTGGATTTATTATTGTCATATGTACCAAAGTACAGTGAAAAGCTTTGTTTTGCCTGATATCCAATCAGATCAGATAATACTATACATAAATGCAATCCAGTCAAACTCAAGAGCAACGGGGAAGATACAGAGTGCAGAATATAGTTCTCAGCATTGTAGCGCATCAGTTCCAGAGACAAAGTCCAATGTCCGCAATGGGGTTGAGGTGAACCGGACAGTACCCTAGCTTATGGAAGGACCGTTCAGAAGCCTGATAACTGAGGGGAAGAAGCTGTTTCTGAGTTTGGCGGTGCGCGCTGTCAAGCTTCTGTACCTTCTGCAGGACGAGAGCGGAGTGGGACAAGTCTTTGATTACGTTGGCTGCTTTACCGAGGCAGCGTGAAGTGCAGAGTTAATGGTGGGGAGTCTGGTCTGTGTGAATTTAGCAATTAATTTCTCCCGTGCTGGGTGTAACGTTTTGGGAACAAATATCCCATATGTGATCATGTCTGATTCACAGCCAACACGATTAACATAAATTCAATGTCTGGGCCTATTCCATCTCCCTGTCTGACTCAGTTATATTCACCCTGCAGCCATATCTCTCAAATACCCTCCTGTCTCTTTATGTCTGCGGTCAGGCTTGTAAAATTGACACCATGTTACACAACAGTCAATAAATTTACTTTTTATTTGAGTGAAATATATTGAATGTAATGGTCTGAAAGGGACAGGTTAGGCAGAATTTCAGAAGTTGGCAGGTGCAGGAGACTGGCTCTGCTCCACATAGCCATAAATGTAACATAGGAAGACATTCCGCTTGGATCCAATTTCTACATCTTGGACTTATGAATGGATCAAGGGCTTTGTGAATGGGAAATGATTTGAGACATTGGAATTTCGTGCTCGGACAAAGCAAATTATTGTCTGAAGTAAACTGTACTAGATCCTGTTTCTGGTGCTGGACACAGATGACCTTCTACTGGGCACGGTGGCGCAGCGGTAGAGTTACTGCCTTACAGCGCCAGAGACCTGGGTTCGATCCCGACTACGGGTGCTTGTCTATACGAAATTTGTACGTTCTCCCCGCGACCTGTGTGGCGTTTCTCCTCCTACACTCCAAAGGCGTAAAGGTTTGTAGGCTAAATGGCTTGGTAAAATTGTGAATTGTCTCTAGTGTGCGTAAGATAGTATAAGTATGCGGGGATCACTTGTAAGCGCAGACTCAGTTTGGCCTAAGGGCCTATTCCCGCGCTGTATCTCTAAACTAACTAAACTAAACAATTCCTTCCTGATTGAACAAATATCGCTACTTCACTGTTGCACTTCCCCATCCATCTCCCTTCATCTTGGAAATCTAGCGCTCTAACTCTGAAGAAACTGTACTGACCCGAAATGTCATCTGTCCTTTCCCTCCACAGATGCTGCCTGAACCGCTGAGTTCCTCCAGCACTTTGTGTTTTGCTCCAGGTTCCAACATGTGCAGTGATTCATGGTGCTTCATCATTCAGTTCAGTTTAGTTTTTTATTGTTAGATATTATAGTTATTCCAGTCAAAGAAAAAGGCTATGATAGACACAAAAAGCTGGAGTGACGCAGCGGGTCAGACAGAATCTCTGGAGAAAAGGAATATGACGATGTTTCGGGGCGAGACCCTTCTTCAGACCTGACTTAACCTGACCCGAAACGTTACCTATTTCTTCTCTCCAGGCATGCCACCTGACCCGCTGTGTTACTCCAAGACTATTCTACACACAGGGACAATTTACAATTTACAGAAGCCAATTAACCTAAAAAAGCTGCACGTCTTTGGGATGTGGGAGGAAACCGGAGAACCCGGAGAAAGCCCATGCGGTCACGGGGAGAACATATACACTCCACACCCACATCACCCGAGGTTGGAATCGAACCTGCGAGGGAGCAGCTATACCATTTACTTCACTGCGTTGCCCCTAGCATAGCTTTAAGATGAGCGGTAATGTTAAAAGGAGATGTGCAGGGCAATGTTTTTACACCGAGGGTGGTGTATAGATCCGTGTTCCCACGGTTGGATGGTTGGTATTTTTACACAGAGGGTGTGGAGCAGGCACGTGCCGTCAGGGTAGGCACTGCCTACCCCGACTAAGATTATGAAATGGCAATTGTAAAGGCATGGGAGAATTATGCCTATCTAAGAGATGGATCTCTTAGGTAGGCATAATTTTCCGTGCCTTTCGTCTGCAGCGCTTGTAACACGGGAAGGGCTGTGCAGCCCACGGGCCGTCAGCGCTGCCTGAGCCGTCAGTTTCAAGGGGAGCTGAAGGCAGCAGAAATTCTGCCTTTGCAGTACTGCGCAGGTGCAGCAGTATACTGCGCATGCCCAGCGTTGGCGAGATTTTCGAATATGGATTGCCATTATTTAAATAGTTTCTCAGGAAACAAAGAGTGAAGAATGGATTTAATGTACCAATAGCGTGGTAAGTGCATTTCTTGGTGCTTAATTTTTATAAATACTGTATTTCCCGGGGTGGGGGGAGAGCTCCGTTCACAGTGTTTGGGGAGTCTGGCGTTGTGAAGGAGAGGTTCGGGGTCAGTAACCCACTTGCCACGCTCCGGTCTGAGTGCAGGTAGATGGGACTAGGTGAGAGTAAGTGTTCGGCACGGAGTAAAAGGGCGGAGATGGCCTGTTTCCGTGCTGTAATTGCTATATGGTTTTATTGTGGCTGGGAGTGAATTAGCTTGGGCGGCTGCCGCAGCGCTCCGGGCACGGACAGCACAACTGGCCGCCACTTCCGAGGAAGGAAGCAGCTCGGGTGACTGACTTTGAGCGGCCGCCGGGACCCTGCCACTTCAGCCACTTCAGCCCCGTCTGCTAGTCCCCGTCTCCTCTGGCTGTGCTCTCCGTCTGAACATCTCTCACCTGCCGCTCGCCAGCCGGCATCCCGCAAATCTTTAAATTCCGACAGCGCGCTCACGGGACCAGTTGAGGTTTCTCGGCTGTGGGAATTTAAGGATTTGCGGGATGCGGTTGACACGAGCGAAGCCGGCGAGCGGCAGGTGAGAGATGTTGAGACGGACAGAACTGCCAGAGGTGAGCGGGCCGGCAGAAGGCGCTGAAGTGGCAGCCGGTCCTGTTGTCGGGTCCCGGCGGCCGCACGCACCCGAGCTGCTTCTATCCCCGGAAGTGGCGGCCAGTTCTGCTGTCCGTGCGCTGCGGCAGCGGTGAGTGAGTCTGACATGATCTCTGACCCTCGTCCTTTTCAACACTCCTGCCCTCCCCGCATCTTTAACCCCTGGCACAGACTCTCCACACGCTGTGAAAGGAACTCTCCCTCCAAATGGACCCTTGAATTAGTATTGTCATTCAATAAGATGACAACTGATTCAACGTCCCGATCTCTCCACCTGCCTTCATCCTCCGTCCCCCACCCATTCAGTGATTAGAAAATGAAGGAGATTGAGAAGCCTTGGTAAAATTGAATTGTTACTTATTTTTTATTTTTTACGAAGAGAACAATCTGCGCATGCGCGGTTTAAGATTTTTAAAAAAAAAGCCGGCTGACTGCCTACCCCGAGTAATTACTCACGGCACGTGTCTGGTGTGGAGCGTGCTGTCAGAGGGAGAGGTGGAGGCAGATATGATAGTGCTGTTCAAGAGACTTTTGGATGGGCACCTGGATATGCAAGGAATGGAGGGATATGGATCGTGTGCTGGCAGAGATTAGTTTAACCTGGCATCATGTTCAGCACAGATATTGTGGGCTGAAGGGCCTGTTCCTGTGCTGTACTGTTCTATGTTCACATGTTATTGAAGACAGATTGATGCAACACCCCATTCAGAGTGGAAATAATAACTAGATGCATTTATTATTTGCTTCTGTGAGCCTCTGAAGGGATAACTTGTTGGGTGAAGCTGAGTTCCCCCCTGTGACATGTCTGAAAGGAACTACACGAACTACTGGAGATACAGCAGATGCTGGGATCGTGAGCAAATGCAATGCGCTGGAGGAACTCAGTGGCTCAGGCAGCATCAGTGCAGGACGTGGATGGGCAAAATTTTGGATCGGGACCATTTCTCACACTCGACCCGAAACGCTACCCATCCACGTTCTCCAGAGATGCTGCCTGACCTGTTGAGTTACTCCAGCACTAAATCTGTGAACTCTCTTGCCAGACGTTTGAAAACACAGGAATGTTACATAGATACATAGACAACAGGTGCAGGAGTAGGCCATTCGGCCCTTCGAGCCAGCACCGCCATTCAATGTGATCATGGCTGATCATCCACAATCAGTACCCCGTTCCTGCCTTCTCCCCATATCCCTCGATTCCGCTAGCTCGAAGAGCACAATCTAACTCTCTTTTGAACGCATTCAATGAATCGGACTCCATTGCCCTCTGACAGAGAACTCCACTAATTCAGAACTTTCTGTGTGAAAACGTTTTTCCTCATCTCAGCTCTAAATGAGTTACCCCTTTTTCTTAAAATGTGGCTCCTGGTTTTGGAGTCCCTCAACATCGGAAACACGTTTCCTGCATCTAGTGTGTCCAATTCATTAATAATTTTATATGTTTCTATAAGATCCTCTCTCAACCTAAATTCCAGTGAAGGAATTCCTTCGCTCCATTCTTTCATCGTATGACAGTCCCGCCATCCCGGGAATTCACCTCGTGAACCTACGCTGCACTCCCTCAATAGCAGGAATGTCCTTCCTCAAATTAAGAATTAGTTGAATCACAGGGCGGGCAAGGTGGTGCAGCGGTAGTTGCCGCCTAATAGCGAAAGCAGCGCCAGAGACCCAAGTTCGATCCCAACTACGGGTGCTGTCTGTACGGAGTTTATACATTCTCCCCGTGACCTGCGTGGGTTTTCTCCTGGATCTTCGGTTTCCTCCCACACTCCAAAGATGTGCAGGTTTGTAGGTTAATTGGCTTGGTAAATGTGAAAATTGCCCTAGTGGGTGAAGGAAAGTGTTAATGTGCAAGGATCTCTGGTTGGCACGGACCCGGCCTGTTTCCGTGCTGTATCTCTAAACTAAAAACTAAACAGAGGGGAGGTTCTTCAGCCCATCCCTCCGTTGCCAGTCCAATCTACCCATTATCCCTCTTTCCTCTTGGGTTATTCCAGTGGAGTGGCTGAAATCACATGAATCTCTTTGTCTTTACTGTGCCTGCCCTTCCCTCAGGAAGATTCAACTGTAGGTGAATATCAACTGTATAGAAGTGTGGGCTACATGGGTAACTGTAAGATTCAATGTGTTAATGTGAATGTTATGTTCCTGACTTCAAGATGGCAGCGATGGGCGGAGGTAAGATTGGACCTGCCCCCCGTGCTCTAGGTGGCGCTCCAGGGCACGGAGGCCAAGCGATGGCCGTGGGAGGCCAGGGGCGGCTCGTTCAAAGGGCCGATCCCGAGGAGGCACGGGAGTGGGCAGAGTCGGCGGAGTGGGCCGCTGGAGGCCCTGCAGCGGCCTGGGGCTCCGTTAGATCGGGTGCTGCTCCAAGAAGCCAAGACGCGGCCTATCAGTGGCACAGAGTGGCGGCGTAGGATACCAACACATCACCAGGCCAGGCCAGGCCGAACCACTGAAACTCCAATCCAGAGCCACTGCCAGGGTAACGGGCTCATGTGGCCAAGATAAGAATTTTGAGAAAAACTTTGGATTTGAAAGGTACAGGATGCGTTGACTCTTGAGTATGGACAGTGCAGTCTACTCTCTCAAAATCTTATAGTTACTACAATTGTGCCTAAGGTATGGCATGATCGTCACTGTATACATTACTGTATTCTCTATAATATCACTGTATACGGTGTACATCGACAGCGCCAAAGTAGAGACGGTTAAAAGCCTCAAGTTCCTAGGAGTGTATGTATATCACCAGCAAATTGTCCTGGATCTCCCATATTGAAACAATGACCTAGAAAGCACACAAATGCCTCTAAAGTAGACACAAAATGCTGGAGTAACTCAGCGGGACAGGCAGCATCTCCAGACAGAAGGAATGGGTGACGTTTCGGGTCAAGGCCCTTCTTCAGTCCCGAAACGTCACCCATTCCTTCTCTCCAGAGATGCTGCCTGTCCCGCTGAGTTACTCCAGCATTTTGTGTCTACCTTCGATATAAACCAGCATCTGCAGTTCTTACCTACACAAATGCCTCCACTTCCTTCGAAGGCTGAGGAAGTTCGACATGTCCCCGACAACTCTCACCAACCTCTGCAGATGCGGCAGAGAAGGCATTTTATCAGGATGCATCACAGCACGGTTTGGGAACAGCTCCATCCAAGACCGCAAGAAATTGCCGAGGATTGTGGATGTCGCCAAGACCATCATATAAACCGACCTCCCTTTCATCTACCCTTCACGCTACCTCGGCAAGGTCACCAGCATAATCAAGGACCAGTCTCACCCGGTCACTCCTTCTTCTCCCCTCTCCCATCAGGCAAGAGTACAGAAGTGTGAAAATGCACACCTCCAGATTCAGGGACAGTTTATTCCCAGCCGTTATCAGGCACCTGAACCATAGTATCTACAACTTGAGAAAGGTCCTGAGCTACCATCTACCTCACTGGAGACCCTCAGACTATCTTTAATCGGATTTCACTGTTCTTTATCTTGCACTGCACGTTATACCTGTAATCCTGTATCTGTGCACTGTGGGTGGCTTGGCTGTAAGCATGTGTGGTCTTTCTGCTGACTGGATAGCACGCAACAAAAAGCTTTTCATTGTCCCTCAGTACATGTGACAACATACTAAATTAAACGTGTATGAAAAAATTGAATTTCAATAAAGAATTGACGGTAAAATACCATTGACACATTAACCCATTGACCATTGACCTATTGACCCAATAACCCCATTGATCCGTTAACCTATTAACCTATTGATACATTGGCCTGTTGACCTATGGAAGGAACACTGTCTCCAGGGGTCTAGTGGTCAGGGAATGGTGCCCTGCACGTACACCTCCTACCTCCGTCCCACACACCTTCCGAGTGCAGCTGTCTGTGGTCAGCTGTGTGCTGACCAGTTGATGCAGTCAGCTGGAAGATCCAAACTGGAGACAATGAACCTGTTTGAACCCGGTCTGTGTACCTGCTGCTTTGGGAATTGAATTCCATGGTGTCCTGGTTGAGCGCAGTATCCCGCAGCCGCTCCTGGCGTGCCTTGCGACGACGTTCTTTAGCCAGTTCTTCCTCGTCATCGTCTGTGCGCTGGTTGGTCATCCTGTAGGCACAAGAGAACTTGCCGTGAGCATCAGCTACCTTCTCTCACTTTATAACAGTCGCACCTACGCAACTATCTTGCACCTTCAGTCCAAACGTACACTTCTTCCACCCAGCATCTATCAACCAAAAGCAACCAGGCATTAAGACTGTAGCCAAAATACAAGGTGCTGGAGGAACTCAGCGCGTCAGGCAGTACCTGTGCACAGAAGACTTTTTGGGTCAGGACCTTTCTTCGGGCTGCCAGTAAATGTCCCATTCAAGAGTCAAGTCAAGAGTGTTGATATGATCAATAACAGAATAATGAAATTCTTACTTGCAGCAGCATAACACGCTAGTAAACACAATACGCGCAGATAATATATAATAAATACAATTTCAAGAAATTAATTACCCCAATACTAGTGTAAAAAACCCAGAAGCCCTTAGTGGAACCAAAGACAGTCCATAGTTGAGGTTAGTGTTGTGCAATAGACAATAGGTGCAGGAGGAGGCCATTCGGCCCTTCGAGCCAGCACTGCCATTCAACGTGATCATGGCTGATCATCCCCAATCAGTACCCCGTTCCTGCCTTCTCCCCATATCCCCTGACTCCGCTATCTTTAAGAACCCTGTCTAGCTCTCTCTTAAAAGTATCCAGTGTTCAATAGCTTGATGGTTGCTGGGAAGAAGCTGTTCCTGAACCTGGACGTTAGTTTTCAGGCTCTTGTACCTTCTTTCCAACGGTGGGAGTGAGATGAGAGCGTGGCCAGGGTTGTGTACGTCTCTGATGATGCTGGCTGCCTTTTTGAGACAGTAACCCCTATAGATCCCTTTGATAGCGGGGAAATCAGTAGCCGTCATGTACCGGGCAGTGTTCACCACTCATTACAATCTGGTTCATTCCTGTGCGTTTGAGTTGCCAAACCAGGCCATTATGTCACCAGTCAATATACTCTCTAGAGTCTTCGTCAACATTCCAAACCTCCTCAATCTTCCAAAGAAGTAGAGGTGTTGATGAGCTATCTTTATGATTGCATCGATGTGCTGGATCCGGGACAGATCTTCAGAGATATGCATGCCCTCGAGCTTGAAGTTGTAGACTCAGAAGGGTCCAGACTGAAAGTGTTGCCTGTCCATTCCCTCCATAGATGCTGCCTGACCCGTTCACTTCCTCCAGCACTTTGTGTTTGGCTCAAGGTTTCAGTATCTGCAGTGAACACGGTGCTTCATAATTTATTTTAGTTTAGGTTATTATTGTCACACGTTCCTCCAGCACTTTGTGTTTTGCTCAAGATTCCAGCATCTGCAGTTCCTTGTGTCTCCATTGCCCCCTTTGTTCATCAGGTGGGGCCCCCGGATGGTCTTCTATTCTTGTCTTGCGTCACTCGCAGGGTCCCTGATGAAGCGTGTGTACAGGAAGGGGAAGTCACACCCCCCTTTGGTTCTCAGGGCGGACTTTCAATTAGCAGTAAAGCTGTAAATAGACAGGGCGGTTTCAGCAATCAGCTGAAACGACAACAGCAACCATGATTTCAGGTTAGTTTAGTTTAGTGATAACAGGAAACAGGCCCTTCGGCCCACCGAGTCCGCACCGACCCGCAACCGCCATCACTAACGCTATCCTACACACTCTAGGGACAATTTACAATTATACCAAGCCAATTAACCTACATATCTGTAGGTGTTTGGAGTGTGGGAGGAAACTGGAGCACCCGGGGAAAATGCATGCAGGTCATGGGGAGAACGTACAAACTCCATACAGACAGTACCCGTAGTCTAGGTCTCTTGGCACTGCAGTTCTACCGCTGTGCCACTGTTCTGCCCGACATGATAAAAGGGCATTTACAGGAAATATGCCTCAGAATGATCACCAGACCTTCTTTGATTGACCAATAAGGCCAGACCCAGCAACATGAGCAAAAATGTATCTGCATTGATTGCTATAATTTAGGCCGTCAACATTCCAGCATCTGCAGCACCTTTAGTTCGGTAGAGATGGTTCCACACATCGCCAGAGAGCAAGGTTCAATCCAGACCTCGGGTGCTGTGTGTGTGTGGAGTTTGCACGTTCTCCCTGTGACTGCATGGGTTTCCTCCCACATCCCAAAGATGTGCGGGTTTGTAGGTTAATTGGCCCTCTGTAAATTGCCGCTTGTGAGTAGGGAATGGACGGGAAAGCGGGATAACATAGTATGAAGGGCCGCAGACTCAGTGGGCAGAAGGGCCTCTTTCTGTGCTGTAGTCTCTGAACTAAACATTAACTTGAACTTCCAAAATCAGTTAGAATGTGGAGCTTGGTGTGTAGAAGTATTTCAGAAAAGACCTGACCCAAAACATCACCTGTCTATTCCCTCCACAGATAAAGCCCGAGCCACTCGAGTTACTCCAGCACTTTGTATTTGGCTCACGATTCCAACATCTGCAGTTCCTTGTGTCTTACTAAGAGACATCTAGTTTAGTTGCATTTAAAGGGAGACTCGAATATGTGCTGCGGGTAAAGAAGGCATGGGAAGGGCGATGCTCAAAATGGTTCTCTCTCTGGACTGACACGCTTCTAATCTCTGCGCTGGAGTGGAACGTAGAACATTACAGCACAAGAGCAGGCCACTCGGCCCACAATGTTTGTGCTCAACATGATCCCTAGACCAACACCAATCTGCATGCACATAATCCATAGGCCACCACTCCCTGCGCATGTATCCAAGTCTCTTAAACACCACGACCGTACCTGCCTCCATCACCACCTCTGGCAGCGCGTTCCAGGCACCCACCAGCCTCTGTGTAGAAAAACTTGCCCCGCACATCTCCTTTAAAGTTTACCCCCCCCCCCCCCCCTCACCTTAAAGCGACAAAGTCGTTATCATCATCAGTACACGCCCCCAATTTTGCAAACGTTGGCATGATCTGAATGGACAAACCTGATCTTTCTCCGTGCTGGCGTGACAAAAGAGTTTCTTTATTTGAAAAAGAAGGCTCATTGTGGCCCTCTGAATATCAGGGGGCAACAGCTCCAGAGAATCTGACCCTCATGCAACTTTAAAACCTCCCAGGCCTCAAGAAAATTAGACCACCTCCGGAAGAAACAGTTGGAACACTGTTACAGTACTAATGATGTCTTAAACATTGCTGCCAGCAAGCTCCACTGCACCGTGCTCAAACGTCTGACCCAGCAGCCAGCTGAGACAAGGCAAATTAACGTCAGTCTCAGCCTGGTAATGGACTTAAATTGGGTGGGTCAGGCTGAGGTTGCCTTACTGCCATTTCTGCAGTCGGCATCAAATCTCAGCTGCAAAACCCCCCGCAGAAAACTCAAAGCCACCAACAGCTTAAATGAACGCTGCACCCTCTCCGCTAGTGGGTTCTCAGAGTGGTGTTGTTCAGATCCGACTCACTGTGACGAACTAATAGCGCATAAATACAATTGACGCGCTCCGACAGTGTATATGATCACGAGGGGGAATGGAAAGGGTTAATGCCAGGGTAGGGGGATCTAGAACCAGAGAATACTGGAGTACACAGTGCTGGAGTAACTCAGCGGGTCAGGCAGTATCTCTGGAGAAAAATGACGGGTGGCTTTTTGGGTCGGGACCCTTCTTCAGACTCGGAGGACAGAGGGTTAAGGTGAGGGGAGGTGGGGTGAAAGATTTAATAGGAACCAGAGGGGTGACGTTTTACACAAAGGGTGGTAGGTACACGGAACGAGGTGCCAGAGGTGGTAGTAGAGGCAGGTATCATCACAATGTTTAATAAACATTTGGACGGGTGCATGAATAGGACAGGTTTAGAGGGATAGGGGCCAAATGGTGGCAGGTGGGACTAGTGCGATGGAGCATGTTGGTCAGCGTGGTCAAGTTGGGCCGAAGGGCCTGTTTGCGCACTGTATGACTGTATTAGGTTCACTTCCAGAAGTACTTAAAATAGTTCATGCAAACTAAACTGGATAAATCAACCTCCGATGCCCTTGCACAATTATACCAGAGCCTACAATGTCGCAGCAGCTGCGTTTTAACCAAGGTTGGGTAGAATTTGAGGAAGGCAATTTTTACAATCAATTTTTTTAAATGTGGTTAGTCTCTTCAGGCAACTGAATACCCAAGCAGATGCAGGGAACTGCAGATGCTGGTTTATAATTTTTAAAAAAAGAGACAAAGTGCTGGAGTAACTCAGCGTGTCAGGCAGCATCTCTTGAGAACATGGACAGGTGACATTTGGGTCGGGACCCTTCTTCAGCGATCTTTCTTCAATTTTTTTTTTCTTTTCACTAACTTTGTCCTTTACTCTCTTTAAGTTTTGGTTCCATTTTGTTCTTAGGACATAGAAAATGGAACACAGTACAGCGCATGAACAGGCCCTTCAGCCCATAATGTTGGTGTTGAACACGATGCCGTTAAACTAATCCCTTCTGCCTGCACGTGATCCATATCCCTACTTTCCCTGCATATCTATGCGGTAGGTTAATTGGCTTTGGTGAATTGTCCCTGGAGTGCACTGGTCGGTGCGGACTCAGTGGGTTGAAGGGGCCGTTTCCACGCTGTACCTCTAACCTAAACTAAACTGCACTAAGCTATCTCCTCTAGCACATCGTCCCACATACCCGCCATCCTCTGAGTGAAAAGGTTGTCCTTCAGGTACCTATTAAATCGTTCCCCTCTCATCTTAAACCTATGTCCTCTGGTTGTCGATTCCCCTGCTTTGGGTAAAAGACTCTGCATCTACCCTAACTATTCTCCTTGTGATGTTTTGGGTCGAGACATTTCATGAGTTTAGAGGAGGGTCCCAGCCCAAAATGACATCTGTCCATTCCCGCAACGGATGCTGCCTGACCCGCTGAGTTCCTCCAGCACTTTGTGCTTTGTTTAAGATTCCAGCACCTGCAGTTCTTGTGTTTTTATGATTTGAAATGGTTACAATGGACTTTGGTGATTATTCATTTGCAAAGGTTTTTTTGTGTGGAAGTGATTGATGTTATTACTAATTGATTAAATGAATTAAAGGAAAGATACAGCATGGAAACAGGCCCTTAGGCCCACACCGACCATCGATCACCCATTCACACGAGTTCTATGTCATCCCACTTCTGCATCTATTCCCTACACATTTGGGGCTATTTACAGAGGGCCAATTAACCTACAAAGCCACATGTCTTTGGGATGTGGGAGGAAATCGGAGCACCTGGCGAAAACCAAGGCCCCCAAACTACACAGAACCCAGGTCTTTGGCACTGTAAGGTAACTAGGAAGGAACTGCAGATGCTGGTTTAAATCGAAGATAGACCCAAGTCTATTTCTGAATGAGTCTGAAGAAGAGTCTTGACCCGAAACGTCACCCATTCCTTCCTTCTCTCCAGAGATGCTGCTTGGCTCGCTGAGTTGCTCCAGCTTTTTGTGTCTATATTCGCTGTAGGGTAACTCACACGGTCACAGGGAGAACGTGCAAACTCCACACACAGACAGCACCCGAGGTCAGATCGAACTGAGGCAGTGCAAGAGTTTGATGAAACTGTCAGTCACAGTTAAAGGTAGTCGCTCACATTGGTTCTGGTTTGCAATTACTGTTCCAAACTGCAGGCTTGTGGAAGGAAATCAGTGGATAAATGAATGCTTTTGTTCTTATCCTGTGGCAAACATTGTGGTTTGTTATGATAAGACTTTACTGTGGGTCTGTCCTCTCAGCTCAGTGATCACATGGCTACTTCTGATGAGTGTTTAACTTTCAAATCCCCCAAACCAGCTCTTCCTTGCTGTTGTCGCTTGTTTATAAAATCTACGGTACGCTAAATTTTCCAAATATCCTGTTTATTTTTCATTCCAAACAAAAAAATAAATGCTATTCCTTTACAAGCACACGATTTAGTTTCAAAAAAGGATCTCATTTGCTGATTGTAGCCAGAACTTAAATCCTACACTGGCAATCCTCAAACCAGAACTAAAGTGGACAGAAGTTAAGAGTGGAAACAAGGAACTGTCGATGCTGGTTTACAAACCAAGACACAAAGTGCTGGAGTAACTCAGTTACTAGCTGGCAAACAGGACAGTTCAAATCGAGAACACAGCATCACATGGGCGGTACGGTGGTGCAGCGGTAGAGTTGCTGCCTTACAGCGCCAGAGACCCGGGTTCAATCCTGACTACGGGTGCTTGTCTGTACGTTCTACCCCTGACTTACGTGGGTTTTCTCCGAGATCTTCGGTTTCCTCCCACACTCCAAAGACGTACAGGTTTGTAGGTTAATTGGCTTGGAATAAATGTAAATTGTCCCTAGTGTGTGTAGGATAGTGTTGATGTGCGGAGATCGCTGGTCGGCACGAACTCAGTGGGCCGAAGGGCCTGTTTTTGCATTGTATCTCTAAACTAAACTAAATCCAAATTGTATTACCTCAATAAAATTGGAATTAAGATAGCACGATTGTTTAAAAAGAGAGATAGCATGGAAAGGGGCCCTTCGGCCCACAGAGTCCACGCTGACCATGGATCACCCGTTCACACTAGTTCTACGTTATCCCACTTTCTGATCCACTCCCTACACACTCGGGGCTATTTAGAGGGACAATTAACCTACAAACCCGCACATCTTTGGGAAGCGGGAGATTACCAGAGCGCCTGGAGAAAACCCACAGGGTCACAGGAAAGAACGTGCAAACTCCACACAAACAGCAGCTGAGGACCGGCGCTATGAGGCAGCAGCTCTAGCATCGTGCCGTCCGCGGTTCACATAAAAATCTCGCCTCACAATCATCCTTTAGCAAATAATCTTTTTAATTATTCAATTTTGTTTATCAAAAAGGATCACAATATACATATAAACAAGTCTGGAGACGCAAAGAACTGTAGATGCTGGAATCTTGAGTAAAAAATAAAGTGCTGGAGTAACTCAGCAGGCTAGGCAGCAGCTGTGGAGGGCATGGATCAGTGACGTTTTGGTTCGGCATCCGATCCATGTTCTCCAGAGATGTCGCCTTACCCGCTGAGTGACTCCAGCATTCCGTGGTTTGTTTCAAATAAGTCTGGGACTTGCTGAAAATGCTGAAAACACTCAGCAGGTCGGGCAGCTTCCGTGGAAAGGGAAACAGTAAAATGTTTTGGGTTTGTGAGCCTTTGTCGGGACTGAGAAAAAGGGAAAACAAGCTAGCATTTACTGCAGAGATGGAGTGGGATGGGGTAGAACAGAAAATGTTGGGGTCAGAATATACATCCATGTCTGCCTGATCCTTTGATCATAGAAAGGTTCGGGACAGTGAAAACTAAAAATTGAGCCAAAATGATGACTGTTAGATACAGACAGAAAGATAGAGTGTATCGAGTCCAGCAGTGTGTAATGCCCCACAGGGGAGATGTTCTTCCGCAGGTTTACATTGGGCATCTAATAACTAATTGGTACATGTTTAAATGAATTGAAGGAAGATAATATTTTAATTCTTGGTAACACTGCATGAAAGGAACAGCGTACTAGTGGACACAAAGTGCTGGAGTAACTCAACGGGTCAGGCAGCATCTCTGGAGAACATGGATAGGTGACGTTTCGGGTCGAGACCCTTCTTCAGACTGATGAAGGACATCTTCTCAAGGTATTGTGCATTACACAATATACCGACATCTGCAGTTCTTTGTTTTTTACATTTTGACTGTTCCACCGTGAAATCTCCTCAAGGTGTGACCTGTTTAGTTACCTCAGCATATTGTGTCCTTTAGTTTATTAACCAGCGTCGTGCAGTTCTTTACTTGTACAACAGGGACCAGGTGCTGGAGATGAGTGCTGTGTCTATGGCTGGGTTAGTGAGTTCCAGCAATGGAGACACAGGGAATTGCAGATGCTGGATTCACAAAGTGTTGGAGGAACTCAGGGTGGCATCCGTGGAGGGAAAGGACAGGCGAGATTTCGAGTCGGGACCCTTCTTCAGACTATCCATTTCCCTCCACAGATGCTGTCTGACCCACTGAGTTCACCCAGCACTTTGAGTTTTGCCTATGATTCCAACATCTACTTGCGACCGGAACTGCACATTACAAGTCGCATCGTTGGTAAGAAAGAGCACTAGTTAGAAGGGTCCCGACACGAAACATCACCTGCCCATGTTGTCCAGAGATGCTGCCTGACCCATTGAGTTACTCCAGCACCTTGTGTCTTTTTTAAATACTAATATCTTTTATTGTCATTACACATAAGTGCAACGAGATTTGGTTTGCAACTCCATCCGATGTCATAACTTAAACGACTAATACAATTTAGGTTTAGATACCCCGAGAACAAGGTTTGTGAAAAGAACATTAGAACAGTAAAACAGTCAAAACCAAAACAGACTAAAGTGCAGATGTGTCTGTGCGACGTGACCATCCGAGGGAGACAGTCCATGGGGGGGGGGTACTCAGCAGGGCCGGTTCAGAGCCGCTATAGCTCTGGGAATGAAGCTGTTCCTGAGTCTGGAGGTGCGGGCGTAGAAGGCCTTGTAGCATCAGCATTTGGTTTCAGTTAAACCAGCATTTAAACTAGTTCTTTGCATCTACTCTAGTTATTTTTACCTGGCAATAATTTTCTAACACAAAAGTCAACATATCCTTGCGTATATTCAACTGATAACGTGCAGTCGCTTTTAGTTAACTAAGATTGCGTTTATGTATAGTAATACTTTTACTGAACTGTATGTGAAAAATGAATTTCACTGTACCTCACTCAGTACATGTGAAGATAAAGTAGCATTGAACCATCTTTGCCTCACATTAGTTCAACAGGGAGTCCTCACAATCTTACTAGCTACGTGCGAAGGCAGATCTGTCGCTGTCGTCTCAGTGTGCCACGTTTCCTGGTCAGTAGATGTCAATAGAACAATGGCAAGCAGCAAAACTCTCTAATCCCACCCTAAACAGGAGAAGCTGAGGTAAGCTGGGAGCTGTGCGTGGGTTTAGCTTCTGAATGGGTTTCCACTCCTGCCAACAGCAAGACCACTGCCCAGCAACGAGTGAGCTCGCTGCCACAGCAGGCCAGCCGTCCCACAACAGCCATCCGAAAGGTTCACTCTCACAGGAGCTAAAACGCAGCTGCATTCTTTGTGATACTGTTAATTTACAATGCCACACTCCCTATTAGACTTTAGACTTCAGAGATACAGAGCGGAAACAGGCCCTTTGGCCCACCGGGTCCGTGCCGACCAGCGATCATCCCGTACACTAACACTATCCTACACACTAGGGAAACTGTTACCATTTTTTACCAAAGCCAATTAATCTACAAACCGGTACATCTTTGAAGGGCGGGATGAAACCGGGGTACCCGGAGAAAACCTACGTGGTCACAGGGAGAACATATAAGCTACATACAGGCAGCTCCCCTGGTAAGGATCAAACGGGCACTGTGAGAGACGGCCGCTGCACCTGCATCCGCCAGTGCCGCCCAGATATGTAGCCCGTTGAAGTGAGCAACACGTGTATTGATTAATTGAATTAATCGATTGAAAGATACAGCATGGAAACAGGCCTTCAGCCTCCAAGTCACTCCGACTATCGATCTCACATTCACACGAGTTCTACTTTATTCCCACTTTTATATCCACTCCCTACACACTAGGAGCCAGGGGGCCAATTAACCTACAAACCCACTCATCCTAGGGATGTGGGAGGAAACCAGAGCACCCGAAGGAAACCCGTGCGGCCACAGGGAGAACGTGCAAACTCCACACACCGACAGCACCCGAGGTCAGGATCGGACCCGGTCCTCCGGCATTGTGGGGCAGCAGCTCTACCCGCTGTGCCACTGTGCCGCCCTTAAACCTTTGCCTGTGCTGATTTTATTAAAGGCGCTAAACAGGACCAAGCTAAAGTCAAACTGGCCCATATCCTTCTAAACCGTTCCGACCCATGTACCTGTCCAGGTGTCTTTCAAGTGCTGGTATAGTACCTGCCTTATCTACCTCCTCTGGCAACATGTTCCATATACCCACCACCCTCACTCAACTCTAATAGGTTCTCATTTATAAGTTTCGACCAGTCTTACTGTCTCCGACTACATTTTATCTCTGTTTGCATTGTTGTAATCTTCTCCCAGCTAACAATAACAGCTAAATACAAGAAGGTCTGTAGAAGGGTCTCGACCCGAAGCGTCACCTATTCCTTTGTCCACAGATGCTGCCTCACCCGCTGTTTCTCCCCAGCATTTTTGTCTACCTTACAGCTAACTACATCTTCCTTGATCTCCATCCCCTTTGTCCTATTTTTACAACTTGCATTCCTTATCTATGTATCTCCCTCTCCCTGACATCGGTCTGAAGAAGGGTCTCAACCCGCAACGTCACCCATTCCTTCTCTCCAGAGATGCTGCCTCACCCGCTGAGTTACTCCAGTGTTTTGTGTCTATCTTCGGTTCCTAATTAAGTCTTTCCCCTCTCACCTTAAACCCATGTCCTCTGGTTTCTGATTTCCCTACTCTGGGTAACAGACTGTGCATTCTATAATCCTATTTATTCCTTTCAAGTGCTTTCAAGAGAGAGCTGGATAGGGTTCTTAAAAATAGCGGGAGTCAGGGGATATGGGGAGAAGGCAGGAACGGGGTACTGATTGGGGATGATCAGCCATGATCACATTGGATGGCGGTGCTGGCTCAAAGGGCCGAATGATCTACTCCTGCACCTATTGTCTATTGTCTATTGCCCTCACTATTTTACACACCTCTATAAGATCACCCCTCTAGTTCTTGGTTCCCCATCTCTGGATGAATGTAGCTGTGCATTCACTATCTATCCCCCTGATGATTTTATACGCCTCTGTATGATCGCCCCCTCATTCGACTGTGCCAGGAACAAAGCCCTCGCCTGCCCAACCTCTCCCTGCAGCTGAGTCCTGGCAACATTGTCCGTCAACCCTCCTCCCTGCGCTCCTTCCAGCTAAACGGCACGCTGCTGGAGGGGCTGGGAGGAACACCGAGAGCCTATGGAGGGGGCCTGTATATGCCCAGCACCCCACGTAGAGTGGACAAGTATACACCCCGGTCATGTGTGTCCTTTGTCTGCCGCTTTGATCTGTTCTCGACGAGGCAAGGGTGGGGACGCTGCATCCTTCATTGACTGCAAACACGATCTCTCCCCCTTCTCACACACTCACACTCACACACACTCAGTAAATCGCATAGCGGGGGAGGTTTTAGAGCAGCACTTACTCGCAGAAAGCTGGCCGCTTCTGCCCGCTGTTTGCTTTGTCTGCCATCCTGGAAAGGACCAGGTCCCAGGAGCGTCCGACGGGGATTGTGTTTCACTGTTGAAGTGAAGTTGCTAGCAGGGGCAGCTCGCCAGCTAGCTGGCTGGGTGAACCATCGCACTGGAAATACCCTGCCTGTAATTTCTCCTTACTCACACATCGCACGCAGCCCTTGCGCTGTGCGCGGCCACAACTGACCCAAAACACCTCAAACTCACTAGAGGACACACTATAATCACGCCTACAGTAGCCCCAGCACCACGTGAACGAGTGATCGCCGGAGTATTGCCTCTAAGAGAAGCGCTCCCACAATTCTCCCCACATTAGAAACAAAACACAGAACAATTCCCCAGCATCTGCAGTTCCTTAGTATCCAGTCTGAAGAAGGGTCTCGACCCGAAACGTCGCCCATCTCCTTCGCTCCTTAGATGCTGCTGCACCCGCTGAGTTTCTCCAGCCTTTTTGTGTAACCCTCGATTCTCCAGCATCTGCAGCTCCTTCTTTAACACAGAACAATTAGGTGCAGGAGGAGGTCATTCCACCCTTCGAGCCAGCGCCACCATTCTAAAATCAGTTCCCCGTTCCTGCCTTTTCCCCATATCCCTTGAAAGGGGTCACACTTTAAGGATAAGGGGGAAGTCTTTTTGGACCGTTAATTTTTTTTTTCACACACACACAGAGTGGTGAATCTGTGGAATTCTCTGCCACAGAAGGTAGTTGAGGCCAGTTCGTTGGCTATATTTAAGAGGGAGTTAGATGTGGCCCTTGTGGCTAAAGGGATCAGGGGGTATGGAGAGAAGGCAGGTACAGGATACTGAGTTGGATGATCAGCCATGATCATATTGAATGGCGGTGCTAGCTCGAAGGGCCGAATGGCCTGCTCCTGCACCTATTTTCTATGTTTCTACATTCCTTTAGTCCTGAGAGGTATATTTAACTCACTCTTAACAACATCAAGTGAAATGGCCTCCACTGCCTTCTGTGCCAGAGAATTCCACAGATTCACAACTCTCTGGGTGAAGAAGATTTTCCTCGTCTCAGTCCTAAATGGCCTACCCCTTATTCTTAAACTGTGACCCCTGGTTCTTGACTCCCCCAACATCGGGAACATTTTTCCTGCATCTAACCTGTCCAATCATTTAAGAATTTTATATGTTTCTATAAGATCCTCTCTCATCCTTCTAAATTCCAATGAACACAAGCCCAGTCGACCCTTTATTTCATTGCAGCTTCTTCATCAGCCTTGTACTTGCTAGAATTTAGAAGAAAGGGGATCTTATAGAAACTTACAAAATTCTTAAGGGGTTGGACAGGCTAGATGCAGGAAGATTGTTCCCGATGTTGGGGAGGTCCAGAACAAGGGGTCACAGTCTAAGGATAAGGGGGAATTCCTTTAGGACCGAGATGAGGAAAACATTTTTCACACAGAGAGTGGTGAGTCTCTGGAATTCTCTGCCACAGAAGGTAGTTGAGGCCAGTTCATTGGCTATATTTAAGGGGGAGTTAGATGTGGCCCTTGGGCTAAAGGGATCAGGGGGTATGGAGAGAAGGCAGGTACGGGATACTGAGTTAGATGATCAGCCATGATCATATTGAATGGCAGTGCAGGCTCGAAGGGCCGAATGGCCTACTCCTGCACCTATTTTCTTTGTTTCTATGTTTCGATGTTTACATGTGCCTTGTCCACTTGGAGGATTGATTTGTGTGTAGGAAGGAACTGCAGATGCTGGGTTTAAACTGAAGCAGCTGGAGTAACTCAGTGGGACAGGCAGCATCTCTGGAGAGTAGGAACGGGTGACGTTTCGCGTCGAGACCCTTCTTCAGACATTAGTTTAGTTCAGTTTGAGAGATGTAGCATATTCACCGTTGAGGATTTCATTCATAAGATCATGTGATAGGAGTAGAATTAGGCCATTCGGCCCATCAAGTCTACTCCACCATTCAGTCATGGCAGATCTATCTCTCCCTCCTAACCCCATTTTCCTGCCTTCTACGCATAACCTCTGACAATCGTACTAATCAAGAATCTATCTCCGCCTTAAATATGTCCACTGTTTTTGCCTCCACAGCCTTCTGTGGCAAAGAATTCCACAGATTCACCAGGTTTCACCATCACCAAGTTTCTGTGACCAGTAAAACACAAATGCTTCATTTCTCTCATTAAGATATTTCTATCTTTACCGTCAGGACGTTCGTTTTCTCCCCGTTCCTCACACAGGCAGAGAATCACTTTGCAGAATGAGATGGTGCAGGTGCTTTTCATTCCCCACTGCATTATTAATAATCAGTGGAGTTCACATTTCCAAAACTTCCTTTGGTCGGGTCATTTGTTTGTTTGATTACCAGATGCTGCATGGAAACACGCCGACCATCGATCACCCGTTCACACTAGTTCTACGTTATCCCGCTTTCGCAAAGACATTTGGACAGGTACGGTCGGGCGACACAGTGGAGCAGCAGGTAGAGCCAGCGCCTCAGGGCACCAGAGATCCAGTTTCAATCCTGACCTCGGGTGCTGTCCGTGCGTGGAGTTTGCACGTTCTCCCTGTGACCGTGTGGACTTCCTCCGGGTGCTCCGGTTTACTCCCACATCCCAAAGACGTGCGGAATTATAGGTTAATTGGCCCTGTGTAAATTGCCCCT